>JANEYF010002575.1:0-1200000 GCA_029963845.1 Rhamnusium bicolor | reverse complement strand
AAAAGTTGTTCAAAAGTCCAAATTAGAAATTTGGTTAAAACAAAACTATATTACTTTCTGTTAAAAAGACTAAAAAGTCCAAAACTTTATTAGGTACATATACAAATAAAGTTTCGTTTGACAGTCATTGTTGCAATTATCAGAAAGTAATGATATCTGTGTGGCAATAATTTTTTTTATTTCGAATTTTCTTGAAAACTTTTATATTTTGTTTTTAACCAAAACTGAACTTTGGTAGTCTGAAGCGATTATAAACAACTTTTATTGATAAAATATTTTGAACAAATGCCTAATTTGGTTTTATGTTTTTTTTTGTTTATAGTGAACCAATTTTTTGCAAAAACTGTCAAACGATACATCTCACAGAACAGTAGTTGAATGAAGTTATTGAAGTGTTTCCACCTTAAGTCGAACACACTGTATATAGCATTATGGTTTACAAGTTTGCCATTAGTATATACCTTCAGTCTTATTCATATTTGTTAACTATAATCTTCATTCCCCTCTTTATTTAGACTAAGTGTTACCTCATAAAATATTAGCGTAATATATTTTACTACATATACATTTTGATAAACATAACTTATACCGATATTGATTACAAGCAATGGATATTCTCAAACTGGCTTTTCTGAGGTGACCTTTTTATCAAATGATACAAAAATTATAGATATTGTTGTACTGTTCTTGTATTGTTGTTGTTATTGTTTCTGGCTGCAGATATTTCCAACTTGTAGCATTGGCGAAGTAGGGATTTTATTACTGTTATTTATCGGATTAAATATTTTTTGACAATGAATTTTCTATTTTTTTAGTCACAATTTAAATGGTCAATCAATGAATCATTCCATTTTTACGCAAAACACTTTTTTTAACACATTTCCTACAACATGTAACATTTTTAAACAAAACTGACTGACAATATCTTCAAAAGGACTCGCCAATAACGCTCATATGATAAATTAAATGTAGAAGTGACCATTAAGTTTTGTTAGAGTCTGCAGATGGAATCAATAACGACACTATAAGGCACAATTTATTATTTTCGTCTAGGTATTTGACGTGGAAATAAAAATTAATTAAGTTTCTTGTATCGCACACAACAAGCGCATTTCTTAAAGATAAGTAAGACATATAAAAAATAATACCTTCGTTTCTCGAGAATATTCAGGATCATTTGTGCTAATTTCTATGAAAATATCCAAAATGTCACAAAAAAATATAAATTATCACATATTTGAAAAACTGTTCGTTAGCGCGTACCGTTTGTTTCAATGACTGGATACCATCGTAGCGGGCACCTGTTAACCGCGAAGAAGAGGCAAAACAACTGACGATCGACGCTTCTTACTACTCCGCACGCAAGACATTGCACCGCTACCATTATCAAACCGTGGCCTTTAACTCTGCAGTTCCAAACATGTCGAGGAGACAGTGTGAATTTAAATGTACACTTGATTTAAAAAAAAACTGGTACAACTCTTGTAATCGAAAATCTTAATAGTTTAGTTGTGTGCATATGCCTGTAAATAGGGCTCGCCAGGCATGTCGAGAGGGGGGTGAAGAAGAGGTGATTTACCCCGGACCTGGGTTTTTTGGAGGAGATCGGTTTTCTTTGTGTTTTTAAACTTATTAAACCTTTCTCTTTTATTTTATTCAAATGGAATTTTAAAAAATAATTTGAAAATAACTTTCAAAACATTTTCAAGCCTGCCATATTATTGTTTAAAAAAATAATATTTGTTACGGATAATTCTACTAATGGTTGTAATTAAAATACTAACTGAATAATGATAATTCTATTTTTAAAATAAGAACACAAAAATACCACTTGAGATTAAAAAAAATGTAAACAATGCAAACTGAACATAAAAATACAATAAAAAAAATAAAATGAATGAACTTCAATTACGTAATACAGAATTAACTGATATTTTGCCATTGCTCCATTAGCGTCTAAAACTGCCTGAAGTCTTGCAGGCATGGACAAAATCAGATTTCTTGCAAGGTCAACTTCTTGCAACAAGTTCTCCCAAGCGTCTTCAATTATCCCTTCCAATTCTTGGGCATTATTTGGATGGTTATTTAATTTTCTTATGTGTTTCACCATTAGTCCCCATACATTTTTAATTGGATTTAAATCCGGACTTTTAGATGGCCACGGTAACAACTCTATGTTTTTATTATTTATTAAGAAACCATTGCCTTACACGATGGGCCGTATGTATGGAGCAGTTGTCTTGTTGGAAAATAAAATTATTTTCCGGAAACACCTCTATTACTGACGGAAACATAATATTGTCTAATATTTCAATATATTTAATGGAATTGAGATGACCACCACTGTTCCAACACACACCTAACCCATTTAGGCTCATCCAAGCCCAGACATTGACTGAAAACCTTCCTGATATTTGTGGATCGAAAGTATATTTTTCGTCGTATCTAGTGGAAGGAGGCCTATATACGCGAACATGTCCATCGTTACAGGATTTAAAAACCTTTTCGTCAGAAAAGACAACTTGTCCCCAGAAGTTTTCATCATTGATTATATAGTTGAGTGCAAAAATAATCCTACCCTGCTGCTTTTCTTCTGAAAGTTTGTATTTTTTAGCCGCTGAACAACTCTTCAAGTCACTTTGTAGTTTTATTCTTCTGCAAGCAGTAGATCCCGAAGCAGGGAAATTTGTCTCTGAAATTGCATTTACTGCAGTCTGAAAAGGGTTTGCTATTAGGTAATTTATAAGATTTTCATCTTCTTGATTATTGCTCTTTCTGGGCCTACCGGAACCAACTTTACGGGATACCGTTTGGTTGGTTTCCCATTGTTTTTTAACACTCATTCTCGTGGTTTTACTCACATTGTATTCAGCAGCAAGTCTTCTTATGGACCAACCATCTTCAGTTTTAGAAACAATTCGAAATTTTTGAATATCTGTTAGATGTCGAACCATTTTTAATAACGACGCCACTGATTAACGTCAAAGTGACATTTGTAAGATTATTAATATCAATCAAAGAACGAATGATTTACATAGCTAAAAGAAAGTGTACCAGTTTTTATTGAAATCAACTGTACTTTAATTTTGTTATAATTCACCCTTTCATTGTGTAAGAATAAAAATGTTTGATTGATTTCTGTTGAGTAAAAGAAAGTCCTTGTCAAATTTTAAAATGAAATATTGCGTACGGAATACAAAAATTAGATTTACTTGACAATGTTTTTATTTATTCTATTGAGAGAGGTTATCAAATAATACCTATAACTCATTGTAATCTGCTTTCTGATCATCAGATATATTAGGCTTGCTTTAATTGTCTTCAGCAATGTACAAATTGTCAAACAATTTTTAATATGAAACAATCAAACGCATGGGAGAAAGCTAAATGTTTTGTCTTAAAAGCGGTTTAAAATTAGTCCAGTTTTGACCGATTTAGACCACTTGTTCACATATTAGTACATGTACTGTTTACAAATTTTATACATATAGGTGTTACAGTTTTTGAAATATTAAATGATAATACAAAAGAAATACCGATTTCGGCATCATTTTCGACATAATGGTATTTGCGAATTTATTTCTCAAAAGCTAACCAACAAAACTACATGAAATTTTCATGAGTTATGAAATGGACCTTCCTGTTCAATTGTCATTCTTTGCAAAAAGAAACGACTTTCAGTTGTTCAGTTATTAAAAAAGAAGTTGATCATTGGTGTTTCTATTATTATTATTAATAGAATTAAAATATGTTCACAACAAATAGCAATTCTATAAATAAGTTATAGTTTTATCAAAAACTAACGAAATGCCAAAAGAAATACATAATCAGTTAGGATAAAATCGACCGTTTTCGCTTATTTATGTATTTTTTTTTAAATATTAAGATTTTTCTTACACTGCCCAAATATTGAAACTTATTTGTTGTAAAAAATATATTTATAAATTATTTAATTTTAGATATGCCACAATATATTTTTTAATTTCTTTTTTTTTTTAATTTTCTTTACGCAGTGTGAAAATAGACATTATAAGTTTCTATCTATACCCCAAATTTCGTTCTAATATTTTAATAATTCATGAAGTTTTATGTAATTTAACATTAATGTGTCCAGAGATAACGTAAAAAACGGTAAAATTTTAGATATAATAATGCGAAACTTGGTAAGTTTAAAATATCTGATGTGGCTAGCACATAACTTTCTCTATACCAGTATATATCATCCTGATTTAAAAAAATCATTCTATTTAATTCTTCACTCAATTAAATTTTCATAGCGTACCTTGAAATGTTTCTTAAAAATTTTTAAATAATTAACTATCAGCGTCATTCGATACTGTCAATAATAATTCATGTCATATATTTAGTAATTTATTTTTATTGACATTGACATTTTTGTAACTAAATTAGACATTTAAAATGTCAAATTGTTAAATATATCCTACCCCATTTTACGAGGTCAAATGTGTAAAATATTTCAGTTTACATCAGCTTTATTTAAGTACTTGGAAAATTTACTTTATTGGCTTGATATAGTAGACATGATTTATAAATCATGTCTACTATATCATCTTTCATCAAGAATATATTTTTTTTGTAAAGTAAATACAAAAAAGTTTGGGTCTCGTGAACTTCCTTTCAGCTGGCCAATTTTTCTCAGCTTCGAATTTATCATTGTCTTTGGCCTTTAGAAAATGTGTACCAAATTTGAAAGCTTTATATCAAAAACTGTGGCTGCTATCACGATACTACAGATATGCCCATAGATTTTTTTTTCATAAAGTTGTTTTTTCATTATAATTCGTCGAGATTCGTCCAGAAATACAATAAAAAAAATTTTTCCCCGAAATTGAACATTTTTTCTTCTTTCATTCATGATGTCTCTTCTGGTGGTACTACATTTTATCAAATTTAATGTGTCACCTAAAATGCTGTTAAAAATCTTAACTGCCGGATTTTGAAAGTCTCCCATTAGTATTTTTTGCACACACACACGCATGCACGCACACATGCACGCTCGCACGCACGCTCGTACGCACACACACTCACACACACATAATAGTCCGAATATATTCAGGAGGGTTCAAAACGTACATATTACTATACTTTCTTATATTAGGTATAAGAAAGTAAAAATAAAATGTGAAAACTTTTCAGGATATTAACATAAGTCCACACAATAAAACCTAATTTTTCCAAAATTTTTAGCCGTTCAGTTTTTTTTTTGTAATTCGCAATCAAATTGGGGGCTCAATATTTTTTGAATCAAGGGTAGCCTAAAATCGTCGTCAACTCCATGAAATCTATCCGTTTGGCGGTGGTTTGATCATGGTTTGGTAAAGGACATGCTTCAATGGACGATTTGAGTTGTTTATTGCTGAGCAAACGATGATAATTCAAGTGTGTATTGACAATATTACGAACGCCATTATTCTTCAGTTTCATAGTGCAAGAATCATTACCAATGCATAACCTTAAAATTGTGACACCTCCACTCCCACCGAGGTCACCAGACCTCAATTCCATTGAACATATGTGGTATGTGTTCAAAAGAACCATACGTCACCATCATACCTCATCCACAAACAACAAGAGACTTTACTCGACACCATTAATTTATTGAAAAAAAGTATTCAGGAGTTTACCAATATCGTTTAAATGTTTGGCAATGGATAATATTAAATACTTCAAATTCTGTGGAAATACTGATGCTAAGAAGACATAATAGATGCATTCCAAATCTGAAGAAGATGAAAACTTTTTCTTCAAAGATTTTTGTAAATTAATACCTTTATTACGTTTACACTCTTTAAGTAACTCTGTTATAAACTTTTTCAAAATCATTTCAACAAAATAAATTTTTAACTTACGTACAAATAAAATAAATTTTCAAGTAAAACATTGTTAATAATATTAGATTTAAATTGGATTTCTTAACTCCTATGTGAGTCTTGTCGATACATCTCTTAAAACATTTTTAGGGTCACTGCCTGAGATTGTACAAGAAATGCAGGTGTATTCAAACTGCATATCATAGTGTTTACGAGATTTTTCGTCGATTTTCGTATGCGTTTTTGATTCAATGTAATACTAAATAACAATTCAACCATCAATTTAAAAACTATATTAATCTTTAAATATTTTTTTTAGTTAACTGGACGCTGATGGTAATGATATGTTGATTGTAAGCTCCCACAGAAGTTTACATGGGATTTTGGTTGTCACAACTTTTTAAGTGTTCTGTTTACATAGTTTTCTTTTACATTTAATGCAAATAAGTGATAATAAAAGATGTACTTGGTGACCATAAAAATAGAATCACCTCTTTTTTCCTGTATTAATTAATATATTTAAATAATGAAATTTTGTTTTTTCTGGTTTTACAAGATATAAATCGTGAAAAGGGTTAGAACCATTCATGTGAAGTCTGTACCGTAGTCTTCACAAAACAACAAAACTCAGTATACTGCAGTCGCGCGCGTTTCGTCATCTAAGTTGGTATTATCTGAGGATTAATCCTAACCTTATACTAACAATTTATCTCTTTATACCGTAACTATTGTTACGGTTCAGTAAACCGTGACTCACTAATAGAGCAGATTATATGGAATTGATTTTCTGTCACAATTCATATTATTTTTACATTTTGTAATTTCCAAGTTTTCAAGTACATCCAGCTGTCTAGTATTTGTTACATTTCTAATAAATCTTAAATTGCTACAATATATTTATGGTTGTTCTCAAACGTATGTTGAGACTAGAATAATCTCTTCTACCATATTGCCATATGCTCCTTGAATCTAGTCTGAACTGATCGTCTAGTTTGTCCAACATGCTTCTGATTACAGTCATTACAGCCAATTTCGGAAATCTCAGACTATTCGTTTATTTCAAATTTACATTGCCTTAAAGTTATTGTAAATGAGTGAACTACTGTCATTCATATGTCTCTCTTAAGGATATAGGTGTAAGCAAGGGATATTTTGTAAGTTTAGTTGATAAAATAATTAGTAAACGTAAATTTAAAGACACACTTCGAAATCCCTTAACCTTTCAAAATGAAAGAGAAAATCTGAAATTTGTATCGATCCTATGTGATCCTCGATTCACTCATGGTATTGGTAAGATTTTTAAAATTATAGGTATAACAGTGGTTCACTCATCGGGAAATAAACTACAACGACTTTTAGACAATCCAAAAGACAAAATTTAAACAAACGATGTGTCAGGGATTTATTGTAACAAAAGTGTGTTGGACAAACTAGACGATCAATTCAAACTAGATTCAATGGACATATTATGGCAGTATGATAGAACAGGTAATTCTAGTGTTGCCCAATATGCTTTTGAGAACAGCATAAAACATACAAAAACAATGCGGGATTCTGGGAGCTGGCAGTGTTCAGGCAGAGCTGAAGGTCACGCAGCAATTGCTGGACTGACGGAGAGGGAAATCCCTCTCTCTGTCCTGAAAGTGAGAGAAGCGAAAGATCAGCTAAGGTTGGAAAGGAATTACACTCTCACTATTCCCAGTAAGGAGGAGTGGAGTGAAGGAAGAATTGACTTCCGCCCGGACTCTCTGGTGTGTTACACAGACGGATCTCGGGTGGCCACTAGACCGTCCTCCGGGGCGGGGAATATATCTGGAAGGCAAAGGAGTACAAGAGAGTTTTGCTCTATGCTCGTACACTACGGTCTTCCAGGCAGAGGTTTACGCCATCCTAGCGGTGGCAGATAGGGCTGTGGTTAGGAATGGGGCGGAACAGATAATATACATCTGCTCCGACAGCCAGCATGCTCTAAAGGCGGTGTGCTCCCCCAGGACGACATCAGCTCTTGTCCAGGAGTGTGGGGATGCCCTAGAAGAGCTGGCTAGGCATAAACAAGTGAGACTGGTATGGGTCCCGGGACATATGGGAGTTCCAGGCAACGAGAAGGCCGATGAATTGGCTAGACTCGGAGCCGAGGAACCCTGTCACGGGCCTGAGCCTATGTTAGGTATTTTAAGAAGGCAGGTCACAACGGCCCTCAATGAGTGGGTCCACGAGACACTGAAGACGCACTGGAGGACCAACAGGGCCACTGCAGACTTAAGAGGCATCTATCATTCATAGGTATTGAGGACGACCCTACATGTCCAAGATGCAGGAGTGATGAAGAGACATCTTACCACTTCCTGGGACAATGTGAAGCGTTTGGGCGCCTGAGACACAGTATCTTCAGTTCTGAGGCGCTTCTAAGAGAGGAGATGAGCTCCCTCGCAATGAGTGACATCCTGACTTTCATCAGAAGGTCGGAAAGATTCGATGAGGGAGCAAGAGAAGCATATGGCTGAGGGTACAGCTGGGGGTTGGTAAAAAGGGCCCGTCTGTGGCCTACTTGCC
The DNA here is from genome assembly GCA_029963845.1 of Rhamnusium bicolor. NCBI lineage: Eukaryota > Metazoa > Arthropoda > Insecta > Coleoptera > Cerambycidae > Rhamnusium > Rhamnusium bicolor. Next base: position 1,191,616 of record JANEYF010002575.1, on the reverse strand, counting down.
AGGCGTCAGCCTCCCCCACCATTACCATTACCATTACCATTACAAAAACAATTTAATATTAATTAGAAATGTAACAAGTACTAGAGAACTGGATGCATTTGAAAGATTGGAAATTATAAAGTGTAAAAATAGTATGAATAGTGACAGGAGTGACGCTAAGTCACGGTCACCAAACGGTGATAATAGTTTAGATATAAATAGGATACATTATCAGCATAAAGTTAGTTTTAATCATCTCCAGATGATGCTCACTTGGACGTAACAGTGTGGGTGTATTGTAGATGGCTGGTAGAGCACACAGGCTTAGTATGTCCTTACATTCGCTGGGTGTGTCTTATTCCATCTCATTTCATCCTGGCTTTTGCAGCCCTCACTCGTATTTCTTTCTAACTGGCCATACTTAGCGCTATACATAGAGTATGGCGTTTTATTGTTTTGTGGAATTTCTGTCAGTCGAGGTCCCCGAAGGAGTTTGCTAGGGCTCCGCCCACACACATGTTTCTCTGAAAAGGGCTTTGCCAGAGTAGGTCGCCCACTTTAGTGATAGTGGCTTTCAAAATGTTGACGTGTAGTATCAAAATGACACTTGGAGTTTGATATTTGAATTTAAAGTATGAGCATGTTCTGCGGTTCGAGATACGCTAGAATCCGCTAGAAAATAACACCTTCCGATTATCTTGTATTATTTCGAACTTTAAATAAACCCCGGCGCAACACTCGAACAAAAGACAAAATAACAAGCTGGCAATGTCGTATATTAATAATTGTCATGGACATGTGTCTTGTCTGTTTGTTTGATGTACGAATCTTAATTTAAACTCATGTCTCAAAATTAAGTCACACGTCGAAGACATGTCGTAAATAAATGTTGTATACAATATCTGAGACCTGCCTAACTTACAGAACCACTACTGGCGGTTCTTCTATAGGTTCATTTAGTCAATGACCTCCCACATACAAATAAAAAAATAGAGCTATTCATTTTTTTGAAGTTTAAAAACATATAATATATATGTATATTATTAATATTCTTAAAAAATGTATTAAAGTTTCTAGTTCATTCTATGCACAATACTATTCAAATATCTAGATCGCAGGATTTTCATTTATAGAATTTAAAAATCTTGGGTCAATCCACAACTTGTCCTCAAAGCTAGCTACGGACCGAATTTACAACGCATTAAAGTGAAATAGACTTATGCACGAATCGTCAGAAAGCAAAAGAGACAGAAAACATTGGCGGGGACAATGTCCCTGACACATTTTACGGAAATGGTAACGCACGAAGTTCAAGCAGTCTTAATGCTGAAAGGTACGCGTTTGTCGGTAAATTCTGTTGCGTTGTTTTTAATGTTTTTATTTGTGAACATTTTATTAGTAAATCTCTACTTGTCGTGAAATTAAGTAAAACAGTGTTTTTGGTGTTTACTATTAAATATGAATGTTGTATAAAATATATTAAAACTGAAAGATGGACATAAGTTGGGTTATGAAGACCGAGTGAAATTCAAAGATGGTGGCCGTCCAAAACCTAATATGACGATAAAGCAAACATCTCTTGAAAAAAGAAGTTAATAGGTATTTTCGAAATTCAATGTACGATTTATCCGAGTGGATTTGCGGATGCGAGGTAAAGAATGCATTTTTTTGTTTCCCATGCCTGTTATTTGGTGATGATCCTGATCGTATATGGTCCAAAATAGGTGTAACTGACTTGAAACATTTAAAAATATAAGTACAGAAACATTCGCTCGCATCAAGTCATATGAATAACTGTTGTAGTCTAGCAACACTTGGTACAGTTGATATTAGAATGCAGTTAGACAGTGCCTATAGAAAAAGTTTAAAAGCTTACAACGAAAACGTTTCTAAAAATAAATATATTTTAAATAAAATAATAGACTGTGTATTATTCTGTGGAGCTTTTGAGCTAGCACTACGCGGACATGACGAAACTGAGTCCTCTGATAACCCGGGAATATTTCAAGGTTTAGTAAATTTTGTATCTGAACTAGATGCCATTTTTAAAGACCATTTGCAAAACAGTACTGTATTTAAGGACACTTCGAAGGCAATTCAAAATGAACTTTTTAGATTCGATACTGGCGATTATTCACGAAGAAATAAAATCTGAAATAATTAATCAATCTGACTTCATTGCAGGTCAAGTGGATGAAACCACAGATAGTTCCAATAAAGTACAAGTAGTTTTTGTGTTTAGATACGTTTTAGACGGTGTTGTATGTGAGAGATTTTGGACATTTATTCAGCCTCAAGGAACGACATCGCGGCATTTGATAGATGTAATTTTAAAAGAGTTAGAATGTCTGAAAATTAATGAAAGTCCTGAAAAATTGATAGCACAAAGTTACGATGGAGTGGTGCTTTTGGAGGTGTAATAATAATAATAATAATAATAATAATAATATGTCTTTATTTACATTAAAAATTCATTACAAGCCTAAATTAAAAAAGTTATCCTTCAGCAAATTTTATTCATTGTTACGCTCATCAACTAAATTTAATTTTACAAAAAGCATCAAATCAGGATAAAAGCATAAAATTTTTTTTTGCTAATTTACATAGCATTTATTCATTCTTTGGAAAATCGCCAAAAAGGACAGCTGTGTTAGATAATGTTGTTAAGGTGAGATTACCTAAAGCGGCTCCAACACGATGGAATTTTAATACAAAGTGCATAGAGACTGTTTATACCTATCGAACAGAAATATTAGATTCTTTAGAAAAAATTATTGATAATGAATCAGAAAACAACACTCTAAACCAAGCTATTGGTTTAAAAAAACTACTTACAAAATGAACATTTTCTTTACTGGTTAAATTTTTTCATTTAGTTATGCCTCATTGTGATATATTATTCAATCAATGACAAAAATGTAATATCGATGTCATTACAGTAAATAAGTGTATTGGCATTTTTAATAATAAAATTGAAGACATCAGAAATAAAATTTTGCATAACTATTTGGAGGAGACGTCCATGCAGTCTGCCCAGAGATGTAAAACGGAAGAATCAAAAAGGAGAATTTCATTAGAAGTTTGTGATATAATTACATCTGAGATCAAAAACAGGTTTGGCTTCAGTAATCATTTAGCAGTGTCTCAATTATTTCACGCAGATCGATTTAAAGATTATAAAAAAAACTTTCCTCAAGATATGTTTAAATTAGTTGAAACGGAGTATCCAGTCATAAATCATTTGAAACTTAAAACTGAATTAGAAGTATTATATAGACGAGAAGATTTTTCCAATAGTGAAGGTGCAGTTGTTTTGTTACAGTTTTTTATTAACAATAATTTTTGCAATACTTTTTCTGAAAGTGTCAAACTGTTAAAAATCTTGTGTACTCTCCCTATGACTACCGTCGAAAGTGAACGTTATTTTTCCACTTTAAAAAGAATAAAGACATTTTTAAAAAATACCATGGGTCAGGAAAGGTTATCTTCTTTAGCTATGCTTACCATAGAAAGGGCATTAATAAAGGAGATAAAAGACTTTAATGAAAAAGTAATTGACCACTTTGCATCTCAAAAAGACCGGAGGATCGACTTGGAATTTAAATCACTTTAAAAGGTAGGTAATACAGTAAACTTTTCTAATTGACCTCCCTATCTCTTCACCCACGAACCGCCACTGTATAGAACAGGCCTAATTCCCAAAGAAGGTGCGTTGAAATAAGAATAATGTTGCTAACTTCCTTTTTGTACAAACTTGACAGAATTTTTAACATTCTAAATTAGAACGCACCTTTAAAAATGCATGCTACAGCCATTTACTTTTCATGTAACTAGAATACAATTATTTATTTTGCCATGGCCCAGTTGAAATTATTTGGTAAAATATTGGTCAACTACGTAAAGAATTTATCAACAAACGTGAGCAAATAGTTGAAATTACATAATTCTCCATGGTTTTATTGTTGTACCATTAGAAATAATTCATTTGCCTAGTGAAAAAACTGATTGTTGAAATTTGTTTTCGCTTTATTAAAAGATACCTAAGTTACAGAGGTACCTGTAGCAACTTATGCTTAAATTATTTAATGGAATTCCAAGAGGCTATTCAAAGGGACATTAAACTTTTTAAGTACTATCTTAAAATAAATGTTGAAGTATAACATTCTTGTAATATTTTATTCAAATAAAGTTGTTTATTATTATCATAATTTTAAAACAATTTAATTTCTAACGTAGGTAGGTTAATCCCATATGAGTAATTATTCATGATAAGACAAACAGAAAAATTCCCATAAAATTCCTTTATTGGTGTGACCGGTTTCGTGAACAAGCAAATTTACTTCATATCATCAGACACGGGACTACAATAATTACAGAAAATGAGTATGGTGGTTACATACATAAATGTTAATAAGTTAATAAAACTTAAAAACAAGAATATAGAAGACAATTATTCCATTATTTATGTACTTGTAAAAACTTATAGGTTAAAAAAATTTTGGTAACATTTGTTTACATGAAAGATTGAAATTATTTAAAATAATAAAGATTATGTTAGTTTGAATTATAATATAGAATTATGTAAAATTAAATTAATTGAATTGTGTAAAAAATAGAGGGTTATTTTTATATATAATATTTACATTTTTATAAATAAAACCAGGGTAGTCGAAATTAAAATAGTTTTGCTACATAGTCAAAAGGGCGGTAAGTAAATGTAAGATGTATAAATTTTGTATCTAATAAATTAACTTTCTAATAAAATTATAAAATTAACGTTCTTTTTTAAAAAACACATACATACACTACAACAGTTTAGAATCGAATAGGGAATATTTTAATAATGAAAAATTGATTAAGATGGTGCCCTCTATCGAACTATCTAAGGACTACAGTTAAATAAAAAGTAAGATTGAAAACTATATGTGAACCAGGTTTTTTATAATAGTGGAGTTTATTATATTCAACTGCAGATGGTGATAGCAGCGAAAATGCACTAAACATAGTAATATTTACTTCTAAGAAAATAAGGTTATATTATTATAATATCGAACAAATGGAAACAGATTTCAATAGAGAAACAAAACAAAAATTAGACAACCACAGAGAAAGTCAGTGAAGATTGAAACTGGATTTGTGAATTCAGAGATAATGTATTGGGATTTCTTGAATCTTTCAGGATTTCTAAACTTTCAAGGTTATTAATCAAACTGCCTTTACCAACAAGATGTAATATTTTAAGAGTATTGTCAAATGTGTGGTTGTTATCTACTAGATGTTTGGCGAAATGGGAAAAACCTGAGGATGAGCTTATGCACGGAACGTGTTCTTTTAACCGTGTTTTAAAATTTTTATATGTGCCGTTGCATGTATTGCAAGAAAGTTTGTAAACCCCACATCTATCTAGTGGATCTATTTGGTCTTTACCATTGACAAACAACTTTTCTATAGAGTTAGTTGATTTAAACGAGATATGGAAAATATTTTTAAAGCAATTTGAAATTTTATATGAAACAGGACCTATGAATGTAAGAGAACGGTATGGAATTTTGGAGGGAACTTCTCTGTATGTATTTATGTAGACCGTATTTTGGACATATTTATTTAATCTTTCGGTTAGTAAGGTATCAATTAAAGCAGTATTGTAGTTATGAGTGATTGCTATTTGTTTAATAAATATGTCCATAACTATCTTAATTTATACCCTGGAATTTTTCTCTTACGTTCATATGGTCCTGTTTCATATATATTCCAATTGCTTAAAAATATCTCCCTTTTTTACACATTCTATAAAGTGTTTGTAATTGACAAATATATTACTATATACGTTATACCTTCTATATAACTAACTAATATATTGATTGCAAATAGAAATTTTAAATCACGGTTAAAAATACCTTTTCGGTGCATAGCTCATCCTCAGGTTTTTTTTCAGTTTAGTATTAATAACCACAGATTTGACAAGCTCTTTAAAATTTCATCTTGTTTTAAAAGCAGTTTGTTAATTCCTTGAGTTTAAATCATTTTTCACTTTTAGTTTGATGAGCTATCTTAGGGTTTTTCTAGTTTTGTTTTGTTTATATTGTATATCTGTTTCCATTGTGCTCGATATTATAATATTATTACTATAATAATATCACCTTATTTTCTTAGAAATAAATATTATACCATGTTAGTCATTTTCGCTGTATCATTGAAAATTAAATGTTTTCAATCTTACTTTTTATTTAACGTTAGTTCGATAGAGGGCACCATCTTAATCAATTTTTCGTTATTAAAACTTCGCTTACCCTCTTCGGATTTTAAACGTTAGTGTACGTATGTGTTTTAAAGAAGCACGGTAATTTTATAGTGTTACTAGACAGTTAATTTTTAGCTACAATTTATTTCTTACAGTTACTACCCCCTTTTGATTGTTGCAAAACTATTTTAATTTTGACTACCTGGTATTTATGAAAATGTAAGTATTAACTTATCAAAATATCCCTCTATTTTTTACACAATTCAATTAATTTAATTTTACATAATTTCTATATTATAATTCAAACTACGTAATTTAATTATTTTAAATAATTTCAATCGTTTCATATAAACATATTCTATCAAAAAATTACCTATAAGTTTTTACAAGGCATAAAAAATGGAAATAATTGTCTTCTATATTCTTTTTTAAGTTTTATAACTATAACATTTAATTGCCGGGTTGTATGAGTGTAGTAAATTTAGTTGTTCACGAAATCGGTCACACCAATAAAGGAATTTTATGAGAATTTTTCTGTTTGTCTTATCATGAATTTAATTTCTGTTCCATCAGTTCTAAGGAATGGCAATTTCTTTTAACCTTTTTTTCGTAAACAAAAGGTTTTCTGTATTTAGTCAAATGACTCAATATTCAAGAACACTTTTTCCTGAATGCTAATCAAGCTTTAAGAAAGAAAGAATCAAAGTTTTGTTGATAGTTTATGGAGATAGGAGTTGAACGCAACAGTGTGGTATGCAATTTATTTGACACTAATAGCCTCAATCTAACTCATTAGTCAGTCTATGCTTAATAGGAACTGAAAAATCGCCAGAGGAATGGAAAATGTACGTGATAAATCCAAAAATGGCCCTCTACAAACAAAAGAGAGTACTAAGCTAAGCTTAATATTCATTTGGCAGTTTCGCTATTCTCACAGCATATTTACGAGTTTTTTTTATTATTTTTTAAAACACCCCTACTCATATTACAATCTGGTCGTTGAGTCGATCAATGAATAATTTGGTTCTTACTTGAATTGCTACTTTGAAAACTTGAATGTGAGGACTAACTCCCTAGTGTTCCTTAATTTCTAGTAACTTAACTATACTAATATTAACGTGTATCTCAACCGCACAATACTCTGTTTTTCACTTACTAATAGTCGCAGGCCAGCTCAAAAGGTTAACCCTCTTATTGAGTCTTCTTATGATACTGATGTTATCGAGGAGCTGGATGGCCTCGAAGTTCCGATGTTGGTAGAGTCGTTGTTCATCGTTCCTTGCGAATTTGGTGATCGCCTGGTCAAAAGTGCCAATCTGAAGATCACGATGGAGGTTACTGTTTCTGACGTACCAAAGCTCATTGACGATTCTTTTCAGCACTTTATTCTGGAATCTCTGGATTATTAGGATATTACTCTTGCTGGCACAACCCCAGAGCTGTATGCCATAAGTCCATACTGATTTGAGGACTTGTTTATACAGTAGTATTTTGTTGCATGTTGATAGGCTAGAGTGCCTACCAATTAATCAGTACATTTTGTTGATCTTATATCCACCTCTTCCTTTTTTTTTACATGGACCTTCCAGCGAAGTCTTGCGTCTAGTGTGATACCCAGATATTTTGCCAAGTTTGCATAAGTGATCTGGGCATTATTTATGCCGATTGGAATCTGTTGCTCGCTTTTATTTGTGAAATTTATGTGGACTGATTTGGTTTTATTCAGTTTAATACGCCATCTTTTAGTCCAGTTGTTGATTTGTTAACTGATGTTTACCTACCGCTAAAATGGCAGTATCATCTGCAAAAGTGCATGTGTCTTGTTCAAACTATGTATCAGATACAAGATGGGTCCTAGAACGCTACCCTGTGGGATTCCTGCTTTGATTTCTTTCAATTAGGAATAAGTTTTGTCTTGTTTGACTCTGTAGAATCTTTCACAGATGTATGGTTTCAGTAGTTCTGAGTATTGCTGTGGGAGTAGCATATTCAGTTTATACTTTAAGCCATCATACCATACTTTATCAAAGGCCTGCGCAACATCTAGAAAGATGGCTGAGCAGACTTCTTTGTTCTCTAACGATTATTCAATTATGTTAGTAATTCTATGAACCTGGTCTATGGTTGAATGTCCTTCTTTGAAGCCAAACTGATGATCTGGAATTAGGTTCCTTTGTTCATTAATGGGTTTCAGCCTTTTTTAGGAGAATTTTTTCAAATAGTTTAGATAATATAGGCAATAGAGAGATTGGCCTATACGATGACATATCATGGGGGGCTTTGCCTGGTTTATCGATCATGATGACTTCTGCTACCTTCCACATCTCAGGAACATACCTTAGTTTAAATGCGGCGTTAATAAGATGTGAGAGTCTGATTATTGCTTTCTTCGGAAGTTGTTTTAACACTTCTCCAGTTAATAAATCAAAGCCAGGAGCTTTCTTAGGATTAATATTTGTTTTTATTTCATTAGCAATTTCCTTTGGGGAGGTTGGTATAATGTTAATATTTTCTCTGTAATGTTCAATAGTTCTTCTTCGTTTGGTTGAAAGGTGTTTTCAAGGTGTTCTGCGAATATATTAGCTTTCTGCATATTATTTTTGGTCTAGCCATTTGCATTTCTTATTGGAGGGTTTTGCACAATTGACTTTTTTAATCTCTTAGTGGCTTTCCAGAGTGAGTAGTCGGTGCTTTTATTATTTGTCAATTCACTCAAGCATTTACTAATTGATTCTTTTAATTCTTTATATCTCTCTTTTTAGCTATTGTGTGGCATTATGAAGGTTAATTTTATCTGTTGGAGCTCTGGACTGGTGCCATTTTCTTCTGAGTTTCCTTTTTCTGAGATCAAATCTCTTATTTCCTAAGGATAATTGTTTCCCCTTCTTCTTTGGATGATGGGAGGGGTATTATTCCATGCTGCCTGTTGAATGTTGGAAACGAATAGTTCTGCCTCTTCGTCTAGCTGTTCTGTCGAACTTATCGGTGCTGTTAAGTTGATTGCAACTTCCAGGTCCAGTCTGAAGCTTTGTCAGTCTGTTCGCCTGTTTGTTAGACTAGGAGTATTTTCTTTATGGATTATAGTATCGCTAAGGGTGAGAAGAATGGGAGAGTGGTCTGAGTTCATGTCCCATGCCTCAACCTGGATATAATTTGCTGAGATATTTCTTACTAAAAAGAGGTCTATTAAGTCTGGAATTTTATTTATGTGGGCCAATAAGTTGGCTTGCCAGTTGAATGCGACTCACATTTTAATTGAGTCATTACTTCTCTCAGGTTTTTGCCTTAGTTCTAGTTATCCTAGAGCCCCAATGGGTGTGTTTTGTATTGGTCGCCTCCAATGATAAATCTATGGCATATGGAAGTCTAGGTATTGTTATTTTTTAGTGGAATGTCTTGGGGGCAATATATGGAGGTGATCATAACATCATAATTTTTAGTTTTAGTTTTGACTCTTACCAAAGTAGCCTGAAATTCCTCGGTCTGGTATTCTGCCTCTTGATGATGTCTGATCGCTTCTCTAATTTTCACTGTACTGCCTCCTCTGGCTGCATTTTGGGGGTGAATGGAATGGTATACATTGTATCCCTTAAATCAAACAATAGTCTCCTTGGTGAAGTGAGTCTCTGAAATTGGGCATATGTCTATGTTTTCTATATTTAGGACTGTTTGTAATTCTTGTTGGTGTTGCAGTTACGGTGTTTTCCTGGGATAACACATTGTTTTGTTGCAGCGGCTCTGCTTCGTTCGGTGTTTGCATAAGCAGGTTGGTCTTGCTTGGTGTATCGTCTTTTTGGGGTTTTCCAGTTCTCTTTCTTTTTGGTGCTTTCTTTGGTTTCTTCTGGAAGACTTATCGTTATATTGTAAGTTCCTTCTTTCTCTTTGCACTCGTTCAAGTCAGACATGGAATGACTTCTTTCAAGAGTTCTCCTTAACTTACTACTTCTTTTAAAAGCTAATACTTCCTTCTCTCCTGTTTCAGTTCTTGGAACACTTCCATTAGGCTAGCTCCTTTCTGCGAAAGAGTCAACTCATCCTTCGTTAATTTCAGTAACTGAAATACTCCCCTCGGCTTGGGATACCACCGAGGAGGAGCCGCAGTCGTTGGCTAACGGTCCAGCGTTTACGAGTGATATTATTCCATGACCATCTGCGCCCGTATTTCTTATTTGCAAATCCAAATTGGAGTTTTAATAAAATATTACTATCTACCAATTACTAATTGGTCTATAGTTTTCTATACGATTGCGATTACCGATTTTATAGATTGGCTTTATTATCGCGATTTTGAAATGTTCAGGGCATTTGCCGTTTTCAAGTATTAAATTTATGATATAGCTCATAGGTTTTGCAATTTCAGTCGATATTTCTTTTAGTAAATTTGAGGTAATATTATTAAAGCCTGGAGAAGTATAGTTTTTTAAGGAAGAGATTAATTCTTTTATTTCGTTTTCAGACAGAGGACGCAGAAATATAGAATTGATTTTAAAAGCCCATATCGCAATTGTTTGTTCTTATTGCGTGAGCCATTTTTCCGCCAATTGTAGAATAGTGTTTGTTGAAAATTTCTACAATTTTGTTTATATTTGTTACAGAATAATTATTGAATAATATTGGTATAGTTATTAATTATTTGCCATAGTTTTTTGCTATTATTTTTATTTTGCTCTATTAAGTTTTTGTAATATTCTTGTTTTAAGTTGGTTGTCAAACTTCCTAATTAACTTTAATTTATAAACAAATTAAAATGAAAAACTTGTATATAAATTGACTTTGTCGCTTGACCATGACTACCAGCATCACCATCTTCGTTATGTCCTGTTTCACCAATAGCAATACATTCCGCCTAATCACATCTATCCTGTTTTCCCGTGAATTTTACCAACATTTGTTACTGGTACTTATTGTCAAGTTGTATATATTATGACCTTATAAAAGTGACACTGGAATGTCTACTTATTTTTATTAGTTGAATTTTGCATACCATTTTTTTAGCTGACTGGATATTGCTGTAGATCCCAAAGAATGATTTGAAACGTCTGCCCATGCCGCTCCTAGAGGTTATTTTAAAAGGTATCCTGAGATGCTAATATCAAGTAAAAATACTTTCAAAAGAATTTCTGTCAACATGTTCTATGGGAAATAAGGAAATGAAATTTTATAATTCCATATATAATACATAGTGATCACGAGTAAATCCAGGGGCTGATTCAGAACACCGCGTTAACATACACATACGAGGGGTATAGTAACAAAACGTACAATGTTCTTTTATGCTCTTTTTAAGAAAGAATATTGAGAAGAACGTAATTCTGAATGATTCAAATAATTAATATAGTTATGGCGGACGTTTGTCAATGCGAAAATTCAAAGAAAAATAACAAGTTCAGTCTCTGCTGGACAAAAAAGGTAGGAGAGGGTTCATTTTGAAACTGATCAATGGAGATTGTACGTTTTAAAAATTAATGTCAATAAGAAACAAGAAACAGAATAATAGACATGCAAATATTTGACAATTTAGTTCAACTTATGCAGTGTAATAAAATATTTTGATTACACCCTAACATTGGGTCCTTCGTCCAAATAGTTACAAAAAATATCACATTAACTTCCATAATAACTTGTTAAACAATTTTATTAGCCACTTTATTACTTGTCCAAAAAGTCACCACGAAACAGTCTCCAATAACACTGCAATACTGCTAATATCAAAATTCGGTAACATAACATGTGATTATATCGTCGCATTCTATGGGAGATCGTACGGTTTGAAACTCACTTTGTCATTGGAGATTGTACACATTAAAACTACATCTAATATTTAAATGCAAAATACAATGTAATATTGAAACATTTTGCAACTAAATATATAGAATCATATTTGTATTCAGCATAAAATTCTACATAGGAAACATTTCATCTCAATTTTTGTAAAAAAGTGGAGATTGCACCTTTTGATATTAGACCCCTCATATAAAGATATGATAAATGATACCTTTTAATTAGCGATTTTGTAGTATCCAAAATAACAGGAGCAATAAATATTTCACTAAACGCACAACACTTCACACTATTAATGTTTAGAGAGTAAATTAGCAGCATCTGTTCTAGATACTGAGGAGTTAACTTTTGACGTCTGTCGCTCAAAATCCACTTATACGAGGAAAACGACCTTTCAATGTCTACGGAGACGACAAATTCAAAACCAGTTTATTTAAATTAAAATCAAAAACACAATGTATATTGCTCTCGCTGACATCCGGTCCGTTGCCGACCTAGCATCCCCGCGTACGATGGCGACTGGGCAATTGTTAGGTTAGGCGGAGGGGGGCCGGTCCGGGCTTAGAACTAGAAAACATTAAATAATAATACAACATCTAAAAATAAAACATTTTAAATTCTATAATATTAACAGGAACTAGAATTCAACGACGCATGCAAAAGCATGTGTCGTTGATGTAAACTTTAAAACAATGAAAAAAAATAAGCTGTAAAAGATTTGTGTACATAACTTTAGAATTTTAATGATGCTACAACGAGCCCAACTGCACAGTAAAAAGCTCGCCTCTAAATAATACAGAACTGCAGAGCGGGAATGTCTAACTCCGCTTATTTTTGGGTATGTTCAATCATATTTCTTGTATATAATAATGTGCTACAGAGGCAACACGAGCATAATTAAAATATATGAGGTTTTTCAAGGGGGCACGTTTATATTGCGCTGAGAAAAATCTACAATTTACCAAATAGTGTACGAAATCCGGAATTGTTTTGTAAAACTCTTTTAAATTTATTTTTCATACGTTCTGCAGTATCCTTAAAACTGAGGAATGACCTAGTGTAGATTTAATACAATGTTTACAGCGTTAACGCTCTTTACATCATCAAATAAATATAATAATAGTTTGTCGACTCCAACCATATGCTTCAACGCGTCACAACGGGCTGTGGTGGTAATGATGTATTCGGCAGTTCGTCTACAACACGGCGCCTTTGAAAATGTCTTCTTCACGCGGCCTATTAATCTGCATATTGTGGGATAGCCGTCTCTAATAGTTTCCGCAATGTGATGGAGTCCGTGTGCTAAACATGTTACATGTAATAAATGTACAGGGTTATTCATTATAAATTACCCACCCCTTATCATCGTTATTGCCCATTGAAAAAAAAGTTTTAAATAAAAGTTGTGTGGTTATGATTGAATTTTGTTAAAATGCTGTCAAAAGTACAGTAGCGTGCAAATTTCAGGGGATACAAGAAAATAATATATTTTTTTAAATGGGATAACCGGTATATTATTAAATTTTCGGAATGATCCTTTGTTCTTGATTTTAAAAATATACCATATATGACTCCTACCATATACCGTTCTTGAGTTCTTAAACGTCGATTATCTTAGTTAAACTAGTTACTGTAAATATGGAAAAGTTAACATTATTAAAGTGAGCTATGAAAATGACAACTATTATGTATGATAAGTAACATTTCTTTAATGACAAAATGAAAAAATTAGTAACATTTTGTCAACACATAATCTTAAAGTTAGTTTTAATTCAGCTGCCAAATTATCAGATATATTTTATAATGCTAAAGACAAAACTAGTTATAAGTTTATAAACTAACATGTCCGGACTGTAATGCCTTCTATATAGGTCAAACTGGTCGTTCATTTGAATTAAGGCATAAAGAACATTTACTTTCGTTTAGATTTAAAAAAACAGACTCAAATTTTGCAAATCATACTTTAGAGACAGGCCACAATTTCCCAAAACTAAACGATTTAAACATATTACATGTACAAGAAAAAGGCTTTAAATTAAATTTATTAGAATCCTTAGAAATTATTAAATCCAACAAAAGTCCCGACAATATTTAGTGACCAATTAGATCTATATCAATCAACCCTCTTTTATGTATTCAAATTCTAACCTTTTGCAATAACATTTATCTCATTCTAAGTAATTACGTTAATGTTTATTGTAAAAAAATTCCAAACCCTTCTTAATACAATCTCTCAGGTTATAAATACCCCCAGTACCTTTGTAAATTCATTCATTTGTAATCAATGATTTGAAAATGGCACGTTAAGGTGCCGAAACTGCAGTAAAGTTTGAGTTATAATAAATTAGTGATCAAAAACAAAGTAAAGTGTTTTCCTTATACATTCATAGACTTTTTTATTTTATAACAGTTAGAAATTTTATTAAAACGATAATATATTTTCTTTAATAATAATGATTATAAAAATGTAAAATTTCGCAATTTTTAGACAGGATGTGTCAATAATAAATGTCGAAAAAAATAGCACTAGTGCAAAATGTCGCTGTAATTCACTGAATTTCATTGCTCCTATAACATTATTTACACACGAAATAAATTGGTAGAAAAATGCAACAAATTCCATTAGAGATGCATCCAGGTATTTAAACTTAAATTATAAAAAGATACAAAAATTCATGGTAAAATATAAATACTACGATTCTCAACCTCTCAGAGTCCAGAAACTATACACAAATGACAGGATTTTAAAACAAAATTTCTGTCAGATATTACTTAATAAAGTGAATGAAATCTAAATGATTTTTGATTATATCTTTGACCAGTGTAGCTATTTTTAATAGGAGGAACACTCATTACTAGGCAGCGGAACAGTTGTCAGTTACGTATATTATTACTTATATCTATCCCGGCTTCCTGCCACAATATTGGTTGCCTAGCTGGTGCCTATACTACAAGTATATAAATTAACGCATACGTATCAATTAATTCAATTATATGAAGGCTCTTTAAAAAATTACGTAACTGCTGATTTTGAAAAATGGGCAAAATGGTATATATATCCACTCCTTGCTAAATGCGGGTCGCAATGAATTAAAGATATATGTACAGTGTGTTAACTGGAAAATTCAGCCAAACGATAACAAAGATCGATCAAACAAGCGAGATGGACGTAACAGTAATCGTGGGGTCATGGTGTGAGAGTGTATTGTAGATAGCTGGTGGGGCACAGACTGCAGCGATGAGTACCTGTAACTCTACCCGCCCCGCTCATTTCATGAAATGTATGGTACGTAAAGGGATGTATCTTTATTAAAATTTCACACATTCTCGAAAAATAATGATTTATATGCGCGAAGAAAA
Organism: Rhamnusium bicolor; assembly: GCA_029963845.1. NCBI lineage: Eukaryota > Metazoa > Arthropoda > Insecta > Coleoptera > Cerambycidae > Rhamnusium > Rhamnusium bicolor. The sequence continues at coordinate 1,176,255 of JANEYF010002575.1, read as the reverse complement.
ATATCAAATTATTATATGGCATCACAACAGCATATCAGAACGTCGAATTCAAAATTTATTTACAAATATGTTTCCAAATATATCGACACCAACCAGAAGTACAATTCAAAATGCATAATATAGTCACGAATGGTTGTCTCTCTCCGACTAAATATAGGAGGGAACAGTAGTCAAGACAAATAAATTTTCTACCAATGACGTCACCGTGACATTATTGGAACATCCAAATTTTGATTGGCGAAAGCCAGATGAGACACTCCTTGTTAGAAATGAATCACCAGAATCCCCATCCACCCCACCAATACACAGTCTGTTCTTGCGTTCGTTGGGCGTGTCTTATTCTATCTCATTTAATCCTAGTCTCAGCTATCGCTCGTATTCTTTTTCTAACTGACCGAAGAGTTCATTAGACGTACTGTATAGTTTTAAGGACGCTGTTTTTTCAACATGTGGAGTAGAATACTCAACAATAGGATACACTATTTTTTTTTAACAGTTCGCTGACAGGTGATAAATATTTGGAATATCTAAAAACATATATCAGTGATATTATTAATTGTATTACATTTCATCTTGTAAGCATATGATTTGACAACAAGAGATACACTTTACCATAATTACCCACAGATCATGCAATACTTACCTCGATTTTTTCGGAATAGATAAAGATAAACTAAGTAGCCCATGTAGCGCCGATCTTACGGCACCGGATTTTTTCTTTGTGTTGGCATAGAAAACGAAGTCTACAAAGATCAAGTTAATAACTTGCAGCAGAAAATTTCGACCGTTGTAGTCGATATTAATGAGTGATATTTTGCAGAAAATGCCTAGTAACGTTTTAAAAAGTTTATGTGCAGGAAAAATAATTCTCAAATTGAATAATTTTGAAAATAATAGGTTGGGTACTTGAGTTATGATGTTGTCAAATTCAACGTATAGAATGTTGACACTTTGATGTCGAATAACTAGAAAACTATTAAAAATAACAGTATATTTTATATCACTGTATTCAAGACAAAATATGTATATATTTTTTTGGAAAAAGTGAGCGTTGTATTTAAAAAAAAATGTGGCTACAGCTCTATCATTTTTAAGTCTGTATATCTAGATATGTCACTAAAAAAATTTAGATAATTTCGTTTAGGACTTTTTTCCCACTTTTTAACTGAAAAACTACCTGAAATAAAGGGACCCATTTTCAAAAAATCACCCTGTAAATCTGGTGATTATAAAACTTTCAATTTTATTTAATTGATAACTTAAATAATATACGCGTGCTTTAAGTAGTTAGATAACTACGCAAATAAAATCAATGATTATATACAGATAGCATAAATATGCCCCATGATGAAAAATTACGATCTTTCATAATATATGAATAATAATTTAATTAAATATACTGGTATATAAAACGGATATTTTGCATATAATTATGAGCAGTTAATATTTAAGAGTTTTATCAAGTGCTTGTTATTTAAAATTATCTACACTATCGAAAACATGATACTTGTCATTTTATTCCATATTATATATCCGGTCGCCAGTATCTCTTTATAAACGTTTAGGCTCAATTTTCCAGTTATATATTTATATAAATCCTAATTAATAGCCTGGATATTGTACAGGGTTATTAATTATAAATTACCCACACCTTATCATCGTTATTATTGCCTATAGAAAAAAAAGTTTTAAATAAAAGTTGTGTGGCTATGACTGAATTTTGTTAAAATGCTATCAAAAGTACAGTAGCATGCAGATTTCAGGGGGATACAAAAAAGTAATACATTTTTTAAATGGGATACCCTGTATATTATTAAATTTTTGAAATGATCCTTTGTTCCTGATTTCAAAAATATACCATATATTGCCCCTACCGTATACCGTTCTTGGTTATTAAACGTCAAATATCTTAGTTAAACCAGTTACTGTAAATATGGAAAAGTTAACATTATTAAAGTGAGCTATGAAAATGACAACTATTATGTTTGATAAGTGACATTTCTTTAATGAAATAATCAAAATAGTTTACAGTGAGGAAAAAAACCAAATATTTATACAAAATAGATAACAAAGATTTATTTAGGAGATTAAAATATAAATAAATGATAACTCATAAAAGATGTTCGATGTGTCCACCATTATTGTCAATGCATAATTAATAACGTCTGCTTATATAAATATAAGCATCGGAAATGGCTTCATTATTTACATTCAGGTTATGTATTTCAAGTCGAATCCTGTCTTTAATTAATTGAAAACTATTATTTTTATTATTATTGTTGACAATGTCTTTTAGAAAATCCCAAAAAGAATTAATCCAAAGGGGTCAAATCCGGACTGTTAGGTGGCCATTTAATAGGTCTATTATTCCCTATCCATATTGGGAATGTATTATTCAAGTGATATCGAACGGGTAGGACACTATGCGGAGTTGCCCCATCCTGCATCCAAATCGTATCATCAAGTTCGGCTTCCGGAAAATTCTGCAAAAGAATATTTTCTGCTTCTGGGATAATTATTTCCAGATAGGTAACTCCAGTTAAAGTGTAATCATAAAACATAGGCCGAACAATTTTGTTTCTGAGAATTTCACACCAAACACAAACAGTTTTGCTTCCTGATTTTTTTATTTGTTTTACCAATCTATTTCTGTTGTGCTTGTTTTCGCACGACCTTCGATTTTTTCTATTAAAAACTCTTGCCGTAGAAAACGATGTTTCATCAGTCCATAATATTTTAGTAAAAAAATTGGGATCTTCATCCAATTTTTGAATCATCTGGTGGCAGAAGTCCAGCCTTTTCCTTTTATGAGTCTCTGCTAAAACTTGTACGGATAAAATTTTATATGGTCTGTAGCTGTTAATTTTTAACGTACGTTGGATTTTGGAATAACCATTACCTAATTGATCGACTGTATTATTTATACTACATTCAGAATTTCTAAAAAATAATACAATGTTTCAAAAAAGTCTATTCGCGAATAAATATGGGCTTAGCTTTGAACTGAAGCAGTATATCTAGCTGTTCTTCCTGGTTTGCCTGAACTACACGCTTTTTTCTACTAAAACTAGAGATATTATTCACCTTTCGGTAAATATTTTTGAACATATTTTCTGATAGTGTTTTACGATTTGGATACAACACCTTATATGCTCTTTTTGCTGCACGTTTATTTTTGTTCTTTTGTATATAACAACTAAATATCTTGACTTTTTCTTCCTCACTGTAAACCATTTTGATTATCTCATTAAAGAAATGTCACTTATCAAACATAATAGTTGAAATTTTCATGGCTCACTTTAATAATGTTAACTTTTCCATATTTACAGTAACTAGTTTAACTAAGATAATCGACGTTTGATAACTCAAAAACGGTATATGGTAGGGATAACATATGGTATATTTTTAAAATCAGGAACAAAGGATCATTCCAACAATTTAATAATATACAGGTTATCCTATTTAAAAAAAGAATATTATTTTTTTGTATCCCCTGAAATCTGCACGCTACTGTACTTTTGACAGCATTTTAAAAAATTTTTCTATAGCCAATAATAACGATGATAAGGGGTGGGTAATTTATAATGAATATCCCTGTACATTATTACGCTGAAAACAGATATAACAATTTCACTCTTTATTCCAAATACATGTTTTTAGAGTCAAACTATTCTAACAATTTATTTGAAATTTTATTACAATTGTAATAAACATGATGGGTTTTTACTTCTGGAAGCTCCGCTAATCGATTGCAACACATCACTCATACAATGATTACATGCTGTTGATGTAAAGTTTGAGCTATTGCTGACATTAAAAAAATTGATTGCTGCTTAGAAAGAGATGAAATGTAAAATTTGGTTTATTTTAACAATCAGAGATTATGGGTGATAACTGATATCAAACATAATTATACATTTAAAGAGTGTTTTCCATATCATGTTTAACCAGCGGTCGCACTCACAACTAGAGTTAATTTCTTGGCTGATCTTCTAGAAATAATACTCGTAGTATTAGAAAGTTTATTAGTTCTAGAAATAATACTTGTAGTAAAAGTTTTGCCACTTCTACTCCAGTTTAGCTTCCCATGTACTTCCTTGCCTGCTAGCAGCTTAGTTTTCACTTTTTTCTGGTATACCTTGATATAGCTATATTCTGTATGCTATTTATCCATTAGATTGACAAATGTGACTTTCTCTGCACTACATACAAACTGATGGACATCTTCAATTTTCAGTTTTTGTAAATACTACCATTACTCTTTATATCGGTTCCTCCTGTCTTAGTTCATTCCTCAGTATCACTTATCCTGTAGCTAATCATTATTAGGCAGCGGAAAGATTTGCCATTTTTCAGGGTCGGAAGTTATATAAAAAAAAGTGCAACAGTTTTTTTCAGATTTTAAAAATTCCAAAAAATAAGTGAAACACAATTTAATTTTTTTAAAATGGCCGCGTCAGATGAATGCGATGTAAGAAAATTACTAAGTAGGCTATCGAAATTATTAGTAAGGTTTTAGACTTGTATGTAAAGAAGAAAATGGTTGTTTGAATTACTGATAGGTACCAGTATTTTTAGGTTTTTTTTTCAAAAAACGGAATTTAATTTTCATTTTCATTTCCGTAGGGGTCCTATGGAAATTTTCTTAATGGAACTGTGCTATTTTTTTTATTAATCAGAAATAATGATTCATAAACTATAATTTTTTCGCCATTAATCATTTCTTAACGATATCCTTCGTAATAATAAAAGTATTTTTAAAAGGTAAGCGCCAACAAATCATTTTAATAAGGTACCTGTCTACATTTAAATCCAAAATTGCAGATAGCCATGAAAATGACAGACATTCGCAACAATTGAATTATTCTTGACTTAGTCACTAATTTTCTGAAGCAAGTGTATTAAGTTTGTTATAAACAAGAAAATTAATATAAAATGGCTGAAAAATATTCAAGAGAAGAAAAAAGTTGACATGTTGATTATTTATGGTGAGACTCAACGTAATGCAACTAGAGCACAAACTCTGTATGGAGAGAAATATCCAGAAAGAAGACAACCTCGGAGAAACTATTTCGGCCGGTTGGAGCATCAATTTAGAACTGAACCTGATATAGAAATTGAAGAAAGATTTATTGTGGATGAAGAAATGGAAATTAATGTATTAGCTTTAGTGCATGTTGACCCAACCATTTCGGTAAGACAAATTGAACATGAATTACCAGTTTCCAAAGAATCAGCCAGGAACATTTTAAAGAAACACAGCTATCGTTCTTATAAATATCAATTGCATCAATTTTTGTAGGAAAATGATTATCAACGAAGAATAACCTTTTGTAATTGGTTACAGTTACACCAATTAAGGAATGAGAATTTTATCTAAAACATTTTGTTTACTGATGAATCGAGATTTACAAACCTTGGGTTATTTAATCGAAACAACACTCGATATTGGGCAAATGAAAATCCTCACATTATGAGACAGGGGCGGTTTCAGGAGCGGTTTGGCTTCAATGTTTGGTTAGGCGTACTGGGCGACCATATCATAGGTCCAATAATTTTTGACGGAAATCTAACTTGACCAAGATACCTAGAATTTCTCCAAAATACAATAGTTCCACAGATTAATCAAATTCCCAATACCAATATTGACGAGGTTTACTTCCAACAAGACGGCGCTGGACAACACAATGCTATTATCGTTAGGGATTACTTAAATCAGTTGTTTTCAGATCGTTGCATTGGGACCCATGGTTCAGTCAGGTGGCCTGCAAGGTAAATTCCGTTTTTTTTAAAAAAAAACCTAAAAATACTGGTACCTATTAGTAATTCAAACAACTATTTTCTTCTTTACAGACAAATCTATAACCTTACTAATAACTTCCACAGCCTACTTAGTAATTTTCTTACATCGCATTCATCTGACGCGTTGAAAAAATTAAAAAATTGTTCGTATCTCACTTATTTTCTGGACCTTTTAAAATCTGAAAAAAATTGTTGCACTTAAAAATGTATGCTTAATGAGAAACCATAAAAAAAATATAGTCATTCTATTTAAGAAAAAAAAGTTGAGGATATTTTTATTCCTGTTAGTCTAAAAGTAGCCCATTATTGTCTATATTAGATGTGCCAAAAACCAAATTTTTAAATTCAAAATCAACCAAAATATTGCGGGCGTACATTGACTCGTAGCCACCCGGTGTAAATAAACACAACACATCAAAATTTATGTGGGGTGTTTATTTATATACCAGTATTATATTTTTGTTTGTCGTTGGAACGCGAAATTGTAAATACTGTTTTATTACAAAACAATTGTTTCATTCAAATAAATTTTAGATATTGGCAGTAAAGGCTCTAATGTCTCATTTTAACTAATATTAACGCACATCAATTTCTTTCTGGGCATAATTGTTAATGCTGAATTAAAATATTATCTATTTAATAAATGTACCGTGATTTTGTTGAATCTTATCTTACTGTGCCTACGACTCATCTTTTTTAAACTTTGTAGTTCTCTACAGATGTTCTATGAAAATTTACTATAGGACATTTTTTTTTAAATTACATAAATGTGAAGAATGTTTTGAAAGCATCTCTTAGTTCTTCATGAAAATTAATAGTAATGGCAGTGTAATGGTCCATTTTTAGATATAATTAACTTTCGTTTTATTTAATGCTAATTGCATAATTTGGTTAAAGGTCAACCTTAAAAATTCTAGAACCGACTTTATTAATTTGTAAATCTTTGATAATTTGTGTGACCACTGGACCTTGAGTGCACCAGCGCGAACACCGCTGTGGGGGGACAAGGGGGAATGCTGATACGAGGACAGTTAGATTTCGCGGGGACTCTCTGCCGAGCCAAGGCCGAGTGCGGATGTGTCTGTTACGTTCTGTTTGAGTACGTTATCTGTTTCGGTTATTGCCTTGAAGACAAGACTGGAGTTGGCCTTTGAGCGAGTTAGTAGTGTACGTTACTGAGATTTTGTTCACGATTTTGTCTGGTTAAGCTGTTATGGTAAAGGAGTTGCGACGCATGTGACATAGGAAAGCTAAGTGAGAAGGTAGGATCCCTTCTTATTATTGTTAAAATAGGTACCTATTAATTAATAAATCACCAGCTTCCGTTCTGAGTGTGAGCTGTAAATTTGAAATTCAATTTGTATAAAAGGGCTGATGTGCCTGTCCACCGAACTAGAGTGGGAAAAAGCCCCCTAGACTTTTTTAACTTGCGACTGAGCTGTGCGAAACATTTTAGTGAAGAATAACCATTCTTTCCCCCTTTCAACGGCATTAGTGCGTTGTAACGTTTTTTTGATTATATATATATAAACAATAAAGAAAGGCGGGTGGCGCCCTTTATTAAAAAAAACTGTTTAAGTGAACAATAATATGATTTCGGTGTTTTAGTTTTAAGTTGTTGAAGGTTTATTACTTGTTGACCACGCCCCGAATGAGCCTTTTGTTTTTGTATGTTAAATTATAAATATATGTATTTTTTTTTTTATTTTTTATTTGTTTCATTTGAGAACTAAAATAAAGTTAATCGCGAGGAAAACCCCTCGTTATAGTAGTTAGTAACAATTTGCAATTTAGTTTTTTAAAAATAAATCAATAAAACTATTAGATGAGAAAATAAATTATTGAGTGTGTAATGTTTTTTGATGATCCTGCAAAATTAAACAAAATGCAAAATTAAACAAAATGCACTAGCGAATTTTGGAAGCTCAGCGACGATATACTTATCCTTAATATTTTACTAAATGCAAAAAAAATTATTAAACAAATTAATCTTTTGACAAGTATTAATAAAAAAGGCCTTGATGTGCGGGCAAGAAAATTGTATACAGATTCGGCATTCAGATAAATGAACACTCGATGTACTATTTTCATTAAATTAGTAAAATTTTTATTCTGTGGATCTGTTACAGTTAAAAAAAATATTCATTCTAATCCAGACCACTATAGTGGGTTTGACTAACTCTTCAAAGAGCGGAGTTCGAACATTGTTTAAAATTTTGCTATTTTATGAGTGAGCCATACGAAATATGATTTTTTTATAAACAAACCATTCTTTTGAATCTACTTACTGAAAATGACATTGGCATATGGATAAAAAGTTCTGGGCAAAATAGTTAACTAAGATGTCGAAATATAAACACACTGCATCCTTTCTACCCTTAGAGTACATTACCCTCATTTAAGTAATTAAGTCAATCAAGTTGGTGATCGGTAGGTCAAACTGTTCTGAAGTTATTTAAAAAAAAAAACAAGCAGGGGATCTCCACCTACAGGGGGCTGTTCCTTCGTAAATGTTAATTTGTTGTATATGGATGTTTGTCTGAATCCTGTTATTTTTACCTCAGAAATATGTAGTCAACCATTTTCTCAGGTCTAGTCTATTATTAGCTTTCGAGTTGTGTACACGTTAAGTCACTTGGGCGTATTGCATATTGTTTTTGTATTTTTATTTTATTTGTTGTACTGTATTCTTGACATTAGTTTAATAATAAAGCATGGCAGACGTACGCAGGGGTAGAAAACGGTCATTTGCTGACAAAGTGAATAAATTCATAGGTGAATTCCCGGATTTATTCTACGATGGTGCTAAAATAATTTGTAAAGTGTGCGAGAAAGATTTGATGTGCTGGGATAAGCGTGATTGTGGACGTAAATAGTGTACACCATAAAAATAAAAAAAAATGGCGTGCCTTCGACAACACAGTTTATGTTTGATTTATTATTAATGCTGATTGCCTGCGACATTCCGCTGCACAAACTCGATAAACAACCATTTCGAGAGTTCTGGAATAAATACAATGCTCAAGTGAAGTTACCAAGTCGCACAACGTTATGTAACTATCTACCAACTGTACACGTAGACATGGTAAATAAGATGAAATGTGAATTAAAAAATACACGGCTGTGGTTATCTGTTGATGAGACAACAGATTGTAAAAAAAAAATCTATTTCAAATGTTATAGTACGACTACTGGACCCTCTTAAATCGACAGTTCCACTATTACTAGCTAGCAAAAGGCAAAGTCAGTGTACTAGCGAAACAATTACCAGGGTGGTGCTGGAGACGTTAGAAAAATTTGAACTGTCAAAAAGTCAAGTGTTGGTGTTTGTGACTGATGGCCCTGTGACAATGCGTTCGGTAGGCCGTTCTTTGCAAGAACAAGGTTGTACATTTATACATGTTACGTGTAAAGTGCGTGCTTTACATCTTGTGACAGAAACTATTCGAAAAGGTTTTCCAGAGGTGGATGCATTAATAGCAAGTACAAAAAAAGTGTTTCTTAAATCTCCTAAACGTCTCCGAGCATTTCATAGCAGTTGTCCCGGTATTCCTGAACCACCACAGCCGATTCTTACACGTTGGGGAACATGGTTGCAGGCAGCTTTTTATTATGCCGAATATTTCCAACAAATAAAAGCTGTGATACTACAATTCAATCCAGATGAGGCTGCAGCTATTAGGAAAGCCAGACAAAATTCGAAGATATTTCCGTTGAAACAGCTTTAAAAATATTGCGAAGAACTATAAACTATTACACGAAAGCATAAAAAAATTAGAAAACAGTATGTTGTCGTTAGCGGAGTCACTGCAAATAGTGGACGAAGTAAATTTACTGCTACACGATATAGGTGACGCAACAAATGAGCGCGTTAAAGAAAAGTTCGCAAGTGTGTTAAATAAAGACTCCGGTTTTACCAAATTAAGACAAATATGTGATGGTGCAGCCCCAGACCCGTTAAGTGCGTTCAAAGACTATTTTATGTATGCGTGTATTACATCAGTAGATGTCGAACGGTCGTTTTCAAAATATAAGAATATATTTTCACCAAAGCGAACATCATTCATGGTGATAACCATAGAAACATACCTGATGCTGCAAAATGGCTACACATCTTCTCCAGTTTGTGATAAGCAAGCTAGTTCATCAAGCTAATTAAGAGGGTAAGATTTACATACATTGTTATAAATTGTAACAGTTTATTGTTTCTCGTATTAGTTAATTTCCCACGGAACATTTTTGACAGCCCTAATCATCACCATTGTCTAGAGATTTTAAAATACTGTAGATATAATCGTTGTCGTGCTATAGTCACTTCTAAAGATTTTATTACATTATTACATTCACATAATCATACATTTGTAAGTACATCAACTTTTGCATTATTTTGGATTGTGTTAAATCAGAAAAAGATTGAGGGTTATTTATTTTGCAACATATATGCAACAGTAATTCAAATCAGGACGTACATATGTTTACTCAGTTGTATTCGTATATTGTGTGTGAGAGGATTTTTTTAAATCTATCAATGAATAAAAACGAAAATTCCCAATCATTACAAATAATTTTTTCTGCTTAGTTATTTTTTCAACTAATTTAAATCGGCTGTTAATTAGCAGTTACGTTTATAATCAAATGCAGTTTAATTTTTTAGACTCTATTAGAAAAATAAATATATTATAGACTCATTTTAAACAGTTAAATTATTTTTTTATTATACGTACTTAATTTCTGCAAAAACAAAAAGGTGATAACTTCCTAGTAGAGCAACAACCTACTAGTTCTAGTTTCCCTTTTACATTTTTTTATTGTTACCTCCAAAAGTGTTACGATTATGAAAGATATCACTTGATACCACCTCTGTATAATTATCCGAATAATTATATGACTTTAGATTTTAGTCTGTTATTATTATTATTTTCTGTACTACTTGCTTCAAACAAATTTAATTGCATGGCAGTATTAAAGCAATATATATATATTACAAAAATAAATGAATATATTCATGCATATACTAAGTTGTTTAAAAGGTTCTATAATTATATAAGCATATTATTATACCTCTTTTTAATAAAATAATTAGGATACCTTTTAAGACTTAAACTTACCTGAAATTGCACAGAAAATTGTTTTTAACCAAGGCAATTTAACATATCTAATAATATGTTATTTATTTTATTATAAAGACAGTAATAGGTTTTTAAAGTGATGGGCGTTTCTCAGGATAAACTTTTTAAAAATTTCATTAAAGACTCATTTTTCAAAACGACTGGAATATTTAGTTAGGTACTTTGTTACCTTACTAATAATAGTTTATTCATTAAACATTTATTCGTTCTTATTCAGTCTTCAGCAGCAAGAGAGGAGCAGTATTTCTCGAGATAACCTTTTGAGTTAATAAAAAATCAAAACCAAATCATTAGTTGAATGGTAGAAGCCGTTACTTTGTGATAATCAATCATAATGATAGAATAAAAACACTTTGTTTTTTATCACTGTTTTTAATATAACTAAGCGTTACTGCAGTTTCGACACTCAACGTGTCATTTTCAAACGATTCACAAACTGAATGAAGACATAAAGGAATTTTTTGCAGATTTCTACCTAAGGTGACCTTTCTAAGTATTTGACAATAATACCTACTTAAACCCTAATTAACTTGGGCCCCCTGGATGGCTTTCAGGAGCTCCTCGTGCTGCCTGTCCATCCTTGATTGCATTTGAGCCATCCTTAGGCTCATTTCTGAGGGCCCAAATAGAAGAAATGAGCCTAAGGATGGCTCAAATGCAATCAAGGATGGACAGGCAGCACGAGGAGCTCCTGAAAGCCATCCAGGGGGCCCAAGTCGGACCCACGAAGTCCGCTAATAAGAAAAGGAGGAAGGCAAACTACGACAGTGAAGAAGAGGAGCCCAAACAGGCCAGGACCCAGGAGGCCCGGACTCCTGAAGGCACCGAGGCCCCAGAAGAGAGTACGAGCCGGCAGGAGGACCGGAATCCAGGACCGGCCCCAATGGAACCAGCCAAGACGCCCAAGATACCGCCAGTCGTCCTTAAGAAAAAGGAAACGTGGACGGTGGTAAGCAGACGTTTGCGCGAGGCAAACGTCAACTTCAAGAAGGCCCGCGTCGTTGGTGAAGGCATCTCCATCGACCCATCAACGAGTGAAGATTATAGGAAGATGACAAAAATCTTCACACAGGAGAAAAGGGAGTACCACACCTACGCGCTCCCTGAAGAGAGGCTCCTGAGGGTAGTGATACGTGGCATCCCTAGTGGCGTAAGCTGCGAAGAGATCAAGAAAGACCTGGAAGACAAGGGATTCTCGCCGATCTCTGTCCAGCGGATGACGTCGAGGAGGACCAAGATGGAGATCCCACTGGTACTGGTCCAAGTGCCACTGGACCAGGAGAAGATCCTGGAGGTAACGAGGTGCTGCTACCTAGTAGTCCGCACAGAGAGACAAAGGGCGCAACAGAGCGTCACCCAGTGCCACCGATGCCAGCGTTTCGGCCACGCACAGGGTAGGTGCACCGCACAGGCCAAGTGTGTGAAGTGCGGCGAGGCCCATCGGACAGCGGACTGCAAAAAGAAGCAGGACGTCCCAGCGAGGTACGCAAACTGCCAGGGAGCGCACCCGGCCAGCTATAAAGGATGTCCCAAATATCCCAAGAAGCCCGCGGGCCCCCAGAAGCAGGCTCCAAGGACCCAACAGCCACCGAGGGAGGCCAAAAGACCCGCCACCAGCGGGCTGAGCTACGCAAGGGTAGCTCAAGGTAATGCAGGGCCGAGCGCCGGCCCTGCCAGGCAACAACGAGCACCCGTGGAGGCCCAAAACCTCACCGCGGTGCTCAAACAGATGCAGCAAATGTGCTCAGCAATGAGCGCATTTTTTGCACAGATGCCAGGCTTTACTAATCTGTAATGTCTTTTCAGGTGAAGCCGAACTTCCTGCAGATCGCCTCATGGAACGTTAACGGGCTACAAGGAAGAAAACTTGAAGTGGAGGAACTCCTAGCCCGGTACGACATAGACGTGTTGGCACTACAGGAAACGAAGATGACGCCGCTGAAGCCAGCCAACTTCCCTGGCTACCATGTCTACAGGAAGGACTACGCTGGACCAAGGCCGATGAGAGGAGTAGCTCTGCTGGTAAAGAAGTCGATCGACCACCATCCAATCGTGCTGCCGGACATGGAAAACCTGGAAGCCACCGCCGTAGTAGTGTCAACGGCACGAAATGGCGACATTCAAGTGGTATCCTGTTATCAGCCGCCCCGATGCCGGATCCTGGACACGGACCTGGATGCAATATTCCAGGACCAGACTCAGGTGCTTGCCATAGGGGACCTGAACGCCAAGTCACAGGAATGGAACAGCAGAGTCACCAACACTCTAGGACGAGATCTGCTGAGATTCCTGGGACGACACGCTGGCAACATGCAGGCACTAGGACCGGACGAGCCGACGCACGACAATGGGATCCACCGACCGGATGTGCTGGACATCGCTATAATGAAGGAGATGACCCTCAATGCGGAAATCTCTACCAGGACGGAAGGTTCCACCGAGCATAATCCGATCTTCTTGGACCTAGGAGAGAAGGATGATGTGGACACTGGGACCTTCGTCAAAAGGAGGACAGACTGGGAATTGTTCCGTGCAGCACTGCAAAGGAACATTGCACATATTCCCAGGATTGTATCCGAGGAAGATGTGGAGAGGGCCATCACCTCCCTGGAAAACCAGATCCAGGAAGCGATGGAGGAAAGCACTACAGAGACAGAGACCAGAAGGGCACCAACGCCGATGGCAAACCTCACGGAGGACCTCAGGCAGCTGATTCGGGACAGACGAAGGACGAAGAAAAGGGCCCAAAGGACTAGACTCCCTGTGGACAGGCACGCGTATAACACGCTGAACAGGAGAGTCAAAGCTGCCCTCCAGGAACACCGTCAAGAAGGATGGCAGCGTCACCTGGAATCACTGGACCCACAGGACAGGAGCATCTGGAACACCCAGCGTGCTCTGCGGAACAGGCCGAAACCAATGTCCCCAATCCACGGAGAGAATGGGATTGTCTACACTTGCCAGGAAAAAGCCGAAGCATTTGCGGATAGCTTGGAACTGCAGTGTAGGGAAAACCAACTCGATGATGAGGACGAGGACTGGGTTGATGACGTGGAACGCAGAGTGCGTCGGATGCTCCGCCTGCCAGACGATGATCACATCCATCCGACCACTCCAGAGGAGGTCAAGGAGATTCTAAGGAGCTTAAAGCCGAGGAAAGCTCCTGGATGTGACAAGATCGGAAACATCGCCCTCAAGAAGCTACCCAGCAAAGGGGTGGCAGCCCTGGTGAATATCATCAACGGGATCTTGAGGCTCAGATACTTTCCGGACAGGTGGAAGAAGGCCGACGTCATAGTCATCCCGAAGCCAGGTAAGGAACTACTCTTTCCCTCCTCTTACAGGCCCATCAGCCTACTCTCAGCTGTGAGCAAGGTAGCCGAGCGCGTCATCTTGAGAAGAATAGAAGAGGAAACCGAAGAGCTCCAAATCATCCCGGATGAACAGTTCGCGTACAGGACAGGACATAGTACGGAACTCCAAGTGCTCAGGATCACCGAAGAAGTCACCAAAGGTTTCAACCAAAGACAGGTCACGGCGGCACTACTCCTGGACGTTGCGAAGGCTTTCGACAGGGTCTGGCACGATGGTCTACTAGCTAAAATGATGAGTATGGGTTATCCCATTGCACTCGTCAAACTAGTTAGATCATACCTGCACGGGAGACAGATGCGAGTGAAGATCAGGGACTGTGTGTCCACGTATCGACCGATGGAAGCCGGAGTCCCCCAAGGCTCTGTGCTGTCACCCCATCTGTTCGCTGTCTTCACCTCTGATCTCCCAAGGGCCGAAGGCACCGCAATGGCACTCTACGCGGACGACACGGCTGTCACGGCCAGATCCTGGAGAGCGGAAACAGCCACCAGAAGACTCCAAGAGGCAGCCTCTCTTCTGGAAGAATGGTGTATCAAGTGGAAAGTCGCAGTCAACGCGGAGAAAAGCCAGACGATTCTCTTCAGGAAAGGACGCAAGGAAACGTCTCCATGTTCGGCGAGGACATCCAATGGCACGATTCCGTCAAGTACCTTGGTGTAATCATGGATAAAGGCCTGACATGGAGACAGAACACCGAAGCCATCGTGGTAAAGGCCAAGCGGACGAGAGCTCTCATCTACCCGATGGTAGGGAACCAGAGCAGGCTCAGTCTGAGAAACAAGCTTCTGCTAGTCAAAGTACTCATCAGACCACAGCTGACCTACGCCTCCGTAGCATGGGGATACCAAGCGAAGACCTATCTGAAGAAGATCCAAGCCGTGGAAAACGTGGCCATCAGGACAGCGGTGGGCGCGCCATGGTACGTTAGAAACGCTGACATCTTCAGGGACCTGGAGTACACACCAGTCACCGAAATCATCCGGGATAGAGCGAAGAAACTGTACACCTTAGCTGAGGAGCACAGGAACCCGCTGATCAGGGAGGCCACCTCCTATGATCCGGCCGACGCACCGAGGCACAAGAGGCCGAAGGTACAGTTACTGGATAACGGGTAAGTATAACTAATCCTTTCCTTACAGATGGACCAAACTCACTGAAAAGACATGACACGACCAACCACCCTCCCACAAACCTTGCGGGCGCCGGTCAGTAAACCGACCAGTGCCCGTTGTCCCCCTGGCTCCGTGAAGGACGAAAGTGCTAAGAAAGCACTTAGGCCTTCACCTCCTAGAGCTACACAGTTCATCCTCACCTTGTCCGATGATCCAGATGGCAATGTGTCAATTGACACTTTGTGTACTGGCAGTCAATCCCAAGTCACAGAATATCCACACAGTCCCTGACAGACAGATCACTACCCCCGGGGGTGACAAGCTGGCGAAGAAAGAAGACGAAGACAGAAGAGCGCCAGAAGAGGCCCTAGCCAGCAGGGTTCATCAGCCAGGACCCAGGGAGGTTGACCGAAATCTTCGGCAACGCTCACATTTGTGAGTGGGGCCGTTCGTAAAGTAAGTTAACCCGCCCTGCACGAGGCCGGTCCAGGTCTACAGCGATGACTAGGGTAAAAAGGCAATAGTCCTGCCTGGCCCTAGCGTCCGAGACCGTCATCATGCCAAATGGATATTGGCGCGACACGTTGAGTGTCGAAACTGCAGTAACGCTTAGTTTTTGTTTGAATTTAATAATGTATGCATGAACGAAAATTATGTATTCTCGTTTTTGTATTTCGACTGATGATTAAGCTTCGATCAAAGAACCACTAGATAGATAATAAATATTACTTTGGCGTCGAAAACATAATAACAATATAAGTGCACGCATCCCATAAGTTTATTATTGGCTAGTCGATCGTTTCGCGGCTGTTATTTGAATTATCGTAGCGTTTCGAGAATAGTTGTTTTCGTTAATATCTAATGTCATTATTTTTTACATCTCCGCCAATAAAATAATAAGTGTTTAGTGTTTCATAGTGATTTGGTGCAGTAAAAGTGTTGTTGGATACGTTTTATTGACTATATACTTTAAAATGGTGAAGTGTTGTGTTATTTGAAAAAATACAGTTTAAAATTAAGTAAATCGATCCTTTCATATGTATATATTATTTCTTAGATCTCACTAAAGCTTTCGAATGCAGGTTGTGTATATTCTATTTTATTTTATTATATTCTATTGTAACCTTTTTTACCAGTAATAACTAGATATAATTTCATTCGGAATGATATACCAGTAAATAGTTGATTGATTCGACCTTTACTTGATGAAAATCCATTTTACAAATAAACACAAAATAAATAAACTTATACTTGTACTAGAAAAAGGATTCAATTATAATATTAAACCAAATACTAACATACACAACTTAGAATATTTAGGTGTCGAAACAGAAATACCTTTAAAAGGTCTACCCAATAGTTCTCTAAGTAAACATTCATTAGCTGAATTTCTAATATCAAAAAATCACAATAATAAACCAATACAAAACAAAGAAAACATCACAGCAAAATTAATTAGTAAAAAGTCAGTCGAAAATAACATTATTTTTACTAGAGCAGATAAAGGAAAAACAGTGATTGCAATTAATAAAAATGATTATATAGAAAAAACAATAGATTTTTTAAATTCGCCCACTTTTGAGAAACTTGATAATGATCCCACTGAAAAATATCAAAAAACAGTTAAACATGCTATAGATAATTCACCTAGTATATTTAGTTCTAAAGACAAATATTATTTAACTATAATGAATCCACAGGCCCCCAAACTTTATTCTTTGATAAAATTCCATAAAAACAATTTACCTATACGCCCAGTTGTTTCTTACTTAACAGCACCTTCTAGCATACTCTCGAATAGACTTATAAATATAGTAGTAGATGCATGTAAATTCAAATCAACGTTTAGTATTAAAAATTCTTATGAGTTAATTAATAAAACTAAAAATATTAAGTTGCCTGACAATGCTAAATTTATTTCTTTTGACGTACACAATTTATTTCCTAGTATACCGCCAAAAGATACCATAAAAATTATAGAAAATTTACTAGATAGAAATAACACAAACCCTGTTGTAAAATCTGAACTACTAAATTTGATGACCACATGTCTAAACCAAAATTATCTCCAATTCAACAACGAAATATTCACATCAAAAGAGGGCTTAATAATGGGAGAGCCATTAAGTCCTATTTTAGCAGAAATTTTTATGGATCATATTGAGAAACAAATACATAAAAACAAATTAAGTAAAAGTTTTTTATACTGGTATAGATATGTAGATAGATGCTATTATCGCATGTTTTACAGGTACAACAAGACAGTTAAATACTTTTGTAGAATTTATTAATAATTTACACCCTAATATAAAATTTACTGCAGAATATGAAAAAGACAATTCGATTAATTTTTTAGATTTAACTATCACAAAAATTAATAATTCACATGAATTTAATATTTACCATAAACCTTCGTACACAGATATTACGATACATAATAGTTCAACACATCCTGTAAAACATAAACACGCTGCCTATATTAGTATTATAAACAGATTAACCAAATTTCCTTTAACTGAAGATAATTACAACAACGAATTAAATTTTATTAAACAAATAGCAGTGAATAACGGTTTTAAAGAAACTTGGTTAACAATTTACTCAAAAAGAAAAATTATAATATAGCAATAGTTTATCCAAAAGCAGAAATCAGTGAGTTAAGTGATTTAAGATATAAAACCCTTACTTATATAGGCCAACCTACCGAAAAAAATATCAGTTGAACTTAAGAAAAAAACATAATATTAAAATAGCATTTAAAACTAATAACACTCTAGGAAAATTTATTAAGAACAATAAAGATAAAACTAAAAAAGAACAAAAAAGTGGAGTCTATAAGCTTACATGTGGTACATGCCCTAAAGTATACATCGGACAAACGGGAAGAAATTTTGGAAAAAGATTGGCCGAACATAAACGCAGTTTTAATAACAATAAATTAGATTCGACGTATGCCAACTATTTGCTAGAGGACAATCATTCTTTTAATAATAATTTTGATATTTTACACACAGAAAATAAAGGATTAAAATTGTCACTATTAGAGACATTAGAAATCAATAAATTAAAAAATAATAATATTATTTTAAATGACCAGCTAGATTTAAACTGTTCACCACTGTTAAATATTTTCTAAATTATTTTGTACCTTATTTTATTACCGTTCCATTTTATTACGCTAGATAGTGGTGTTGATATATATACCCTCACTTTGTAATAAAGAATTTAGTCTTCTACTCACTATCTGATGAAGCCACTGTGTGACAAAACAATTGTCATAAGTTAATTAAATTGTGAAATCAAACATAAGTTTATTTATTTTGTGTTTATATACCAGTAATAGCAAATCGACTCGATGGTATCAAGGATAGTTGATGTCAGCGACAGTCGATATCATGGGCAGTTGATTCAAATCCGAGCCAGAATAAGTAGATAAACATAGTGGATCTGATCGGTTCACTATATTTCGAAATGAATGTTAAAGTGTGGATCTTGCGCGATAGAAGCATGTTAAAGGTTGAAGATTCCTATCCCTTAGCAAAGTGGAGGTCCGGCAAAATTTTCAGGTTAGAAATTCCAGTATTTACACAAACATTGATGATGATGAGTTTATCCTCTAGTGTGGGTAATTGACGTTGAGAGCAGAAATAAACGACAATATCACTCACATTCATTATAATTTCAAATGAAGCCCAACTTGGGTTTGTGTTTAAACTATTGATCATTGATTTATTCATTTTCGAATTTAATAACTTGAATACCTACATTCTAGAGTAAAGAAATCACAATCGACTATCATCTGGTACAACTAGCCAGTGATTATAACACTATATATCCAAACAATGTCAATTAAAAATAGCAGGAGCCTCAGAATAGGCCCTTGTACCACTTCAAGTTCAGAAAATGTACAACTTAACATGACATCTACGTTTCTATAATCCTAGTCCTTTAAGGTTGGGTTTTTTCGAACCTGCTGGGATTAACGGTCGTGTCATGTCACAGCAAAAAAATTTAATACCCTGTTCAAATAAGAATTAACTACTTGCGTGAAATAAACTAATATGAAAGCATAAATACTATCAACTATCTTTATTATAATGTACGTATTTCAAATCGCCCTTAAGTGCACGTGAACGTTCACGGAATAGAATTCATTTACAGCGCAAAATTGTAAAACACCACATTTAGCATAATATACAATAATTTACACTAGTGGCAATTACTGAGACCATATATAGCAAATTAACTGTATAGTGTAATGCTGTAAACACAACTTGCACCATATTATTTACTGCCTTACTTACTTTCTGCCATGTTAGTTTTAATCTAAGATATGCGTGGCCATTAAAATACTAGTCCGAATGATACATAATAGTGTTGTAGGGATATTTTCTTAGGGCAAAGACATACTGTTGTGATATTAATTAAATTTCCCTGATCTGTACAAATGTTCTTGAAAGTATGAATCTTTCTTTACTAATAACTCATATCAATATGAACCAATGTGATAATTATCTTGGTAATGTCAATAACTACGGTATTTACGACTTCGATTAAAGGGAAGAAAAATTGTATATTTTAGGGGCTCCTTTAGAATCATCTTTAGATTCTGAAAAAAATCCGTGTTTCTTTATATACTTAGTGAAATCAAAAGCACCAAATACGTTAATAAAAGGCAGTCCGGCAATCCATCCTACGAACTTTTAAATTATAATGGTCTTACTAAGGTAAACAACACTGTGAATATAAATAGCTGGTTGCCCAACTTAATATGGTGTTCTACTATGCGATTCAAATATGTGGAGTCCACACCTTGAATGTGAATTGCAAAAAAACTAAGTTGCTAAAGATTTTGGAAAAATTAGGTTTTATTTCTTGGACATATGTTAATATCTTGTAAAAAATGTCAACATTTTATTTTTTAAACTTACTAAGTTTCGCATTATTATATCTAAAAATGTACCCTTTTTTTACGAAATCTCTGAACACATTAATGTTTAATTATGTATAACTTCATGAATTATTAAGATATTCGAACAAAATATGGGGGTGTAGATAGAAACACGTCTATTTTCACATTGCATAAAAAATTAAAAAAAAGAAAAATTAAAAAATATTTTATGGCATCACTATATAACTTAAATGATGTAATATATAAGTATAATTTTTTTTACACAAAATAGGTTTCGATATTTGGGGAATCAGTGTATGAAAAATATCAATAATTAGATGTTTGAAAAAAATAAACAAATAAGCGGTCGAGTTTGTCATTTCTGATTACGTGTTTCTTGTGGTATTTTGTTAATTTTTGATAAAACTATAATTTATTCATAGAATCGTTACTGTTGTGTTAGGTTGTGTTATCTTAGGTGAAAATATTTCAATTATACAGGGTGTAACAAAAAAGCATGTCATAAACTCAATGGCAGATTCTAGTCAACAAATAGTGACGATATGACTTAACTTACCTCTATGCGAAAATGCTTCCAAACATTTTAATGGGCCATTAAAGTCAAAAATGAAAAATAAAAAATTTGCTCTAACTCTGGAGTCCTTGTAAGATGTTTTCTTTAAATTTGGTACAATATAGCACTAGTAGCAGTTCAATATTTTAAATAATTATGATCAGTTTATCTCGATTCTAAAGATGAGAAGTGGGAGTCATTTACCCCCCATTTTTTTTGGGCACACCTATGGCAAACAAATAATTTTTTTTGAAAACAAAATTCAATTTTAAAAAGTTTTTTTACTGTTATCTTTTTTCCTATGTGCTTTAATTATCAAGGAAAATTAAGATTAAAAATGTAAATCATGCAATTTTGCATGTAATAAAACCGTTTAACCTTTCGATAACTTAATAACTTCAACCATATTATGTGATGAAAATAGTTCATGGTATACCAAAATTTTCATAATAATTAATAATAATAATAATAATAATGTCTTAATCACAGACATTTCATTTGCAAAATCTCAGATTTTGTATGTTGATTTTACAGATTAGTAAAAGGAAATAAGAAAAAAATGTACAATAACTAGAATAGGTGCGTTAGAAAATAACTGACAGTCACTGATAGTAAACAATGTACTATTGTTTTGTTTATGTCAAATTGTTTACTCATTTCTTATTAATACTGCTTCTTAGTCAGTGCTCAATTTTCTAAAAAAATAAAATGGCAAATTACACTTTTGCAGAGATGAGTGATATGCATTTAGTATTGGGTAATTTGGGATATTAAATAATTCAATTATGTATCATTAAAGCATCCGATTTTAAGGTGAGTGCCATAGGAATGGAGCTCTTGCAGCTAGACGTTACGCTACAAAGTACTCGAATAGGCATACACCAGATCGACGTACTTTTTTGGCAATAGACCGTAGATTAAGGGAAAGTGGTAGCTTTAAAGAATTCACAGTAGGAAACTGTGGGCGACCTCGAATACGTGAATCAGATGCCGAGAAAAGGTTATTAGACCTCATTGACGAAAATCCTGTTAGAAGTACTGGCATTTAGCGGCTGAGGTAGGAATGTCCCATATGGCAGTCTGGGGAGTGTTACATGAATAACAGCTGTACCCCTACCAATGTTCAAGCATTACAACCAGGAGATTATGCCCCTTTATTTTGTGCAAAAGAATTTAGAAAATGATAACTTCGTTAAGAATATTTTGTCAACGGATGAAGCTACTTTTACTAGAAATGGCATAACAAATCATCACCATTCACATTTATGGGCCGACGAAAATCCGAGAGCAAAAAATGAGACGCATTATCAGAACAATTTTTCAGTTAACGTATGGACAGGAATTGTGGACAATTTTTTAATTGAACCATTTTTTCTACCACACCGTCTGTGGGGGACAGAATATTTAAATTTTCTCCGAAATGATCTCCCCAATCTCCTTCAAGAAGTACCATTACCGATACAAGAAAACATGTGATTCCTTCAAGATAAGGCACCCCCCTCATTATAGTCGTGAGGTCAGAAACTATTTGTGGGAACAATTTACAGAACGTTGGATTGGGTGAGGAGCAGAAGCACCCATAATGTGGCCTGCCCGCTCGCCAAACTTAAACCCGCTTGACTTTTTGTTTTTGGGGTTATATGAAAGAAAAGGTCTACTCTGTGCAAGTTGATAGTGTCGAACATCTCAGAAGGAGAATTATAAATACTGCAGATAGTTTTCGCCAGAAGCAGCAAATTTTGAATAAAATCAGATTTTCGTTTTTGAAAAAATGTGTTAAATGTATTGATGAAGGCGGAAGTCACTTTGAGCACTTGCTAAAGTAATAAAATAAAGTGTGAATAAATTTCTGTTCAATTTATGAAATTTTAAATTATTTAATTAGGTAATTGTGTTATTTATTTATTTATAAAGTAATTATTTAAAATAAATTGTTTACAATAAGTTCCAAAGAAGTTATTTTGTTAAAATTAAATTGTTTGTTTATTCAGAGGACACTATTTCATTTGATTTAAAAGTCTTATCGCAAAAAATTTGTTCAATTCTGCTTTAGAGTCTTTTAATTCACAATTCCAATAAGCTAAATGCTTGAAAACTAAAGCACGTAGAAAAAAAAGGTAAGAGTAAAAAAACTTTTAAAATTAAATTTTATTTTCAAAAAAAAATTAATTTTTGCCATTGGTGTGCCTGTAAAAAAATGGGGGGTAAATGGGTCACAAGACCTCCACTTCTCGTCTTTTGAGTCGAGATAAATTGATCATAATTACTTAAAATATTGAACTACTACTAGTGCTATATTGTACCAAATTTATTGAAGATATCTTACAAGGACTCCAGAGTTAGAGCAAATTTTTAATTTTTTATTTTCGACTTTAAAGGCCCTTAAAAATTTTTGGAAGCATTTTTGCATAGAGGTAAGTTAAGTCATATCGTCACTATTTGTTGCCTAGAATCTGCCATTGAGTTTATGACATGCTTTTTTGTTACACCCTGTATTATTAATAATAATGAAAATATCAGTTAGCAAAATTATTTTTAATAACTAAACTACTAAAATTTGTTTCTTTTTGAAAAGAACCACAAGTGTACAGAAAGGTCCATTTCATAAATCATAAAAATTTCAAGTAGTTTTGTCTCTTAGTTTTTGAGAAATGAATTCGCAATTACCGTTATATCGAAAAAGATGCCAAAATTCTTTTATATTATCATTCAATATTTTAAAAACTGTGACACCTATTTTCATAAAATTTTGACACACTATAGTAAACAGTGTGTGTACTGATGTATGAATAAATAAATGGTCTA
This sequence comes from Rhamnusium bicolor, assembly GCA_029963845.1. Lineage (NCBI taxonomy): Eukaryota > Metazoa > Arthropoda > Insecta > Coleoptera > Cerambycidae > Rhamnusium > Rhamnusium bicolor. Next base: position 1,152,567 of record JANEYF010002575.1, on the reverse strand, counting down.
ATTCGGTCGACTCGGTTTTTTTTCGTAGACGTTTAAAGTGAGGGCCCAATACAAAGACTTCTGTCATTGGCTCAATACCTTTGAATCGCATAAGTGTGTTGTCAATTGAAAAGTAACTAGTACAGAAGTTCCATTAGTTACAGATAATTTTTCAACAGAATTTGTCCAAAATTGTAATATATCAGAAAAGCTAAGTTTTAATTTTCGTGAAGCAACTTTGTTAACATATATATTGTGTTAAGTGAAGTGGACTGATTTCAACTTACTTTAATTAACGATGTAGATTTGGTACGTGAATGCTTTAATAATATTTTGCAAAATATTCTCATAGTTGGCGTTAATTTTGTGTAGGAATGATAATTTTGAAATTTACTTTCTTTTAAATTTTTTCTGCCACAATTTTTTTGCATTTTTGAAGAATAAATTTATGTTTTTTTGATTGTTTGAAAACGCTAGAAAGTAGCTCACATAAAATGGAAAAACTTTTGTTCTTTGCACTTTTCTGCTATATCAGTTTGTTTAAAAATTATAGGTTGCAGAACGATAAATCGCACTAAAAAAGCCATAGAAAATTGAATAATTTCGAAAACTGAGGATCAATTTGGATGTCTAATTCAAATATAATTTCACAATTTTGTTTTCAATTCTTCGAAAATAACTGGATGTTCTTTTGTTTGTTTAAAAACGTTAAAATCAAGCTCACATAAAATGAGAAAATTTTTGATCTTTACACTTTTTCTGTATATCAATTTGTTTAAAAGTTGTAGAACCATAAATCACCCACGCTGTATATACTCGGTCTAATTTTTTTCTGGGTCATATCCACTTTCTAAATTTTTAACTGCTCTACAACCCTTGTTTAGCACATAACAATCTCCCATTTGAAATTAAAACCTGCTGAAACAAAAGGAGTAAATTTGAACATCAATTTTGTTGAACGATTGTTAATGGTGGAGAAATTAATCCTACAGTTGTTATACAACTGGTCAAAATTTAAAGTCAATTCAGTCACAAACCAAAAAATGCCAGTGTGACACAAAAAAAAATCAATTTTGTGGCCTCCTATTTCTCGAAATATACGATAGGCTATTTGTATTATTTATATTTATATTTATATTTCACATTTATGCGTGAAAAATTTTTCTTCTTTAGTTCCAATAATGCAATGCTATAGTAGCAATATAAATAACTACCCAAAATTTATTTGTAAAACTACATAAAATTACCAAAAACATGTATTGAAACTGAATGTGTCTTAGCAGGATTTGGTCACTGTTTTAGATAAACCCACATTGGAGCAAAATGAGCCATATGGAAGAGAAGAAGAATCAGCACTACTTCATGTAACGGAAGGTATAATAATTGACGAAAATTCACATCGAACTCTAGAAATTAAACGAACATTTTTCAGACAGAAGATGATGATGACATGCACGAGCTAGATTACGAAATTAGTGAACAGAAAAATAATGAGGAATACATTGAACCAGACTGGAGGTTGGTGATGATGAATTTGATGAAGAAGAAGTCGAAGGTAAAAAAGAGAGACCCAAAAAAAGAAAACAAAAAGTAAATCCAAAATTTTGTGTTAGTTTTAGATTTTGAGGTAATCGTAATCATTTAATTATCATTTCTGTTAATAAATATTATTATACTATTCAAATATTTTTTATATAATATAAATATAAATAGATATTTTTAATATAATGTAATAAATCATTGAATATTTCATTTTATTATTTGAAGAAAAATACGCCCGGGACATTTCACTCGGGACTTAAAGTTTTCTGCATTAAAATAATTGCTGTGCTCATGAACTTAATTCAATGTCTGTTAATCGTTTTTTTCTGTAAGTGAAAACTGGGTTATGTCTAATTTTTTTCCAAAAAAATTAATCATTTTTACAAATTTTTTCATCTTATTAAAAGTGACCACTAAAATATTTATAATACTCATGAATCGATATATTATTATGATTTATCTTAAAGCTAAGACAAAAATGAAGTAAATGAAAACTTTAAAATGCTCTTATGAACATTTCACATTATGGACATAACATACGTTGTCTCTGATGTACAGATTTACAAGACGTAGTTGTTTTATTTAAGAATCGTCGGATTTCGCCCAATTTCTTCGGTGCCTCTAGTCGATTTAACAATCTTCTGATTTCGCTAACTTTTTTGCGATGCCTTACGTTTTTAGGCATTTATATGATTAACCTTTCTGTGCAAAATCCAAGTCTATATCTCATCACGACTAAGAGATATTGAGGAATCCGTGAAAGCAAATTTTACCCCTGAGGGGTTATCCTCAGTGGTCGAATTTTAAAAAATCCCTTGTTAATGAGTGCTTACATAATGAGTAAAATATATTATTCTAATTTCATGTTACCAGGTCCAGGGGTTTGACCTTGGGCGTTGATTCATCAGTGAGTAAGTCAGTCAGGACAATTATTTTTATATAGATAGAAAACCATAATTTTATTACTCATTATTAATATGATGAAGAATTTTCAAGACAGATTAAAGGATATAAGAATATGTTATAAAAATCATTTTAACCCATATAATACACCTTGGAAAGAGAAATTACAGACAAAGTTAGGGAAAACCTTATTTTTTTCTCATATTGTGAATAATTTAAAATTTTCCTAATATGAATCTTGAAATATAATATAAACCACAATTCATAAATGGAAGAAAATTTTAAAAATCATGATATCAAAAAAATGTATTTTTCATCCTGGAGGTTATACTTTCATACATATGTAGGTTCATTAACTTATTAATATTTCCGAATATTATTGGATATCGAACAAATAAATCACCTCTTTCATAAAAAAATCTTTTTTTAAGAAATCAATAAAAAAAAGAAAATTATTTGCAAATTTTATCGGACATTTAATATGCACACAAAATTGTTATCTGTAGGTTAGGCAACTAATAACACAATACAGTGTAAATCAATAGAGAACAGCATACATGAGAAAATATTATTCTTTGTACATTATATATACAACCAACATTACACCGATGTAAAGAAAATACATAACACATAAAGCTACAAGTGATCGAGTTCGTTGTCTTATCGAGCGTTGGGGTCTCTTGGGAATTCACTCACTAGTACGTGTTCCCACGCTCAGGAAATAACGTATACGTAACGTGCGGTCGATACTGAATGAAATTATAAATCAATTAAAAATATAAATAGTTTAATGTAACCATTAATCAAATCTAAATTGTATATTACATCAATAAGGAAATGAATGTAAATAATTCAAACTATAAACTACAATATTAATAAAATTTATCAGTTTTCGTTTGAATAATAAATGCTACATTAACATGTCATTTGTAAAAATACAGATGCAAAAAGGGGAAATTGTTATATTTTTTATTTTATTTTATTGGTTTGCAAGGACGGATCCAGGAGCTCCCTAAGGGGGCACTTGACACAAATATTGAAAAATACCTAACATGATAATGATAAAAAAGGTGTATAATTGAAAACATACAGACATTTTGAGAATATTTTTTTATGGCAATTTCTATACATCGAAGTATACTTTTAGTATGGTAATGTTGTATACTTACTAGAAAACGGTTGATTTTTGAAAATTCTAAATGACTCGTTTTTGCCTGGTGAACACGAATTTCGAGTTAAAAATTCCCCCTCGGTTATACTTTTCAAGATATTGTGGCTTAAAGTGCAAAAATGTTACAATTTTTCACTGCCTGCTGCAGTATTTGTTCAAAATTTTTTTTTATTTATTAATATTTGAATAGATCAGTATTCTAACACATTTACATTAATATTTGTCTATTATATCCGTTGACAAATGCATTAAAAAATAACCCCCTCCCCATAACACAAGACATGCTAAGTATATGCGTAAAACATATGAATAGACGATTTTGGTATATTCATCCTCAAATATACTTTGCATATACTATGCTCGTTCCTATAATATATTATGTACAAAGACTATTTTACATAAAAATTTACTCATACATTGTATGTTCATATTAGAGAACAGAGATGCACATATTTCTTCTACTTTCTGCGTATACAAGATACATTCAATAATTGCAGGGAATATAGATGAAATAATCATAGTACATGTTTGTATTATTTACATTAATATTTGTTAATTGAACAAGTAAGCTATGAAATATGAAATATGAAACTGTTGATCGAATTATGATAACTTTGGACAGTTGGCAATACTAGAGTAACTAGATAATCAAATTTTATTGAAATAATTTACGGCCCTGGTAGTGCATACTACCAGGATGAGGGCCGTAGAAAAAGGAACATGCCGATTTTACGGCCCGTACCTACAATGAAAATACTCCTATACTCAAGCAACCAATATGTCGGTAAAAGATATTCAGCTGATAACCTGGAAAACAGTTTGGAATATTGTGTTATATTTTGTTGCATTTTTCAACGATTATAGCAGGTAAATATTATTAAAGTGAATGTATTGGAGTAATTAAAATCATTTAAAGAATCATTATTGATATTAGTAAACTAAAAAAATTGTGAATAAATATAATAGGCAATGGGAAACCGTAACATTTTGTCACTTTGCTCTCTAATATCACGAAAATTATCGTCTAAGGGAGATTTTTTACTCAAAAAAACGTGTTCAGCAGATAAAACTGGATATGGTAGAAAAAAAATCAATCGGACGTTCACCAATATTAGATCGATGTGAATTTTTGAAAAGTAATATCATTTCTTTAACAAGATTTTGTTTTCACGGCCCAAGGAGAGAGCAATTACATCCATTGCCCCTTCTTGGATCCGTGCTTGACGGTTTGTAATAGAATGTTGTCTTGAATATTGTAAACAATTTATATAGTTTAAGTTTACTTGATATTCCATTATCAAGTAATCTTAAACTATCTAAATTGTTTTAAAAATGAAAAATGAAAAATGATAATCAACTGTACTAGTCTGGTGCCAAGGTCTACAACTTTAGGAGCACGCATTTTTGTAGACTGAATTATTTATGGAACTCTAATCATGTTGAACATAAAATAAAGCACATGTTACCAGAACAGCAAAATTAAAAAAAAAACATTTTATTTTCAATTTCATTACCAATATACCCTTAAGTATGTAGCTTCTATTGTGTGGTAATGGAACACAATAAAATTTATTTTGAATATAAACATTTACCCTAAATTGATTCATAAGTGTGCTACAATCAGGAAAGATGCAAGTAAAACAATCATTTATTAATAAATCCGAAACATTTTAAGTTGGAATAATTTAATTTAACACTTTATTAGACTAATAAAATATTTTGGCATATAGGAATACTCGTAGTTACAAAGAGAGGGAAAGCCAATTTTTGCCATATTTTCTTTTTTTTAGAATTGAAAGCAAACAATATCCATGGGGGTTTCCTTATCCTTGGAGTTTCGATTAATAATTTTTTGAGCAACAATATATGAGGGTCAAATAAAATTTTCAAAAATCTTCCATACGGTTTGGTCAAATTACCAAATTGATCAATAGCTGAAAGAAGGCTACTTTTAAAATTTTCACTTTATAGGGAAAATTTATACTGTAAATATAAGTGACTTTTGGCCGTGATTGCTCCTGAATTTTATGGAGTAAAATTCATACTGTCTCTAGAAATAATATGCTTTACGTGCCCAGTTGAAGGGTCAAATTAAACAAATTCACTTAAATAGGCCCCTTAAACTGTCATTATAAAGAATTGTATTGTGATTTATTTCTCAATAGTAAAAATTATTACTAAAACTTATTCAACACTTTCGTTTCGCATTTCGCTAACCAAGTTGCCATCATCTGGAACTTATTAAAACTGACCTTATACTAACAACGCTGTCTATTTATACCTAACTCTGGTCACGTCCGACTAACAGAGACTAACTACTCGAAGATACATCACATAATGTTACTGTGAATTACTTACTAAAAAGGGGATAACTTGGGATAAGTCCTCTATCACTATTCGTATTATTTTTATAATTTAAAATTTATAGCCTTTTTAATGCATCCAACATGTTAAATAAATTAGACATATGCTCTTTAACACTAATTCGAAATGATTGTTTCATTTGCTCAATATACTGTTAATACTGTAAGTATTAACAACAATTACATAAGTCCTCGACCTTTTATTTATTTCAATTTTCTCGTTCAGATTGTCTAAAATATAACCGACTTTTTGAAGAAATAAGCAAGTGTGGTGTCATTCCCGTATAAATCGGAAATAACAAATGGTTCTAATATAGATCAAATTACTTGTTTTATGTGATATGCAATTGTTTTTCTATTTTAATATTCGGACTACTTCGGAAGAAACTATTAACTTGCGATTTTGTATTTTTAACTAGTTCCAAATTGAATCGGGGAAATCGAGTAAGCCATCTAAATTGATCAGTTTGTACATCCGCCTTAAGTATTAATACAGGGTGTTTCTAAAATGCTGTCGAAAAATTCTGTAGCTAATTATATATGTAAAAATGAGAAAAAATTTTGATATGAACATATGTTCGAAAATATTTTCAAAGAGAGCGCCCTGAAAATTAACAGGTACACGAAAAAAAAATTCTGTACTTTACATTAAAACCATGTTTCCTTATGTATTTTGATATACTGAAACGGAATCTGGCCATAAAAATTACGGTTTTGCGTAAATTTTTAACTACGGGACATTTTTAACTACAGATATCGTATAAATCACCTTTTTTTTAATTAAAAAAAAGTACAATTTTGTTAGACAATTTTTTTGCCTAAATCATCGTAATCGACATTTCTATGGGTACTAAACATGATTTTGACACCAAAATGGCCTTCTTGGCAGCTGCCAACTGTCAAACCCCAAATTGTAAAATTTCAAAATTTGTAAGAAAAGCTTTTTCTATGTGTACAACTATATCATTACCAACGTTTTTGAGGGTGCTGAATATGATTTTGACATCAAAATTGCCTTTTTTGGCAGCTGTCAACTGTCCAATCACAAATTGTAAAATTCCAAAATTTATAAGAAAAACTTCATCATGTGTAAAACTTACCACTACCAACATTTTCGAGGGTGCTAAATATGATTTTCACATCAAAATTGTCTTTTTGGCAGCTGCCAACTGTCAAACTGCAATGTTTCCACAATTATTCTGTAAACCCCTTTTAGATAAATAAGATTTGAAAGCCTTTTGGTGTCATGTAAAAAAGATGATTTGGTTTTCGTAATTATATATCTCTAAGTTTCAATAGCACTTTGACAATAACCGTCAAAGTCATATTGAGCACCCTCAAAAACCTAGATAGTGGTAAAGTTTTACACATAATTTATCTTAAATTTTGGAATTTAGCAATTGGCTGAAATTGGCAGTTCGACAGTTGGTAGATGCCAAAAAGGCAATTTTGATCTCAAAATCATATTTAGCACACTCAAAAATGTAGGTAGTGTTAGTGTATATACGTTTACACATAGAAGAAGCTTTTTTTTACACATGTCGGAATTTTACAATTTGCAATTTGATAGTTGGCAGCTACCAAAAAGGCTATTTTTATGTCAAAGTAATATTTAGTACCCATGGAAACGTAGATTACGATGATTTAAGCAAACAAAATTCTAACAAAATTGTAATTTTTTTTGTCTAAAATAGGTGATTTTTATGCTATCTGTAGCAAAAAATGTCCCGTAGCTAAAAATTTACGAAATAGCCGTAATTTTTATGGCCAGATTCGGTTTCAGCACATCAAAATATATAAGGAAACATGGTTTTGACTTAAAGTACAGAATTTTTTTGTGTGCTTGTGTTATTTTTAATTATGGAGAATGGAAAGACAAGAGTTATAGAAGTTGGTTAATATCTTCAAGGGAAAAATATCGTGACTCAAGATTGTCACGTAATATTGCTTTAACAAAAAGGAGGAAAAAAGATATAGACTGATAATTCTATTTAAAATAGACAACTTTATGTTTTGTTACTATGTATTTATTTAATGAATTATTTTTTAACTAAATGATATTATTCCAAAATTAACAATAAAACACTTTCAACAAACTAAAAATAGAAACTAAAGTAAATGCTCAAAATGTCCACCATTTCAATACAAATATTAATGCGATATATCAGCGAATTTTTGACACGTCCACAGATGGCCTGTTTATTCTAGATGCTTTCAAATGATTTCTCCACACGTAGTTGTAATGTACTTAAATTATTTACTGGAGTTGTATACATCAATGATATTAAATTTCCCCACGCAAAATAATTCAGTGGATTTAAGTCGGGCTAACGAGATGGTCAACCTGTAAGTCCATCGCGACCTATCAACGTATGATACATTCATGTATTCCCCTACTTAAACACTGAAGTGTAGTAGAGTTTCATCATGCATAAATCATAATGTCAAGTCGAACTTCATCAGGTACATGGTCTAACAACGCTATTAATATGTTTTGTAAAAAAATCACATAGTTGAGTCCATTCAACCATATTGGTAATATAAGTGGTCCAATAAGCCTACCTCCAAGAATACCAACCCACATATTTATTAAAAATCTATTCTGATGCATGGATTGGACAAATGGATGGGGATTTACCTAAACATAGTTATTTTGAAATTTAATTAATCCATCCTGTGTAAAACCTACATCAGTGAAGAGAATCTTTAATAGAAATAAATAATAATCCTCAAGGCATTCTTGCAAAAGCCACCGTCAAAACGTCACTTTTGGTTGAAAATCTTCAGCGTCAGTACCTGTACTTTTTGTAAGTGGTATGGATAAAATAAGTGCTCGTGAAATACTGCACACAGGGGAAAAAGAAACTTTTTTTTGAGCAGCTATTCTTCGTGAACTGATGCTTGGATTGTCAGTAACTCTGCAAAATACTTTCTTCCGTTCGAAAAGTTGGAATATCTTCCAAAGTCATTGCGATTTGATTTAAATGTACTTTTACATAATCATTAAAATAGATGCGGAAAAGTTCTGTCATATGGATTACAGCGATTCGGGAAAGTTTCAGCGTACAACCTTCATTCTTTAACTGCATTACTGTCGGCTTTTCCACAATGTAAATGCATAGCTGCCATTTATATACTGGTATACTCTTCCATTTTAGTCGTAAGATTGAACATAATATGGATTTTGCAGGTTGACTTTCTTTGTCAATTTCAGTTGACATCAGTCACATAAAAGAGACTGTTTTTTCAATCGTGGATCATTTTGCAGTAACATGTTTAAACGGATTTTTCTCAGAAATGGTTGATCCTATGATAAAATACAAAGACGGCGTTTTTCGGTATTTATCATTCATAATCAAATTGTAAAAATTAAAAAATAAAGAAATTAAGGGTTGAATTCATTCCATTTTCTTCTCATGTGGCTAAATTATTATTTTGTAATAAGTTAAAAATAATAGCACATATTAATGCTGAATGGCATACCAAATTCTGTGATTCTGAATCTAAGTATTCCTGAGATAAGAAATAAAAAGAAATAATTTAATATGTTGGAGCATTGCAATAAAGTGTCCATCAAAGAAAACGTCCCAGGACTAGGAAATCCTGGGGTTTATCAGACACGCATTTCCGCTCCACCATTAATAATCATTTAATTTCTTAGGCTACATGATGTTGAAAAATAAAATGATATAAAAATTAGGGTAGAAAATAAAAGACACAAGAGAATTCGTTAATACAAGTAAAAACATATTTTGCTCTAGCGTGTTATGGTACAATAATCATTTAATATGATAAAATGCAAGGTCAGTAGACTGTTCCATTATAGAACAAGAACTTATACATATTCATAGGAAGCGCACCACATATTTCATAAACATCCGTTATTAATTTTAATTATTCAAATTTTATATCGTTTAATGTATCCTTAACTGCAACAAACATTATTTAACATAATAATAGCCCTTTATAGAAAATTCTACTCATTTAGATTATATAATCGTAAAACACTTTAATTTTCTCACGGTATTTAGCAAATGTCATGCAGAATAGCTTCTGAACTAATTAAAATTAAAATGAATGGGTACACCAAATCACTCATAATCGTTAAGGCAATTTATTAACTGTAAATAAATATCTAAAAATATATTGAGATAAGACAAAAAAGCATTTAAAATTGTTTAGTCACTATTATAAGAATTTTTAAGTGAAATATCAGTATAAGTATTGTTAGGTTAAGATCTGCAGCGCGAATGACGAATTTGAATCTAGTTAGAAAGGTACTTGATGCCTAACTGAAAGGCCGGCTTAGAAGAGAAAGGCCAAAATTAAGATAAAGGACAATGTTTCAGAGGTTAGGTGATAGGTTAGGTTTTTGTGAGTAGGTCCTTATTGACACTCTACTGCGGCCATAAGCAGGCCTATTGCGCCTCACTTCTAATTATATTTAGCGCAATAAGTTCAGTCTCTTAATGAAACTCACTTTATTGGATGAGAGTGTGTCCAGATCGTCTGACACTAGTTACCCTTTGCCAAATATTGAGATTCGGATCCTCTCCATAGTGGGAGAGGTGCATAAGACGTGGTCTGCCTTCACATCATCATCCAGGCATAATCGGTACTAGGCGTTTTCCGCTAGGCCTAAATTATGCAGATAATAGATTATTCGGCAGTTTCCGGTATATAGGCTTGTTGGGGTTTTCAGGTTTACCATATTTAACTCTAAAAAGTTTCTCAGCTCTTGATTTCAAGGGGTATTTTATAAACGCCCTCGAATGAACCCATCCTGCTAACGCTTGCCAATATTGAAGAGTTTTCCTTTGAACTCAGGTGGAGATAGCCATTTTAGCATGACATGAAGATATGCCAAATATCAGTTCTGGTCCGATGGTTCGTGATCCAGCTCCTTCCCTGGCCAAAAAGTCGGCTATTACATTACCTTTCATACTAGAGTGGCCGGGTATCCAGACCGGACTCACTATGTTGTTTTTGCTCAAATGATTCTGACAGTTCCATACCGTTTTGAAGTTGCATCGGTAGGAGCCAAGAGATTCTATAGTTGCTTGGCTATCTGAGAAAATTTTTATTGATCTGCCTGTGAGATGCATATATTTCAGCCATTGCACACATAGTTCAATAGCATCAACCTCAACCTGAAAAATAGTTGCATTAGTACCTAGACATGAGGATATCCTAACCCTTGGTCTGTAGCTATGTACTCCGGCTTCTGCCCCTTTGGAGCCGTCTGTAAACCAGCAACTGTCTGCCCGCAGAAGATAGGTTCTATTTGATCCCACTCATCTCTTTCCGGAGAAGGGATGTTGAAGGTGAGCTCGTGGTTGGTCATGGTAGGCAGTAGTATCCGAGGGCATTCCCAGGATGCTGTAATTTTCTATATCATACCACAACCTGTCCTGCTCCATACTAGTCTGCGACATATTAATGGCCTCTTAATACAATCTGTACGTTGCCCACCTGGCCTATCTCTCCAAATATATATAAAGAAGCGGTAAGTCCAGGAGGATTTCCATTGCAGCTGACCGTGCTAATTGCCCAGTGACGATCGCACATGCTTATCTCTGCAATAAAGACAGTTTGCCTTTCGCTGTTGGTTGTGATTCTTTCAGCCACCAAACGATAGATCAGTATGTTATCATTGGCCTGAAGACTGTGATATAGATCCAGTAAATTTGTAGGGTACCCATGGTCCAGGATTTGCCGCAAATATGAGGACATCTCCATAAGGACAGTTTTGCTTTCTAGATTACATATTCTAGATAGGACTTCCAGTTATGTGATTTATCTAGAGCGATTCCTAGATATTTCACCACCTCCCCAAATGGAATAGTTTTATCCATTAAGGAAGCCGTCTTAACTCCTTCAGCTTCCTTTTTCGGGTGAATGGTACTCTTACTATTTTTCGAGGGTTTACAGACATCTGTTCGCTGTCACACCAGTTACGCACTGCATCCAGTGTCTTTTGAAGGGTAATAAGTATTTCTCCTTCAGAGTTTCCTCTGACTAGTACAACTAGATCATCTGCATATACTAGAATCTTAACCTGCCACAGTGTTTCAGAGAAATCAATGGAACTTAGAAGGAGTAGAATATAGTGGAACTTGAGAGGAATAGAATGTAGAAGATAGATGAAGAAATTTGGTGATACTAAGACTGGTTCGAAGCTATCTCAAGGTTATTCTTCTTCTGGGTTATTATTAACAATTTTGGGAGCGACTTCTACACGAACTAGACTATACATTAACGTATAAATCGTTGGTCGATAACTGATGCACATTGCTAATAATGTGAGCAGCAGATGGCAAAGCTTCAACACCTAAAATAACTAAAATTAGTTAACGGTTGGTTAAAAATTTTAATATGAACAAAAAAGAGCAAAAATAACAATTTTGCATGAAATCCTGAACTCAGATATCAAGGCTACCAGGCTATTATGTTTGCAGAACTTAATTTTTTTTTAATTTTCCCTTTTGATGTAGAATCCAAATTTATTGAATAAAGAATAATGTTGTGAAAGACATAGTTTTAAAACATTAAAAAAAACTATGAAAATAGACCCAAAAAATATAATAAAAATTATAATCCTAAAGTATTCAACAGAGTGGGTAAAACTTGATTTACAAAATGGTAATACTCAATGGGTAAAAAAGTCGAAATCCTCTCAATTTATTTAAATGAAGTTTAAATAAACATAAAGTGTAATTGGTTAATTTATTTAATTTTCAATTAAATAAATTGAGGAGATTTCGACTTTGGCACCTATTTGGATATAAATTCTAGTATTTATTACTTTTTGTCTTTTACAGACGGTGTTGGAACTGAAACTTAAATTATTGAAATTAAATTTAATCAGGTAATCCTGTTACATTTCATGACAAAATATAATAGAAAATATAAGCTGGAACCTTAAGTTGTGAACTCATCCCAATGTAAACACTCTAAATTAAATATAAATTATACGTTAACCACATTAAGTTAAGAATTAAAAAAGTTACATTTCAACTTGGCTTTAACTACAGCCTGTGACAAAGAAATAAATAGATTATAAAACAAAGTAGCAGGAAGAGAAAATAGAAACCATCAGTATGATTATGATAAAAATGTAAAAATAATAATAACAACAATAATAACTTTTAAATAATCATACATTATCTCATTATTGATTCAGCCAAAGCATCGTATACACCATAAGTATGTTTTTTTTGCTAAGGATATTCCTTATCTGATTAAATTTAAATATAAGCCTCCTGAGTCTTTTTGTAAGAATACTCTACATGATCTGTCCAGCAGAGATGCTGGTCAACAATTACACCAAGATATTTAATTGAATTGGTGTGATTAACTTTAGGACAACCACAGTTAGTATTTTTTTTAATAAGGGGATTTATGAATAATTAACACTTTATTGTGGTTGTTCTTTTGCATAAGTAGAGAAAGTCGTTGCATTGTGGTATATTGTGCCCCAGGAATTACCCACAAATATTGCTATAGTGTTGTCAGTGTATAAAATTATATGACCTTCTGTTTTTGTTATTATGCTATTCTGTTTATGTACACTAAAAATAAAATAGGACTAAGCACTGTACCTTGTGGGACACCCATATTAAAGAGTAAAAGCTCATTAAGTGAGTTGCTAATTTTCATCTTTTGAATTCTATCAGTTAGGTAGTCCTGAAATATATCCAATGCAGAACCTCTTACACCTACGTTATCATTTCTTTTTAGGAGAATTTTATGATTTACAGTTTCGAATGTTTCCACCAAATCTAAAAATTCTGCTAGGCAATTTTTGTTGGCGTTCAGATCATTTACAAATTATTTATTACATCCATTACTGTTGATCTCCTGTTGAATATTTTGCTATTATAATTTTCATTATACCTTTATGGGTAGACATCGCTTGTCGGGCGTTTTCTCAATTTATATTTCATTGCGATTGACACTGATAGATGGAGTTGACTTCAACCCATGTGTACTCCGTTTTCATGTAGAGACTAATGATTCGAAATTTCTCTTGCTGTCTTTGTGTATATATCTACTTCACACTGATCAAGGCAAAAACCAGAAACCGGTCTGCGAATGGTGTGCACGATGGCCTCAAGAGGAATTTCCATTTATGTGGTAAAAATCCGTTATTAGGGGCAATCGCAAATAAAGTTTATTCACTTCTTTTGGTACGATATTTATAAATTATTAAGGAGGTTGTTGGCAAATTTATTTCATCTTCGATTAAATAAATTGCGTAACTGCGAGTTTCTTATTTTACTTTGTAATATTATTACGGATAATGCCAGGTAATGTTTCGATTTACTAAAACCTCTTAATTTCTGTATACAGCTACAGTAATTTATTTAATATTGTTATCTAATAATATATTTTATTGTCTATCTATCAAATATCACACATGCATTTTTAATAATATTTTCAGCTACCATAAAACCGTTAATTAATAACAGCTCTTTTCTTTTTTCTATTTGTTTTCTTTTCCATTGCATATTATCATTCATTATTTCAAAATGTATAGTTACTATAGAATATTATTTTGTGATATTTTATGGAATTTAGAATATTCAGAGTATTCTTACTCTCTAATTTAGGTATAAAGGTGTGGTTATTATTACTAATTAGTAAGGCTGGGAATCGAATACGAATAATTCGAGTATTCGAATATTCGAGTATTCGAATACGAATTATTCTAATGGGAAATTATTCGAATATTGAATACTCGAATATAATCGAATATTCGAATACATTCGATTAATCGAATACTTGAATACTCGAATATTCGAATACTCGAATATATTCAATTATTCGATTATTCGATTATATTTGAGTAAATTTCAATATTAAAATATATTATTAAATTATGTACGAATAGGTATGCCGTATGCATCCAACCAAAGTAGGTAGATAGTAGGTATAGGTAGGTACCCATTCTAAAATCCAAATATATAAATAGACCACATTAGTGGCATGTTTTACTCCCAGTCAAACTATTCCATCTCTTTCTCGCCTCGACCTTATTCTTACTGTACTAAGGCAGGGGTTAAAATTAAATTTTAAATTTTAGAAAACCTGTAAATATTTAACTATTGACTTTTCATGTATTTGTTTTACCGTCACAATCTCCGTCTTTTTTAAAAACATTCTAATTTTAGAGCACTTATTTTTTTCGAAAAGGAAAAATAGTTATGACACAGAAGTATAATAAACTAGCTCTGTTTTCGTTTTATTTAAGCTTCAATAGTTAAATTTGAATAATAGCGCCTCAATCCTAAAATAAAATACTAACTAAATAATTTTGACCCTTAAAGCACATGTACAGGAAACATACCCTATTGTGGGTATGGAAATCAAATCAAATTGCCTGCTTAGTGGATTACGTCACGACTATTATTGTAGTCTATCCAACCAAATACTCAAATAGAGTATTTATCATTCACTAGTATTCAGTGTTATACCTATTAATAATGAATATTCGAGGATCCGGATTATTCGGATACCTATTCGAATAAGTCGGATTATCGAGTATTCCAATATTCAAATTTATCGAATAGGTATTTAAATAATTCGAATATCCGAATAATTCGAATACCCATTCGAATAATTCGAACAATCCGAATATTCGATTATCCGAATAGTTCGAATATTCGAATATCTTTTCGAACGAATATTCGAATACTAAAATCTGGAAAATTCCCAGCCTTACTAATTAGTGATTTTGTCACATTCCAGCAGAGAAATTAGAACATCCTATACACCGTTGAGACATAGATTTCATTTTTGTTAAACTTGAGCTGACATAAGGCGGCGACTTTGACAAATGAACAAAATTAGATTTAAAAGTGGTGAACTTTTCTTTAACAGTATGTCATTGTGGTCTACGACGAAAGAGTCAAAGAATTTGCCTCATCCACTTACGCTTACATCACAACCGATGATAATTCAATAATGACCAAAGCTGAAGCTGATGTGATATCAAGAAAATTCTACTTAAGTCTGCATCAGCACGTCCTTGTCGCCAGGAGTGCCAACATAAAACGTTAAATCGCTGTAAAAATGTTTCTATCGATGAAAACGAAAAACGAAAACAGATGATTCATTTTAAATACTGTATGGATTTAATATTTAAAATTACAGGTAATACCGATGCGTATCTTTTATGAAACGAAATAATCGTATTTCCTATTAACAAAAAAATATGCATCAATATTGCCTGTAACTTTATACAGGGTGTCTCACCAGAAACTGCATCGATCGATATAGGGAAAAGTACGCACTAGAAAATTTTGAAAATTTAGGGAGCTACTAACGGCAGTGTGACCAATCTACCTAAAATAATTACAAGCATCTGGTACTTCGGTTATACCGGAAGTCGATCCCAACTTGCTTATTATAAATGGAACACCCTATATATTTTAGAGTTTTCGAAAAAGGCATAAAATTCTGAGTCAAAAACATACCCTATGCCTAAACCGAGCCGTTTCAGAGATATTTGACATTTAAAAAAAATTTGGACAGGTGTAATGGTTTACAATAACCTTTATAACTTTCTTCGTGTTAAAGATACTTATTTGCTTTTTGGCATGCAGAAAGACCATAAGGTGAGCTACGCTCTACAGTTTATAGAAATCCAATATACCAAGTGATCCATTTTTGACGTTACATTTGTAAACTACAAACCGCGAAAACTTGCTTAAGTCAAATGAAATACCCTATATTTTTTTATATCAGGTTATGTACAATTAAATTCCTTTTTTTCTGATATAAGCATTGTGGGGGTTTAAATTACAACTTTTTGAAATATTTGCGATTTTCTTAGAAATTCAAAAATTTTTAGTACAAATTTTATTAAATTAGCCATGATTAGAAACAATCAGTAATGTCAGTCATTCTCTTATGTCAAAAAATGCTACCGCGTTTAAATTACACCCATGAAAACTTTTTGAATTTGTTTATTATTTATAGAGAATGTGATAAAGTAATATCAAGGACTTGTTGTACATTTGTTACTAGATATTTCAAATTTACGGAATTTATGTAATAAGAATATTTAAAAAACCAAAGTTCTTTTGCCTTATTTCTCTTTACTACAACACTCAATGGTATTTTTTTTATACATTTCTAACATGTAAATTATTAGCTTTGTATTAGTTATAATTGTTATACATTTTTCTTTTGCCTAATAACATATCATTTGTAACGAAACACTAAATCCACTTAAAAAAAATCAACAAATGCAATCGATTTGAAATGAATAATACATCTAATTGTCTGTAAAATCCTAGCACATTCATAAAGCTGGCATCAAATGGTCGATTCTGAAGTAGTATTGTGCCAACTTCTTGGGCAAAAATAAAAATCGACGTAATGGAAAAATACAGATAAATATGGGATTACGGATAACGTTTATTAATATGTCTTTAATATATTTCTCTATAAAGTATGGTTTATCATAAATGAAATAAATTATCAGTCATGTTTACAGGAGCAAAAGTCAGATATTTTAAAATTGACATCTTCATAATACATATATCTTCGGGTCATTCGGATAGGATCAGATTTTATGGCCAAAAATTAGTATTACTTCAAGAATTCTAAAGGAATCATTCAAATTTTAGATAAAAACAACTCAATTTCTTAAAATACCTTCGTTTTGTTGATCTACTTTGATATTTGTTCGTTGTTTGCGAATATATAATTCCACAAATTTATTGAATCACTATCACCATTTTGTTGAAAATAAAATGGGAAACTTGAATTTTATAGTTCTTTGCTTATCAAACTTCCTTCTCAATATAGAAGGATCTGAGGAACAAAAAAGCATTGATTAAATATGTAGCTAGAAATAATGACTATTCTGTAGGTTATGTTGATAAAATAATCAGGAAACATAAGTTTAAGGAGACGTTTCGAAATTCCTCGACATTCAAATCGACAAGGCAAGTTAACATTTTGTCTCTATTTCATACGAACTACGGTTTATCCGTGGTTTCAATAGAATTTTCAGATAATTGTTTGACAGTGATTATTAACATCGAGAAATAAATTCCAATTATTAGGCAATCCAAAAGTCAAAATTGAAACACATTAAAGGTCTGCGATTTACAAAATCAGTTGAAAGGACTCTAACCAAAAGTATAGTGGGCAAACGGAATTATTAATTCAGACTAGGCTTGAAGAACATATGGCTTATCTCAAATAAGGAAAAACATGGAAGTCCAATGTTGCTCAACGTGTGTTTAAGAACAACTATATGATAGAAATTAGCACTTCAAGATTAGTTAGTAGAAATGTAACAAATAATGGACAACTAGATGCATTCGAAAGTGTGGAAATTACAGAATAGTATAAGTAGTAACAAAGTATCTACCCTCAAAGTCAGCTTTATTAGTCAGTTGGTTCCATAGAAGAGTGACACGAGTTAAGTATAGTATTGTTAATAAATTTTCAGATTATGTCAACTCGTTGACTAAATGAGTGTTAAATTTTTGGTGTTGTAGAAACTACGTCAGTGTCAGTAAAAACTTTATTAACAACAAACAACAACAAGTATTTTGTTTAGTTTGTGACAAATTAATACATCAATAATAATACTAGACAGACTTATTGATTTCCAAAAAAAGAATTAGCTACATGTTGGAGAAATATATATTATGCACACATCAAATTACTAAAACACACATGTTTCGCTCGGCTAATGACTATGTTCAATATTCGTTGGACAGGTTTTCAATTATTCAGTTATTACTGCTGGACATGATAACTCTGTTAATAGCCGTAGAACTGTTGAATAGCAGCATATCCCGATATTATGTAGACATCGTTGAACGCATGTTTGAAGAATTCTTGAGATTACTGTTCGAACAACTTTGTTACAGTTATTCGGGTAAAATGCTGGTATCCAAATCGAATGACAATTAGACTGAATACGAGGTGAATAAAAATAATATCTCAAGAATATTAACTAGATAAATTGATTTTACATAATGAAGGCCCATTGTCAATTATGACAAAATTCTCTCTCGCTCGAACGACTATTACTGGAATAAATGTTCGATACATTTATTCCATCAATCCGTTTCTGATCTGTTTACAAATTATTTTGGCAGTGTATATGAATCCAACACAATCCTCTCAAATGTTTAGTTAGAAAAAAATAACTTAAGTATTACTTTTCATATTACCACCATAAAAAAAAACAAATTCTAGATGTCCTGAAATATCTAGGTAGTAAAAAAAGGCTAGGTCATGATGGGATTCCAGCATTATTTCTTAAATTCTGTTGTGGGGGTCTAGCGGAGCATTTGTACTTAATTTACAATAAATATTTACAAACCGGTATTTTTCATCATACTTGGAAAATTGCTCAAGATTTTCCAACCAACAAATCTGGTGGTAAAGATAATTAAGCAACTATATGACCAAATCATTATTAGACCTTTTTCGCAAAATTTTTGAATCAATAATTACAAAAGAACTATTTTTTTCTTGCAAAAAATCGTATGAGTATTCTCCAGCATGGTTTTTATAGCGAGATATATATTTCAACTAACTTGACACCTTACGTGCAGGACATATATGATATAATTGAGGATGTTAAGTCCACGTATGCTGTGTATACCGACTTTTCTAAAGCATTCGATAAAGTGGACTAGACTGAACTACAAATAACAAAACCGCTAACCAAAAATGTGTACACTAATTCCTCCACTTCAGTTAAGTTAATTAATGTGGTAAAATTACATTGACCTTATTGCTAAAAAGTATTACACAACCTTGGATTCATATTAAGAGTAACAAAAGGTTTTAAAATTTCTTTATCTATTATTATTTTACATAAGTTCATACTTCTTCCAATTATAGAGTATGCTTCCACTAAATGGAATCCATAATATAATAAGTACATACTGAGGATAGAAGTATTTCAAAAGAAGTTTAATAATACCTTAATTTCGTGATTTAATGGACACAGATATTATTTCTCCTACGAATATTTTTTTCTATAATTTATCTTTATTATCTTTATCTTCAGGAAAAGTTTTGGCTGATATTTGTTTTGTTTATGAAACGTTTAATAATTTGATTGATACGGTTTATTGTGTAAACTGGTAGAGTGGAATGAAAAATAATATTAACTGAAAATTTTTGTTAATTATTATTTACTAACTTTTACAAATCTTATCACAGATAAGTATAACATATATCTTTTTAAACAATTATTTTCCCGGCTATTTGCCAAAACGCTGAAACTTGGATTACAAAAAAGATAATATGCACATTATGTTCAGTACTACTGACTCAATAATGTTATTTTTAATTTCAACTATTCTGTCCAGTAAAACTGTTTTTAAATTATTGTGTAAACTATAACATTACAACTTAAATGTTATAGTTTAAAATAGTTGATTGATTGATAGTTGATAGTTTACGCAATAAATCCATATATATATATCAAGAAGTAGAAAAACGTTTATAGATAAAAAATGTAACATAATTTTTTTTTAAAAGTCTCTGGTCATGGAATGTACCACGGTATACAACAATTTTTTCTTGCTGTAATACTTATGATTTAGATATATTTTGATTAAATTTTACAATTTAAAAAATTCTCAAAAAGCATTTGACAAAGTCTCCATCTATTTATTGTTTTATTTGATACTTCTCCCTGTCTGGCCTAATTGATAAAATGAAATCCTTTGTTTGTATTATGCCTCAAATTGCCTCTTTTCTGACATAAAAATAAGTAAATAAAAAACAATGCTTTATACCTAAATATTGTTCTTTAACTATTCATACATCTTTAAACCAATGTTTTTCCACAAACACGATAACATAAACATAATGCCAAATCCTAGTTTCTCATGTTTAAAGAAAAAATTAAAACCTTCGTGTCTCATACATCTTCATAATCGAGCGGTAGATTTCTCAGACAGTTAAGCCACATTAGGTATACCTGACATTTTACTAGAAATTTCTCAATTTTTTTAAACAACCAACTCATTACCGCGACTTTGTACATGCTTAAGCAACAATGTGCATTTAAAATCATTATTTTCCTCGGTAAATTTCAAGTTAAATATTGTTCGTTGCGGTAATAAAATTCCTTAATGTCAGATAATAAATAAACTTTACAACTCAGACATCATAGAATGGTACAAACACGCTTGTTGTAGGTCGTGATAATAAACCATACAATTTTTATTTCTAGTTGCTAATATTTTTTTTATGTAAATTGAGGATGTTTGTTAGGATTCGTTTTTGTTATAATTTTGAAACAATAATCTTAATGCTATATCAGTTGTACCTTTCTGGTTTAACATAATCAAAATTACGGATTTAATATTCAAAACTAAAACTAATAGAAATTTTTGTAAAGTGAAAAAGTTTATAACAAAATTTAATGCCCGCAGGACAACTCAGGTGAACGGTGATTACACTATACCATGTCATGTAAACTGGCTGATAATTGAGTAATTTTTCGATACAACATATCCAGGGCATTCGATAGGCAGGCGAGTTGCAACAGGCTGCTCGATCACAGGTCTTGACCCCACTGGACCTTAAATAATAAAAACTGTATGCAATTGAATCGGTCACAAATTTTTCGCAAATTAACTTCTCATGCTGCTATTTTAAAACCCCTCGGTGAAATTCTTTGACAGTCGGGAATTATTATAAACACTGTGTGGTGTGACCTTTAAAATAAAAGGCACTCGATCCCCTCCGTATTATTAAAATTTTTAAATAAATGTCATGCGCCGCCTTCTTGAGATTTTGAATCACGTGTAATACAATCACTCAATTAGTAGCATTTTATCTTCCATGGCATATCCAAATTTCATATTTAACATGTATATCTATATTTATACGAAAATCGGAACAATCTTAATACGTTTATTATACAGGGTGTCCCAACCAAAAGTAAGCACCCTGAATAACTTTGGAGATAAAATTTTTTGAAAAATTGGTGAAACACGCAACCTTGTTTCCAAGGGAGACATATTTTAATGTAATACTTGTATACCTATCATCATCCCTCTACCCTACACGGCCACCCCCTCAAAAAATTCAAATGGCAAGGGGGGTTGGCTGATACATCTTTTGAAAGGTCTTTCAATTCCCTACATAACTGTGTATTTTCTTTAATTTTTATCGATTCGTTCTTAAGGAAAATAATTTTATTTTTGATGCTTACACACAATCGAAATCGTTAAAAAAATCGAAAATACACGGCACTGGGTATTGGAATTTATAAAAAAAAAACTACATTTTTTAGTGCTCTCAAATCAACACGAGTTTTTTCGACAAAAAACACTTTCCTTGTCCGTTTAGATTTAGAATAATAAAAGACTCTTAAGTATTTGATAGTCCTTGAACATTAATTTGTTCACAATCAATTTTAAATCGAGATACATTTTACCAGAGTGAATTCTCAAAATGGCTTATACCCTTCAGGAGAGAATAGAAATTGTCCACATTTATTTTAAAAACGATAATTGTGCTAGAGCTACGGAGCGCATATTCAATAGAAAGTACCTAGATAAAAAGGTTGGTTCTCAGTATATTTTACAATTATTGACAAAATTTATGGAAACAGGTTCAGTAGGAAACAAAAAGCATGAACCTCAGCGACCGATTAGGAATGAAGCAGTCGAAGTGGCAGTTCTAGGTCATTTGCAGGTGGATAATACTCAATTAATCAGGAAAGTAGTTGAGGCTTCCTGTGTATCACGAAGCAGTATTTATCGAATTGTAAAGGCCCACAAATAAATTTAAATTGGTACACAAATTAAACGAAGATGATCCCGATCGTCAGCTTGAATTCTGTGAGATTTTTAGTGAACAATTAAACGGTAATGCCAATCTACTGTACAATACGTGTTTTTCTGATGAATCGACATTTCAGTTAAATGGGGAGGTAAACGGGCACAATTGTAGGTATTGGAGTAAAACCAATCCACATTTGTTCATGGAAACTTATACCCAAAGACCTCAGAAGTTAAATGTTTGGGCTGGCATCTTAGGGGATCACATTGTCGGGCCGTTTTTTATTCCTGACAATTTAAATGGCGATCTGTTAGAAAATAACATCGACTCAATGATTACCCAAATCCTCGAAGAATCTTTTAGAGGGCGAACTGTTTTTTCAAGAGGATGGGGCACATTTTGCTATAGCAATCCGTCAATTTTTGGGTAATCGGTTTCCTGAGCGATGAATTGGAAGAAGAGGTCCTGTGGAGTGACCCGCTAGGTCACTCGATTTAATTCCCTTGGATTTCTTTCTGTGGAGACATTTGAAATCGAAGGTATTTGCAACAAAACCCATATCTCTGGAAGAGTTACGTGAAAGAATTGTTCGAGAATGCCGTTTATTGACACCAGATGTGTTCAGAAATGTTCGTACAGAATTTCAAGACAGATTATGTTACTGTATGGAAGTCGGTGGGGGGTCATTTTGAACAATACATACGATAATTTAAACTGCTTATTTTATTTTTATTTCCCGAACCTAAAATAATGATACAATTATTTCTTAGGAAAGAATCGATAAAAGCTTAAAAAGATACACAGTTATGTAGAGAATTGAAAGATCTTTCAAAAAGATGTATCACTCGACCCCCTTTGTCATTTGAATTTTTTGAGGGGATGGCCGTGTAGGGTAGAGGGATGATGATAGGTATACAAGTATTACATTAAAATATGTCTCCCTTGGAAACAAGGTCGACGTGTTTCACAAATTTTTCAAAAAAATTTTATCTCCAAAGTTATTCAGGGTGCTTATTTTTCGTTGGGTTAGGTTAGGTTAGGTTTGTTGTGAGTGGGTCTCAGTAGACCCTCCACTGCGGCCATCAGCAGGCCTATTGTGGCTCACGCCTAATTATATTTCACCCAATAAGTTCAGTCTCTTAATGATTTTTCGTTGGGACACCCTGTATATATCTTACCTGTAGCATCCACTACTAAATCCATCATCCCTCTGGCACTGTGAACAGCTGCAAAAGGAGTACTGGGAATACTGAGAGTCGTAGTCACTAACACTATTATCACTATTTTTAGCTCTTCTGGTGAATCTGGTTCTAATCCATTTTTCTGTTACCATGATAGTCCATGTTCGGTGGAGAAAAAACCAAACTCGGCTTCCTTTTTCTCTACTATTTTCTGAATCACTTGTTGTACTGACACTGTTGCCCATTTTTGTTATTGGTGACCACAATGTTTCACATTATTCAACAATAGTTCTGGAATGGATTATATATCTGAAACATGAAAAGATTTAAGAAATACAATCTGCTTCGAGACAGAAATATTCAATGTTTGCAATTTTCTGTTTGATATGATAAAAATATTTTGAAAGTACAAACATGTTAAATGGAAATAAAATTTAGTTCATTGAAATGTATTATTTTATTTTTCTTTTATTTCATTTAGAAATACACTAGCCAACAGAACAAGTTCCAATTATTATAACATAGGACAAATACATAATTTTACATATACACAGAATATCGACCTGGGGCTGAAAACCAAATATCATTAACACTCGGCCACGGAGTCATCATCATTGAATTGATTCCTTGATTTTAAATTCTGAATTTGCATATCCATATGTGATAACTAGAGATCGAGAGGCAGCGATAAATGACTTCAATTCCAGGGTTGCCTCCAGGTGATGTGCTACCATGTAAAATTTTTATGCACATCTGGTTGGTCTGTAGTTATGCTCTCCGGCTCCTGTTCCCTCGGGAGTTTTGGCGCCGTCTCTAAACCAACAACTGTCTGCCCTCAGTAGGTCAGCTTTATTCCGACCCCACTCATCTTTTTCTGGAGAAAGGATGTTGAAGGTTAGCTCGTAGTTGGTCATGGTAGTCATAGTATGCGAGGACATTCCCAGGATACTGTGATTCTCTATATCATCCAGCAACCTGTTCCGCTCCATGATACTAGTCTGCGGTATATTAATGGTCGCTTGTTGCAGTCTGTAGGTTACCCACCTGGCCTTTCTCTCCAAATACAGTTTGGTTGTCATTTTAGCATGCCATAAAAATTAAGATAGTCTTAATTACGACAAACTTTGGCGAAATCATGGAAGATATTGATATTCCTGAAAATATACTTGCTGCTGCTAACACTGAGACTGGATTTGCCCAGATAAATGAAAAATCCATTACGAAAAGGAATATCTTCAGTTTTGTGAGTGGCAAGATAGAAAACAGGTTGAAGGTGCTGGAGAAACGGTAATGCTTGTTTATTTTGTGAAACTCTCAAATCAATACTTCCCGTCATCTTTGTGGCCTAAATATTTTATGTTACGAGCTTATTTGGACTTGAAGGAAAGAGTGGAAATCGACAAATATGGCGCTTTGATACGATTCATTAAGAAAAAAAATGTGGGATATAGTATACACGAAAGAGCAGGTTAGTGAATTTGTTTGTACTGCCCCAGACGAGACATTTTTAATGATGAAAGTAGCTTTTTTAATTGGAATCGGCGGAGCTTGTAGAACCAATGAATTAACGAAAATGCCCATGGAAAATGTTGAAATTCTAGAGGGCAAGATAGTAATCACAATTCCTGACTCAAAAACCCACAAGAAAAGGTTTTTTGCGGTGATATCTGACGGAGACATTAATCCTGTGGCTTTATTTAAAAAATATATAGCATTACGTCCAACTCATACTCCGCATAGAAGATTGTTCGTATCATATAGAAACGGAAAATGCACCGTTCAGCCTTGTGGTATCCATTTCTTTTCTAAAATATCTGAGAAAATTGCTATGTATCTCAAACTTGAAAATCCAGCTATGTATACTGGTCATTATATTAGAAGATCTTCTGCAACTTTTCTTGTTAATGCTGGTGGAGACATATATTTACAAGAACTTGGTGGTTGGAAATCGAGCAATGTTGCAAGAGGGTATTTAGAAGATAACTTGAATAAGAAGGTTTCCATTGTGCGAAAAATTCAAGTTGGAGACGTTTTTGTAAATACTGTATCATGTACTAAAGAGACCATCGACCTGAAAAAAGAATGTTGCTAGGCAAGATTCAGTGAACATACCTATCATTTTGGACAATAATGGTGTATCAGGTGTATCTATCAAATTTGAAAACTGTCAAAATATTCACGTCAATGTTCATAAATAATAGCTATAAAATAAAATTCGTATCTAGGGTATTATGATATGGTAACTAACGTATTATATACTGTAACTAACGTATTATGTGCTACTAAGTTATTGTGAAATTGTTGTAATGTAATGATATTAATAATTATCAATAAAGATTTAACTTAAAGGAACCATAATTTTCAATGATACGATAAACATATTTAGGTGAATACCGTCCACTCTTTAGCATTAGATTTAATAGACCGGGCAATTTTTTTCTACTTCTTCTACACTGACTGGGGAGAAGTTAAGTATAATATTGTCTCCAAATGCTCTATTTGAATATCTTTCCAGAAGTAAATCATTTTCATTATTATTTGTAATCTGAGGTAAGTTATTGACAAAGAAATCACTGAAGACATTAGAATCGGTAAAAATATGGTTATCATTATTCTTACAAGTGATATTTAAATCATTTAGAGTTTTCCAAAATTCCTTGGGGTTCGATTTTGATTTAAATTTTAGATACGCTTTTTTCCCAAACTTAACTGCCATATTTACAATGTTTCTAATATCTTTATAATAATTCCAGGTGACCACAGATCGAACTTTCATATATTAACTATAGGCATTATTTTTAAGTTTTATCATCATCATCTTAAGGTTGTCTGATAATCATGTCTTCTATACTGTCGTACATGCAGATGCATAGCCATTCAATACAATATAAAGCACTTAAAAATGTATCGTATTCAAATTTTGAAAAATCCCTATACGTATGAAAAAATTTACATCATTTATTTTTTTAATGTTCAGACAACAATCCACCATCATATGGTCCATTCTTAGAATGTTCATATCGTTTACTGTCTTTATTTGATGTTATGATGAAATCAATTAATGTACTTGAATTATCTGTGATACGATAGGTTGTGAAATTAATTTATTTAACCCATATTTATTTAATAAATTAGTTAAGATTTTCACTTATAAAATCCACATTAAGGCCCCCACCGAACAGAATAATATCAAATTCAGTTAAAAATTTGCATAACATGTTTTCCAAACATTCAAAAGACTGATTAAAATTTGAAGTAGGCGGTCTATACAAAGTCTCCAAACACAACCCCTTACGTGAAACTTTTGTACTTATCCACAGAAACTCCAGAGGACAACCTTATATTGCTGGAATGTCTATAATTTTGAATTTAATGGCTTTATTAATATAGAATGCGACCCCCCGCCGCTGCTCTTACGGTCCTTTCTAACTAATTTGTAATCAGTCAATGCAAAAAACATTATCTTTAATAATTGAATCTAACCATGTTTCAGAGAGTCCTATGACGGAATATGACTCATTTGTAATAACGTCAGAAAATATGTCAAACCAAGAACATAAAGATCGAATATTAAAGTGTGCAAACGTAAATACATTCTTTGTAGGCTTACTTTGGGACGTAAACTCCAATAATATTAATTATAATCTATAAGCATAAAACAAACTAGAAAAAAGAGAATAAGTACATTTTTATAAAATAATTATAATTATTAAGGTACTTTATAACAACAAATTTACTCTATTACTTTTATATATTTAAGAAACAAAAGGAGAAAAAAAAATAAGTATACAGCATAAAAGTAATCCTTATCATATCAATACGTTAGTAAAAATCGTCTCTGGAATTTATCGCTTTTTCCCGATGTCTAGTAATAACTGAATTGTTAAAATAATTTTAAACAGTTTTAAATTCAAAAATGTCTTGTGGGGAAGTAGACACATTGATTAGTCTGTAGTTTTCGTAAAAGTATGGGTTAAACATTCATCAAAGAAATCGGAACCATAACCAAACTTTGAACATAGTTAACCGGACCATTGAGCTACCTATAAGCATGTCTACACATATAGCTATAAAAATGAATCTTAAAGAGTTGGTTGCTGCATCGCATTCCGATCGTAGTAAACTCTCGATTTCTAGTTTAGCGGTTCGTTTATACGATTTAATGCCCGTATTGTATATTTATTAAGGAAGTATACCACTTCCTTGTAATAGAAAACATTATGGGCCTACCTGGTACAACCTGTTGAATAACTTTCATCAAATGCCACTATCTGCTCGTAATATGATTGTTTAATTTTATTATATTGAAATTATATCAGTATTGATTTATACTTCCCATCAATTAAATTGGATATTTCTATTTTTGACAAACACATTTTTTAATACAAAAGTTTTTAGACCAGCGGCGGTGGTTTATAAATAGTTGGAAAAAGTTTTGTTGGGTGAGGGTCCTATTGTTGTTGCATCTAAATTAAATTCGTAATTTAAACATTTACAAGTAAGCAGTTATTTAAAAAATAATTCTAATTTAAAATATGTTATTTACGAAATATTAGACTAATAAATCAATCCTTGCCAGTATTGCAAATAATCTGTTTTTATCACGGTCTTTTATCTATAATGGTTTTTATCCCTTCTCGTGTATTTTATATGCTTTAATGTTAAGAAAGAATTTTATTCGTGCCATTACTATAGATATGATCCGCGGAGTACATTCCAGTGACGAACTAAATTTGAGCACAAAATCTTTCTCTTAATGACAGGCAATATGACTTTCTGAAACTAATAATAAACTCCTACAATAAATAATAACAATTAATAGTAATACTATTTAATTAATGTTAGTTAAAGTAATTCTTGTAATATTTTTCAATTTTTTTAATTCTCATACAAGGACAATGAAATGAAAAGGAATAAACAAGGCAATAAACGTATGTAAGTCACATAATAGTCAATAGGTACGTCGAAGTAAATATCAGAGGTCACGGAGACACCCCCAATCGTGCCCATTCCACCCCGTAGTCACCTGTTTGAATCTCCGTAATTCAGCTGGAGTGTAACGTATCGAGCATGCAACACATTACATTGACATTTACCAAGAAGACAGTGAACAAAATTGCTGTGGCCCAAAGAGCTATGGAACGGTTGATGCTGACCATATCTCTCAGAGATAGAGTAGCTAACATAATTCTACACCGAAGAACAGGTATAACAAATGCAGTAGCAAGGATAATGACGCTGAACTAGAATTGGACAGGACATCTCTCCATAACAAGGGAAACTGATGGACGAAATGTATTCTAGAGTGGAGCCAAAGACAAGAAGTATATCGAAAAAAGGACGGCCTCCAACTAAGTGGACCCATGATTTAATGCGAGTCCAAAATAACTGGATCCAAGCAGCTCAAGACGGAATCTTATGGACGAAACTGCACCTACGGGAGACTTATGTGGACTCTACTAACTGATTGATTACTTTTCAGTGTATTGTCATATCCTTTCTCCATGAACTAATTTAAGATGAAAAAATATGAAGAGAGTAGAGTTTTTACCATCCTTTTAAAAACATCATCATACTAAAATTTCTAGTAAAAAACGTGTATTTCGTTTAATTGTTTATTATGAAAATATGAAGAAAGCTACATCAAATCAAATCAAATCAATTTATTAATAAAGTTAATCAACAATTCAGTTTTCTTTACAAAAGTAATGTAAACATAGGAAAGGGGTGCCACGCTAGGCTTTGGTATATCCAAGGATATCCGGCCTGTGTTGTGAACATCTTTTCCCTAAATCCACCATGAACGCTGGACATAGTAATGTTATTAATAATCAATTATGACAATAAGTACTAAGGAAGTAAAATAAAGTAAAAGAAGTAAAGGGAGCATAGAGACAAGACACTACGTTATATGCGGTGTAGATGTGGGAAATTTCATTGGCAGAGGGCAGAGGTAATTAATTCATTAGAGAATAATGATACATTTGAGATCCATATAATATTTTATGAAATTGCGAGAAATTATCAATAATGTAATGTTTAGTTTCATTTTTAAATTTGTGAGGTTTTGTTAATTATTGATTTTGTTTTTGCTGGAAGAATATTGAAGAATTTTGGGGCGAAATAAGTGATGTATCTTTGATTATGAGATTTTGTAAATAAAGGAATTGCTATTGATTCGTTTGCTAACGATCTAGTTTCATAGTTATGGAAAACAGTGGGAAATAAATTTTTGTATTTAATTAAATAACTTAGACAACAATGTACATATAGGGATCTAATATTTAAAGTTCTTGTATGCTTATAAAGTAATGTTGTTGAATATGTTCGTTCCTTTTCAAAAATAATTTTTAATACAATGTTTTGGCATACGGAAAGATTATGTTGAGCATTATCATATGACCCACCCCAAACAACTATGCAATACCGTAAAATAGACTCGACCAAGGCATTGTATAAAATTTTAAGCAAATTTTTATTTAAAGTTTCTCTTAGTTGATAGAATTTATAAAACATTTTACGAATTTTTTTTTGTAATATAATCACAGTGGTCCGTCCACTTCAGATGTTGATCAACTATCACGCCTAGATATTTTATACTTTTTATTCTTGTTATTTCTGTACATGAACACATTGTCGCTGGGTTCTCTATACAGTTATTTGTATGTATTTTAATAAGATTTATATCTGGTTGATCAGCAAATGTAGTGGAGAATGTCATGTAATTCGTTTTTTTGATATTTAAGCTCAAAAGGCTATTATTTAGCCAGTTTTGAATTTCACTGAGCCCGTTCTCTGCATCAGTTAAGATGTCTCCAATTGAATTTATATACAAAAGAAAGAGAACAGGTCCTAGAACAGGGCCTTGTGGTATCCCTGTAGAGATTACTCGAGAATCACTCAATGATTCTGCAATTTTACTTTTTGTTCTCTATCACTCAAGTAATTTTCAAACAATCCCAACGAGTGACCCCTTACTGCCGCTCATTCGATCCTGGATATTAGAGTTTTATGACACACAGTATCAAGGCATTTGTCTAAAAATACGACAAGAGACTTTTTTATTTTTATTTAAATTTTTCATTATTAAATTGGTAAGCTCAAAAACTGCATCCTCAGTGTTTTTGTTAGATCTAAATCCAAACTGTTTATTGGAAAGAATGTTTTGTTTATCTAAAAATTCTGTGATTCTTTTTTTCACGCATTTTTCAAATATTTTTCCAAAGTTATTGATAAGGGATATTGGTCTATAATTTGTTAGATTTGTCCGATCACCTGTTTTATAAACTGGGGTTACTATTGATATTTTCCACTCTTTGGGTATTTTATATGTTTGAAAAGTTAAATTGATTATGTGCCGAGGTGATTTTATTAAGTACAAATGAACAGTTTTAATAAGTTTAGATGATATTCCATCTGGTCCCGGGGAAGAGTTATTTTTTAATGTAGAAATGTTAAAAATTATTTCATGCTCAGTTACTGGGTTTAAAAATAAAGAGTTTTTTGGCCTATTTTTGTTTAAGAACTGATTTTGAGCAGGTAAAATTTTTTGAGCCATTTCCTGTCCTATATTTATAAAGAATTCATTAAACCGATCTGCTTTATCCTTGTTGTTTGTTATTATATTTCCATCTTTGTCTTTTTAATTAATAGATTTTGTATACTTATTTAAATCCTTATTTGTCACCTCATTTATTATACCCCATATTTGTTTGTAGTTTTTATTGGATTCAAGAATTTTTTTGTTTATAATGGTTATTTTTTGCATTTTTTATTATTTTATTTAATTCATTTCTGTATTGTTTATATTTTAATTTGCCATCAAGAGTGAAATTCTCTGTTATCTGTTTTTTCATTTTATCCCTACGTCTTATTGCTCTTATAAGACCAATTGTAATCCATGGTTTGATTTGATGAGATTTACTTATAATTTTAGATATGTTTGAGGAATTTTCGATATAGTTTGACAGTTTAGACATAAACAGAAAATTTCCTTCTTCAGCATCATCACAACTTAATACATCTTCCCATTTTTCATTTTGTAATCTATATATTATTTTCTCATAATTAATCTTTTTAATATTTTTTTTATCTGTTATATTTAACTGAGGTTTGCAAATATTAATTGTTAATAATATAGTATAATGATCAGTCAGAGACGTTTGTAAAATGGAAGGATGCATTTCAACATTTTTGTTATTAAATGTGTCAGACTTAACAAAAATATGATCAATAATAGTTGAAGAGTTTTCAGTTTGTCTTATAGGTTTGTTAATATAAGAAATAAATCCCTTCTTGTTCAGAATGTTAAGGTAATCATTCATATTATTGTCTAGTTTGTCTAAAATATTTATATTTAAATCTCCAATAAAAATGTCTATATTATTTATTTTTAAATTAGACATATAATTACTTAAGTCTTCTAAAAAAATGTTTATGTCGGTAGATGGAGGTCTATATGTACATGTTATACCAAATGTGACGTTCTCAATTTCAAAAGTACATCTTGATAAATTTATGTCAGTAAGTATTATTTTTTCTATATTATTTATATGTAAAGATTCTTTTATGTATATTATAAGCCCATCATTTTTATTAAAACATGATTCATTATAGGTGTTTTAGATTTATCAATAAATAATCAGACGAACCCTGACGTCCTTGGCTTTATTTTATCAAATATGATCAATAATCACCACGTCTTTCACTGATACATTGATTTACTCTGTATATGCAATGTTTGTAAATAAAAAGTAACACCATTGGCAGCTTTTTGTTTTTTTTGTAAATTATCAAGAAATAATTAGTATGATACCAACATTACAAAATATGCATAGTAAATGTTTGCGATATCAGCAACGGACGAAAGTTTTAAATTTATACAGTAGCAATCTTGTTTTAATACAATTTATAGAAATTGCAGAAAGTATAACTTTATCTGAGATAGTATTTCCGCAACGAAAATGATAAATGATAATAGTTATTTATAGCTTCATATAGAAGTGTAAGATTTCAGTATAAAATTAATATAATTATGAATTTAATTAGGTAAAAGTATGGTGTCGAAACTCTTCTCTGAATAGTCAGAGGTGGTATTCTTGAAATTAAGGAATCATTCACATTAATATTTAAAAGAACACTATTCTACAGCTCTTGTGCAGTTTCAACATATGTACATACAGAATGTTCCGGTGAAGATGGACGTGTAAAACACTTGAAAATAGTCTTATAAGTTCATATAGAATTTTGTAAATCTACATTTAAAAGAAATGATAGTATTGCAGCTAGTAGTCGAAATGTCGAATACAAAACGATGTAGCCAATAGAAGAAGCGTCAGAAACGAGGTTCCTTAACAACTAATAAAAGGTAGATAAAAGTTACAATGATCCAGATCGAAGGATACAATTTTGTGAAACAATTATGAACATGTGCAATGGTGATCCTCTTCTGATAAAAAATATAATTTTTTCCGATGAATGCACTTTCAAATTAAACGGTGAAATGAATCATCAAAATTGTAGATACTAGGCAAGGGAAAATCCTCGATGGATGAGGGAGTAGCACATACAGTATCCACAAATGGTAAATGTGCGGGTGGGAATTGTAAGAAATAGAATCATTGTACCCTATTTTTTCGATGGAACTATAAACGGACCGGCATATCTTCAATTATAATAGGCTATCTCATCCCCACGTTATTAAATTTATTCCCCAGTAGAATTAATCCTGGAAATGTTGACGAAAGCTTGTGGTATCAACAGGATGGTGCGCCTCCCCATTATGCAACAGACGTTCGAAGGTATCTTGACCAAATATATCTGAACAGGTGGATTGGTAGAAGTGGACTCATAGAATGGCCACCAAGGTCACCGGAACTCAAACTATCTAAAAAACTTAGTTTTAACCAAACTAGAAAACATTGTTGAATTAAAAGAGAGAATTAGAACAAAAATAAATAACATTTCTCAGGAAACTATAAACAAGATTCAGCATCACTTTATTCATCGTTTAGGGTACTGTCAGCTACAACAAGGAAAACAGTTCGAACATTTACTATAAGTATTAACTAACCGTTAGTTCTAGTGCCTATTATTTCCTCAAACAAAACATGAAAAACTAGTAAATTTTTAGATTCAAAATGGCCATTTTTTCAACATCAATTTTAGTCCCTAAGTATGATACATTTTTGGAATCAGCTGTTGATTCAGAATCCAAAAATAGAGAAGTATACAGGGTGTTCCATTTAAAAAAATTTCGATGACGTCATAACGGAAACAGTGATGACGTTATAACCACAAAAAAAAATAAAGATAAGGTGCGCAATTGAAATTAGAAATTGACGTGTTTTGGTTTACGAAATAATGAATTTATTCTATACTGTACAGACACACTGTATATGCACAAGATATGAATTAAGCGTTCTTATCAGGGTTTCTAACAATTTTTTAATGCCTAATTGTCAAAAAATTTTACCAACATAATATAGTTTTTATTTTCTTATTTTGCAGTTTTTCAGATAAGTATACAACTGTGTGTTAGTTCTTAATCAGTCAAATTTAGTTAGCAGAGTAATATTAATCTCTCGAATCAAGAAAATGTGTCACAGGATTTTGTAATTTGTATTTGTTTACTATGATAAGTACTAGAATGACGCCTCTATTATTAATTTCAGAACTCGTAGACACCGGAATGTTGCCAAAATTGACATAGGACATCAGCTATGTCGTAAATTCTCGGCAACTACGATGACATTCTGATAATTGTGAAATAAGTCAAATTAAGGAAAACTAAATGACGCAATTATTGAAATAGTTCCACAGTGCAACCATTTGGGGAATATGATGAGCCATTGCGAACTGACAGACTCTACCTAACTAGATTTGACTATACCCAGCTAACTAGATTTAACTGACTAGGGTTAGTTAATCAATCTTCTTCTTGACAATAACTGATTTGCCCTCCCCAGTCTGCCAACTTCAGTGAGGTTGAACAACGTTTGTTGAAAGTCTAGGATATAGTAAATCAAGACCAAATGCTCAGCTAACTAGATTTAACTGACTGTGAATAATTAATCAATTTTCATCTTGGCAACAATTAATTCACTCTCCTTTGTCTGCCAACTTCAATGAGGTTGACCAATGTTTGTTGAAAGTCTAAGATATAGTAAATCAAAACCAAATAATAATGGTTCTGTAATTCGGTGTTACGGTGCCATAAGCTTACATCGATGTTCTTTTTTTATCTGTTCTGTGCTTAACCATATATCTATAGGAGTTTAACTTATCAAGATTATCGTTTTACATCGCTTACATCTGCTACATTGACTTACGGAATAACACTATAATGCCTATAAACTGTCTCTGTAGAGGTAGAAATACGCATTGCTGAATTTTACCGCAATTTTTCGTTAGAAGTTTTGTTTTTTCAATTGTGTTCAATGAAATAAAATAAGTTTCTAACAAGAAGCATGTGTTTTAGTCCCTCTTACTAATAAAATGAATTTTTAAATAAAAAATTATGTTTTATCCTCCTTACTTTTGTCAACGTCTTTAAACAAACATATTTTAAACAAAAATTCGTAACTCCAAAATACCCTAACTGTAAATGTGCATTTCGACGTAGGTACTCGTTAATCAAGTATATTATAGTCGTAAATAGAATTTTTAGTTTTCTACAACTTTTAAGACAACCCACAGAAGAAAATGTAATTCTGTTAAAAAGGATATCGTCGCTATTTTGAACACCTCTTGTATCTAGTACTGCAGTAGTGTCAGTTTTATAGCCACATTATGTGAAGACACATTTACAGAAATTGACGTAAATGCAATATAATTTTACACGTACATAATTATAAATTCTTTCATGTAAACTGTTCCAAAATACTAATATTAAATATCCAAGATAAAAATAGTTACTTTCAATTAACTTTTGAATGCAAATAACTAACAGTTCTTTTTTTATTATACCATTTAGCATCAAATGGGATTTAACTTTACTGTTAACTAATAAATTTCGTGTATTATATTTCTCTAAATGTGTATACTTTATTCTAGGTTAATGTTAAGGAAACTACATAGTTCTTCTTAAAATTAACGGCTATGTTCAGCCTTTAATGTTTTTAATGTTTTAACTAATAAAGATAATACCCAGACAATATTATACTTCAACTAATTAAATAACAATTTCACAGCCCTTAATAGGGCGACACATAATAATTGAAGAATGTTAAATGGAAAATAGAGTCAAATAGTATTAACAATAATAAACTATGTTTTTTTTAATTTAAAAACAAATTAAGTTCCTCTTCTTGATAAAAGTTAAAATATAGAGTGGAATGAAAAATAATATTAACTGAAAATTTTTGTTAATTATTATTTACTAACTTTTACAAATCTTATCACAGATAAGTATAACATATATCTTTTTAAACAATTATTTTCCCGGCTATTTGCCAAAACGCTAAAACTTGGATTACAAAAAAGATAATATGCACATTATGTTCAGTACTACTGACTCAATAATGTTATTTTTAATTTCAACTATTCTGTCCAGTAAAACCAAAAATAAATAAAACACAACGTACTCACCAGTTGACACTCACGCAGGCGGAAACACGTGTCGGTAGATAATTTAAAGTTTCTTAAAGTGAGTGTCAACTGGTGAGTACCTTGTGTTTTATTT
Organism: Rhamnusium bicolor; assembly: GCA_029963845.1. Classification (NCBI taxonomy): domain Eukaryota; kingdom Metazoa; phylum Arthropoda; class Insecta; order Coleoptera; family Cerambycidae; genus Rhamnusium; species Rhamnusium bicolor. The sequence continues at coordinate 1,115,961 of JANEYF010002575.1, read as the reverse complement.
ATTTTTGGTTTTACTAGACAGAATAGTTGAAATTAAAAATAACATTATTGAGTCAGTAGTACTGAACATAATGTGCATATTATCTTTTTTGTAATCCAAGTTTCAGCGTTTTGGCAAATAGCCGGGAAAGTAATTGTTTAAAAAGATATATGTTATACTTATCTGTGATAAGATTTGTAAAAGCTAGTAAATAATAATTAACAAAAATTTTCAGTTAATATTATTTTTCATTCCACTCTATAAACTATGTTAATATAATGTGGATCTCCAATTGATATTGCTCGACCTTGAGAAGATCACCCTGTGTAGGGGGCCGCCATACTGTGGGCAATCTAATTATATTTGAATTGATTGGTAAAAATTAGTGATTTTGCGTTGCCGCACTGGGTTTCGATTTGTCAATTGTCATCTTTGGACGATTTGTTTATGTGATGTGCTGTGACTGGATTTATTAATTATTGTACTTTTTGCCTGATCTGTCAGTTTTATTAGATTTGTTCTGTATTCATTAGTTTTTGAGTGGCATTTTTGTAGTTATTGATTACTGTAGAACTTCTCTTTGCGCTTAATTAAAAGTGCATTGTTTGGTTCCTAGTTGCGAAAGTTCCACCAGAGAAAACGAAAAAGGTGTAACGTTCATTCGTAAATCTAGTAGTATTCAGACACCAAAAGATTTTCTTTAAAAGCTTGACAGTTTTGTAATTACCTCTTCATCTCTCACAAATATTAGTGACATTTTTGAACCGTCAATTTGAAATGTCAAAAAAAATATTAGTGACATTCGACCAATGTGACTTTTTTGAAATGTTAAAAATTGCTTTTTCAAGAAAAATTTTAGTGACATTCCACCAATGTGACTTTTTTGAAACGTCAAAAATTACTTTTATTACAAACTCCATCACACATCGAGTTTTTTTGAAACGTCAAAATATGACTTTTTTTGAAACGTCAAAAAATGTGACTTTTTTGGAAACGTCAAAAATTACTTTTATTATAAACTCCACCACACGTCGGGTTTTACTACGGTGAGTTCTGATCCCCAAATAATTGGCAGCTGTTTTTTATAATAAAACATTTTTAAATCGACTTGTTTTTCTCATCCCAAATGTGATTTAATTTTTTCTTCAAATATTGTTTAAATAATTAGTAATAAACGACTGTGGAAATAACACAACTTATCTGCTAGTTGCCAATAATCAGTAGTAATATCACAAGAGAGTGAGAATAAATTAAAAATAATTCAACAGTTTTTCGAAAACCTGTTACTTAGCAATAGACACTAGAGCCCATAAGGTTCAAATGGCTATTGCCGGATGGCAACAAGTTTGAGGAAAGAACCGGAGAATTATTTTCTAATTTATTCTCACTCTCAAATGGTATTCGAAAGATTATTTTTTAATGTTCAAATACAAAATATAAATATTGTCTTAACGTTATTTGTGGCATTATCTATGGTTTTCTTTCTCTTTTTTGTGACTTACTTCATGTGGTACATGAATAATTCTTTCTTATCTAAAAAATATAGTTAGTTACCCAGTATGTTACTGGAGAAATAAATCTCTCTGCTTGTGACTTTACGTCAAAATATTAATTTTGTTCAATTCATCTTTTAACATTGGTAACCACGTTGTACCAAAATCTACAGAGCAATGGGATAAACATTTTTCTTCATTCAGTAATATTATTACCGATTCCTTAATTTTTTTTGCTGTCCACTTTTTTTCAAAAAAAATGTTGCCGAATCCCAGTTTATTCTGTGTCCATTTCCCAAACATGTTGGCAAATTTTCGATTTTTCAATCTCACCCTTTCTAACATAACTTTTATTCTCACCTAACATTTTTTTTCCTTCCCTAGGGCTCGTCTGAGTTGACTTCGAGGACACTGCAGGCTCCTGAGCTTATTGTATACTCCCTATTTTGCTTTACTCTACCCATTTCAGTCTGTTCCCTTGATCAAATGGTACAGGTATATGATTGGATGAGTTCTGATGGTTTCCGGGTCGATTTGTGTTTGCCCGTATATATTGTACTTACTACGAGCTAATGCTTCGCATTTGAATATGATATGGTCCATGGTTTCTGGGTCTTTCTCACATAATCTGCAGTCTAAGTCACCATCATACGTTCCCATTGTTTGCAGATGCTTTTTAACAGCCATATGTCATGTTAGAAGTGCCGTTACTGTTTTCAACTAAAACCTAGTCATTCTTAACAGTTCTTCAGTTTGTTTGGAGCATGGGTCTTTGATTAGTGTTTTCCTATGTCGGTTGCCTGGAATGTTCCTCCAGTAATTGTTATGTTGCTTCTTGATCCAGTCTTTGATGATTCCTCTTGCTGAGCATTAGGGAATACCCAGCACGGGTTCTGGGCCGAGAAATGGGTCAGCAGATCCTTGTCTAGCAAGGCCGTATGCGTTTTCGTTGCTTGATATCCCAGAATGTCTGGGCACCCAGACTAATTTAACTCAGTTCCGTTTTCCCAGAGTTCTGAGCTTTTTATGACATTGCCATACCAGTCTTGTTGACACTTTATATGAGGTTAATGCCTTCAGTGCTGCCTGACTGTCCGATATGATAAATATTTGTTGCTTCTCGTACGCTCTGCTTATGTTTTCATGTACACATTGTAGTATCGCGCAGATTTCTGTCTGAAATACAGAGTAGTGTCCCAGTGAGAGGCTTATACTCTCCCTTGGCCTTTCTCCGTATATTTCTGCCCCAGCTCCTGTTTCTGTCCTAGACCCGTCTGTAAACCAAGTCAGTCCCTTCCGTAGAATGCCAGGAGCTCCTGTATGCCATTCCCCCTCTCTCCAATATTGATGTCGAAAGGTTTGTTGAACGTATATTTTGGTGTCATGTAGTCTGATCTCATATTCAGTATATGATCTTCTACTATGTTTGCTATCCTCATATGTCCCGATCGTGCACTATGCAGATTCGGGCCATTTAAGTTCTGCAGCCTGTAGGCCCCCATTCTGGCCTCCCCCTGAATTACTTTGCTAAGTGGAAGAAGATTCAGAAGGGTTTCTATGGCCGCAGTAGGAGTGCTTTTCATGGCACTTGTTATTCCCAAGCAAGCCAGTCGGCAGTCTCTGTATCCGGCTCAGCCTGTTGGTTGCCGCTGCTTGGGTGGTCTTAGGCCACCACTCTAACGCAGCGTACGTGATTGTAGGTCTTATTACCTTGGTATAGAGCCAGTGCATCATACCAGGTCTGAGTCCCCACCGATTTCCATATGATCGTCTGCATATTGCCAATGTTGCTACCGATCTTTGTATGATCCCATCCAGATGTTAGTTCCAGGTTAATTTGGAGTCTATAATAACACCTAACATTACATAAATAAATAATAATAATAGTCACAAGCGCAGCGGTTTATTATTCCAGTAACATACTGGGTAACTAACTATATTTTTTCGATAACGAAGAATTATTCATGTGGTAAGTCCCAAAAAAGAGAAAGAAAAACAAAATATAACGTTTTAACTTTTTTTTTTAATAATTGTCTCAATTTAAACTAAATAAAATAAGTTAAACTGTGCTAAAGTTTTGAATATGAAAACACAATTATTGTAAATGTTTCGTCCGTTTTCTTCTAGTTTATAACCCCCTTTGGTCACAAAATAATTGGGAAATATTTCCTTATCGAATTATTATTTATCATAGTATTTTTACATGCGTTTTCTTCAGTTTGTATGATAAAATTGTTCCACTTACTCTTAACTAAATGATTTTAGGTTCATTTTTTAAAATTGAGGACAAAACTGATGACAGATGTCAAAACCCGAAAACACGTCAATGCACAAAAACAAATTACTGCAAAATTTTCTCAGTAGGATAATATAATTAGATTATTCTCACTATAATACCAATATAATTGGAAAAACACGATCAAGAATACTGCTAAATGATTGGAAAATAAAAACATTAAAAAAATAATCACTGAAATTGACTAACGTGTGTGGTAAACACGATATAAATTTTCGCGGTCTCATAACCCTCTATAATTGGTTAATATGTAGCCAAAAGAAGAATGCCCAAAGTATGGCAGCCTATATGTAGGACACATTTTATTTATATTGTATCAGAGATCCATATTATATTAAGAAATTCGTTAATGACACTTAATGATGTGAAAAGTTAAAGCTTCGTATAGACGATGGTCTACTACAGTAGATAATATCTTCCTACATAAACAATAGAAACATAAAGATTAAATCATTGCCCCGCTTCTATGGAATATAGGGTTCATTTGGGAGTTCCACAAAGCTCTGTTTGGGCCTCTTATATTTGTGAAATTTAATAATGATTTGCCTAATTTTTATTAAAAATACTTTAACTGTTATAAACGTATGCTGACGTAATAACATTAACTGATTCACAGTTGTAAATTCTGCGGAAGAAATGAACTGTAAAGTAAAAACTGTATTCGATAATGTTAAAAACATACCACCCCACAACATAAATTAGACAACTCCAAAATTTTAAAACAGAAACTATCCAGGACGGGATTACACTGAAAAAACATGGACACACAATCGTTCCCTCCGACATTTATGCCTGGGACAGCTGAGAATCGATCTCAGCGGCAGACAGACAGTACGACTAGTCGAGCTTATCACAGAGTGTACTTTAGCTAACTGGGCTACTATGCCAGGTTACTGTCTAATGTCATATGTGACCTATATCTCAGAAAATAATAAGAGATATTTAAACTGCCAGTTTTTATCGAAAACCGAAAACCACCAGTATTCTCGAATCTACGATAACAGGTGCGGTAATTTTTTTTATAGACTCAAAATTTGCAATTATTATTATTATTATTTCAGTAGTTCTTTATTTAACCTTAAGTTAGAATTTAATTTTTGTTACTTCACTAATACGCAGAAACACAAATAATTACTCGACGCGATCTAATATCTTAACCAAGATAAACAAACAAATTAAGTCCAGAGGTAAAAGTGTCCATTCAGTTACCAATTACTATAAAATCCTTTAATTTTTATCACACTGTTTATTTTGTGATTAGATCGTTTATGGAAAATATAATACACTTTATTAATGTTTTATACATATTTTTTAGGACTAAGTTCATCGCTACATTAACATATTTTTCTTATGTTTATTTGACAAATACTACTTGTATTTAAAACTAAATTGAAGTAACGGTTGAGTAAGATTATAACGGGGTTTTGAAGTAAAAACTTCAAAGAATGTATGCACAAATTACATGAATGGGTAGATAAGAACATTCATTAGATAATCATTAGTAGGTTAACAATTAGTTTGGAATATTATACGAGGATAGACCAAATATATAAGTATATTGAAACTAGGTATTGTTTACAATTATTATATATTGCTAGCATTTTTTTGTATTAGCCTATGAAATATTTTTAGGGGAGCGATTTAGACCATTTTTTCATTTATCAGTACATATCGCTTGTCCCAAATATAAACACTGCATATACACATGAAATCAATAACTTTTATAGTGTTTATACTTGGGATAACCGATAATATACTGTTTAATAGTGCTTCATAATTTTATGAAAATAGGTGTTACAGTTGTTGAAACATTGAATGATAGTGAAAAAAAATTCACCGTATTTAGGCATCATTTTCGGTAAAATTGTGTGCGAATTAATTTTTCTAAAACAGACAAAACAACCTAAAATGTTCATAACTTATGATACGATTTTTTCTCACCACTTGTTTAGTTGTCCTATGCTGGACAATCCATCCGTGGCCTCCCAACCTCACGGGCGAGGCGCCGACAAATAACCCACTCCACACATCCCGCGGGGTTAGTGTTTATACGACTTTCTACTGTTTGATAATATTTCACAAACTGCAAGACGGAATCTGAACTCCTGAGGATGTCACATGCTATACTCAATACTACTCTGTCATGTGTGTACTCCAGGTTCAAGAGTTCTTGGTATCCCCTTTGAAGTGGGAGGTACATACGAGGAATGGACCATCTAGGAAGAATACTACAGTTAATATTCATCATCTTGCGGGTATCTCGATCTAACTGGCGCACCACATCTACTGTCCACTTCACTACTCCAAAGGACTACAGCAGAACTGCAGCGGCAAGTATGTTAGTCGCAGACAATTTTTTCTTCTCTGAAAATTCGGAATACTAATTCCTCGGTGACGCTGCTTACCGCGGTAAGAAATCTTCATTTGTTTTACATCCTGGATGTGCCTTTGAAACACACCCAGATATGTATAAGTCTCTCCGACATTCTTCCGTCTGAGAGTTGCGCATCTTCAGAGAATTCCCCACATCGTCCTCTCTAGAGATGGACGACTGCACGTTTGTCCAACCCGAACTCCATACCCATTGCCTGCGTGTATTATACGATCACCCTAAGAGCGTTTTGTAGTTCGAGCTCTCCGGAGACATAAAGGTTAAGATCATCCATATAAAATATTTGGGTAACCTTACGCTTCCGGTCGCTAGGTGGTCCACATTGATCTCCACGAGTTTGGCGGTGCCCAACTCAGGGATCACCCTGAAAGACTCCTCTCCTGAATGCCAGCTGCTCTTGCGAGACCCGCTTTGCACCTGATGTTATGGTGAAGTGAGTCTTTCATAGCGGCAGCAGCTGTTCTATACATTTCACTAGTGCCCCAAGATATTCGAGCAAGTGTAACAATAGCTGGTGCGCTGTTGTGTCAAATGCTTAGAGTAATCATCACATCATTGATAGCTTCCGCTTATATTGCATAGAATCCCGTGTAAATCAGCAGGCTGTCCTTGCAAGCTGTCATGCCTTTCTTAGCACTACGCTGTTCGTGTATCTGCTGGAAGACCCGATCAACAGACCCCCAGTGTCCTGGCATACAAGGTATGTGTAATAAACATTTTATAGTAAGAATTGAGGCAAGTGATTCGCCTAAAATTCTTCGTGTCGGAGAGATCTCACTTTTTGTAGATAAGCACAGCATGACCCTCGACGAATCAGTCCAGAATCTGCTGCCCCTCGTTCAACCATGAGTTGAAAACTTCGTGCCAGACGGCGGCGAGTGGAAGGAAATTTCTTCCACCACCAGTTGCTTATGTCCTTTGGGCCTTGGACAGCTTAATTCTTAATGCTAGTAAGGTCTTGTTGTGCTGTTTCCGTACGCCGGACAGACTTCTTCTGGCTTTTCAAGATATCTGCGGCAGAAGGCCTCGAAGTTTGGTATTGCAGGAATGTCACTGTTGAATGGACGTGTTGTTTCGTAGATTCCCTTCCAGAAAGTTTCAACGCTGTGACTCTTAAAATAGGCTGGATAGATTCGTACGGAACAAAGTGTTTTGTTCCATGCCGTCCGGTGTATTTACGCATTTAAATAATGAATATTGATATAACATTGTCGTTTGTATTACTCTTCGTCAGATAATATAATGTAAGAATTTTCTTCATCTTTAATGTTAATTACTAGGGCTGTCAAAAATGTTCCGTGGGATAGTGGCGTACGCGAAATTAACTAATACGAGAAACAATAAACTGTTACAATTTATAACGATGTGTGTAAAACTTACCCTCTTAACTAGCTTGATGAACTAGCATGCTTATCACAAAATGGAGAAGTTGTGTAGCCATTTTGCAGCATCAGGTATGTTTCTATGGTTGTCTTCATGAGTGATGTTCGCTTTGGTGAAAATATATTCTTATATTTTGAAAACGACCGTTCGACATCTACTGATGTAATACACGCATACGTAAAATAGTCTTTGAATGCACTTAACGGATCTGGGGCTCCACCATCACATATTTGTCTTAATTTGGTAAAACCGGTGTCTTTATTTAACACACTTGCGAACTTTTCTTTAACACGCTCATTTGTTGCGTCACCTATATCGTGCAGCAGTAGATTTACTTCGTCCACTATTTGCATTGACTCCGCTAACGACAACGCACTGTTTTCTAATTGTTTTATGCTTTCATGTAATGGTTTATAGTTCTTCGCAATATTTTTTAAAGCTGTTTCAACGGAAGTATCTTCGAATTTTGTCTGGCTTTCCTTAATAGCTGCAGCCTCATCTGGATTGAATTATAGTATCACAGCTTTTATTTGTTGGAAATATTCAGCATAATAAAAAGCTGCCTGCAACCATGTTCCCCAACGTGTAAGAATCGGCTGTGCTGGTTCAGAAATACCAGGACACTTATTATGAAATGCACGGAGATGTTTAGGAGATTTAAGAAACACTTTTTTTGGACTTGCTATTAATGCATCCATCTCTGGAAAACTTTTTCGAATAGTTTCTGCCACAAGATGTAAAGCATGCACTTTACACGTAACCTGTATAAACGTACAATCTTGTTCGTGCAAAGAACGGCCTAGCGAACGCATTGTCATGGCGCCATCAGTCACAAGCATCAACACTTGACTATTTGACAGTTAAAATTTTTCTAACGTCTCCAGCACCACCTTGGTAATTGTTTCGCTACTACACTGACTTATTCTGTTGCTAGCTAGTAACAGTGGAACTGTTGGTTTAAGAGAGTCCAGTACTTGTACTATAACATTTAAAATAGATTTTTTTTTACAATCTGTTGTCTCATCAACAGATAACCACAGCCATGTATTTTTTAATTCACATTTCATCTTATTTACAATGTCTGCATGTACAGTTGGTAGATAGTTACATAACGTTGTGCAACTTGGTAAATTCACCTGGGCATTGTATTTATTCCAGAACTCTCGAAATGGTTGTTTATCGAATATGTGCAGCGGAACATCACAGGCAATCAGCATTAATAGTAAATCAAACATAATCTGTATTGTCGAAGGCACGTTATTTTTTTTATTTTTATGGTGTACACTATTTACGTGAAGTCCACAATCACGCTTATCCCGGCACATCAAATCTTTCTCACACACATTACAAATTATTTTAGCACTATCATAGAATAAATCCGGGAATTCACCTATAAATTTATTCACTTTGTCAGCAAATGGCCGTTTTCTACCTCTGCGTACGTCTGTTATGCTTTATTATTAAATTAATATCAACAATACAGTACAACGAATAAAATAAAAACACAAAAACAATATACAATACGCCCAAGAGACTTAACGTGTACACAACTCGAAAGCTAATAATAGACTGCACTGGAGAAAGAGTTTCGCGGTGAAGGTGAATGTCGGCGACAGTAAGTTCATCTGTACTCTACGACCATGATACACAGAAACGATTTGCAGCTTTATTAATTACTAAGAGCTCCAAAGCTACATCGATAAGTTGTTTATTTTCTTTATACTTTTACTCGATTTGTTTTGTTTTGACTCTGTTACAGAAATATTGTTTATCGTTCCTTCACAAAGTTGTAGGACATAGCGATAAATGCGAAGCGGAACATTTGCTCGAGTGTTGTTTATCATCTGATTATGGTAATATGCAGACACATCCTTTTTTTTTCCAATAAAACATTCTCCAGGAAACTATTTTCGTTTCCAATAATAATTTTTTTCCGAATCCAGATGGACGTTTACCTCTTGCAATCCTCCTTTTTATTCGCCAAAATTTTGTTGACTTTCAGGTTGTACACGGTCGACCCAATATATATATTTTTTAAAAGACTGACACTACACCATGTTTCGACGGCATAATAGATCTTCCAGTCTGCCTACCAATATCTGTTAATGCCTTATAAAAAATTCCGCTCTTAGGATAAAATAGGTTTGCTGCTGATCTCATTATATGAAAAACTAAGTTTGTCAATTCTCTGGGTGATTTGGTAGATATTTATGAGTTTTAGTTTATTTATTTAAAGTGCCAATAAATGTGGGTTTTTATATTGTGATGCATGCAATTATTTTGTACAGTTTATGCATTAACATTGTTAAAAGTTTTGTACAAACTTAGAAATCACCTAAATTGATGTCTTTGGAGTATGCAGTTGCATAAAACTACGTTGTTTTTATTTCACTTGTGGAACGAAAGTCTAAACAGATTAAATAAGTTACTACAATTTGTGTGAATTTCTCAAATATATTCTGAAGGTTTCCTAATCAAACTTATACATCTAAATCTCTTCACTTGTAAAACATATTTCTAAAAAAATGTGCTCTTAAATGAAACAATGTTTCTAGTTTTTTAAGATAACATGTTCAGTTTTTCAGAATTTTTAATGTGAAATCCACATTTTTTTTGTCAATTCACAATATGTACATTTAATTCAAAGAAGCTATCTGTTTGATAATAATGTTATTAGATTACCTAATTTCTGGGAACGGTATTGATAAAATTAGGCTTAAGTTCCTATAATTGATTGGCGAAAATAAATAAATAACTCAAAATTTCACAAATTTTTTGGCAAATATTAATAAAATCACAATTTTTATGTTTCACAATTTGTGAAAACTCTTTAAACAGTTGCTTAAAACTAATTGTAAATAAAGTGGTAATAAAATATGTAGTAGATGTTAATGCTGTAGATTAAAAATAAATTAAGCTTAAGTTGTTGTTACTTGATGAGTAAAAATAAACAAATTTGCCTAAATCTTTGTACTGGATTAAGCAAATAAAATGTACAAGAATTATGCACAATTAAAATGTATAAAACTGTACAAAGTTTCAAATATAAAATTTTACAAATAATATTGCTTAAAAAAATTCCACAGGACCTTATCACACAACGTTGTGTAAAATTTGTTAAACCAATTTTTTTTCTGTGTGAAGGAGAGAATGTTCAATTTATGAGTAACTGCTGTTTATATTATTTAAAAGGAGTATTTTGAAAATAGTCTGCTATATACTAGATACTTCCACTTATAAAAAGTTGAACATTCGTTTTTAAGGCCGAAATTTATAAGAATGTAATTTTTGCAAATCAACCAATAATAATGTTCAAATCTGAGACAGACAACTATTTTTATAACCCTGGTAGAAGTTGCCTACGTTAAACTATGTAGTTAATAGCAACTATAATAAGAATTATTTGAAAGTATGATAAATAATATTTTTATTATAACCGACATTTAATATGAAACATTAACCATAACAATTGATAATTATACTGAGGTAAATGTCGATGAAAGCGATGAAAATACGTGCATAATTTCAAAGATTTTGTATAATATGAAAAACTCTACTCTAACAAAAATCTGTGTCACTGTAGAAGGCGTATAACGGTAACCTCTTTTAAAAAATAATAACTGATTAGATTGTGTTTTTTTTTACGATAATATAAGCTTATTTATTTTCATAATGTTAAATAACGTAATAGATGATGTTTTAAAGACGGGCAATTTTACTTTGAGTCGTGTTTTAAGTCAGCAATGGCCGACTTAACGGAATAAATTGCAAACAAATAAAAATAATTTAAGGTAATTCTTATTTTATTATTCAGTAATTTAAATTCCAAAAATTCCTTAACGCGGGGCTAGCCATGTCACACACTTTTATTTTATTTTACTGAAGTGGGTTGAAGTCTATGATATGACGACACTAATACTTAAATTGTTTCCACAAACACCAATGCTCGATGCATATTTCAGCTTTAATCATTATTCATGAAAATTTTCTTTACGTTTTCATAAATCAGGAGCCAGTTCTTTTGCAATGAAAATTGTTTCGTACTAACAGGACTTGATCGGCACTGCTAAGTATAGTCAGTTAGCTAGCCAATCAGGAAGTTACGACTCCCATATAATCTGATGTAATAAATAATTTGAATTAAAATGAAGTTGCTCATGTCAACTAAATACCGTTTTAGTGGGGTCGGGTCATGTCAAATTGGCAACACAAATGATATCATTTCAGCATTATTAATTAACACTTTTTCTTGTAATTCCGAAATCAAAGTATTTTGATTTCGGTCTTTGACTAAGAACATTGTTAAATTTTAATCTTTGTGTATCTCATGTCTACATATATGTATATTTTATTAACTTTCAAATAACACCACCACATGAAATTACAACCCCTTTTATCCCTAAAGGTCTGGAATGACCTTGTGTGGGAGAGGGCTACACATTTAGAGATAATGGACACACACCCAATATCCGAGTATACTACGATTAATCTCTGACAGAAAAATCCCAGTTCCTCGACCGGGAATCGAACCCGGGACCCCGAAGTTTCGAGGCAAGTAAGTTACCTCTAGACCACAGAGCCATTAAAATTGGTCTTGTAATTGTTATGCCTACAGACGTGGTTTTTAAAAAAATTTTCTGTTGTGGAATTTTACATCATTACTGGGCTATTGAGCCCTGAAGAAGGTTAAGCATATTAAACGAAACATAGACAAGGTAGCGTTTTATTTTAATATATTGTCCTGGTTCCGACAATTTCAACCTGTAGAAGATTTTTCAAGGACACAAATTTCACTTCTTAATATAGTTAAAATGTTTAAACAGTCACATTAAAAATATAACAGCAAATTTTGAATAATTACTAATGTGGTATAATAAGAAGTAAAATACCAAAGTATTCCAACAGAGAGGGTAAAATTAATTTACAAAGAGTATTAAATACTAAAAGATAATATCTAAAATAAAGTCGTATATCCCTCAATCCATTTGCCCATTAAACAAGTCCTTCCTGACTGGTTTGTATGGCTTTTGTACATTTTGGCTAAGTTTGTCTATTAATTTTAATCAATGCGTTTCTAGCACAAATATTGTATATACTCAGATTTAATAACACCTTTAGAGTAGCCCCACATTGGGTGCCAAATAAGTAATATTAAGCATCTTGCAACTCGATATCGTTCTTAAATAATCATTTTCATATACAGGCGCAGCCACTAAAAGCACGATGAACGCCTTAACTCACAATATACGTTAAGTTTCCATCGCACCAACTAATATTATAAAAATAATCTTTCTATTTTGTTTTTAAACAACCATAGTCTACCAAATGGCAAATATTTCTGGCATTTGTTCATCATATTAATTTCTAAGAATTCCATTTATTTTTTATTTTTATTTCATGGTCGAAATTCACTTAATTATGATTATTGACCTATGAAGAAAGAACCATAACATGTTTATATTTTAAACAAGTCTAATGTATTTGTAAGTATTTCGAGTATTAAATGTCGAAGTGTTATGCAAATTTTGATGTGAAATGTTGAGATATTAGAATTGACAGTGTCTTCTATGTTTTATATAATTTTTATATGTAATCTATAAACAATGAAAAGCAAAGCTCATTTCTATTGAATATAAACAAGTTTTTAAATATTATGGAAAATTATTTAAATTGTTCTATTTTTAGTTATACAAATAATTTTATATAAAAAAAATTTCTGATGTAGCCAGCAGACTATACTAGTATACATCCATCTGATCGAAAAAAATCATTTTATTTAATTCTTCACTTACCCCAATTAAATTTTAATAGCGTACTTTGAAATGTTTCATTAAAATGTTTAAATAATATCAGCGTCATTCGATACTCTCAACAATAATAATTCATGTCATATTTTAATAACTTCTTATTGACATTGATATATTTGTAACTAAATTAAACATTTCAAATGTCAAACTGTCATGTCATGTCAAAAATTTTTCCTATCTCCATTTTACGAGTTCAAATGTGTAAAAAATTTCAGTTTACATCAGCTTTATTTAAGTACTTGAAAAATTTATTTTATTGGCTTGATATAGTAGACATGATTTATAATCTTTCATCAAAAATATATAGGCAAATACAAGTTTGGGTCTCCTCTCAGCTGGCCAATCACCAAATTTAACATTGTCTTTGGCCTTTAGAACATGTGTATCAAATTTAAAGTTTTATCTCAAAAGCTGTGGCTGCTATCGTGATACTACATACATGCCGACAGATTTTTTTTTTCATAAAATTGTGTCTTTTCATTATAATTCGTCGAGATTCGTGCAGAAATGCAATAAAAATTTTTATTTTTGTCCCCGAAATTGTACCTTTTTTCTTCTGGTGGTACCACATTCACAAATTTAATGTGTCACCTAAAATATTGGTGAAAATCTTAACTGCCAAATTTGGAAAGTCTCCCATTAGTATTTTTTGAGTTATCGCGGATAAACACACACACACACACACGTTAGGAGCGACTCCTAACAGAGAGGCCTATTATATAACCATTTGTTCTTATAAGCTGTAAAATGTGTCAATAATCCTGGAGCCTGTAGATGGGCTCAGAACAGTATCAGTAGTTCATATAAATTATTTTAATACGGTCCTCCTTTACTGAGTTACAAGCCTTAAAAATTACGGGTTAAAAATGTGTTCAATTAATAACTTTTTAACTATAACTCGGAATTTAACCAAATTTTGGTGATTTATGTAGTAAATGAATGTATTTAATTCGGCTTCATAAGTAAGCCCAGTTGCTAAGTTAGAACCGGACTATTCCTTAGGGATGACAACCCAACACATTGAGAAAGATGATTAATCGAAAAGCAAAAATTCTTAGTAAATGATGCTGTTTTTAGTCAACAATAAACCACTGTGAAATTTGAACTCAACAATTTTAAAAGTTATTAATAAAACCATTTTCAGTCTGCAACTTTAAGAGCCAGTAGTTCAGTAAGGGGATTTTTTATATAGTGTACGGATATTATTTTGACGCCTTCTACATGTCCCTGAATTATTGACATGAAGTCCTGAAACATTCCGTATACAAGTAACGGAGAATCCACCATAATCAATAAAATTTAAACTATAACTCTGTTAATACCTTGTTTCTACTAACGACTAAATCGAATTACTTTAAATAAACATATTAGGGCAGAACTAACAGATTCTTTATCACCTCTCTTAATTTAATTACGTTAAATTTGTCCAGTTTATAACTTAAATTCTAAACTATTTAATTAAAAGTAACCTATTAAATGGTTAGTTTAGTTGTCTGTTAGTTCATTATCTTTCAATAAAATGTTTTATGGCTTTATACATATTTTAATTAAAACAATGTCTCATAAAAAGTTTTTACTGTAGCAAATATGTTATTATAACTTTCCTGTTGGAAAAGTTATTGTAACAATTAAATCAAACAGACCAAAACAGTCAAGAATCACCCGCATAAACCCAAACTATTAACACAGTATAATTGACACATACAGAATAGAAACACATTAAATACATACCAATAACATAAAACTAATTAGTCCAACCATAAAACTAATTAGTCTACTGGGTAAACAAAATCCCAATTCAGCTAATCGGATTCCTTATATAATTGAAAAGCACTTTCTGTCCTTCCTAAAGTCAGAAATAATTATAGGTCAATTAGTGCGAGAACAAAATGGTATCTGGATGATGTTCTCCTAAAGGAATCAGTTCATTTCTCAATAACAAAATGATCCAAACAATAGTAAAACCACTGCATAAAATAAGGCCCATCTATATTTCAATGCATTACTTAATAAAAAGTTATCTTACAGGTCGAACTCAAGTTGTGAAAATTGAAGACGAATTTAGTTATAGTAGAATTATAACGTACGGAGTCCCACAGGGAAAGGTACTAGGACCAATTTTATTTATATTATATATCATAGACATTTACAATGGAACCTACACACCGAAAGTTTAATAAAAAAGTAAGGTATCTACTCTCTAGGTTTAAATATTTAAAAAAATATCTGGCACAAGAACAACTTGTGGTATGGAATATTAGAATGAGGAGGAGTAACCGACAATTACCTAAACAGTCTAAATAATATGCAGAAATGGATACTTAAAATTATTTATGATAAACACCTAACTACCCTACTCATAATTTTTATCAAGAAAGTGGAATTCTGGACTTAAGACAGCTGTTTTGTCTACATATAATTATATACGTATACAAAAACAAAAGTAATATAAAAAACATCGAAGATAAATATAACACAAGACACAAACAAAACAGTTACCTTAAAACTAGATCAGAAAAAACAATTTGTCAAAGAAAGTTTACCTACCTTAACCCTCGAATATATGACAGACTACCTACTGATATAAAATATATAGGAAAGATAAATTTATTTATGTCATGGCTGTTAGAAACATCACGACAAATCATACATAATATAATAAATCAAAATAATTTGTTAAAAATACAATAGTTACCCAATTGAAGTTCATAAGTGTATATAATGTTGAACTAATCCAATACGCTTCTATGTTTCTATGTGCCATTGTGTTTTTTATGATATTTTTATGTATGTGTAGTTGTGTAAAATATAATACAGTTTTAATGAAAAAATCACGCACAGGTTAGTACCACTTCAGTGAATTAGTCCCGTTTATTTCCATTTAATTTAATTTATTAAGTTTAATTTATTTTAATCTACTTTAGTTGTCGTTATTTTACTTACTATAATTATTTTACATTTAGATATGGTCAGACCAACAAAGTGTATTTAAATAGCATTTTCTTCTCTTTTCTGTAGTTTGTATTTTTGTACTAAAAGTTTGGAAATAAACAATATTATTATTATTATTATTATTAATTAATTGTATTATACTTAATTAATTCGCTATATTAAAAGCAATAAAAAAATCCTTTTAAACTTAATCAAGGAAATTTTTGCTACTTTTTATTTTATTCACCACTATAATGTGTTATAAAATGAAAATGTACAGGATCATTCATCATAAATATCCCCATGTAGCTTGGCTATTTCTGGGCCGATTTGAAAATTTAAAATACTAAAATTATTTTCTTAGAAGATTTTAGACATCATGAAAACATAATTGCCACCAAATCGAACGATTTGCAAGGTGGCACTTGATATTATATCGGATCCGAGAATCGCAATCCTTTTTATTGAAAACCTAATTTCCTTCTGATTTCAATGACATAGTATTTTATATGTCTATCTTCCATGGTTTTGCTAATATTTACAGGAATGGTGATAACACTGGTCTACAAATTTTAAGTTTATTTAATCATCAGAAATAAAATAAACTTTTTTAAAGTTACCTACTTTTTTTATGTAACCCACTTTTCTCCTTTAGTTTTGAAGATAAGTGATTGAAATTTGGGATATCCTATATATATAATAAGCGGCACTTTTTGACATACAAGTGATTTTCTTTCCCTTCTGGTTTCGCCTGAAGTGACACTAAATTTCAATTTTTGAATGGAACACCCTATATATTATTGCATTTTTGAATTCTGCATAATTTTTTGAATCAAACGATACCAAATAAGTGACATCTCAAATATCAGTATTTTTTATAATAAGATTTTTAGTTTTCCATTTAAGTGTGCCATGATGGTTCCGATTTATTCTTAAAAGACCCGCGTAATGCTAGAAATATCGATATCCCGTCAAAAATACTAAATTACGTGATTTATGAGCAAATAAAGTTCATCAAAATGGTTTTTGGGGAAAAACTCAATTTCTTCAAATGGAACCATATTGGTACCGTGGTACCATTTATTAGTACTATTAATAAGGAATTTATTCATATGTCGTATTAAAATGTGATAAATACAAACAAAATTACAGCTAAAATAAAATAAGAAAATATAATTTTGTTCTAATTAAATGTTAAGAAGTGATTAACTAAGGTGGCTTTGAAAACAACGAAATATTTAGCTTGTCAAATATTTTTTGGTTTACCGGTGTTTTTATTGTGTCTTTAAAAATTGTTTAAAATTCTTGTTCATTGTGTTCAAAATGCCGCAAATTTATACAAGAGATGAAAAAGGGGACATGTTAATAATTATTTATGGGGATGTAGAAAAAATGTCATTGCGACTAGACACCTTTATGCCATACGATATCCTGATAGACAATATCCGGCGAGAAATTATTTTATTTGTCTTGAAAATCAATTCCGAAGTGAGCCCAATAATGACGAAGGAACAGAAATTAATGTTTTGTCTCGAGTAGAAGTTGATAAGACTGTTTCTTTAAGGCAAATTGGGTTTGAATTGGAAATCAGTCACCAAACAGTAAGCCGAATTTTGCACAAACACCACCATAAATCTTTTAAATACCAGTTGCACCAGCACTTGTACGAAAATGATTATGAACGTAGGATGGAATATTGCAATTGGATTTTGCAGAATAATGTGCAGCCAAACAATGATTTTTTGGGCATGACTTTATATTCGGACGAGTCTAGGTTTACAAATTTGCGATTATTTAACCTACATAATACAAAATATTGGTCACAAGAAAATCAGAATTTATTACGGGAGGGTAACTTTTAAGTGTGGTTCGTTTTCAATGTTTGGCTTGGAATAATCGGTAATAGAATCATTGATCCAATAATATTTGAAGGACCCCTGACTGGTATCAGATACTTGGGATTTCTGCCAAATGAAATTGAGGACAGTTTAGCTGAGTTACCTTTCTATTTACGACAGGGAATGTATTTCCAACAAGATGGCGCTCCTCCCAATAATTCAAGGAAAGTAATTGATTACCTTCAACGGAGATTCGGAGAAAACGTAATTTCGACGAAGGGTCCTGTGAGGTGGCCTCCAAGGTCACCTGATTTAACACCCCTTTATTTCTTTGCTTAGGGTCATTTAAAAAATATGTTCCACGAAACCGCCGTTAGAACCCGTGAAGAACTGGAGCTACGAATAAGACGCGCAATTAATAGCCTAACGGCCCAGCAATTGGCGAACGTTCCTCAAGAAACAGCTATGCGAGTTCAGAAGTGCATTGACGTTAATGAATAGCATTTTGAACAATTGTTGTAATGGTTTGTGTTCATTTTTTGTATTCCAAAGCCACCTTATGTATAACAAGGTAATTAAAACAAATTTGTATTTTCCTATTTTCTCTCAATTTTGTTTGTATTTATCGCACATTTTATTATAACATATGAGTAAATTACTAATTAATAGTACTAATAAAAGGTACCACGGTACCAATATGATTCCATTTAAAAAAAATGAGTTTTTCCCCAAGAACCATTTTGCTCATAAATCACGTAATTTAGTATTTTTGACGGGATTTCGATTTTTCTCATTTGGATAAATCGAAACTGTCATGGCACACTTTAATGGAAAACTAAAAATTAAATTATAAAAAATATTGACGTTTGAAATGTAATTTATTTGGTATCATTGGATTCAGAAAATGTAGCAGATTTCAAAAATGCAATAATATACACGATGTTCCATTTAAAAATCGAAAGTTAGTGTCACTTACGGCGAAACCGGAAGTGAAAAAAAAAACACTTGTATGTCAAAAAGAGTTACTTATTATGTATATAAGACATACCAAATTTCAATCAATTATCTTCAAAACTAAAGGAGAGAATGGAGGTGTACCATGATCCTGTTACACCCAGTATATTAAAATGTTGATATTTAACATTGATTAATAATAACATAAACACCACTAAAATTAGACAATCCGCGAATCTGACGCCGAAGCTTCACGGGCGATGGTTACACTTATGAAAAAACGAGGACACCACAACCATTCCAACTGACACATTGACAATATCGGTGGCGAAAATCGAACCCGCAGCTACGATGGATAGATTATTAAGTCACACTTACTATCGCGAACTCTAGCCAACTACTCCACTGACATTACATACAGATATTTTAAGATTGCATAATTTTTAAATTTAATATTACAGAATATTGATTTTTAATAATTTTGTCTAAACAGTTTTTAAATTTTTTTGGCATTGGGTAAAATTTTACGTTAAATATCGGGCCATATTTAATTTTAAATATTGATTTATATTTAAGTAAAACATTATATGATACGGTTTTTTAATATCTCCCAAACGCAGTATTGAATCAAAATATAGCGAAATGTTCACATTTGATATTGGCTCAATGTTAGGTTTTCTACATTGAGATAACGTTTTTACAATGTAAAACCAATATTGGTCCAATATTAGTGTTCTACCTGGGATATCATTTTTCTCATAGATTAGGTATCTGTATTTAAATGAGATGGCGCTTTTCCAGGAAGCTTATTTCCTTAGTTCTTTGAGGCAGCACAACATCATGTTGACATGTAATGTTTAGTCTGTCGTTTCTAAGATTCTAGCTAATAATTTTTTATGTGATTTTAAGTAAGTCTAAAAAATCATCAAGAATCAGCATCTGGGAAATAGTTAACTTTTTTAATAAGTGTTGTTCCACTTGGATAGGTAAAATAGGACCTATTTAGCCTCTAAATAGCGCAGATTTGAACACGCTGAACTATTTTCTTTGGCGAATCTTCAAAAACATAATTTTTGTAAACCATGTGTACAGAATATTTGTAGCAACTACGACATATTAACAATATAAATGATGACACAACTTTCTTGAAATTTCTTAAAAATAATTACTTTATTTTGGTGAATGGAACCTAAATAATCTAATATAAACAGAGTATTAAAAAGCTTGATAACAGATTTGTAATCTACGAGCAAAATTATATAAAATATCTTTTTAAAACATTGAAATATGTACCATGTACCTACTAATTTATTTCATATTCAAATAGGAATGATTATGCCTCAAAACAAAGTTAACTATCGATATAATATGAAAGTGCAGATTATTTTATGCTTGAAACTATATATGGTTATTTACCTTTAGAAACAAGTCATGTTTTTCACGTCCTGTATATGATAAATAGAGAAAAAGTGCATTCTTGCATTGGAAATATCTGTAATATCTCTAGCACATCTTACAATGTTTATAATGTTATTTTCACTTCCTTATCCATTTCTAGTGTCGAAAATGCAAAAAAAAACACTTCAAACACTTAACCCTTTTCACAAACCGAAAATTTCACAGTTACTGTCACTTTAAAACACGAAAGCACATTTTCTTTCTCGATAAAACAGTTTAATTTCAGAGTTGAGCGCGAACAAAATCCGTACTTTTTCAACGTTTCACAGGCTTACATTGGTTGACATCATAGTTTGCTGGCAAATTGAGAAGTTCTTCGGACTATAATAGAACCTGAGGGTCTTGCGATCGTCTCAAGAATAGTTGAGTTCTGCACGCTGTGATTATGTAAGAGAAATGCATCGTTGCAATCTAAGATTAATGACAAGGATGGGCTTATCTTCAGGCCGTTTGTCAATGCTGAATGGCGAGTTGCTTGTAGACAAGATGTAGACTATCAGCTGTGAGTTAAACTACAGTAATTAATTAATTAATAATAAAATATAAGGACCACACCAGCAAATTAATTGTTTGGCATATATTTAACTATTGTTTATGGAAGACTTAACAGAGTTGTAGGCTAATTCTTTAGATTGCTGTTGTTTCGCGCTGAATACGACGATATAATTATTGTGAAAAGTTATATCGATAAAAAATTAAAATATTAGTTTTTCAGTGGAATAATATTTGATTACACAATCTAACATATTTAATTCATTACATCGGCACACAAAAAAAAAGTTGTTTGTACATTTGACGCCACCTACCTCCCGACATATATTTCGACCCGCTGAATCTGAATTTGAAGTCAATTTGGACCGTACACCCTCAAATATCGAGTAAATTGAAAAACCGTAAAAAATAACGAAAATTGGGTGTTTCGGTAATAAAAAAAATGTTGTGGATCTAAACCAAGCTTAATTTTTATATATTTCGATCCGCTGAATACGAATCTAAAGTATATTTAGACCATAAGCTGTTTTAAATCTAAGTAAATTGTAAAAAACCCTCGAAAATTGCTAAAAATGTCAAGAAATTGTGATTATGTTGATGAAAAAAATTTTGTAGACCCGGATTGAAGAGGATTTTTATGTAATTTGATCTGCTGAATCCGAATCTGAAATATATTTGGCCCATTAATCCCTCAAAATCTCAAAAAATCGCAAAAAACCGATAAAATAGCAAAAAATTGCAGTTGAAAAAATTTAAAGAAATCTATGAAACACGATTAAATACGTTTCTTGTATTTTTTTATGCATAAAATACAAGTTTAGAATCTGAAAATGTAGAAAATTGTAAAATCTATAAAAAATGACGTATAAACAGAATGAAAATTTTTTTCATCAACATAATCACAATTTTTTGCCATTTTTAACAATTTTCGAGGGTTTTTTACAATTTACTTAGATTTAAAACGGCTTATGGTCTAAATATACTTTAGATTCGTATTCAGCGGATCGAAATACTACATAAAAATTAGGCTTGGTTTAGATCCACAAAAATTTTTTTATTACCGAAACACCCAATTTTCGCCATTTTTACGGTTTTTCAATTTACTCGATATTTGAGGGTGTACGGTCTAAACTGACTTCAAATTCGGATTCAGCGGGTCGAAATATATGTCGGGATGTAGGTGGCGTCAAATGTACAAACAACTATTTTTTGTGTGTGCCGGTGTATCATTAGAGTTGACCAACGGCAGGCGCTTTCAATAGAGTCATATTTACGTTCCAGATAATAATGCATTTACGTTCCCGATAATGCATTTACGTTGGCGCCGATGTTAAACAAATAAAATAACTACATATTACCAGGCATAGAACTGCTTAACTTTTACATGTCAGAGTAATACAGTTTCTATATTTTTTTGTTGAAAAACCTTTCCTTCGTAAGATAAACTTGTTTAAAGAGAAAATTGTTCTTCAATGTCCACCGAAGTAATAACTTGCAACTTATAATTTCGTCGAATTTTTTTCAGTTACCAAATGAAGTACATGAACAATATAGGTTACGTGTATTAAATTTGGGTATATATTTTTCAGCAATTCTCCAGCTTAACCATATATCGTGCTGCATCAGTGATAAAAAATTCTTGTCTCAACACAATTCGGTACTTTTATCTGATCACTCTGTTGGTACATATCTTAGATATCCAAAATGATCACAGAATTACTTAAAATAAATATTAAATTTTTTGAGGATCTATATATTGGCGCGATTACAATAATAATACCGTCTAATTATCAGCTAATCACCTAACCATTTTTCTATACTTAAATAGCTCTTATATTAGCTCATTACTTATAATTGCTTTAATATTGTATTGAATTATTACACAAATTATGTAATAAGAGTAATTACCTAATTGTATTGCACACTTTGATAAACAATTATTTTCTTTTAGTTATACTTTCTATACCCATTAAATCACATCATTTCACTGTAACTGTAGAATATTTAAATCAAGTTTGAGGGTTAAAGTTTCTTAAAATATTATTAGATCCGTTATTTTATATGTAAATATATTAAGAATATTAAAGGGTTAAATATATGTACAGGGTGTTGCCAAAAATGCAGGAGGTGGTTGGGTCATTAGCCTATTTTAAGAGAAAAGGTATCAAAATGTTTCGTTTTCGAGCTTTAAAATTTTACAAAAAAAAATTGATTTATTTCTACTTTATGTGTGAACTTTTATCTTGCTAAAACATTATTTTTTGCAAAATTGATGGAATTTTTAAATGTTTTGTTTAGTTCCGAAAAAAAGGTGTTATATTTTTTCCGAGTAAACCATTATTTTCAAGATATTTGCAATTATACAAATACATCAGTGGCAGCTGGTGAAGTTTAGGTTATGTCATATCTTAGTATTGGAGCATAGAACTCAAGCAATACTTCAAGATATAATTATGTTGACTAAATGAAGAAGTTTCGCGGAAAAAAAATTGCGATTGAAATTTACGTAAAGAAATTACAAAAATTGTGACTCCCAGATTATTTTTAGACAATTTGTAAAATATTTGCAACATGTTTTTGTTTCAGACAGATGGAAAATATTTAGACAGATTTCTATTCACATCAAGAAATTATGCTTTTTACTTTCTTATACATAACATAAGGAAGTATAGTAACCGTGATTTTTTTCGACCTCGAGATTTCGATTGATTTATACGCTTTGAACCGTCCTGAATCCTGACTATTTTCCGATTGATGTGTGTGTGGATGTTTGAATGTGTGTGTATGTATGTGTGTATCCGCGATAACTCAAAAAATACTAATGGGAGACTTCCCAAATTTGGCAGTTAAGATTGTCAACAATATTTTAGGTGACACATTAAATTTAGTGAATGTGGTACCACCAGAAAAGACATAATGAATGAAAGAAGAAGAAAGGTACAATTTCGGGAAAAGAATTAAAAATTTTTATTGCATTTCTGGACGAATATCGACAAATCATAATGGAAAAACATAACTTTATGGAAAAAAATCCATCTGCATGTCTGTAGTATCGCGAGAGCAACCGCAGTTTTTGAGATAAAGCTTTCAAATTTGTGCACTTGTTCTAAAGGCCAAAGACAATGAAAAATTCGGTGATGAGTAAAATTGGCCAGCTGAAAAGGGGTCCACTAGACCCAAACTTTTTTCGTATTTGACTTTACAAAAAATATATATTCTTGATGAAAGATTATAAATCATGTCTACTATATCAAGCGAATAAAATATATTTTCCAAGTACTTAAATAAAGCTGATGTAAACTGAAAGTTTGTACACATTTGACCTCATAAAATGGGGTTAGGATAAATCTGGCAGTTTGACATTTGAAATATCTAATTTAGTTACAAAAATGTCAATGTCAATAAGAAAAAATTATTAAAATATATGACATGAATTGTTATTGACAGTATCGAAGGACGGTGATAATTAATTATTAAAAAAATTTAAGAACACATCAGGTACGTTTTTAAAATTTAATTGAGGTAAGTGAAGAATTAAACAGGATAATTTTTTTAGATCAGAATGATATACACTGGTATAAAAGAGTTATGTGCTGGCCTCATCATATATTTTATTAAGTTACACCAACTTGAAATTTTATTTTATATTCATTTTCCACTGTAAATTTCAAAATGGTGTAACTTTGCACAAACGCAATATTCTTTGATGAAAATAGAAATCTGTCGATACATTTTCCACCTGATTCTGCAAAACTTCTTTGTTTGTTTTGTTAGTTATGCATTGAAGTGTCAAAAAAATTTGCGCCCAAAGTAGAAACAAATTGATTAAATTTAAATTTTAGTGAAACTTGTTTTTTTTTTTGAAAAAGTTTAAGATTTCTTTTACTAATTACTTATCGCCTAATTAGTGTCATTTATCAGTGACGAAGAAAATTTGGTCCCAAAGTCGAGACCATGGGCGTCTCGTCCAAAATTTTTAGGGCGGCATAGCAATATTTTTTAGGATTGCGTCTGAACGATTCTTCGTAGTGAATAGTAGAACATATTTTTCCTTTTGTAGAATAGAGAAATAAATTATCTAAAAAATACATCCTGAATTGGGTTGGAACCTTTGATGTGAAGATAACACTGACGTGGTGTTTAATATCTATTTAATGGTTGTTCTCAAACGCATATTGGACAACACTAAACTTATCTGTTCCTCCATATTTGAGATGGGCTATATGCTCTTTGAATATAGTTAGAATTGATCATCTAGCTTGTCCAACATACTTTTGATTACAGTCCTTGGAGCTAATTTCGTAAATCTCCGACTTTTCGTTTCTTTCAATTTTGTCTTTTGGATTGCCTAAAAGTTGTTGTAGTTTATTTCCGATGATTGAACAACTGTCTTACCTATATCCAGGATTAAATGGAATCGATAAGAATTTCGAATTTTCTCTTTCATTTTGAAAGATCCAGGAATTTCGAAGTGTATCCATCGTATGACTACAATGACCTCACGGTCAACTGAACTGAATCTGTATCACAAGGTTAGTGCTAAGATTAAATTAATAGGGACAGATATTTGGTTTCTAAAAACTTGCAAACGTCGTTCAATTTTCCAAATTTTGTTCTAGTTAAACTCCAAATTCTTCATAAATTTTAGATAACATCACAATGTTTGCAAAGCAGAAATGGCTGGATTTAGAAATTAAATATCTGTATTATAAACGATGTATGCTTAAATTACAAGCATTACCTGTAAGTTAAATAATTTAAAACATGAACAATGGTGTGACTTTTAGATGAACATGTTTCTATCAATTAACGCGAAATTTATTAAGAAAATGTCTCGTCACAAAATAAAGAACTTAAAAGATTAATCAGAAATACGTCAAAAGAAAGTGTTCTTCAAAAAGTTCTCAGCAATATAGAAAACAATTCCTCACAGTCGTTTTATAAAGCAGAAATTGATCTCCTCAACAAGGGATTAAATTTTGCCTTACCTGCCTCTGTAGGCATTTTAGACGAGATTGTTGCAAGTGTTCAAAGTTCATTTCATCATCCTGATTCCTTCAAAGGATTTGTCAGAGAAGCTTGCAGAAATCAAATATGACTAAAGTAAATAGAAAGTCAAAATCCACACCAAATTATCAAACGGTTGCGTGGAAAAGATTGCTTCACTTAAAAACGGATAAGGACAATAAACTTATTTTAGATAAAGAGGAATACTATGAAGGGGTACACAATCTGATTAGTAACGGTCCTTGTAAAAACTTTCTAGAAATCCATTACCAGAAATGATTCCTGAAGTAAAAAATGTACTTAAATCCTGCAACAACCTTATTACTCCAGCTTTAAATGGGAGGTTACATGTATCTAACCAACCCAAGTTGACCCTAGATTGTACTGCTTGCCTAAGATACATAAACCAGGAAAATCTATAAGTACCATTGTTTCAGCAATCGTATCGCCGACTTGTCCCTTATCAAAATGATTAACAGAAAATTTACCTATTGCACCACCTAGTTTCACTGTGATTAATTCCAATGATTTCATGAATAAGGTGAAAAATATTCAGTTGGAAGAAAGTGAAATTTTGACCTCCTTTGACGTTTGTTCATTATTTCCAAGTGTTTCGATATCACAGGCCTTGGACTACTTTAAGGATCTACTCGAATTAAGCAATTTCAATCGGGATGTAGAAAAAGAATATCTTCAACTTACTAGACTTTGCATGAAACAAAATTGTTTTCGATTCAACGATAATTTCCTTGAACAATGAAGAAACTGTAATTGGTAACTCTTTGTCGCCATTCATTGCCAGTCTCTTCATGAACAAATTCGAGACAGAAGCAAAAGTAGAATTCGAGTATTTCATCAGGGTTTGTCTTATATGGATGATATTTTTGCAGTGTTTGATACAAAAGTTGCTGATATTGACAACTTTGTTTCTAAATTAAACAATCGTTTCACGTCAGTTAAATTCACATATAAAATTGAAAACTGGACAACTACCATTTTTAGATGTACTGAATAATTAGAAATAATGAACATAAGTTAGAATTGACATATACAGAAAATAGACCAGCACACTAAGATACATCCCTAAAGACTCTTACCATTGTGCTCAACACAAAATGCCGAGTTTTAATCCATTTAGTCCATTAGTGAAATACTATTCATTATCTATCAAAATCTAACCGGTGGTGTATCAAGAAAATTAAATCTTCGACACTTTGGTTTTCGTACTCCATGCTGAAAAGTTCGCTAATAGCTGAATATAACGTGGATATCTCGAGATTTCCGAGCTATTTGCTTTCCTGAATAGAAAATCTATCGTAGAATGAAAAAAATCCTTAATTTTTTTCTAAAAACGAGATCAGCGGATCTCTTCTTCAAGTAATCATTTTTGAGGATGAGGATAAAAAACGACTTTTGTTTTATCGTTCATATTTCTCCATGAGCAGTAATATTTATTACAGTATTACCTATAGAAAAGGCAAGTTCCTCAGTCAACCGATGGGTTTGAACAAATTTGAAAATATTCCCCCAAAAAATTGCAATTTTTGTGATTACCCAAACCTTCTGCATACAGTACACAGTACTCCACTTGCGCTATATTGTACGACATGACTCGTTTAGAGCGTCAATCATAGCAATCGACACATTCCACCTACCATTCCGATTTTGTTCCAAATCTATTCCGTTCTAGATTTCATGGCTTAAATCCATACTCTACAGATGAATGACAGTAATTCCATAACATCCATATCCGTAGCTGCGTTGGTGTTTCCATTTTAGGGTATAATCCTTCTCTGTATTGTAATTTCACTTTAGCATTTTTTTTTATTTTTTAAAGCTTCATTTATGCATGCCATCTAATAGTGGTGTCCAAAACCACCACCGGTTGGCTAACTAGTATATTTAAACAGCGGTTTAAGTAACTAGCATTATTTCGCAGTAAAATGTTAGTCAAAGGTATTCGCAGCCGACAAAGTACAATTGCAACTCTTTTTCATATTTAGGTATTATATTTATAGTTACGCAAGAAGTTATTTCATATTAAGATACCCTATATAAAGAGATAAACACAAATACAAAAATTATGTGGTAATGGTAAACATCAAAACAAGATATAATCACCTTGAAAATAGGGTCGACAACATGTTAGAATTAATTAGCAATAATAAACTTTAATGCTGAAAAATTGGTAGTAAAAGGTCGAGAATCACTTACTTGTTCCATGGTAATTAGTTGAATGAGAGGGCCTAGATACATCGAACAGGTTATAAAGGTAAGGAGAAATTTGTTCTTATTACCAGAGACTAGTCTCTGTTATTACTTAATGCTTTAAAAAATACATATTAGTTTATTATTAAGATTTTCAATTTGACTCATTTTAAAATTTATTATTTATAAAATTATACTATTAAAAAAATATTTATAATAAGAATACAAAAAAAGAACCGTCAATGATAAGAGCAAAATATTAAAATTAAAATAAAATTAAAACAAAATAAAATTAAAACTAAAAAAATTAGGAGAATTATATATAAATTCCATATCCTAAGAAACACATTAAACAAAAAAGTGTTCCTTATTATATACAACGGCTTGGTAGTATCTATACTTAGATACGGATTAAGTGTACGGGGTTCTGCGTATAATAATATTCTAAAATCTTTGCAAGTGACACAAAATTACATCTTAAGAACAATATTTAAAAAAGAAAGTAGACAAAGTGCGAAACCTCTATTTATAGACAACAATTTGTTGTATTTAAAAGGTCTGTATATGTTATCAGCTGTACAGTATATACATAGGTAAGGGACTGTCTCTAAGGAGAATCGTAGTATTGGAAAAAGTTGAGTGCCTGTTTGTGTGTGTGCATGAAGGATAAAAATAGCAGTCATGCATGGGAGAGAAAGAGAATTATGTATCAATGTTGCCTCATTGTACGTTGTCTTTTGTGAAGTAAAGAGGGCATATCACTTTTCTCCACACAGTTTATTGTACAGATATTAGGTGTCTAGGAAAATTCTAGTACTTAGCAAATATTCTCTTTATCTAAAACTAATAAGAAAAACAAAGACAGAGATAGTGAATTGGTCACTCGGGGTAAATTCTCCTAAAGCCCCCAAAAACCACGAAGTTGTGAGCACGACAATTGGTATGCGTAATTAGGAGCGGGGCAAGTACTGTCAATAAATTATTTATCTTTAGGTCATGCGCTGCAATAGCCCGCCCTTTATCAGATCAGGTAGCCGATGACACTGTTGGTAATGTTTTGGTTAGTAAATTTTAAAATGTTGTGGGGTATAGTTATTATTTTTGTAAATAACTACGTATCCCTGTTTATTTCGAGATTTTACGTTATTTGATGCATAATTACTTTTGAAATGCATCAAGAAAACTCTGTGGCAATTCTTTGAGTAATTTTAGCCATTTGGCGTGAAAGTAAACTGGCATTCTGCTGTTAAATAAAAATAAATTAACAAATGTTCTAACGAAAATAAAATAAAAAAATCTAAAATGAAATAGATTTAAAAAAACGTATTTAAAAGAGAAATAAAACATTTTTTTTTTTCTAAATGTTAGCGTACCCCTTAATTTAACGGGTACACTCGCATAAAGAATGCAAGGTGGAAGGATGCAAAAAATTGCAAATGGCAGAAGAATGCAAACCGTGGACACGTGTTTCTGACTAATTGGTCGTCCTCAGCACGATGTAGCTAGGTTAAATGATGGACATAACTTAAAAAAGAAGACACAAAAGGAAATCCACTGACAGGAAGTCAGCCGCACCTTTGTGGCTTCCACTTGGATGGCTCTATATTAGAGCACCAACCAAGCATCGCATACGCGGGCAACTATAGCAACCTGCGTGGTATTTCTGACCCAAGTGAATATATAAGTACAGAGAAAGAAGCTGTATCGCGGGATTATATATATATATATATATATATATATATATATATATATATATATATATATATATATATATATATATATATATATATATAAAAATTTAAACTAAGTTTGAACTGAGCGAGTTCAAACTTAGTTGTAAACCGAAAAACATCGTCGGTTAGTATAAAACAGTAAAAAGTGATGTGCTCGCTATACGCAGAAATTATTAATTAAGTAACATTATTGTACGTTAAACTATAAAGTGCCACATCAGATTATTTTTTCGTTTAAGTCATTGCATTGAAAAAGGTGGAAAACAGCCACCGAAACGTTTGTAAAATGTGTTTATGAATAAATAAACAATTTAGATTTTCATTCATATCATTAAAGAACCAAAATACCAAGAACACAATTGCTATATAAATATATATACATATATATATATATATATATATATATATATATATATATATATATATATATATATATATATATATATATATATATATATATATATATATATATATATATATATATATATATATATATATATATATATATATATATATATATATATATATATATATATATATATATATATATATATATATATATATATATATATATATATATATATATATATATATATATATATATAGTTTAGTCCACCTGGGATGTCGGTCGGATAGTAGCATTCAGACCATATGAGAAGTTTCATACCTCTCACCACTATTCACTTCACCTTAGTTAGTATATAACTAGCAGGTTGGCCACTATCATTTGTCTGTTCCATAACCTATGGCATACTGAAGAGAACAAATAAGTTCGAAATCGATCTATGTCTGGTTAGGAATGGACAAATGATATTGGCTTTCCATCTATCATGATTTGAAGGTGTAATTCAATGCAGGTCGGGGTATTTGCCCGCTGAGTAGTTGTTTCCTTCAAATCATATTTAATAACATTAGTTTAGTCCACCTGGGCTAGGGGTCGCCGCTCTCGGTACTTGCTGTGATGCAAGGTGCTATCCGCCACAGAGACATCTAGGATGTCGGTCGGATAGTAGCATTTAGACCATATGAGAAGTTTCATACCTCTCACCACTATTCATATATATATATATATATATATATATATATATATATATATATATATATATATATATATATATATATATATATATATAAAGATATTGGCTATCGATCTATCATGATTTGAAGGTGTAATCCAATGCAGGTCGGGGTATTTGCCCGCTGAGTAGTTGTTTCCTTCAAATCGTATTAAATTATATATATATATATATATATATATATATATATATATATATATATATATATATATATATATATATATATATATATATATATATATATATATATATATATATATATATATATATATATATATATACATAGGCTAAACTACTGACACAAACAAGTTCTCTTAGGTGTCAGATTTTTTTATGTACTATAAAATGTAATTAAACAAACATATTAAAAAAAAAGATGCAAAATGATTGTAAAATGTTAGTATCTAATGTTTTTTGTAAGAATATGTAATTTAGTGTTAAGTTTGTTATTGTCAATAAATAAATAAATAAATAAAATAAATAAAAATAAATGTAACCTTTATTTTCTTTTACTAGATGTTAGAATCTATTTATTTTGGATTCATTCTTGAACGTCATCTTGAATTTTGATTTTCCGATGTAATATTCAACTTACGAACTTTAGTGAATAATAGGTAATTTTTTTAAATATTATATTATTTATCTATTGCTAGCCTAATAGACTCTTAATAGGTGAGGTTATATTCTATAATTTTAAGAGCAATTTTTGCAATATAAAAATGTTAGTGTTATAAATATTGTATTTTCTATTTCAAACTAACAAAATTTCAGAAATCTAATAAAGAATATAGGTACTATCATGTATTTTTATACCGACATAAAACTATGAAGAAATAAACAATAAAATAAAATAATGTACATTTGTTAAAGTTAGCATTGATTAAAAGATAAAAAAAAATTATAAAATTAATATACCATTTCTAGAAAAAAAAAAAAAAAATAATTATTGGGTATTACAAAAACATTCATTCCAGTAACCTTTAAAATCTTTATATTTTACACTATCATACTTATCTGAATGTGCTTATATTATAATACATAAATATTAGGCATCTAATAAATCAAAAACAACACTTCCAATATATTTTATCAGAGAAACTATTAAAACAACTACTCTCTCTAGGAGCAAAAACTGCATTGAAATAAATAAGACTGTCCTTAGTATTAGAAGGAAAAAAATATTGAGATTAAAATAATATTAACTCACCAAAAAAAGAGAATTTTCACACTCAAGAAATGATTTCCTCTAGTTACAATACAAAAAATAAAAGTCCCTAGTCCTATATCTACTTTCATTCTTCCTGAACTCGTCAGGGGACTAGTCCGCGTACAAATTATTTATGAAAATATTTAAATTAGATAATTCAAAATATTAACGTTATTAGCCATATTTATTTTAACATTTTAAACTTTTTTTTTTGCTTCTAATACTAAAAACACTGTTATTTATTTCAATATATTTCTTGCTCCTAGAGTGAGTAGCTGTTTTAATAGTTTCTACGATTAAATGTATTGGAAGTGTTGTGTTTGATTTATTATATGCCTAATTTATATTAGCACATTTAGATAAGAATGTTAGTATAAAATATAAAAAACTATAGATGTTATTATTATCATGTTAGCTTTGAAAGAATGCTTTTGTAATACCCAATAATTATTTCTTTTTTTCTAGAAATGCATAAGTACGATGCATATGCCAGAAATTTTAAAGTATTTAACAATACATTTCAATGAAAATACAATATTATAATGGACAAATCATACCATTTTGGGATAAATTTAACGATAGCTCAGGCAACAAACTTATTTATTGAATAGAAAAATAACGCTACAATTTTGTGTAACGGGTAATTCACATAAAAGGTCGACTTCATTAATTTTGGTAATTTTGAAGATATTTTGACAAAACTTATGTTTTTTTTTTTAAATTGCGTACACCGCATATTTCTAAGCAGTTCGATTGGAAGGATATCAAAAATATATTACTTTGTATCATAAATAACATTATGATAATAAGAATAATGTGAAATTTTTTTTATAAAGACCACACCATACATTAATGGTCCAGTCTCTTTGTGTAATTTTTCCAAAAATTTGTAGCATTTTGAGGACAGTTAAGAATAATACTCTTCAATAAAAAATTTATCAGTATTTCACACTGATAATGAGTTTTCACAAGGATTAGAGGTTTCACAAGATTCAATAGGTTTCTTACTCTAATAAGAGTATATTTGAACGGTGTCTGATATTGATCCTTTATGCATACATATCTTAATATGTATAACTATGGATAAACGTTCATGGCATAATATCAGGTTCATATCAAAAAAACTACATTTTTTCCTATTTTTTGCGACACCACAAGAAAATGTCAAGTAGGATGAAATCCAGTAACCTTGTAGACCAACGCAGTTGTACATTCGTTCCAAAATGATGTCTAATTAACTTAAAACAATTCTTGCGTGTACGGTGGTGCACTGTCCTGGTAAAATTACATCATGGCACATTAACAAGAATAGAAAAGGCAAAGGCACCTACTAACAACGAACAGTTCAATTCTAGTAAAGCTGAACTAAGTCAATGACGAACCAAAATAGTATAAATGTATCGTCAAAGATTGTTCATGTGTCAGAAATATTTTTAGTAACCTATTAATAATTTTTAAAATAAATAAATGAATAAAAAGAAAAAATGATGAAAACTAAAATTAGAACCTATTTATTAGTATACGTTGATATGATATGCCATACCGCTTAAAGGAAATACTTATCCTCTCTGCACTTAACCCAATTTTTGTTCGTTTATCTTTCATATTAACTGAAATTTAATTCCTGAAACTTTCAGAGAAACAGCCGGTATACGCAGTAGCATTGCTAATTTAAAGGAATTATTTTAATATTTACTATAATCAGCATTAGTTAATTGATACTAATTTATTCTAGCAAATATATGCGCATAGCATCATCCGGTATGCAACCTCTAATAGTTGTATTCATTAACACATCTAGCTATTTTTAAAAAATTATACTAAAATCTTTCATCTTTGACCTTCTTCAGCCAAACATATTTCTCGTTCAATGGCTGTAGACAGGTTCGTGTATAATTAGTTTGAAATATCAAAATTCGTCATTAATTTTTTTTTAAATTTGTATAAATTATGTTTAATATAAGTGTGTCATAATCATAAATTTTACAATGAACAGTTTTACAATTTTGTAATAAACAGTTATTATATAAATATACGTATACTAGTATAAAAATATACAAAATATAACAAATTTATTCTAATTCAAACTTTTTGCATTAAATAATCATTTCTTGAATATTTTTATCAGTTAAAGAATACAAGATAATGTACAGGACTATTACAAATTGTTATAGAGAGTGGAGTCATTATTAAATTGTCAATCCAATACATTATTTTTAAATACGTTATACAGGGTGTCCCAACCAAAAGTAGGCGCCCTGAATAACTTTAGAGATAAAATTTTTTTGAAAAATTGGTGACACACGTCGACCTTGTTTCTAAGAGGGACATATTTCAATGTAATACTTGTATACCTATCATCATCCCTCTACCCTACACATCCACCTCCTCAAAAAATTCAAATGGCAAAGTGGGTCGAATGATACATCTTTTGAAAGGTCTTTCAATTCTCTACATAACTGTGTATTTTTTTAAACTTTTATCTATTCGTTCCTGAGAAATAATTGTTTCATTATTTTAGGTTCGGGAAATAAAAATAAAAGAAGCAGTTTAAATTATCGTATGTATTGTTCAAAATAATCCCCACCGACTTCCACACAGTTGTATAATCTGTCTTGAAATTCTGTACGAACATTTCTGAACACATCTGGAGCCAATAAACGGTATTCTCGTAACTCTTCCAGAGAAGCGGGTTTTGTTGCAAATACCTTCGATTTCAAATGTCCCCATAGAAAGAAATCCAAGGGAGTTAAATCGGGTGACCTACCGGGCCACTCTACAGGACCTCTTCTTCCAATCCATCGCTCAGGAAACCGATTATCCAAAAATTGACGGACTGCTATAGCAAAATGTGGGGTGCCAAATCCTGTTGAAAAAACAGTTCGCCCTCTAAAAGATTATCGTCTTCTTCGAGGATTTGGGTAATCATTGGGTCGATGTTATTTTCTAATAGATCGAGGTACCTTTCGCCATTTAAACTGTCAGGAATAAAAAACGGCCCGACAATGTGATCCTCTAAGATTCCAGCCCAAACATTTAACTTCTGAGGCCTTTGGGTATGAGTTTCCATGAACACATGTGAATTGGTTTCACTCTAATACCTACAATTGTGCCTGTTTACCTCCCCATTTAACTAAAATATCGATTCATCAGAAAAACACGTACTGTACAGTAGATTGGCATTACCGTTTAATTGTTCACTAAAAATCTCACAGAATTCAAGCCGACGATCGGGATCATCTTCGTTTAATTCGTGTACCAATTTAAATTTATATGGATGAAATTTGTGGGCCTTTACAATTCGTGAACACTGCTTCGAGATACACCGGAAGCCTCAGCTACTTTCCTGATCGATTGAGTATTATCCATCTGCAAAAGACCCAGAACTGCCACCTCGACTGGCATTCCTAATCGGTCGCTGAGGTTCATGCTTTTTGTTTCCTACAGAACCTGCTTCTACAAATTTTGTCAATAATTGTAAAACATACTGAGAACCAACCCTTCTATCTGGGTGATTTATATTGAATATGCGCTCCGTAGCTCTAGCACAATTATCGTTTTTAAAATAAATGCTGACAATTTCTATTCTCTCCTGAAGGGTATATTGGCTGTGAACAAATTAATGTTCAAGGACTATCAAATACTTATGAGTCTATTATTATTCTAAAACTAAACGGACAAGGAAAGAGTTTTTTGTCGAAAAAATTCGTGTTGATTTGAGAGCATTAAAAAATGTAGTGTTTTTATAAATTTCAATACTCAGTGCCGTGGATTTTAGATTTTTTAAACGATTTCCATTGTGTGTAATCATCAAAAATAAAATTACTTTCCTTAAGAACGAATAGACAAAAGTTAAAAAAAAATACACAGTTATGTAGAGAGTTGAAAGACCTTTCAAAAGAGTTATCACCCGACCCCCCTTGCCATTTGAATTTTTTGAGGGGCTGGCCGTGTAGAGTAGAGGGATAATGATAGGTATACAAGTATTACATTAAAATATGCCCCTTTGGAAACAAGGTCTACGTGTTTCACCAATTTTTCAAAAAATTTTTAACTTCACAGTTATTCAGGGTGCCTACTTTTTGGCTGAGACACCTTGTATATTAAAATGTGATCGCTCCATCCCTCATGGGAGAATCTGTGTTATCGACGATTTTCGAAGAAAAACGACTTCGTTAAATGCCTTTTTGATGGCGGTGGGAGCGAGGTCGCATTATACGGACGGGGGAATTTCTCGAAAATCTGCGAACGCTTTTTTTTAATTTCGCCGTTATAACGGAGATAATAATTGTTTTCGACGGTCTACAAATCATGACACGCAACTCGCAACACTTCGCAACATGATGGAAAAATTAATACTGGATGTATTTAAATAGAGCCACAATTTTTAGCTTAAACGTAAAAAATTTCACTTTTCGTTCGCTCCTGCCGCCCTTAATTTTCGAGATACGGGTCGATGCGGGTATGCAAAGCTCCTTGCCCACCTTCCTTCTTCGATTTCCATACATAGAGTGATTTCGAAAGTTTTATTTCACGAGATTCCTGCGTTTAAAATTTACATGTTTGCTAAAAATTTCCCGAAAATAGCCTCACTTCGTACGCTCCTGGCCGTGCAGTCGTGCTTTCCTCTTTGGAGAAGGTTTGAAGGTTTACAGTTTTAAAACTTCTTCTTTTCCCGCCAATTTTGTTATTTAATTAAATTTATTAATGTCCTATTAGTCTGCTATTTTGCAATCATAACCCTATGTTTCAATATATGAGAAGTTGTTTAGAATGCAATTTTTGTCTCCGTACTAAATTTCAGAAATATAAATTTATTTGTTGGAACTGTCTTTCTTGAATAAAATGGTGTTTTATCTTAAACTTTTAAAAATCATTTTTGCCAGTTGAAAGTGCTTTGAAATCAGAAATATCTTTTTTTAAAATAAATTAATATTAGTAACTTCTGTTCTTAACGTCTAAACTTATTTTCAACAAAAAACTGACTACTTACTATTGAAAAAAGGACAGTTCTGACAAAGTAAATTTATATTTCTAAAATTTGGTAAGAAGGCACAAATTGCATTCTAAACAACTTTTTTTAGTGTAAAATTTTACACATGTTAAAAAATAAAGGTAGGTTAAGATTATAAAATGCCTTGTACAGGGTTATTCATCATAAATTACCCACCCTCATCGTTATCATTGCCTATAGAAAAAAAAGTTTTAAATAAAAGTTGTGTGGTTATGACTGAATTTTGTTAAAATGCTATCAAAAGTATAGTAGCGTGCAGATTTCAGGGGATACAAAAAAATAATATATTTTTTAAATTTAAATTTAATATACCCTGTATATAATAAAACTCACCATTTTTAAACAAAATTTAAGAATCGCACTTGTAATCCAAATTTCTTAATCACTAATAATAACAGAACAAAACCAAACGACACAAACTATAGCCAAAAAACTTCCCGTTTAATTATGTGTCTATATGATTATAATAACACTTCAAAGCTCGTGTTTGTTGTTGCAGTGATGGAAGAAATAAAGAAGTACAGTATAAAGAAATAGTGCTAAGTGGACGAAGCATTCTTCGTGGGTTTCTTCTAAGTTACCATATATATCATCATAGACTGTTACATCGGACTGGTGAACTTGTAACCCAGAGCGGTGATATAATACGGTAGCAGAGAAAAAACGAACGTCTGTCGAACGAAGAACAAAACTGCCCATCTAGTTTTATTTACAGATACCTAATACCGATTCTATTAAGGTAGGTTATAAGAAAGGCGGTAAGCGCTGAAATAACAAGGTTTTGAATTCTTTAAACGTACCCGGTGTTTAAAAATTAGTGTGAAACTATGAATATCCCTTAATCAGAAGTACAGGGCAGAAATTTTGTGAGAATTGTGGTTGCCTCTATAACTATGAGAGATAAAAAAAATCGATGTATATGTTCTGTGCTCAAAGATCATCTACGTTTTCCTTACAAGCTATAGAGCGTTTTTAAAAAATTGGAATGGTAACTAAAAATCGATGTGGTTGTGCAAGCGGCTGTGCTTTTTAGTTAAATAAATCCTAACAATCATATAAGTCACAGTCAGTGGCGTTCCGAAGGAGTACAGCATTCTTGGGAGCACAGATCATAATGATAGTGTATCGAAATGAAACAATTTTAAATTAAAAATATTAAAATTTTGAACTCAAAAATATTATTAACATTCGCAACATTCCGGGAGATTCTGCCAAATGTTTTGCCGACACATTTGGTAATTCACCCCCGCAATTTTGGCATATAAAGTTTCAACGATACACATCAAATTTGTTGTATAACTTTGAAACGTTAAAGGACATTTATTTGTTTTTTGTTGTATTTATTTCAATCTGTGTTTTTGTTTGTTATTTAATTAATCACTGATCGTAAACAAGAAAAACTAAAATTGGTTCTGAAGTTGCTAATAAATATAGCGAAACAGCGACTAAATTAAAAAAAGTGGTTTTTCTGTTTTAATTGACCTCACTACTCCCACAAGTTATAACAATAATATTCCGGGTATCAACAAGATCATGTATCTGCCTGCCAATTTTTTTAAATTGGAATCATTTTCAAAATTAAAAGTTACGTATGAGGAGTAAATGAACTTATTTTGACAAACATAATATGTTATCAATACCATTTCCGGTTTCACAGGAAGTGTCATTATTTTTGAATTTTTAAATAGAGCATCCTGTATATTTTAACATATTATGATTATGCATGAAATTTTCTATGTAGTAAATCAAAATTTTTTATATTTATCTCAAATATGGCGGACATATTTAAATTTTTTATGAAATTTAAAATTAATAATTGACTATTTATATAATGAAAATTTTCCATGTAAGCGTTGGATATTATAATATGGTTCATTTTTGATATTTGGGTGCAATATGACGCAAATATTTTTCAATATAATGAAATTATTTGAAAAAATTGAAAATCATTTTTTCCTTACTTTCGGGGCGACGATTAATAATTTTGTTCAAATAGTAACCCCTATTCTTCTTCCTCTATTAGAATCGTCATAATTTAAGCTTTAAATTAGTGTAAGTATAACGGATTTCATTATAAATGATTTGTGGCAAATTTAAAGCTGTATGAAAGCATTAAAATAATTGGCAAATAGTTGCCTTTGGAAATAAATGAGAATCACAAAATATTGTTTGAACTATCAGTTTTTAAATAATTAATTGATTGTTACTCGTTTAATGAAAAAATCGACATGTTAATTTACAGCGAATTCCAGAAAAATTCCAGAGCTGCTGCAATAAACTACGGACAACGTTTTCCAAACAGAAGACATTGGCCGCAAAATTATTTCATAAAACTAGAAGCTCAATTTAGAAAAATTGACCCAGTAATGATGTAAATGAAGGGGTAATTATAACCCAAGTAACAACTCTAAGATACTTTTGATTTACTTAGGTTTTAAAAGTGCTTTAACATGTTCAATAAAATGATAGTGGTTTTAAAATTACCTTAAGATAAACTAAAAGTTCTCAAAGACCACTGATTCTTATGCAAAGGATTTAATGCACT
This sequence comes from Rhamnusium bicolor, assembly GCA_029963845.1. Lineage (NCBI taxonomy): Eukaryota > Metazoa > Arthropoda > Insecta > Coleoptera > Cerambycidae > Rhamnusium > Rhamnusium bicolor. The sequence continues at coordinate 1,076,148 of JANEYF010002575.1, read as the reverse complement.
CTTTAAATTAAAATAAAAAAACTGTTTGCTCCTAATGCCCTATTGATCTTATACTAGTTTTATAATACTCTTGACATTGGCTATTTTAAAACTAATTTGCCTTTTTAAAGAATTAAATAGCAAGTTGGTTTTAAAACAATCCATTTTGGAACAAATGGTTTTAATGTAGTTTTATGGAGTATCCTTGATGTAGTCATTAAAACCCATTAAGAAAACTATTTTATCTTAAGCCTATATGCTCAATGAAATTCCACATTAAATCCTAAAACATAGTTTTTACTTTTTAAAGAGTAAATTAAGAATATTTTAAAGTTCAAAGGTTTTAATTTAGTCAATTTGATTAAAAGAAATGTCTGTTGGATTTTTTATGACTTTATTAAAACTAATTCTACCCCCTCCATAATCGGAGAAAACACGCCATCTGCTCAATAAACTGATTGCTGATTTAGTGAACCAGTGCAGTCCGTGTACCTACTTTATGCATGAATGAAAACTAGAAGACATATTTAAAATGGAAAATATTAGTGACAAGTATTTTAAATTAAAACGAAGGCACTAAATCCAGCAATCACAAAACTGGCACAATTTTAAGGTTAGGATTTCATACGTGCGCCAGATCCCTTTAAATCAATAAGGCCACGAGTTTGAACATATTAAAGCAACTCATTTTTAAAAGAAAGAGTAAATAAATGTCTGGGAGAGTAATTGTACTTAAAGTGGTAAATAAAACGCTATTTTAAGTCTTGTAAGATTTAAAATGTTCTATTAACTTGCAATCAGTTTTTATCTAGACCACGCCATTTTTTATATAAGATACAGACCGGCCATGATGAACATTTTCAATAGCCAAAGAAAAAAATATTATTGAAATATATGCGCTTTACATCCTCTTAAATAACTGAAGGACGGTGTGTGCAAACATGCAATTTAATAAAAAAAAATGCATTTGGATGTTTAGATGCAAAATAAAAATTGACGATATTTTGACAAAATTTTTTAGATAATAAAAAAAAACATTATATTGGTGGCGCTCGAGTTATGTAGAAGTATTTTATTATATTTTGTCAGAAAAGTGCCATCCGTTGGTAATTTTTACCAGAATAGTTTGCATTTGAATATTATTTTTATCAGCTTTATATGCGTTACGTTTAAAATATTACCACTCTGCCCCATTAGAGACTTGCCGTTGTTTTAACTATTTCACGCATAATAGGATGGGCCCTTTTTGGCTAGAAGCTGCTTTATGGTGATCCTAAGCTTGTCTTGAAGATCATTTGGTTTTATTCGAAGTTTTATTGTATAATTTTAAAGCGACCTTGGATATCTTAATAAGAGCATTAGTGTTACCTGGGAAACGAGGAGATGGAAGTAAATATTGAAATTGATAGGACTGTATCCTCCTGGAAAATTGTTAGGAAGTGATTTCTTCATAAATTGTGTAGTTTTCTGTTATAATAAGACCTAATTGGATTATTCTATCACTCTCATACACCCTGTATCCTATAACTTGTATTATTGTGTATTTCAAAAACCACTTGAACAAAGGGTTAATTTATTTTATGTCAAATATTTTGAAGAACAGTTAGTTCTCAAGGTACTTCATTCAATCTGCTATCTTTTTCCGGCTGTAACACGTATATTGCTCAGGATTAGATAAGTTAAGGTATTTAGCTATAATACTTGGTATTTTTGAAAATGTATTAATACCAATTCGTTGGATCGTACATTTTTCTCCTCGATATTGAAGAAAAACCACTTTGTAATTCACATAAGTAGGGAGAATAGCTGCATATTTATCATAAATATTTAGTGCATTTATTCCATTAACTGTCTCACCAATTACCGTAAAAGTCCTTTCAATGTGGGTCTTCGAATCAGGTACTTGAACAACCAGCATGCAGTCTTTTCTCACAATGTCATCGATGGTTATATTGTAGAGTTCCTCTCGACGACAAGCGCTTGCCAAGCCCATTGTTAATATAACTTTCAACATTAAAAACTTTTCATCTGGTGCTTCTAGTGAAAACAGTTCGATATCTGCTCTGTCAAAAACTTTAAATTTCTTAGCCCTATAAGTGGATTGTCTTTTCAGAAAAGCTTTTACTTTTTGATAATTGGATACATCTACATTATTCTTTATATTCAAAACTGCTATAAGTATCGAAAACTTAGACCAGAGACTTGACATTTTAAAGTTTTTGCTTTTTCAGATAGATAAATCAAAAGAACAAACTCAGATATGTTACTCACAGTTTTCCGCTTACAGCAATGCATAAATAAATTATATTCTTTTCCGTACAATTTTCTAGATTTCGCTGGTGGTAAATCTAAAGTTACAATAATTGCTTGCTCCCTGATTTCTGGAGGAATACCAAGAATAAAATCTTCCTCACTCTCACTCATTTTGTTCCAAATAATAATTATTCTAAAGTAGAATGTGTCAAATGCGACGTTTAAATCGTTCAATATTTAGTTGTTTTATTATTGGTTTCTATAGAAACAGCAATAGAATTTAGTCATTACGACAAGATAACTTTGTCAATTTGCCGTATTTTTACAAAATTGTAGTTTTCTAATTTCGAATGGTGATACAAAAAATTTTGTATATAACTCGAGACTAAAATGTGTTTTTTTTGTCGTGTGGTTTATAGCACTCGCCTTCTGTTCGTATTATAAACGCCCCACGTGTAAAAACAAAACACCATTTTAGCCACTTGTTATATAAAATACTATTTCCGCAACAGTCTACAAAGTTAACGGTTTTTGGTCAATTTTTTGGGAGGAAAATACATATTTACTAGTCTAGCTCGATAAAGTGATATAAAGGATCGATAAAGTCTACCGTTTTCCTATGTCACTTTTGCTTGACAGCAGTAGTGTAGATACATACTTTAGACAACAGCGTCTGTCATCTACCAGTTGAATTATATGAATTATATTTGCAAAAGATTTTAAGCTAAAACGTTTTGAAACTAGTAAGAATTGTTGCAGAAAAATATTGTAAGCAACACACCCGGAATGTGTTTGGGTTCACCAGCTTCCTGGAAACTGCTAGCTCGCTCATTAAAGAATTACTTTCCAGTCTTGTTAGCTAAATAGCTATTTTGTCCTGAAAAAATAATCTCCTAGCAACCACAACAAAAAGTAATACCTGTTATAAAAAGGCGATCTTTTCGTCCAGATGGTCGAGCTAAAAAAAGTCACTTTTCAATACAATCGCATAAAAATGCATTTTTTTAATCTTTTAATTATATAGTTCGAATTATGTCAGTTCCATTCCGGTCCAGCTCACATATTAGTTGATATCATAACCATGGTACTTACTTAAAGGCACCCCAGGAATATATGAAAAGCGTGATCACAGTACTTCTGCAATAGTTTCATCTGTCCACATATCTCGGTATTTAATTGGAAAAAAGGGGTATCCAAAAAAAATCTAGAGAGGGATTTAATATATTCTGATGTCCTTCAAAAATATGAGAATTTTATAACCTAGTAGATTTGCCGTTCACTCAGCCACGATAGAAAGTTTAGGCTAAAAGCGCTTCATTATCTATGGATGCACACACAGGGGGCACTTTATGACATTGACGAGGACATGGAGACGGTAGGATCAGCGTTAGACGTGTTCTTATTTAATGAGGAAAATGGTTATCCTCTAAAACAAAATAACAGCGATGACGATTTGAAAACCACCCCTGCAAGTCAGATCGAACCTGGTTCATCAAAATCTGCACGAAAACGACATTTAGTTCAGATTTAGATCTGTAAGGGATACCACTTATAAAAACCACGTCATATTTCTACCTCATAATGGTGAAGAAATGAGTATTTCTCGCATTAATTTGTAACAACCCTGAAAGATCTGTTGCATCAGACAAGAAATTATGTTAAATAACTCTTGTCATCAATCCTCAAGTTTATCAAATTCTTCTGCAAATAGCATTTCAATATCTTCTTTCGTTTCTAAGTTACAAGTAATTAAAATCAGTCCGAATGTCCTTGTGACACTTTCTACATAAATGTTCTCTTTTGCTGCACCGAAACTATATGTTTTAGGAAAAAATTATAGTATATAATTTGTAGTAAACTTATCCCACTTTTTTTCTATCAAAATACTTATTTGAACATACAGGGAACGAGATATTTCGAAAAGAGAGTTCGCAACCTTGCCACTATGGTGACGTGAGCTACGAAGATAAGAAATCAGCATGTATTTATGAACTATTACAAAATCCAAAAGTTTCGTAACTCCCAAACTTTTTCAAATCGAAAAGTACCTGGCTACGGCTAATAAGAATATTCCGAGCAAATTTAATGTTAGCCTGAAGATATATTATAAAGCAAGCCTTACCTTCTCCATGATGTCCCGTGGATATTTTGGAGTTGATTGGCTACAGTTGAATATTTGCCTGATTTAGATAAAACAGAATTTCTGTTTTTTCATTTATTTCCAAACTAAAAAAGGGAAAATTAAATACACAATTTATTTGCGAAATATGACATCATCCAAATGTCTGCCTTAATGTTCCTCCTCAACTTCGATCAGTCGGGATTTGAATTGTTCGATAACTTTCGAACAAAAATTTTGACCTATGTTGGATATTTCTTCTTGAATTTTCACTTTCAACTTATTAAATCAACACTTTGGAGTTGAGTTAACTCCACAACAAACATCCATGGGATTAAATCCGGGCTTCTCGGCGGTCAATTAATTTCCTCGATTTAAAGATTAATCTTCCCGGAGACAATGCTTAACTTATATTATACCATATAAGCATTGGTAATCTATGCTGTTGCCTCACATTGTTGGTATCAGGTTACGTTACTGACACCGTCGAAATCTTGAAGTTGAGGTTTTTAACAATTCTCCAGTGCTCCAGTATATCTTGCAGAAGTTATACTATTTTTCCCCAAGATAATAATGGCTAATATGTCCGCAACTCACATCGCGGCCCATACTGTGACTTTTGGACTATGAAGGGGTTTTTTGATATTTTTTTCTTAAATTTACCTCACACCGATAATGGCAATATTGTTTATTTAACGACCCATTTAATAGAAAGTGAGCTTCATTGCTAAACAAATTGTTGTCAAAATCTTCAAGTAAAATCACCATTTCTCTAGCAGAATCAGCCCTATTGGATAGTCTTCCACATTGATAACATGAATCAATTGTATTTTATACGGATGAAATTTTAAATCTGCCTTCATATTTTGTGCGACGTAGAATTAATCATGTGCAAGGCAGCTGCCATTTTCTCTATCAACCTTCTATATTCCATAATTATATGACTGTGACAACATGACCATTCGCACAATATCCATGTATTGTACTAGTAGGGGAAGAAAGTGAAAACATATTGTACCTTCGCGAGCAAAAAAAATGATTCAACATGTTCCCGTAGTCTTTCTCAAATTATGAAATTTTAAGTAGACACTTCCAAATTTTTTTTGTTATAAATAGTGCTTTTTTTTAATGTGCATTTAGAATTACCTGCCTGACAGTTTTTTTTTTTGTTTACAATGGTACATGTAATAAATTACATTTATTCTTACAGCTTAAATATTATGGCACTATTCTCAATAATGGTTATAGCTTAGTTTTTTCTTTGTTTTAAGGCATGTAAGGTAGGTAAGTATGAATGTAGATAAATCATCTTGACATTTTTTTAAATGTACTACTTCCTCACCCCTCAAAGTGAGAAAGTTATGAATTCGTGAAAAAATTTTTGAAGATTTTTATTGCATTTCTGGACGAATCTCGACGAATTATGATGATACACAAAATTTCAGATAGAAAAAATTTTCTATCTGTGTGTCTGTCTGTGTGGTTCGCGATAGCAGCTACAGTTTTTGAGATAAAGCTTTCAAATCTGGTACACACATTCTAGAGGTCAAGGAAGAGATGAGTTCGTGAGCAAAATCGGTCCCAATGTCTGAAAAAAATAATAGTGACATTTCACCAATGTGACTTTTTTGAATCGTCAAAATGTGACTTTTTTGAAACGTCAAAAATTACTTTTATTATAAACTCCACCACACGTCGAGTTTTACTACGGTGAGGAAGTTCTGATATCCAAGTAATTGACAGCAGTTTTTTTTACACATTTTTTTAAATTTTTTATTTTGAAATTCTGTAATTTTTTTTTGATTGTTCTCATAAAACGCTTTTACACCAAACGCACGCTGTTCACCCGTGAATCACTTCATTGTTGCTAAATTTTTTAAGAACCTGTAAAACATAGAACATACGGTTTACATGACCCTACTCAGTTCCAAGAAATGTGGTCAGCAAATCCAGCGAACATTCACGTACAGGGTGTTCCTAAATATCATGTACATACGCAAGGTGGTAATTCTTTGGCTTATTTCATTACTGAAAGTTTATATAAACATAGGTCCGCAAACGCTTCTTTACTAATCTACAGGGTGTTGAAATTTGAGGATTGATATTTCTACGAGATTATAACGAGTATTTAAAACACATATGCAGACACAAGTTACGATTTCAAATGCGATCTGTCAAAGTTAAGCCTACTAGACCATTTTAAAAATTGTCTATTTTATCAAGCGAATTACAGAAAATAGTTTTTTTTTCTCGGGAACGGTCGCATACAGAAAAACTACAAGAGAGCAAAAAGTTTTTAAATAAAACAAAAAATTCATATTGTATTTTAGAATCTACCAGCGGCGCATTGAAAAAAAGTTCAGGGGGAGAAAAAGGGGCATGACCCCTGAAAAAAATCTCCCTGCAGATTCTCACAACCATTTGGCATGCCCAATGATGTAAGCCCTACAGCGTAACCTATATTCCAAATTTGAGCTAAATATCTCAAAAACAGCAGGAGCTATAAAGAAAAAAAAATAAAAATCTTCGAATTTCAACACCCTATAGATCAGTAAAGAAGCGTTTGCGGACTTATGTTTGTATAAACTTTCAGTCATGAAATAAGCCAAAGAATTACCCCCTTGCGTATGTACATGATATTTAGGAACACCATGTATACTAAAAGAACAAGGTTCAAGTGAGATCACGTCAAATATTTTTACACAGGTTTTGCTCTAAATGACGCTTTTAACTTTATAAACCGTTAATCTATATTTCATTAAAACAAAAACAAAACAAGTTAATTCTAGTTTTTATTTAAATATTTAATTCCTATTTACAAAATAAATCTTAATTGTATACATATATAAAACATATAATATACAGAGTGTATATAATATAAAAATATGTAATTTCGCTAAAATCTAATATAATTTATAAATATAAAATATTTGTAAACTACGAAAAACTGGAATGTTAAAGCGGTAGTCAAGAAACGTTTTGTTAATATTTACGAAAAATACATAATTAAATGTATTACATAAAACCTAACAGAAATAAAACATGTCTTTTTATGGCAGTGTTAAAAATTTACAGGAGACAGTATCGATTTTACAATAAAATTTCAGACTATAGAGGTCCTTTTTCATGAATTAATATCGCACAAAACATGCACTTTTTAGGAATAAGACGTCACACATACTCTTTTCACTATGTACAAATTTTTAACTTTCTTGTACCGCTAAGCAATAAAAAAATATTTTAAAATTTCACAACCTTAAAAAGCGTACAAGAAAGTTAAACTTTACTAATTATTAGTCTATCAGCCATTTTAAAGGGATACAATCTGAAGGTACAGTTTTTAAAATAGTTTTTTTTTTACCTAAATTTCATTTATCGCATTCCTAACTAAAGTAATTGATTGTTGGAGTTTTCATTTTTTGAAATATTTTACACTGGGTTATTTCCGAAAAAAAAAATCGTTTATTAGTACCAAGCGATATTAAGAAATTTATATTTCGGTACAATTCTTCCATCCTTATCTCATCCAGTTTTAGTATCCGAAATAAAAATGTTTTGTTAGCGCAATCGAGAAGCCAAAATTAATTTCCTTCCCAAGTCAGTTAAGTTGTTATATTTTTTATACGGTAAAATAATTTAACAGAATTGTCTTTTTGTTATATTTAGACTACAATTGTATCTAGTAAACGTAAATTTGCAAGAAGTTGCTAATAAGAAAATTGGACTTATTTACACATTTTATAAAGGCACATAAATAGTAGCCAAAGATTACTTTACACCTAAAGAAGAATTATTCGCCGATAACAGCGATAAAAATGTTAACTGTAACCCAGGATGGTACTTCTAAAATTCGTATGTAAATATTAGTGGTCTACTCTTACATTCATACACAAATCTCATATTTGTTTCACGAATATAAATTTCAATATCATTTTCTAAAAATTGTACCTCACAACATTGTTTTTTTTACAAAATTTTCTATCTGATAGTCTAAAAACTTAACCCCTCGTTATCTTTTTTATGTATTTAAATTTATCGACTTGGTGGAGGTGCGGGGGTGAACTGCATACACCCTTCTACATTTTCCGGCCAATCGCACACGTTTTGATCAGGATTGAAGACAAGATTAGCAGGACAAGGCATATGGTGTTTTCTTTCCCCTTCACACATGTAGTACATCTTGCAATCTGCCTTGTCGGGGTGGTAACTAATGTGGCCTTCTTCTTCGTCACATGTTACTTCGTTTGCTGCAAAATAAGTTTTTCAATTAATTGGTTTTTTTTTATAAATAAACTGAGCGTCAATTGAAATGATAAGGGGAGAAATTAATGCTAAGTTTAGATGAATGAATTCCACCAACTAGCATAGGTTAGGTTGGGTTTGTTGTGAGTAGGTCTCAGTAGACCCTCCACTGCGGCCATCAGCAGGCCTATTGTGGCTCTTGCCTAATTATATTTCACCCAATAGTTCAGTCTCTTAATGAAACTGATAACTTTATTGGGTAAGAATGTGTCAAGATCCTCTGAGAGCAGTTGTCCTTTTCCAAATATTGAGAATCGGATTCTCTCCACAGCGGGACAGGTGCATAAGATGTGGTCTGCCTTCTCATCATCCTCCAAGCATAGAGGACACTCGGCGTTTTCTGCTAGGCCTAGTTTATGCAGATGATAGTTTAGTCGGCAGTGCCCGGTATATAGGCCTGTTAGAGTTTTCAGGTTTACCCTGTTTAACTCTAAAAGTTTCTTAGCTCTTGATTTCAAAGGGTATTTTATAAACGCCTTCGAATGACCTAATCCTGGTTACTCTTGCCAATACTGGAGAGTTTTCCTTTCAGCCCATCTTGGCAGTACTTGAGGATATGCCGAGTATTGGTTCTGGTCCGATGAATCGTGATCCCCTCCTTCTCTGGCTAAGGAGTCCGCTATTTCGTTACCTTCAATACCAGAGTGGCCGTGTATCCAGACCAGAGTCACTTTGTTGTTTTTGCTCAAATGATTTAGAGCTTTCTGACAATTCCATACCGTTTTGGAGTTACACCGGTAGGAGCCAAGAACTTTTATAGCTGCTTAGCTATCTGAAAATTTTTTTATTGATCTGCGTGTAAGATGCATATATTCCACCCTTCGTACACACAGTTCAATTGCATGAACCTCAGCCTGAAAAACAGTTGCATGAGTACCTAGGCTTGATGATATCCTCACCCTTGGTCTGTAGCTATGTACTCCGGCTCCTGTTCCCTCGGGAGTTTTGGAGCCATCTGTAAACCAACAACTGTCTGTCTTCAGTAGGTCGACCAACTAGCATAACAAAAAGTTCGAAATCCGCCTAATGTGATGAAAATATATGTCTTACACTTCCACGAAGTTGGATAACTCAATTCTTTATAGTCATTATAGCTCTCTATACTATCACAAAGTCATCGGCATAAGACATTAAAGATAACAATTTCGAATAACTTTGAAGCGTAGGTTTGGTGGGTTCAAAAATCGTTAAATTACGTTTGAAAAATATCAAAATGAACTTTACGGGAGATGATGAATCAATAATTAAAAGCACCGGACAATTTTTTTTCAAATTTTCCGTTCTCATAATTGGATTGCCTCATTCACAATATTGTATTTCTAATACTGATGGTTGATGAACCGAAACACTTACGATTTTTCGTGGTATATTGTCCAGATGTTATTATTGTCTCATATGGACCACTGTATTCTAATTTGACTTTGTAGCCTTCCAGTTCTTGCCTCATTGCGTTGATTAGAGGATATTTTCCACTGCCACAAGATCCTCTAAAATCATCCATATCGACAGACCAAATCATGATGCCTCCAAAGCCTTCTTCCTTCAACCATGCCATCTGAAAAACAAGAACACTTCTCGTTAAATCATGTAAAATAATGGCTTTTGATATGTATTTAAATTTATGTAGACGCCATTGTACGAAAATACGAGAGCTTTAGGTAGCAAACTTGGGAATTCCGCAGGATACAAATTGTGGATTTCTTTTTGCTTTTAATGCTCACTAATGTTATAACTACTATTAATTATAAACACTTGCTTGATTGATTATTAAAAGAATCCAACTATTGAAGGTCGCAATTACCTCAGATGGAGTGGAAATCGTATTTTAAAAGTTGTCTCAAGAATTATATTATTTCAAGTAATTATAATTTATCCAACATTGGTTTTCAGACAATGTCAATTGAAGCTGTTGGTGCAAGAAGGTGTTAAGTTTTTGCAAAATTTCTGAACTCCAGCTGTTAGAATGTTAACCCATTGTTTGTCGTTACTAAACACAAGAGTGTAGAAGGCGATAGTTTCTTATACATATATACACTATACACATTTATAAAAGAGTTAATAAAAAAAACATTCAAAAAGTTACAATAGTTTAAAGTTATCTCTATCTCGATATGACAAAAATGAGTTAATACATTCTTGCACTATCTTATGTGAATGTGCTAGTATAGAAGTTAATAAAGGAAGGTAAATAATAAATGAAACAACACTTCCAATACATGTTAGGTTTGAAAGGATGTTGATATCATACCCCAATAATTATTTCATTATTTTTTCTAGAAATGTCTGATGTCATCGTAGTTTCAATCATTTTTTGTAGTTTACGCACAAATGGTAGTAAGTGCGCCATTGCTAAGAGCGTTTTATGCGAGAACCAAACCAAACACCAACACAACAGCATGCTTTCAAGTTGCTAAGATAATTGAACTAAGGACATCATCGGCCAAACTGCCAAGCTGAACATAATTGCTTCTGGGAGAGTTCCGGATATGCATAGAGCACTTACACCTTTCTTCCTCGATATGGTTGTGCTGGTTGCATATATTACTGATACATAAATAATCACACTAGATGAATTTTTTATGTGGTGTATTTATTAATGTTTATATTTGTTTTATAAGTGCCGGCTCTGAAAAATGGAACATGTTTCCGGCCCCTGCTACTTATATTAAAACATTCCACATTTTCTCGCAATGGATGAAAGTATTCTTTGATTATTTAAAAAAGTAACAAATTCTCAAGAAACTTGACTTTCAATAACGATTTAACAAAGCATTTTTGGATAGAAGTGTTGCCACGAAACGAAACGAGATTTTACCCATTTTCGATCTCGATCTTAAATATTTTCGAAATCAGGTTCTCGATGTCGTTCTTGATAAATCTCGAAATGAAATTCTCGATCTCGATCTCGAGATGCTTATTTCTCAAATTTTAAGTACCTATACACCAGATTTCACGTATATTCAACAAAGAACAAGTGTTACCGTCATCCCGATTAAGTTAAAACGCAATATTAAACATTTTTTTAAACCAACCTTTAAAACATTTCTATGAAAAGCGATAGAAGTGTAATAGGAGATGATGACGATTCGATGAAAGATGTTAATTATGAATATAGTGGCAGTGATGATGCTGAATCAGTGGCTCATCATCAACATCTAGCAGGAAAATTCCTAAACTAATAAAATCTAAGCGCTTTACAAGTGATGAGACTTTAACTTAGACGAATCGTATCACGAAACTGTACTAGTTTCTACATGTAAAAAATACTACGTAAATATTCAACATCGAGAATCTCGGATGAAATCGAGAATTAGGTTGATTACATCTCGATCTCGTCTCGAGTTATTTGAAATCGAGAAATGTTCATCTCGATTTCGATTTTCGAGACGAGTCGAGATGAGATCGAGAGTTATCTCGTTTTGGCGGCATCACTAGATAAAAGTAAGTTGGGTTCATCTTAAAGTAAATTACACAATAACGTAAATTTGCGATTAGTAATAGTAAGTTTTGAAATAACTTACCTTAGTTTTCAAACTTCTTTCATCGTCGAATCCTACCCACTGATTACCTCTATAAGCGAAAGGTACTTGCTGTTCATTATCCCAGACCAAAGTCGTATTGTCTTCATGCAAAAAGTCGCAAATTTCATAGAAGCTCATGAAACCAGCTTCAGAAGTGTATTTTCCTGCAGTGCCGCCTGCACTAGCTGGGGCTCCAATATCGAATTGAGTGGTGTTTACCAGTTCGAAGCTTCGGCCGTATGTTGGCATTCCAATCATGAGTTTTTCTTTGGGAGCTCCTTGTTTTACCCATTCTCGAGCGGAATAATCCTGGAAAAAAATTAACATAACTTACTAGGGCAGTAGGTTTTCTAGTTATATCGCTAGTATTCGTTTTTCGACGTAATTGAAACTAGTATTGAAATTATAAACAAAGTATTTATACAATACATCATCCATGAAATGAAAATTTAAAAGATTACGATTTGTTTCTTTGTCGGACTAAATCGGAAATATCCCAGTACGGTACTGGACAGAGAATCGCTACTTAATTTCTACGCTTGGTTGCTTGCAGCCTTAAGTCTGACAGAATGGGTTGCAGTAAAACTTAAGACGTAAGACTTAAAACGAACTTAAAACTTAATACTGTCTCGAATACACAATGCATGAAAAACTTAACATGCAGGGACAACCCTCTGCTATACGTAGCCAATCAAAAACATTGACAGAAACATCAAAATAGGAGCAGGACATTAACCTTAGTTTTCCAGATTGGATAATAATACATCATAACAAATATTTTTCTAAACCCAAAATTTTAAAATACTTTTGTTGGAGACAATGGATAGCGAAATTTTAACTCTCATCATGTGTGCCATGCAGGCAGGCCTATTTTGCCTTTTGAGGTAGTTGTTTTAATAGAATAATTTGTTTTAAAGTATTTAGCTATTTAATACTAAAGCTATTTAATACTTTTGTATTAGCATATTTAGTAGAATATCGAGATAAATATTAAAAAGACTGAACAAATTAGAGATTTTGATTTATTTAACCCCAAAACTCGTCGTACGCCGTACAACAATTGTCATTTCCGTTTCCAGGTAATATTTTATTCGTTTGTTGGTAATTCTTTCTCACCAAAATTACCACAATTTGATTGGCTCTCCGTAAGACGAGAGACTTAAAAATCGAACCGGTGGTCGGAAATTCCAACTCTTAAGTTTTACGTCTTAAGTTTCTGGAACCCATTGTGTATTGCTTCATTAAACGGCATGCGTTGGTTACGTAATACGTTTTAAGTCTTAAGTCTTAAGTTTTACTGCAACCCATTGTGTATCATCCTTTCAGATCAGTGATGGACCATTGCATTAATAGTTAGTTTCCTTTCTTTACACAAATCGACGTGGAGATGCAAACGCGCCCTTAAACTGTTATAAATTTATCCCTTTTGCCTGTAAATATGTCCTAGCAAACTTTTCGGAATAGTAAACACTTAACGTGATCTCCTTACACTTCTTTATACATTAAAATGCAGGCATTTATTTTATAATATACATATTGGTCACTAGAGGAACTTTTGGCAGCGCTTTTATGTAGTTCATTTGTTCATAATAGATGACACATGTATCGTTATTAGAAGAAGTAATTTGAAAAATATACAATAATAAATTAAGGTCGTATTACATTTTTCAACTCCTAAGTGAACTCCAAGGGTGGCCACGCACCGGCCGCAACTTTTTGTAGCGCAACGTTTCGCAACATTGCGCAACGTTGCACGCTCCAAATTTGCTTTGGAATCAGATGGAACGGGCGCGCACCGCGTGCAACGGTGCCATGCAACGTTTCGCATCGTCTCGCAACAAGTGGGCGATGTTGCGCTGCCGAAGAGGAGTCGTCAGTTTCTTCGCAACATTCGTGGGGTAAAGTACATTTTTAAAAACAAGTGTTATTATAAATGGAGAAAAAGAACTCATTCGGCAATAGTTGTATAATTTTTCAGGATATTTTCTTTACTCACGAATGAAATCAGGGATATTCCTTTTTTTGGTTAATCGGGTGAACCCAAAATCTATTTTTCTTTTGTTCATCCAATAGCTTTAAAAATTGCCACAATAAAATAGTCGTCTCTGTTTGCCTATCCATTTTGTCTGTTCAAAATCTGTGATGAGTTTGGGGGAGCGTCAAAATCTAACCAAAAAAACACTTGTCACTGGAGATGCTTATGAATAAACTGAATTTATTACCTGTTGCGACCCAAATGTTGCATGTAGAAAATAGATCGACTTTATTGCATTATTTCGTTGCGCAACAAAAAAGTTGCGAAACGTTGCGCTACAAAAAGTTGCGGCCGGTGCGTATACAACCTAACTCTTTTGTTGGGAAAGATTCATTGAACATACATATTGTCTATAAATTTTAATAATATTCGTGTTGGCCAGGTGGTTGAAAACAACTCAGTATCGCCACCTGGTGGTTGAAGAGAATATAGGCGCTGCCATGTATTTTATAATATACATATTAGCCACTCGTATGGAACTTTTGGCAGCGCTATTTTGTAGTTCATTAGTTCATAAGAGATGGCCCATGTATCGTTATTAGAAGAAGTAACTTGAAAATATGCAATAATAAATTAACGTCGTATTAGAATTTTCAGCATCTATTTGAGCTGTAACTCGATCGATGGTAATGGCTCATTGAACACGTATATTTTCTGTAAATTTTAATAATATTCGTGTTGACCACCTGGTGGTTGAAGACAATTTAAGCGCTGCCAATTTTAATACAGGATTGTCTAATATGTATATTATAAAATAAATGGCGCTGCCAATACAGGTCAGGCTAATATGTATATTATAAAATAAATGGTGCTGGAAACGAGAACAAACCTCACATCTGGCATATATTGTACGTGCAATGTACAGATAACTCACTTCTTTTAAATCATAGTACGTCTACACATTACCAGATGTCGCAATGTAACAGAATTTACCTATTTGATTCTTATAATACTTAGTTTTAAAATCACGATTAATTTAAGTTCTGAAATTTTTGAACATGTAATTTTACCATAGATTTCAGCATTAAAAACACATTTGAATTGATAGCATTATATTATCCTCAATGAATTAATATAGTCTTTTCCTTTCCTTTATCACTTATTTTATGTAAGACAACACGCTCATTTTTTAAAATAATAATTGATTGAATATGATAAAATGATAATCATTTTCTGCTGACTATATGCCACACAGAGCGTCTGTTTTCTTGTAACACACATTCAACTGATTTGTTAGTAGCTTATCACATTATCTGACGAAATTACTCACCACTGTAAGTTTCTTTTGATAGCTGGTTGCACTCTCCAATGGGAATAATGGAGAATTATGTCCTACAGTTCTTTCCCATTGTCCGTGAAAATCGTATGTCATTACGTTAATGAAATCTAGGTACTTAGATATTTCAGGTACATCATATCCTGCTGCAATAGCTTCGAATGAGGCAGGCACAGCTGCTGTGAGCAATAGACGAGGTTGTCCGCTACTCTTGGCTTCACCTGCAATAAAGAATATTATAAATAACAGTATTATACAAGATACACAAAAAAGTGCTGAAGGGTTCTTTATTAGGGCTTATTTTAAATACGTATTATAAATAATTTGTGTTCAAAAAAATTAAGTCATGATAAAGAAAGGAAGAAGCCTATTTTCACAAAAATAAACTTCCTTTATTAAGTTTACTGATTTTAAAAGTACGTCTTTCTCAGGAAACTGCCCACCTTCAAATGCCAAACGAAGTTCTTTGAGCAGGTTAACATATGCAGCTTTGTCATCGGCCCCTCTTGGATATTCCCAGTCTACGTCTAGTCCATTAAATTTGAATTCCCTTAAAAAGTCTATAGCGTCATACACGAACTGGTTCATTCTGAAGACGTTGCCAGTCAGTTCCTTGAAGGGAGTTGACCCAAAAGCCCATCCACCAATTGCAAGTAGAACCTAAACAATTTACGTTTTTAAGCAAATGAAACTTGTTATTGTAAATGGTCTTACTTTTAAATCTGGATTCTTTTCTCTAAGGGCTACTACCCTGTCATACATGTCTGGATCTTTTTTGTTTGCTTCCGCTAGTTTGTGTTCTGTTAAAGTTGCAAATGCGTAGATTATGTGCGAGCAGAGATTGGGATTGATGTCTTCTGGCATAAATTTCCCTGATCCTGGTCGTTTCTGGGACCAATTAGTCATGTAGCAGAAAACTTGTGGTGGGCGGACTAAATCAAAGAAAAATCGTTATTAGGATTTGAGATGTAAAGTTATGAAAATTTTTTAAGAATATGAAATAATTCTAAATTGTTTTCTGTATGCAGATTGAAACGTCAAATAAGCAACAGTATATCTAGATAGCCAATGGCAGAAGTCTATTACACAAATGTAATCGCAATAGCTAGCGTAGGTTTGATTTAAATTATGTAGATATAGTGAGAGAAAAATGTATCCCTCTGGTGGTTAGTGCTACTACCCGACATCATTGATGTCTTAGTGACTAATAGCGACCTGTGAAGTAGGTACCAAGAGCTGCGACCTCTAACCCTGGTGGACTAAACTATATACTGAATGAGATTTACAGGAAACAACTACTCAGCGGACAAAAGCTCCGACCTGCATTGAATTAATCTGCAAGACATCAGAGCGATACATTTATCACTCACTATGTCTATCTTGCTTAGTCTGCTTTAGGCTATCCTGGTTTGCTATTATTATTTGTCTTTTCCATGACTTATGGCATGCTGACGAGAGCATAACAAGGTGAAAACCGGTCTATGTCTAGTGAGGAATTGACAAATGATCTTAGCTACCACACAAGACTTGCAGGTTTAATGCAATGCAGGTCGGGGTTTTTATCCGCTGAGTAGTTGTTTCCTGTAAATCTTATTCAGTATATAGTTTAGCCCGCCAGGGTTAGAGGTCACAGCTCTTGGCACCTGCTTTTTAGGTCGCTATCAGTCACTAAAGCATCAGTAATGTCTGAAGGGTAGTAGCACTGACCACCAGAGGGATACATTTATCACTCACTATATCTGTTTTACTTAGTCTGCTTTAGGTTAGCCTGGTTTGCTATTGTTATTATTTGTCTTTTCCATTATTTACGGTATACTGACGAGAACATAAAAAGTTCGAAATCGGTCTATGTCTAGTGAGGAATTGACAAATGATCTTAGCTAGCAAACAAGACTTGCAGGTTTAATTCAATGCAGGTCGGTGCTTTTGTCCACTGAGTAGTTGTTTCCTGTAAATCTTATTCATTGAATTAAGTACTCTCTTCACTAGTTTCAAATGTAGTAAATTGATGCCATAGTGACTTTCTAAGGCTAAGATAATCGATAGCAATTTTCATGGTACCCCAATATTGAAATATAATTTTATAATTTTCATAAATTCATTTTCTAACATATTACGATGTTCTTTCCTTAAATTATTGGCAAGGCATACTTTTTGAAAGACATATAAAATATAACTTATTAGAGGAAATAGTAAATGTCCCGCGTGTACTTTTGTGATACTGAGAATATTATTATTTTGGTTCTCTTGAAGTGCGCAATCAGGAATATTTTATATTCTAAACCGGTAAATCGTTAAAATGTCCGCCATACCGATTCTATATGATGGGGAAAGTTTTTCCCTAAAAGTGTCCCAGACAGATAAAAGATCTTACAAAAATATTTCGTTAAATATTTCATTATTTTAAAAATAGTTTATAAAACGTTTATAATATTGTTACATTATGAAAATATTTTGGCGGACTACTTTTGTGCCATTAACAAAATTTAAGGAAAAGCCTTTAAAATATTTTGAAAACGTCAATCATACAATATACAGGGTGATTCATAAGGAATGAGTAATATTTTACCTGCCGATTATGTAGCGGCAAATATTAATTTCTTTCTCAGTACCTGGTGGTCAAATATTAATAATTACTGTGATACAGGGTGTTAAATTTATAAAAATAATTCAGTAATGTTGTTATTTTTCAGTTATTTTTTTCGCATGTAAACATAAAAGTAGGTATAATTAGGTTTTTTGACATCAGAAAATCGAATAGGCTATCATTATTGGGGTATCACATAGAGGGCGCTACGTAAGCCAACTTGCTTTAACAGAATCCGTCATAAGTTTTTTGTACTTCGTTCATTTATAACCTTATTGCAAATTTTTTATTTAACCATTATTTTTAAACAAAAAAGCGAAACTTGTTTTACGTTCATAAAATGCACCCCCCTATCGCGATATTTACATTTTAGAAAATCATGCTCACCAATTTTTTTTTATTTTTTTGCAGTGATCCTCTTTCCTCCTCAAAATACATAATTTGTAGTATTCTATTCTATTTAAAAAAAATAACTTTTAATACCAAATATCTGAAGAGGTAAGAACAGGTGAGTATTTTTAAACTTAAAAAATGGTGGAAATAAATTAAACAATTTAAAAGATAAAATTATAATTTATTTATCTTGAATAGAAAGATCGAAGTAAAAACAAGATATTTTGAAACTACAAATAAAACTGTTATATCTCTCAAAGAACATGTTCCATATGGCCACCATCCACTTCAATACAGCGTTTTAGTCGCTTGCTCAATGATTGTGTAGGTTAGTTTTGATAGTATCAGCGGCTTCCTGAATTCTTTTCCACAACTCTTCGCGAGTATTTATTGTTTTGGAGTAAACAAGGGATTTCATTAACCCCAGAGATAAAAATCCATTGGGTTGACATCCGTGACCAAGGAAACTGACTCCCACGACCTATCCAGCGGTTTGGAAATACTTCATTCAAGTAATTTCTTACTTGTAGATGAAAATGTGATGGTGCTCCATCCTGCATGTACCACATGTTCATCATCAAAAAGTTGTGGTAACTGGTTTCTTACAAGATTTAAAAGTTCTTCGCTTAAACTGGGAGGCAGCTCAATTGGACCTAAAAATGTGTCTCCAATTATGCCACACCATACATTATTCTTAAATTCATATCGAAAATGCCTTTCCCTGATTAAATGCGGATTATGTAATTGCCAAAAATGACTATTTCGCCAGTTAAAAACACCGCGTCTCGTAAACCAATTTGCTTCGTCTGCAAGGACATTTTTGTAAAATGAACCCCTATTTTCTTCGCATCCTACGATAAAAATTAACTCTAGTTGGGTAATCGTGTGGAAGTAAATTTTGAACGGGAGTAAAATAAAACGGGTGAAACTTCTCCTCTTTCAACAGTCTTATTATGGAAGACTGACTAATTCCAGTAGCTAATGACAGACAGCATGTACTGGTTTCAGAATCATCAGTTACTTGAACTAAAACTTTATCGTTTTGGTCAGGTAGTATAATTTTGGGATGTCTTGTGTGGTTCTTGGGGTGAAATGAACCTGTTTCGCCTAATCGATTGAACAAGTTTTGAAAAATCTTGTAATTAAGCTGGTCTTCTACCAGGATATGTTTGTCGATATACTCTAGCAAAGCCGGAGAAATTTACTATTGCATAAACACAGTTCATATCTTTCGTCTATTCATTAGTAAAGTCATTATGTCGTGGCATATTCACACCATTACTTTAACACAATTTATAACTAACAAACACCAGCAGTTCAAATATCACAATAATTATTTGACAAATAGTAAATAAATACAGCTGTGTCAGAATGTTTCACTTGTTTCCATAATATTCTTTGTTAAACATTTTTAGCATCTACCATTCAATTAATTAGAATGTTTGTTTTACTTTAACTAAGTACAAATTATGCATTTTGAGAAGGAAAGAGAGGATCACTGCAAAAAAGTAAAAAAAAATTATGAGTTCGCATAATTTTCTAAAATGTAAATGTCTCGATAAGGATGTATTTTATGAAAATAAAACAAGTATTCATTTTTGGTTAAAAATAATGGTTAAATAAAAAATTTGCAATGAGATTATAAATGAACGAAGTACAAAAAACTTATGACAGATTCTGTTAAATCAAGATAGCTTACGTATCGCCCTCTATGCCATACACCAAAAATTATAGCTTATTCGATTTAGGTAGGTAAAATATTACCCATTCCTTATGAATTACCCTGTATACATAAAATAGCCACAAATGAGCGACTACCAGTCAGTGGTATCCTATATGTCGTTGTCCTATGTTGCGCTCATTCTTTCAACTTAGGGGCACTGTGTCGATGAGGTCCATAAGTCTGAAATACATATGTCCACGGTTTGCATCCTTTGTGTGGGCCTCACCTTCTAATTAAAAAGTTGATTTTTCGCCTCTTACACTTAGCATGAAATTTAAAATTGTCGATGTGAAGTCATGGGGCTAGCTTAATGAAAATTGTTGGGTTAATTGTCAGTAAAATAGGGAAGTTTTTAAAAGATGGTTACTAAAATTTTTTTATCTTTTTTATTTTTCGCTAGTTAAAGAATAATTTTTGTTTTAATAAAATTTTAAGATTTTTTTCTCCAAATTGTTTCGAATCCAATAAAAAAAATATTTTTCAGGATAATAGGCCCACTATCGGATTACGTTCACAAAAATAATCATGACACTGTTATTAATAGCCAAGCCAGAATGACAAAATTTGTGAACAAAGTTTAAATTAAAATACACGAAAATCTAAATAACTCTTAAACTAATAAATTTCGCATAACACAAATGAGGGTCAAATCGATGCGTCTTTTATCATCCTGCAGCGGTTGGTTCGTCCTCAGTAAAACAACCTGTATATCTGGTTCCGTACGTATTTAAAAAAACTACTCAGAAATCATCTTAAATTTTCAATATTGAGAATACACAGTGTATTTAATTTAAAATAAGAACATTTTTATGGACGGTAGGACAGTTGAGAGGTATTTTATACGAAATGGGAAGGCAAAAATGTTGTGATTTCTGTGTGTATTACAACATAATAAAATTTCTTCCATTGGCGACACAAGTTTCATTTGCGCCCAGTATATTAATATATCACAAAATAGGTGCAATATTAAAGGAGAAAGCATCACTGTTAACCTTCTGAAAAAAATATTTAAAACTAATTTAATTTCCGTTCGGATTTAGTTTAACTACGTACAATTATAAGCGTGTCATTTCTTGAAAGGCGCCTCTAATATAGCATATCAACTACATTAGAAAGTTGAATTGTACGCATTTGTTACTTCTAATTAGTAAAAAAAACCTTAAATGAGCTTGTCTTTATGCTACTAATGTGTAATGTGTAGACGGATACAAAAGATGTATGTGTCATTAAAATAGTTATATGTAAGTATAAGTACTGAAAAATATTGCCCTAGGTTATATACACGATCATGTATGTAAATGAAATTCTAATAGTACATAATCTATATTTACCTAGTAGGTTATGCATTGAGCAACAGCCGAAGTGTGTAAAACAGCATAAAATCACAATAGCACAATAAATAGAGCTGGGTATAATGTTGCTCATACAGCGATTTCACACAAGCTATACCTGCACCAACACATTCATGAATACAAGTCACAAATTTTGGCAGTCTGTTTCGATGGTTAGATATGTTCGTATGTTACCTCTGTTGTCGAGTATACAGGAGTATTTACAAAATATGTTACTTACCTTAACTTTTTATTTTTTTGTCCCAGAAACAAATGGTAAAGACAAAAGTTGTGGCAAGTATTCCTATTATCTCAACGCACTATCTATTTTTAGTTTTTCGAAATTGACGCTTGATATAACGGCTGATATGTATGTATATATATATATATATATATATATATATATATATATATATATATATATATATATATATATATATATATATATATATATATGTATATATATATATATATATATATATATATATATATATATATATATATATATATATATATATATATATATATATATATATATATATATATATATATATATATATATATATATATATATATATGTATATTTATTTATTTATTTATTATTTTTGGTAACATAATAATAATAATAATAATAATAATTTTTACGGTAAATTAAATTATATTTCTACATATTCTATGGGCAATTAAGCTTTGAGTAAGTTTGTGCTTGCCCATTATACCTAAATTATAAGTTATATCATAGAACATGTTTTAATATATTAAATTTAAAAATAAAAAAAAAAGTATATGTATATATATATATATATATATATATATATATATATATATATATATATATATATATATATATATATATACATATACATACATATATATATATATATATATATATATATATATATATATATATATACATACATATATATATATATATATATATATATATATATATATATATATATATATATATATATATATATATATAAGGGTGTCCCAACCAAAAGTAGGCACCTTGAATAACTTTGGAGATAAAATTTTTTTGAAAAATTGGTGAAACACGTCGACCTTGTTTCCAAGGGGGGCATATTTTAATGTAATATTTGTATACCTATCATCATCCCTCTACCCTACACGCCACCCCTCAACAAATTCAAATGGCAAGTGGGGTCGAGTGATACATCTTTTAAAAGGTTTTTCAATTCCCTACATAACTATGTATTTTTTTTAACTTTTATCGATTCGTTCTTAAGGAAAATAATTTTATTTTTGATGATTACACACAATCAAAATCGTTTAAAAAATCATTTTACCTGGCTAAAGCTGAAGCATTCTACATAAGCAAAAAAAATCTATAATTGCCTGCAGACACAGCAATGATGTAGAGTCAATTTGTATTGATTTTGGCAAAAATGTTCTTTTACCGCAAATCCCAAGAAACGATGATTATTACAAAGACAGTTGTCTGTGTATCTTTTGAATATACACGTACCCTCTACTGGTTATAGTGTGTTCTTTACATATCCAGACACAATCGGTAAAAAAAGGGAGTGATGATATTTCATCCTTAGTGAACGACTTTCTTTATATCTATCTTGATGCAAAAGTCCGAAACTTGAAAATTTTTTTGTGATTCGTGTGGTGGAGAAAACAAAAATTTCCGTTACTTGCATAATGTTGTCCAACACCAAAAAAGACTCGATTCTAATCGAGTGACATTCCCCATAAAAGGTCATTCTTATATGGAGAACGATAAAAATAAGGGTATAATAAATTAAAAAGTTAGAGTAGAAACAATAGAGGAACTATGTGAGCTTGTCAGTTCAGCTAGAAAAAACCTTAATCTTTTATTGTGGTACAGATAACCGAGCAGAAACAAAAACTGTTTTGTCAGTAGACCCAGAATTTAAATAAGTTTTACAGAAAGAAAGCTACTTCTCCGATCCAACCATTTGGAGAATTGTAAATAGTCAAGGATCATCCGAGAACAAAAAGGTATCGAGATTCTTATAATGGATATTGGAACAGTGCAGTAGTGATGGATATAAAACCTAAAATATTGAAAGATATGGAAGCGAAACATGAATTTCTTCTCTAATTATATTAATTGCTTAAATTTTATCTCAATTGTTTTCTGCAATTTAAAGGTTTTATTCCAATATCAGTGGAGAAATTTGCTAACCTTCAATACCTGAAAAGGTTCTGTGGACAGGAGGCCTAAGATTATTTTTCAAAAATTACTCATTTTTAGCCAATGACTGGGTTTTAAGTTATTTAAAAAGGTGAGGTTGTCACTCTTTTTTATTTTGAGGTTGTCTTTCTACTTGAATTTTTTTAGATATACCGGATCACTCTAAATGCTTTCTAGGACCATTTGAGACCTCGTTTATAGTTCATATAATAATAAACATTTAGAATATTCTTATATCAAACTGTTGTATTACAAAAAATATTATGTAGTTACATAAATAAAAATATACTTTATTTTATCATTATTTCAAAACATTTCAGGGGAAAAATAGGCTGTTGCCTATAAGTTGCCATTTTTTTTTTTATAATTTTGAGACACACATTAATTCAAATATATTTTCCGTTACGCAATAGCCAAGTAGGTACTTAATACCAAATTGGGAATAAATATTTCAGTAACATCACTCATTTTTTAGGTTTTGACGGAAGGTCAAAACACAAAAATCTCTGTTGCACAAACCTATCAAAATTGATCAAGCTCGTTATTCCCCTGTAGCCTTCATTTAATGATTTATCAGATTTCAACATATTTTCTTTGACATAAAGATGATATGACATAATTAACAATTTTATCAAATTTAAATTTGACTGAATACTAAAAATTTATTTCTACATTTGCATCCAATAAATCATATACTGCCTGCATACAATAAATTTTTAGTCAATATTAAAGTTCCTCCACGCATAAACAATTTTCTGCAAAAAATAACTCGATATATTGTATACTTGAAAATATGTGTTTTTAATTCCTTTTCGTTGAACCCAGGTCTCTAGGACACAAAACATCTACAGGGTGTTCCACCTAAGAGGAATTCTTCTATAACTATGTAACTGTAAAATTTATAAAAAAATGGTTTTAATAAAAGTTCTCTGAAATCATGTGGGCCATGTAAAGAAAATATTTTTTAGCTTTACAAGATGTTCCATTTCACGTGGGCGTTACAATTTTAAATAGAATACCCTGTATATTATTGCATTTTTGAATTACTTGGTTAATATAAAGTAGAGTTTATTAAATGTACATGTTGTTTTCGGGATATTTAGTTGTTTTTGAAAAAAATCACGCTCTCAGCTCTCTAAATGAGGCTAGATAGCATCTAAACCGTAAGAGTTAGAAACGTGCAGTTTTTATAGTTCGACTTGGCATAAATTACTCTATCTTGTCATCTATGAGCAAAACGTGTACGTTATTCAGACTCGGAAATACTGAGACCTACATTTAATAATCTTACGAGTTGAAAAACTTTTTTTTCAAATGGAATGACCCATATTAATTGTCATAGATGAATTCAAAATTGAATGCCCTTTCGACTGACATAAGGTTATCCATACTTATCTCCAACAGTTTTCCAGAAAAGTCAGGTTCTTTTCTAAAGTCCGAAAAAGTAGTTATGTAACAGCGTCAAGAAGGCCTTGCAAAACAACTTTTCCCTCACATTTTATCAGGCTTGGAACTGACATGTTTAAAAAGTGGTTTGACAAATAAAAGTAAACCACTAACAACAACTAAAACAAAACTCAAAACGAAACAAACTGAAACTCGGAACACAACAAGGAGAAGAATACTTAGACCGCTAATTGACATCAACTGCTCGAAGTGTCCTCCATTTTGATTAATACACAAACGAATTCGGTTTTTAAAAGACTGTTCAACATTGGTCAGCATGTGTGGCGTAATTTCTTGAAATGCTACTGTAATGCGCTGTCGCATATCTTCCGCGTTAGTGGGTGGTGTAACGTAAACTTCTTATAAATCCCCATAAAAAGAAGGCGCAACTTGCCATATCTGGACACCTTGAAGGCTAACTCACTGGTCTCCCGCGCCCAATCCATCTGTTGGGAAAAGTTTCGTGTAAAAACTGACAAATCGCAGCGGCATTGTGAGGTGGAGCACCATCATGTTGCATCCACATTCTTCGAAGTGTAGCTAAAGGAATGTCGCCTAACAAATCTTCTAGAGTGTTTGTTAAAAAGTTTAAATAAACTGTTCCAGTTAGATGCTGGTCAAAAAATAAGGTCCAATGATATGGGTTCCCAAAATTGCTCCCCACACGTTTAAAGACCATCTGTGTTGGCTATGAGTTGTCCGGAATTGGTGAGGATTTACTGTGTCATAATGGCAATTATGACGATTAATGAAACCATTTTTATGAAAAGTAGCCTCATCGGAGAACATGACCCGTTTAAAAAAATCGTCATCTTGATTTAACATCTCAAGTGCCACCTGACAAAACTCCAGTCTCCGCTGAAAGTCTACTTCTAGCAACTCTTGGTGTAATTGGATGCGATAAGGATGATAACTGTGCTTTTTTAAAATCCTATGTATCGACGTTGTACTAATACCCGTTGTGTGACTAATTTGTCACACACTTATTTGCGGGTTCTCCTGAATACACCCCAGCACAAAAAAATCATTTTCCTCCGTAACTACAGTTTTATGGCGATTTCGTTTTGTATACTGAATATTACCAGTATTTAAAATCCTATCAAGCACTAGTTGAACGACTTTACGCCGTGGATGTGGTCTGTCTGGATAGCGCTGTGCATAAATTCGTGATGCCAATAACGGATTTTTTTCGCACTCACCGAGGACAAAAACCATATCGATTCATTTGTTCCTGCGTTAGCGACATTTTGAAAATATTATAATAAACTTTTACTTTCTACTTAGCAAAATAACTACAACGTCAACGTTAATCAAAACTAGAGTGACATTTAATTTGCTTTCTATGTCAAACAGTGCAATAAACATTGTTTGCAAGGCCTTCTTGGCGCTGTTACATAGCTACCCTTTCGTACTTTAGAAAAGAACCTGATTTTCCTGAAAAACTGTTAGAAATAAGTATGGACAACCTGATGTCAGTCAAAAGGGCATTCAGTTTTAAATTCACCCATGACAGTTAATATGGGTCATTCCATTTGAAAAAAAAAGTTTTTCAACTCGTAAGATTATTAAATGTAGATCTCAGTATTTCCGAGTCTGATTAACGTATATATTTTGCTCACAGATGACAAGATAGAGTAATTTATGCCAAAACGAACTGTGAAAACTGCACGTTCCTAACTCTTACGGTTTAGGTGCTGTCTAGCCTCATTTAGAGAGCTGAAATCGTGATTTTTTCTAAAACAATTGAATATCTCGAAAACGGTAAGATTTAAAACACGATATACATTCAATAAACTCTACCTAATATTAACCAACGAATTCAGAAATGCAATAATGTACAGGGTGTTCTATTTGAAATAACAAAGTTATGTAGCGCCCACGTGAAATGGAACACCCTGTAAAGCTAAAAATGTTTTCTTTACATGGCCCACATGATTCAAGACAACTTTTATTAAAACCATTTTTTTATAAATTTTACAGTTACACAGTAACAGGAGAATCGCTCTTAGGTGGAACACCCTATATATTGATCTATGATGATAATAAAAGATAGTAAAGAGATTAGGTACATTTATTAAAATCTTCCTGACCCAGTTGGTACCTTAAATTGTAAGATTTATGAGAGAGAATTATCATTATCCAACTCTTTAACAAAGAATCAAATACAATAATTCTGTACAATAAATAAAATTAGCATGCCTTGACTGCATCCACACCTACCTTTATAAAATCAAAACCAGTACAACTGGCCATTCATACAGCCTACTTATTGCGCAATTGCAGAAACGCCTAAAGCTAATAAATTGCAAGTGTACCATTTCGTCCAGTCACTACTTCAATTTTTTCAATGGCCACTTTTTAATTATACAATATTTTATGTAATAATAATACTAGGTTAGACTATAAAGGAAAGTGTTCGCCTGCTCTAGAATTAACTGAACAATCATATTATATCATCGATGATCTTTGCTTTTTCTGCTCTTGTTAAAATAGAAACAACGCTGGTAATATTTAAGACTGGTATTTATAACGGGACCTTGAAATTGCTAATAGTTTTTTACTTATTTGCATTGCAAACTTCCTTCAACTTTTAGTTAAAATGTTTCACAATAGGTAGATGGATTTACATTATCGTAATAGTCAATACTTTTAATTATTTAATGACAATAAATAGGTCTCAAAGTTTCATTTGCGAGAATTGGAAAAATGACGGATATTATTGAATATATAAGGAATATTTCAGATTGAAATTAGGAAAAATTGTACATATTTATATTTATTTTTCTGTGAAAATTGTTTGTGTATACCGAAAAAAAAATTTCTGCTCAACATAAATTTTTCTAAAAATTAACAGTGAGTAAAATAATATTAAAATAATTTCATGGTATTAACTTTCATTTGCCACCTCATATTTTTTACATGTAAATATGTTATTGTTAAACAGCTTTTCTGTTAGATTCTTAATTATAATAATAATATAATAATATATTCTTTATTTAAGTAGACATGCATTACATGTATATAAAAGTCGTCCATATACAGATATAAAGAGCTATCAAACAAAAGATGATTTGATAACCAAGTCAACATAATGTGTAAGTTCAACGAAAAAACAGATTAATAAAACACATAGTTATATATAAAAGATAAAAAAAAAAATACACGAATACAAACATAATAATATATATACACCAAACTCAAAAGGTCATGTAAAAAAATTCTTGTAAGGAATAAATCGCTTCTTGTAGCAATATTTCTTTTAATTTTATTTTGAACAATTTTAAGCTAGTAACTTCCTTAAGGCAACGAGGGAGATGATTGTATATCTTAATGGGCATAACCGTGACTCCATTACTGACAACGGAGAGTTTATGTTTTGGTACCAAACCATTGTTCGTATGTCTTAAGCTATAGTGTATATTGCGATCAGAGAACTGGGTAAATTGTTGGTTTGGTATGTTGGTTTTAACAAACATAAAACATGTTTTATGTAAATTATCTTATAAAAAATAGTTTAATTAATGTAGTTATTTGCAACTCATAACATTAAGAATTAACATAATATAAATACACATCACAGAAATTAGACAACCTCCGAATCCAAAGTGAAAGGTGCATGGGCAAGATTCATTTATAAAAAACGCGAACATACAACCATTCACACTGACATTGCCAATGCAAGTGGGAATTGAACCTATAGCTACTATGGAGAAATTCTCTAGTCACATTTGCGATCGCGCACTCTTGCCAACTACCCCACCAAGTCGGCTGTATACAGTGTGTACATAAAGTATGGAATATAAAATATTTTGGAAAAATCCTCGAACATGCCGATTTTTATTTTGAATTGCGCATCTTTTGCTTTGATTTCTTTAGCTATGAATTTAATCCATATTTTATGTACACACTGTATAATAATTTAATAACAATGTCTTCCTACCTTATTTTTCTAACTGTGTTTCACAACGATACTCAATAACAATATCTTAGTAATAGGTGCTAAATTACAAAAGTAGGAAAATCAACATCAAATCGTATGGAAAATAACATTGGTTACCTCAAGGAATTATTATTGGACCTCTGCTTTTCATAATTTATATAAAATATATACATAAAATGATTTTATAAATTTATTTACAGAAGATACGTTAATATCATGTAGTAGAACAGATCTTACTGAGACGGTTACTAGAATGAATGAGGTGTTGGAAAAAGTAAATAGCTACGTACTTAAATATAAATAAATTAAAATTAAATATTACTAAAATTAACGTAATGATTCTAAATCTACCATATTATGTCAAATAAACATGGACTTACTTCAACTAAAAATAAATAAAGAAAAATTTAGTGGGTGCAGGAAATTAAATATATCATCATTGATATCGTAAAGTTTAAAAGCCACTCTGAATATGTAGAAAAGAAAATTTTAGAAAAGCTATTCTTTGGCTCAAGAATTTCCCCCGCATTTCTCAATATCCTCAAAAACTACAGTTTATAAAACGATTAGTCAACCGCATTTCAAATATTGTTCCACAATGTTGTACCTACTAGAAAGCAATCACATGCAGTATGCAAAAGCTTCAAAATGAAATTTCAGAATTATTTTAAAATGCAACACCAATTATCTGTATGCTTGAAGAATTAAACTGGTTTTCTGCTAAACAACCAATATGTTTTATGTGCATGATTTTTATTTGAATTTTATCCAAAAATATGTAAACAAACTACTTGGATGGCTTCTCAATAAAAAATAATTTGATACGTTAATATTATAAAACAATAACAAATAACTTCCACATAGTTCAATGAAATTAATATATTTTGAAGATTAAACGAATTTAATAAATTAGCTAATGATATAAAAAAAGTAATAACCTGAATACCTTTAAAAGCAAACTGATTGCATATTAAAATATGTCCAGCTAATGAACATCCTTAAAATGTAATTAAATCAAAATTAATTTCTCAATACCTCTCTCAGTCGATGGTAATAATTATGTTCTTACCAATAATATTAGTGTAATTGTTATAAATTATTCATATACTCGCAAACATGCATATAGACGAGTATATAAGTGAATATTGTATTGATGTAGTTTGTATATTAGGGTTTTCCTACTAAACAAATAAATTGAAATTAAATTCATGCTTTCATAACTAATCATAAAGTATCTTTCACTCTTTAAGGGCCTGTGTAAGTTACTGGTAAATAACTAGAGGACTAGAATGTGAATATAGTCTGCTAAAATGTTGAAATAAGACCATTTCTAATCATCTTGTTAATTCAGTAACTTACCCAAAGGCAAAAAGACTGGCCCTAAATAAAAGAAAACATGTTGTCAACACAGTATTATCACCTCTACAGGTTTTCCTACCTTTTTTATTTACTCTCTTAGCTGCCACGGTCTTTTTGTTTGGTTTTCTGGCTCGTTTCAGAACTTCCGATACCGCTATTTTTATAGGTGCAGGTTTTTCCTCTTCTTCTTCTTCCTCTTCTGATTCAGTAGGTCCAGCAATTGCTTGCCAGTCCATGTCTTTAGCATCCTTACCTCTTGAAATGCCCCTCAATTCTTCTCTGTGGAAAGAAAAGAACAAGAAAATACAACACACCACAGATGAGGAAGAAGAGGGGGGCAGAGATAAATAAAAATCATTGCCATGAATTCAGCCATGTAATGATAAGGTGATTTTAACTGCGAAGAATATGGAGGAGTATTTTGTAACAACTAAGATAGAAATAAACATTTTTACTAAATATTAAACCCAAATCTGGTGACAACAAGGGGCAGAAAATGAAAGAATAATAATTATTAAAGCAGAATTTTAAAAGCATGTTTTAAAATACAAAAATCTTAAAATAAATAAGAAAAAAACAAAAGATGATTAAAAAAAATACTAAGATGAAGGAAATTGCATGGTAAATATACTGTTTCATGAAGAAATTGAAAGGAAATTTATTGCACATATTTAGCTATGAAAATATGGTAGGAAGAAAAGTTTAATGGAATGTCGAAAGTTACATTAATAGTGGTTAAAAATGTAAGAGGAAACAAAAAGCATTTAATAGTAGTAGTATTATGGATATTAGAAAAATAAACAAAGAATAAAAAAACAAAATATAGAATATTTTAGACTATTAAAAAGTAAAGAAAAAAAAGTAAATACAAAAAGTTAATGAAAACATTAAAAATACAGATAATCAACAATTATTAGAGGAAAAAAAGAGAAAGTAAGGAAGGAAAGCAAATATAAAAGAATTATCGAGACCTAGATAGGAGAAAATTAGGAAAGAAAATAAAAAATAATCGGAAACATAATTATAAGAACTATAAATAGAAAATATGAATAGTGATAGTAGAATTGTCGCAAGAGAGGTCAAAGAATGAAACGTGTAATAGGTACTAGAAAAAAGAAACACATTAAGAAATATTGAGAAATGAAACAGTAAACAATAAAAAACGATAAAAGAATAAAGAAAACGATAACAATAAATTTAATTATTAGTATAAATAATAAAGTGACAAATTTTAAGAGGAAAATCTAACGTCACGTAATAAATTTAAATAAGTAACAAAAAAGTAGAGAAGAAAATGAAGTAAAAGAAAAATATGTAAGTTCGAGAAAAACTTATAAGTTAGGAAGAAACCTTGGAAAATAAATGGAAGTAATCTCTGAATTAATATATCAAAAGTTATTACATGCAAACACAAAAGATTGTGAAAGAAGAGAGGAGGATTAGTAAACATGAAAATAAGAATTAAAAATAGTTGGAAGAAAAATGAAAAATTGACGGAAAAATTAGGAAAAGTTGTAATGAAAGTTAATGCAACGAAGCATTATATTCAGTACAAATAAAGCCGTATGTGAATGAGTAAATAAGGAAGTAAATAAATCAACTAAATAAATAAGCAAAACTAAAAAGGAATTAAAAAGTTGAAATGCTAATCATGGAAGCAAGAAAAAAGGCAAAAACATCGTAGAAAAATTAATAGGCAACGTGTAAAGGAGAACATATAAAAATTATAAAACAATATAATACACATATAAAAGGACGTAAAGAGTATATCGGAGTTACAAAGTGTGATATGAGAGATGATTAATGTAAAAAACAAATTAACCAATAAGAACAACTTTCAAATATACAAAGAAAGATATGTGCAAAATAGATGAAGAAGTAGCAAAGAAGAATAAACTCTAAAATTATAAACATGGGTTATAACTAAAATAGAACCAGAGAATATGAAAAACGCAGAGAAAAATTCAAAACAATTAAAAACAATAAACAAAATGAAATGCAAGAATCCACATGACAAAAGTGTTAGAGTAAAATGTTATAGAAAAAAGTAAAATAAAATAAATATGAGAATACGAAAATAAATTAGTGTAATAACAAATTAATTAATTGCATTTAAAACTACATGCTATATGCAGTGAAAGTCTAACAAGGGTATAATATTAAATTAACGAATTTTAAATCAGGTTATTTATTACTCGTAGTTAGTTAAACCTGGCGCGTGTTAAAATAAAGAATATAGACTATATTCACTTAGAAAAGAGATAAGTAAGTCATAGGTGTGCAAAAACTCATATACATTCGGATAACCAGTGTAGTAGCTTCAATTAAACAGCTGCTCTGTCGATACCATACAGGCATTAGTTTTTCTATGGTCGATTCTTATTTACAGTTAAATACGCTACATACAGTGCTCTGAAGAACAAGGTCACCCATCACTCCATGGTGTAAATGTCTCTTTTCTAAGTATGTATAGTCAACCAGCAATCCACCAATGAAGACAAAACTAATCAGAGCTGCTACAACTACACTTACCTCATTGCTCCAATCAAAGGATATTTAACATTTCCGCCACAAACAGTACCCGTGAAATCGTCCATATCGACGGTCCAAACCATAGCCCCAGCGTATCCACTTTCTTTGACCCACTTCATCTTGTGCCTGATGGATTTTTCGTCGTCGAATCCTACCCATTGGTCGCCGTCTACAAGGTATGGTACTTTCATTTCGTCGTCCCAATAGTAAGTAGCGCCATTTTGAAGCATTTCACAGATCTGTTTGATATATATGCAGTTTAAAGAAGGCTCAAATTGGTGGTTTGGTAGAAACCAAAGAATATGCCACTTGTTTCAATAACTTTATAAAAATAGATTCAATTGAAGTTAAAAGAGTTCTAAACTCTAATGAAAATATATTTCAACTAGCTAGGATTTAGGAGAACCATTTTTAATCTTTAAACGTCTGTTTTTACACCCTTTCAGTTGAAGTCATTTCTATCAAATTACAACATTGTAGCTGGAATGGTTTGGGAGAAACAAACTCTATCGCTTCCTTAGAGGAAGCTTTCGAAAAAATCAGAATTTAATGGACGATTTCCGCACCTAAGATTCACCCCTTTAAAACTTAATGATTTCAGCGCTTACGGTTTGGGCTCTGCATTGAGTCAGTGAGGACACTTAACTTTATATGGAGGGTGATTCAGTTTTAATTTTGAATATGTTGGGAGAATACTCTTCGAACAAATGAGTGTGTCTTTAAGCGTGAACGATTGCAGTTAATTGAGCTGAAAATGGTGGACATAGAAAAATTATTTAATGAAATATTTTTGCTAATGCCTATATGGGATCAAGCAAGTAATGTTGTAGTGTCCATTTCGTGACTGTTCATCAACTTGCCAGAAAAGCAACTGAGTAATCCAGTGTGTAGAACGCGTTCAATATGCACACAAATCTGTAACGCTCGGTCTCGCTACGATACGCTCCGGACACACTCTCTCACTTCCATTTTGTGTGTATGTGGACACTTAGCAGTGAAACGTTTATAAATCATATAAAAACGGCTGATGGTTTTAAAATTTTTTTATTGTAAAACAACAAAAAAGATACAAGAAGATTAAAGAAGATGCTTAAAGTGCAATCCAAA
The DNA here is from genome assembly GCA_029963845.1 of Rhamnusium bicolor. Classification (NCBI taxonomy): domain Eukaryota; kingdom Metazoa; phylum Arthropoda; class Insecta; order Coleoptera; family Cerambycidae; genus Rhamnusium; species Rhamnusium bicolor. Next base: position 1,042,057 of record JANEYF010002575.1, on the reverse strand, counting down.
GTTGTCACGTATTCTTGACAAGGTCGAATTAATCAATTTATGACATTTGTCAACATTTTTAGGTTTTGTCTCATCTCATTGCGGGTACTTTCTATCCTCAGAATGAATTCGCCGCTGGTTGTAAGAGGTGTTCTGTAAACTTTTTTTTGATAGTCCCTAACAAATAAATCTAATGGATTTAGATCTGGCGAGCGAGGCGACCAGGGTACAGATTCCACACCTAGATTCAATTCAGAAAAATTGGTTTTTTCATCTGACCTCTCCAACGCTCCGGGTAGTTTTCGTTTAATCGTTCTGTAACTATTAAGGGGCACATTTTCCAATAAGTCCTCCAAGTCTTTACAAGAAACTCATGAAAGGGTACGACATTCAAACCTGATGGGAAAAAATGTGATCGGAAACATTATTACATATCACTCCAATCCAGGCAATGAAACTAAATTCGTTTTGAAATGAAGTAGGCCTGATTTCGTGGGGATTTTCATGGGCCTAAAAGTTAACCATCCCAGCTCCTGTAAAATATTCCTCGTTGTTCTACAGAATTTTACGCAAAAACTGCGGATCATCTACTTTTCAAGATTCAGTTGCAGAAATTCAAACGTTTTTCTGCGTCCCTTGGCTTCAATTCCTGCATAAGTTGTAGATGAAAGGCTTTTCGATGGTCTTTTTTCAAAGCTCGGAATACTCTTAGTTGCGACACCTTAACATTTGTAGCTACTCGTCTTGTAGGCAACATCCGGGAAAATTCTGTTATCTTACCTGTTATTCCGATTTTGGGATTGATTTTGCTCACCAGCAAACTCAGTCCAAGTTCTCTGAATCAACAGTGCGTAGCAACAAAAACTTGCGCACTAGGAACCCTCCTTCGCGAAAAACATTTTCGAGATTTTCTGAACTGTTGCATGAGAACTTTCATTGCTGAATTCATAAACAAAATGTCCACATGCTAGTTGAAAAATATCTTGGCAATTTTTCTTTTAACAAGAGCACACTTCAACAACTATTATTAACCGAATTGATTGACATAGCATTCATGTAATTATATTATTGTTTGTTTACCTACTTTCATGACCAACTCAAAATAATTTCTGCGCAATAGCGTGTTTGCTGGCTTTTGAGACAAAAGCAAATATGTCTGAAAATATTACCTTAAACTAAGATCCGTAAGAGCGCGTCTTATTCCAAATTGGATGAGGCTTTTAAAAAATGAGAAAAAAAATTGAAAAAAGTAAATTTTTTCTTGTAATAATTCCAATGTAATTTCATTGCACACAACTGGTGTCACAACTGGATGAACATAACATTAAAAACAACCCTACCCAATGCAAGGCATGCATACAAAATTTTGTTCGGCTTGCTCCTTTTCCTAAAAGATGTGAATATGAAAAAATGATTTATTTCTTTAAACTTTGACGCACTGTATCTTTCTTAGGAAGTGAATGAGAGGTACATACTCGTATGTTATATTTATCTAAATTATAATAACCAGGAGAGTATTCTCCCAAGTTATTCGAGATTAAAACTGAATCACCCTGTATTTTTCCTGAAAAGTTGTCTTGTAATCGTAAAGTAACCATAATAACGTTGTGACCTAGAACATATTTGGAACAAGCAGACCCAATCATGGTAAGAATATGAATACTTTTAAATATATTAAGAATCCATCACTACCCCAGGGGCCTACACACCATGAAATCTGAAATTTAGGGTTTCTTTTATTCTTCTCGCCTCTATTTTTGTAATTAAAATTTGGATCGTTTGTAAAATTATTTGCACTGAATAAATCTTATTCTACATCACTGAAAACTGAAACCAACTGATATTAAGTAACAGAATAATTTAGAGCAAAGATAAAATTCATTTTTATTTCATTGATTTTCGTAATTCATTCTGATTTTTTTTAACAATGTATTTTAGAGAAAGAAAAAATATTTGACATAACTGTTTACCAGAATCAACAACAAAATCAATAACATTCAACAAAAAAAAATTCATCAGAAACTTGAATTACTTGAACTACTGATTAAAAATAGATGTCCTTGATGATTGCAATTTAAATATTTACTTTATTATTTTTACATTCTAGCATCAATTCATAATTAATTATTGAAAGTAAACAAATATTCCTAGAATTCGGCAAAAAAGTTTAGCTGATTTAGTACAGAAAAAATGATATCGCTTTAAGCAGATATTGAGATTTGTTAGAAATGCATTTTATTTTTATATACAGGATGGTCTCCTAAGTATGTTACAATAATTAAGTAGGTAATTTCTTGAGTAATTTCAAAAGGAAAAGTGTCTTAAACGACTTCATGTTTGAAATATATGATGTCGAAGGTTTCAAAATATTTTCAACGCTTCCTCAAAAATCTTGAAAAAAAAATTTTTTTTATCTAATTTTTTTATGTTTTAAAATTACGATACTTGGGAACATGGAAACATGAAGGCACTAATTGGGTACTGTGTACTGTACTTTCCAGCCTTATGTTAGTTTTTGTTCCTAGATCCAATTTTTAGCTACCCTAAGTCGATGAAGGGCACTAACTCCGAAACACGTATCCATAGCTTCATGGTTGTTTATTTTTTTTCAGGGATATGGCACTAAACCTTCCTTGTTTTATTTTCGAACCCAATAGCTCTATCCTTGTTTAAAATCATTAGTGAAAATTACAGAAAAAATGTCTTTTGTTTTTCATGTGAAAATTCGTTTTCGAGAAAAATGCGAAAACGTTAGTTATTTTAAAAAAATTTCATCTTTTGCAGCTATGGCTTCTGAAACTTTTCGAGATACATAAGAGCAAATTCAGCTCCTGGGGAGTGCACTGCAATAGGAGATATGGGTTATAACAGACAAAGCTTATAAATCAAAATTTGTTAGATGTGGATGGATTAAGTATTCTGTGTTGTAGACGTCTGCATAATAAATAGGTATGAAACAAGTTATTATTTTTTTCGAATATTATGATTTTAATAAACGGTTGCATTTGATGGATGGATATATTGTCTCCTATTATCATATTATGTTAAGCAGTACTGATAATTTTTGTTTTAATCTCTACTTTCAAAACATGAAATTTGAAGTTATAATACTAAAATAATTCTCATTCTAACTTACTTTAAAACTTCTTCAGTTATTTCATCGTCTCTTACTACAGTACTTTTAACAAAATAATGTGGTTAGGTTAGGTTTTTTTGTGAGTGGGTTCTTCCCGGTCCTCTACTGCGCAAATATTGTGGTAATAAGAAATGCGGGTCATGGTAATAAATGATTTGCACTCAACGAGTAAAAGCCTGTTAAAATGCCTGAAAAGTGCAAAACTAAGATAATGCGATGTACCTACGAAACAAGTGCTATGAATTTAGCAATAGATGCTGTTAAAAATAAGGATTATTCTATAGTGTTATATTTTATGGCCCACTTGACTTTCATGGCTCAGGTCCATTCATTATTATTTCTTTTTAATCATATATTTAACATGGGCCTCTTTCCGCTACCAAGGCCTATCACCATTTCCATCTAAACTTAATTGTTATAAATTACCCATCCACGTCTCTTATTACCTAATTTGACTCTTATTACAGTGATCTAGATAAACCAATGAAAATAATTTCGTATTTTTAACATACTGAAACTACGATGATATTCAAACTTTTTCTACTGTGATTTTAAAAGAATAATCAAGATTACGACATTACGACTAACCATATCAAAGAAATATAATTTTCATCATGCTTGATTTCAAAAATTCTGAAAAGGCAGATATGCAGTTCATATAATATGATCCTAACAATGGTGACTTATAGTAAACAGAGCTTATTTAGTATAAGGAAAGGCACCGATGATGCTTGTGCAACGTCCTAGAAGAGCTTACCAGGCATAAACAAGTAAGACTGCTGCGGGTCCCGGGACATATCGGTGTTCCAGGCAACGAGAAGGCCGATAAATTGGCTAGACTTGAAGCCAAGGAGCCCTTCCTCGGGCCTGAGCATATATTGGGCATCATAAGAAAACAGGTCACGACGGCCCTTAATGAGTATGCCTACAAGACACTGAGGAAACACTGAAGGACCAACAGGGACTATAAACAAACTTGTCATTTTGAGATGGGGCTGAATGATCGAGATCGGCAGGATTACTGGGCCGAAGTCGAAAGACTGAATCTTTTAATTAGGGTTCAGAGAGGCCACTGCAGACTTAGGAAATATCTATCATTGGGGAAGACCCTATATATCCAGGATCCGGATTGCGGGAGTGATGAAGCAACATCCTACCACTTCCTGGGTCAGTGTGAAACATCCGGATGCTCGAGGCATAGCATCCTCGGTACTAGACGCTTCGGTCCTAGATGCTTCTATGGGAAGAGACCAGTTTCCTCGCACTGAGTAACATCTTGACCTTCATTAGAAGATCGGAAAGATTCGACGAGGGAGCAAGAGAATTACATGGCTAAGGAAATAGCTAGAAGTTGGTTAAAAGGGCCCTTCTGCGGACCACTTGCCGGGCGTCAACCTCCCCAACCATTATCATGACCACTGCCATTGGTATTATTAAATATGATTAAATTTGCCAAAACAAGATTTTGTTTAAAATAGTTCTTCAATTGCAGCACTGTGTAATTTTAGATTTTTCTGAAGCTTAACTGATAAAAAGACATGAAGAACATTCGCGAAATAGTCAAAAAGTTGGTATACATACCTCGTAATAAGCCAAAAATCCAGATTCCTTTGAATAGGTCCCTTCTTTACCTCCTCCACTTGCTGGAGCATGAACTCCGTGCCTATTTGTATCAGATAAAGTGAACGATCTACCATAGGTTGGCATACCAATAACCATTTTCTCTTTGGGGGGCGCCCAGTTTTACCCACAAATTAGCTGCGTGTTCAATATTCAGCTGTTTCTGATACTGACTGTCGCTGCTGGGAGAGTAAAGTGGAGCATTGTGTCCAGTTTCACGTTCCCATTTTCCATGGAAATCGTAGGCCATCAAGTTGATGAAGTCGAGATAGGAGGCTACTGCGGGAACATCGTAACCTCCCTTGATATTATCAGGACCGACAGGAACAGCGGCAGAGAGTAGGAGACGGTTCTTCTTTATTTCCTGGGCTTCAGCCTCGAAAGCCTCGCGTAGTTCTAAAATCATGTTTTAATTTTGATTATAATTATCATTTCCATAAAAAGTGTATAGACTATAATAATGCTCAATGTTTTTTTGTTGGAATAAACAACATTATTATAGGAGTGTTTAAAGGAGAAATTTGAAATAAAGACATATATAGGTTTATCATGTCTTAGAGTTGCCAGTTTTGAGAGCTGCTTTTTAAAGTTACAGAAATTATTTATGTTACATTTATGGATATTTTTAGGCAGATTCAAAATATAAAAAAAAGATAAATAATTGAGTCAGTTTAATAACATATGGAGTAAACTTGTATAATTTTAAATGCACCGTGTTTGATTCATTATCTATCTAAAACATGATACTAGCGTATTGAGATAAGAATGACAGTACAAAATGTAAGAAACTATAGATATTTATTATTGTTGTCATATTAGGTTTAAAAAAATGCCCAATAATAATTTTCTTATTTTTTTCTAGATATTGAGCCCTATTCAGTAAGTAATAAAAATAATATTAATTTAGCTTTTTTTTGCACTTAGCAAAGAATGGAATGCTATTATGTAATAAAAATGTTTAATGTGTTGCTGAAGGACGTCCAAGAACTTGAATGCAAACTATAAACTTGTATTGAAACGCTTTTTTCTAGAAATGCATTCTACGATTTTAGCGAATTCTTTATCAACTGGTTTTTTCCATATAAAATTATGATTTTTTTGCTTTAAAATGTTTTCAATGTTTTTTGCATACTTCAATTTGTCTTCATGTCAATGTAATAGTGCATTACATTATGTTTATTTATATTTAAAAAAATTTTTTTGCTATTTTATCTATAACAACCTACTACATAGATTTTAAACTGTTTTTATAATATTTTTACTACATTCTGTATGTTCCTGACTTATCATAACACAATATACCACTTCGATGCCTTACTTTTCTACTTTTATAATTTTTACTACAAAATAAGTGTGTATATACATATATATGTTTCTTTTTTTTTTGTATTTCCTTTTACTTGCTGTTTTTAGCAACTTTAGTTATTATGTACTTTTACCTAGTTAATGTAATCTATATTTATAAATCTGCTGCTTATTAGTTATTACTCTGACCTGCTGCAAATGTTCAACAATGTACGTGGTTAAGAAAGAATCACAGCCCCACAAAAAAAAAAAATTCTGACATAGCAATGAGACGAGTATATCTTATGTATTTTTGATCGCTGATTTCGAATCCGGGTTCAAAAAAAGTCGTACATCCCCAAAAAAAATTTTAGAGCCAAAAAACACCCCCTGAATCGTTTTGCTTAATATTTTCTGGAAAAATTGAATGTATTACGATAAAAATAAAGGTGAATTGCAGCGTTCACCCTATCGGTATGAAACGCACCCCCATAGAGGGAATAATTATTTCCCGGAAAATTTAGGTGACTATAGTGAAGAACAAGGGGAACGTTTCCACCAGGACATAGCCGAAATGGAAAAACGATATCAAGGAAGATGGGACGAACACATGATAGCAGACTACTGTTGGTCTCTGAAAAGAGAAACGAAAGAACAACACAAACGACAGTCAATAAGAAGATCGTTTGAAAATAAAGTTAAAAGATACCATAAAAAAAAGATTAAAAAAAGAAGAATTAAAAGCTACTATCCCCTTCAGGGATGCGTTTTATACCCAAATGGTGTTAAGATTGGTGAGAAATGACTGCTAATATCCTAGCCATAAGGATCTCTGCAAATAAGAACATCCATATAATGAATCAAATTTTATGTTTTTTCCTTTATTTTTTCTGTAATTGAAGTTAAGGGTTGTTTTTCATAACGGTATAGGGGTAGTTTTGGGGTATTACGTGAATTCTACGTCAGTTTATTGCAAACCTAACGAAACTTAAAAATTTTATAGATGTTTTTCAGTCATTGTCGTTATCAATTGGTTTGATGGCAAATGAGGGTGGTTCTTACCCTCTATGGGGGTGCGTTTCATACCGATAGGGTGAACGCTGCAATTCACCTTAATTTTTATCGTAATACATTCAATTTTTCCCGAAAATATTAAACAAAACGATTCAAGGGGTGTTTTTTTGGCTCTAAAATTTTTTTTGGGGGTGTACGACTATTTTTGACCCCGGATTCGGAATCAGTGATCTAAAATACATAAGGATATACTCGTCTCATTGCTAGGTCAGAATTTATTTTTTTTTTGTGGGGCTGTGATCTATCTATCTATCTATCTAATGTGACGCGACATAATCATGCAAACTATGTAAAAGAGTCTTCACATACTGGCGTCACTCTAATGAGGAAACCTCGTAAATCCATTTTCTTCTGAAAATGAGATAGATATTGATGCCATCTAGTGCATGAAGCTGTAACTGAACAATAGAGAAACCTCATAAATCTATATTTATTTAAATTCATATTATAAAGAGAAATGTATATCTCCTATATCCACTTTAATATGATTTCAACAGCAACCTCGCATATCCATCCGTGTGAAATATTCCGTGATTAACATAGGAAAACTTCGTAAATCCTTAAGGTGCATGTAAATAAAAGTATCGTTGAACAGTTTTCATGTGATTTCGATAGTGTTTGTTTTTCCAGAGTGAAGAAATAGACGTGGCTTGCGGTAAAATAATTTAGCTCTTTTCAGAAGACATTTCTGTATATTAATTTGAAAATTATCAAATCATTGATTTCTTACTATTTAACCTCAAAATTGGTTGGTACTTGCTTGTATTACTTATTATTATTATGTTCATTTAAATCGATTTGTAGTAGTATTTATCGCTAATTTTTACCTACGTTTTGAAAGTAACTGAAAAGTGGAGTAAGATAAACAACGTTTGGGGATATTTAAAAGAAAAGGTTTATACTATTCCAGTGTTAACAAGAGATGAATTAGTTTTATGGATTGAGTAAGCTAGTAATAAGGTGTGGCAAAATGCATATCAAATATCTACCGCCTTTAGTTCATTGATTCGACAGTGTCGGAATGCATTGAGGTAAGTGGATGCAGTTTCTTTGAAAATGTTTGTTTTTATTTTTCTTCTCTTGTGTATTAGGCCTATGGGGAATATCACTTAAAAGAAACGCGCCGTATACTCTACCTCTCTCATGGTGGTATGAAAATGAGTATTTTGCATTACAAAATTCTTGCGATATTTACTTTCATCATTCTTTTGCAGAGCTAGCTTTTCTATTGCTTTCTTTTAATACGATGATCTGCAATGTCTGCACAAAATATTTAACTAGAAATAAATCGGAAACACTACTACCTTACCATAGGTAATTTGGTAAGTAGTTCGGTATTTTCTGTTCCAAAAATATCCAATAGCTTACAACATATTCCTAGAAAAAGGACATGAAAACCCCGTGTCTAAGCCAATGACTTTCTGTTACTATTTTTGATCTCATCTGTAGATGCAGGTTTGTCTTCCCTTAAATAACTAATAAATTGTTTTTTATTGAAACTTCTACACCCTGTATGAACGTTATGATACAGCTACCGTAGCATAACAGTTTCCAATCTAAAATGTTAAATAATTTTTTTTGCAGCTTGGCTGCTGGACTATATATGGTTTACTTGAATGAATGCACGAGTTATATGGAGGGAACTAATTTATTGCCTATCTTTAGGTTTTATTCGTTACAGAAGAAAGAAAGCATATATGTTCTCTTTCAAATCAGAAGTGACCTAGAAACGTTTATGTTGCGGCAGCTGTACATTTTTCGTATTAAGTTTATAGAGGAAACTGAGCCACTCTGTATAAGTACATAGATTTTACATAATTTTTCGATATAAACAATATATAGCGCAAAATTAAGGTGCAGTTTGGAAATTATATGACTGAACTAATTAATTTTCAAGCCAAGTAAGTTATTTAAAATTAGAAAATAAGTAATGACAAATCAACACAAAACCTAAATACTATATTTTGACTGTTCGTTCGCTGATGTTTCAGGTTATTGGCTGTTAGATCGTGCAACGTACAAATTATAATTTCACCGGTAACCATACCGAAATTTAGGTCAAAGAAAGTGCATGGGAAAATACTTAGGCATGGCTATTACTGAATGCGATTTTACTTATACTTATCCATTACAACAATAATATAAATTATTTTTACGCGTTCTGTTGGGTCAGTGTTTAGATATTAACGACTTTTTCTATCATAAAACTAATCGTTATGTTCATTACTCAAAAGCAAGTGAAACACGTGTTTCTATAACCATAGGTTATTTCCTATTGTTCTTATAAGTAGTCACTTACTTAAACTATCAACGTTATTTTTAATTTTAAATTAAAATTTTCTGGGTTTTTGAACCTCAAAAAGTAAAAAAAAATTAAATATCATGACTTCCTCCTTTACTTTAGTAAATCCACCATTCTTTTTGCTAAGTTAGGATCCACGAACAATTTGGCAATTAAAACGAAAATATACAGCATTGAATGAGATTTCAAAATTGGAGACATCCTAAATAAATAAATAATAAATAAATACGTAAATAAATAAATAACACCACAGAAATTAGACCACCCCCGAATCCAAAGTCGAAGCTGCAGGGGCGACGGTTATACTTATGAAAAATCGCGGAACCACAACCATTCTCGCCGACATTGCCTATGATGGTGGTGGGATTCGAACCGCAGGACGATGGATAGATTATGTAGTCGCACTTGCCATCGCTCTAGCCAGCTACACCAACACGCCATTTTGAAACTGTCGCGACATTTGGATTAATGGGGATTTTTAATACAGACTTACAAAAACACACAAAGAAAAAAATATTTTACATGAAAATAATAATATATACTAAAAATACTAGAGAAATTTGCGCCCACAATGTTATATATTAAATTGTCCATTGTCAAAAATAATATAAAAAAATATTGTAGATCAGTTACATAACCTTCAAGAGCTTAAATATAAGAAAAGTTACTTTTAATATTCTCAGTGATTATCGGTGATAGATTTCTATGCAATTTTTTAAAGCATTGTTTATAATAATGATGTGTGAAAATGTGTAAATACCATAATTTTAAATGTTTTAAACAAGTAACTATATGAGAAACACAAACAATAAACATACTTGGTAATTTGCATACTTACATATAATATATTACATGTATTAGGAAATAATTTTAATGATTGTATTTCAGATAGTGCTTAGATACAATATTTTAATTAAATTAATAAAGATAATATACGAGCCATAAATCAAATATACAATTTGTGAGAAAGTCTTGAAGGAAAGTGAATTTATAATCGGTGCATTACATTTCTGTGCCAGATATTCAAATATGCAGTGTATCCCTCGATTGTGAATCAAATTGTCTTGTTTTACGTTTTAAAAAATAATTGTAGAGGAAGAAAAGGTTTTGCTTACTGATAAAATAATTCACTAATGAACAGCAAAGTTCAATGTAAGAATGTTAAAAATTTAAAAATATCGGTTATTTGACATATTACGGGATGTCGATTATATATGGTATGCGCAATGTTATATTTAGTCATAATAAAATTCAAGGAAACAATAATTAAGTTTATTTCAGATGTAACATAATCCAGTCAGTATGGATGTTTGCCTTGCAAAAGGTGGGGTAGAAATGATTTTGATATATGTTGTTTAGGTCGGTACCCTGTTTTCAACTTTGCAGGAGGGTGGCGCGAGCCGCCATCATAAATGAAAGGCGCAGAAAATAGTTTTCTTCAAAATAACTCCGGAATAGTTGATCCAACAACAAAAATGGCAATAACAGAGTTAAAGAAGATAAAATCTTTTGTATATACATTTTTTTTGTAAGTCTAATATGTAACGCGTTGCAACGGCGGAAAGATGAACAAAAAATCGTCAAATTCCATTTTTGTTATTTTGTAAACTTAAAGTAAACACATTTCCACACCACCATGAGGTAGAGTAAGTTAGCAAATGACTACTAGAATGAAGACGTCAATATCAACCGACCCGGACAGTCAAAAAGGAGAAAAAAGTAATAATATAATCACGAACATAGATTACGAATACGAGCCGCATTCTAGGCCTAGGTTCAGGGACTAACGGCCTCCGCGCGGATCAAGTACCATTCCGATCTCTAAGATCGCGAAACTTGAATATCAATGGATTAGGCCTACTGGGGATACCACAGTAAATAAGAACACGCCATTTACTCTACCTCATAGTGGTGTGGAAATGAGTTTACTCTGAGTTTACAAAATTATTATAATTGCCTGATGAATGACCAGAAAGAATAAAAAAAATATAGCAAAAATGGAGTTTGGAAAATGTTCATTTTTTCGCTGCTGTAACTCGTTACATATTAGACCTACAAAAAAAAAATGTATATATATATATATATATATATACAGTCTGGACCCTTGGATAACCTCACCCAAGAATTACTGCATTTATAGGGAAATAAATATTATTTGTAAATAATACTGCTAGCATTTTCTTAAATGCACTTCTTTAATAACAGCAGTACTACTACTTTCTTTTATAGTTTTTATTACTTAAGAAAAACTAGAAATTTACAAAAAATAGCCTTTTACAGTATGCCAATAGGATAACCCCATGTATAAAAAAAATTATCGACACAATCTAAGCTAATTTAAATAATATGTTAATATTTAGTATGTCCTCCTTTTACACTTATGACGTTAAATATTCTTTACGGTAATGATTCGTACAAATTTTCAATTAAATTAATGGGAATTTCGTTCCAGCACTTTCTAATAGCATTTTTTTAAGTCTTCCTTATTTAGAAACTGTTTTCCATTAGCATACACTTTTCGAGTAAGCCATCCCCACAAGTTTTCTATAATATTTAAGTCCGGTGATAAAGCTGGCCACTCAAGAACTCGAATGTTATGATTGTTAAACCAACGTTTCACAATTTTCGCCGTATGGATTCCTGCATTATTCTGTTGGTAAATCCATTCTTCTCCTTCCATAATTCTGTCTATGTTATTCTTTTCATTTTCCAACAGATCCACGTATTTTTGTGCATTTTGCTTTCCCTCTAAGAATACAAGATCAACAGTTCCCTTACTACTTATTGCACCCCAGATCATAACACTACCAAGTGCAGCATGTCTGCGTGCCAAGATTACTTCATCTTTTCTAAGGTCATGAAAGTAATACCTAAAACCATCAGGGCCATCTAAATTGAATTTTTTTTTCGTCCGAAAAAATCACTTTTTTCCATTGGTGTGTCCAACCCATGTGGTTCTTTGCAAACACTTGACGAGCATCACGATGCTTTTCCTTAAGTACGGCGAAAATTGTGAAACGTTGGTTTAACAATCATAACATTCGAGTTCTTGAATGGCCAGCTATATCTCCGGACTTAAATATTATAGAAAACTTGTGGGGATGGCAGTTTCTAAATAAGGAAGACTTAAAAAATGCTATTAGAAAGTGTTGGAACGAAATTCCCATTAATTTAATTGAAAATTTATATGAATCATTACCGCAAAGAATATTTAACGTCATAAGTGTAAAAGGAGGACATACTAAATATTAACACATTATTTAAATTAGCTTACATTGTGTTGATAAATTTTTTTATACATGGGGTTATCCTAGATATACACAAAATTTAAGGAATTTTGTCTTTTTCAACTTGATCATTGAAATTTTTTTCGTTGGATCAACCGTTGCAGTTATTTCGAAAAAACCAATTTTTTACACATTTCATTAAACTTCGAGAACTTGGATTTTTCAACAGAGTCCAAACCTAAACAGCATATTTCGAAATGGTTTCTAGACCACCCTTTGTAAGGCAAAGGCTTTCTTTTTCCTTACTGACTGGATTAACAATATTTTAACTAATGTTTTTTTTTCTTAAAATTTTTTAATTTTGAATATTTTTACTAAATTTTGTATTTGACCATATCTTGGAATTCTAAGGTTCGGTGCAATGGTATTCGTGTTTAAATGTAATTGTTCACATACAACTACAACTCGCGGCTGCTACGTTTCCGCAATTCAGCTGCAACGCCCATAGCGATGCGGTTGCAGCATTTCGTCCGTTGGTTTATTATGGGCTGCTGTACCATACGAAGTGTTTGACACGAGCGGACGCATTTCACAGCAGCTTCAACCTTATAGCAAGCATTTATATTGGAGGTATAGCCAATCTCATGTTTGTATCTTCTCACTGCAAGAAATGTTTCATGATATAAAGAGTGTCATAGCTCCGAATCGACATTCTAAAGTAATTAAAAAATTTTGCCTGGTATTGGTTACACAGAGTGTGAGAAAAACCCTTTTAATAAACGACAGATCACCTCTGGGTGTACCCAGTGTTGTCTATTTTTTTTCTTTAAAACTGGCAATCCAAGATACACTACGACTACACGATGTCGAACGTCCATGGCGACTAGCACTGGGCCAAGAACAAAAGTCACTCTGTTTTCCTTCCGTAGAATATCCACTAAAAAACATACACTTCTACGTTAAGTGTGCGACAACCCCGCGGTTGCCGTTCCACCTCATTTGCGCTCATGTGCCCTGAGCCTAAGATACTTTTTTTATTTGGCTGTTTGACTTAAACGAAAAATAGAAGCAGTTTAGTCTTTAACATTTCATAATTTTTTGGAACGATGGGTATTTGTGGCAATATGTAGTAACGATTTTTAATATAACAATTAATCATTAAAATATAACTTTAAGAAATATATTCAATTACTGCGTGGATAATAAAGTTTTGAACGTATGTGTTACTTTTATTTCGTAAATTGCAGCAGGCCAACTCTAAATTTGTCATGCCCAAAAGCGTAATGAAATTTAAAGAAAAATATCTAAAGTAGCTTGGTTTGATTCTTTATAAATGTTTGACATTCTGTCATTCATTAGCTACGATAATGAATTCTCTCTACGTTGAATAGAAATAAATAATAATTGGATATCGTGTTTCTTGTGTAAGTACATATTATCGTTATTGACAAAACCGGATTTCAGTATAACGTAGTTTTCCCTAGGTAAAACTATAAGTTATTTTTTATGTCAAAGACTATCAAAGAATATGCTGCAATTATGGCCCTCATCCTCGTATTGCACACGGACTGTAGAACTAGCACCTTCCTTCTTTGATATTCTTTGATATAAAAAAATAACTTGTTAAAATTATTTTTTTTATATATTATAAATTATTAAATTTACCATGAAATTAGGTTTAGCCGGTAAACGCATACATTAAAACTGATTCAATAACAGAAGTGCAGAGAGATTTCGTCTAATTTAATGTGCCCAGGCAAGACCGAGTTTCTTCATGAAACACAATTTTCAATCGGTGTCAACTTTTTCATAACAATGTGAAACTTTGGTTTACAAAAAACAGCATGTATATCCAAAAATATTGACAGTTCGTTTAGCCATAGGAATAAGTCGCTCTAAAATCAAACAATTATAGGCACTACATTTTTTAAACCAAAATAATAACCAACTCGCTATGGTTATTCTATGGTTATTGTCTAAGAATTAATATTAATTCTGGAACTCTTAATGTCGACTTTACTTTGGATCATAATGCCATCTATTGCAATATGAAATGTATCTGTGTGCACTAGAATAATCCCAATAATTGTTCTTTAACTTAAACCAAATGAAAGAAATCTTTTAAACTGTGACTCTTTTGTTTCGGGACACCCTGTACTGAAATAAGAGAACTAATTACTTAATTTTTTATTTTAGTATTAAACAGCGTTGGCCAACTCCAGTGGCGGTGCAAAAGCACCTGGGGCCCCTAAGCAAACATAAAAAATGGGCCCCCCTTACAAAAATATTAATTTATTTAGAGAATTTTATATTTACAATTACATTTTGCACAGAACATACATTGTTCACATATAACAAAAATAAAAGAAAATCCTCATGTCATAACGAGACAGTAAAAGTACACATAAAAAAAAATAAAATCTTCATGTCATAACATAACAACACAGTAAAAGTATATATGTCATATCACAAAAAATAAAAATAATAAAATCCTCATGTCATAACAGACCTCAAAATAAAAATATAAAAAAATAAGATAGGTCAGAAATCAAAATCTCTCTTTCTGGTAAATTGTTTGACAAGGTGTTTTATGTCCATAGTACACGCTGCTTTTTGCTCAATTGCTAAAATTAAAAGATCATATAGTCTATGTTGGCTTGCGGAATTTCTTAAATAGTTTTTGATTATTTTTAATTTACTAAATGATCTTTCTGCAGTCGCAACTGTTACAGGTAAAGTCAAAAATAAAAGCAATAAAGTAATAACCTCACCAAGATCGCTTTCGAGAGCACTATATTTTTTTAGCAACAGATTTGTCAAATCTCGAACACTCATACCGTCATCTAAATCCTCTTTCAATAAAGACACAACGTTAACAAACTGAATGGCGAGATTATGATTGAGGACATCAGAATACTTTTTCTGAAGTGAGTCACAACATCGAACTATCTCAGCTTCTTGAATTTTCAAAATATTTTTTTGGGACTAAAAATTCAAAACTATTTGATAATTTTTCAAATCTCTTAAATCGAGTCTTAAGCTGTTCTATTACAATGTCTAATGTGAACAAAAAAACAGTGATTTTAAATGATTCTTCTTGACTCTGAAAACGGTAATCAAAGGCCAGCTCATCAAAATGTAAATTTTTTTTTGGTACGAGATAGCGTTTTCACTGTTTCACTAAGATCTAAGTCCTTTTTCTTTCTCTCTCTTTGCAAAATTTTTGATGAGAAATTTATTTCTGTTAAAATTTTGTGCATCAATAAACACTGTAATACAAAGGGAAAAATTTCCATGCTTTTTCTCAAGCTTTTTGCTTGATCAGTCTCATTTTTTTTATTGCTTTTGAGTAATATTTCTGTCAGTGTTTTGATGATATCCATATAACGCAATTTTACAGCAGTAACAGATGTCAAACGCCCTGCCCAACGTGTTGGGTTCAGTTTTTTCAATGCTATTTTCGATTCAGCAGTGAAAGTACCTAATATATCCCAACGGTTTATACTACTGCCAAAGAAAGAATACAGACTTTACAGAAAAGTAAAAAATGCCTCGATCGATTTGCAACCATTCACAGCATCAAGTACTACCAGATTCAGGTTGTGGGCAGCGCAATGAACGTATTCTGCATTTGGCTGAATATTTTTTATTTTTTGTTGTACGCCGTTATATCCACTCATTACACTCGCACCGTCATATCCTTGACCGTAACACTTTTTAATGTCAATATTTTTTTGTTTTCGTATATCAGTTACAGTTTTTAACATGCCCTCAGTGGAACCATCCTTTCCTTGATAAAACATCAAAAACACTTCTTCAATGCGAACAGTTCGTTCTTGTTCAGTCCCCTGCATAGCCTCAACTTTAGCATATCTGATAACAACGCTCAGCTGGTCAACTTTTGTGATATCCTGAGTGGTATCCAATATTAACGAAAAGAAAGCGGCTTTATTAATTTCCGCCACTAAGGTATCTTCCAATTCCTTAGGGGCTCCGACCGTGCCCCCAAGGTCCGCGGCCCCTAAGCATTGCTTAGACCCGCTTATGCATATCACCGCCACTGGCCAACTCAATAGAAATATTAGATCGATAAGAAAGGATGTCATAATATATCGCAAATTATTGCCACATACATTAATCATACATTATCATACAAATTTATTTTTGTATAACATTTGAATCAATAATCAAATAGTTTTTGATTAAGTGTTATGTTCTTAATGCTAATAAAGTAATATTAGCAAGTTTAGATTCTTCTAGAAAAGATTAAACTAATTTACATGCAGCTGCTGTAACCTACAGCTAGCAATAAATTTTAATTTATACCTTGGATTTCTCTTGCCAGTCATCAACATTTGGATTGCACAAGTCGCAGTCATTTAAATGGTTGTAAATGTCAGGATATTTAATTCAGTAATGACAGGAAAAAATTGTAGATATGTTTTGAATAAACATACACTTGCCAATTTTACATGGTTAGTAATCTCATTTAAGAAAGAAGATTTAGATAACTCGCAAGCCTTGTGCGTCGCCTGGCAATGACGCATTCCGTCTTCACCAGATGTTATAAATGTTGGGATGAATTACTCGTTTATTACGGTTTTGACAAACGGTGTGCGGCAAGAATATGGACCGGCCCCAGGGGTTATTCTAACGTGAAATTGGGCACAAAATGTGCAGTAGAAAAATCAAATTGTGCAGTGGAAAATCGAACTCTGTAGGAAAATAAAATTATTCTGTTGAAAACATTGAATAAAAATTTAACTTCTCATAAATCATATAGTATCATTACAAATATAAAATTCTTTGGTTTTGGCTTTTTCCTCAACATCATTCCCAGATTTATCGTCGACCTCATCAAAAATTCCAGAAATTGCAAATATGCCGGCGGCCATGTTTTTTCCCCTAAGCTCCGGCGAGCATATTTTTTTTCTCTAAGCCCCACTGCGCATGTTTTTTCTCTAATCCCCCGGCGGCCATGTTTTTTTTCACAGAGTTTGACGTCATACAACAACCACCAGACAGTCTTCACCGATGACAATGACCATAAGCTCTTCAACGCTGAAGACTTCTTCAGCGACGACAATGACCATAAGCTCGGCAACAACCTCTTGGACGCTCTCGATGAACACATGCCATCGAGCCCACTTCCGGTCCAGAACTCTCTTTGCTTATCTACTGATCTGTAATCGTATAAATTTCAGCAGCACCTGGTGTTTTATTATCATTGTCAAATCTGGTCCATCTTTGACAAGAAGTGTCTTCAGCAAATGTTTGTATTCCATCATTACATGGACATCATCTGCCTCAAATTAAATAAAATTTTGCGAGTATGGAAGTTCGTAGAACTTCGAAGTAGTAAATATGTTACGCGCAGGCATTTTTACTGGAATGATAACTAGGAATTTATTTTTGATTTAAAAATTGTTATTATTATGATTTACAACAATCTCCAAATTCTTTTCTCCAAAATAATCTCTGGATTCATCGATCAACAGAGAAAATGTTTTATTTGTCAAATGTTCGGTTAAATTTTCAAAACTAGTTTTTCATTATTAATTAAAAAGATGAATTTGTTGAGCAGCGCTGTCCCAGCGATGTAGTGTTTATCACATAATATGCAATTAAAGTAATGGTCACCTTTATTGCTGTGTTCAGTCCGGTTTTTGATGTCTTCTTCCTTCTGTCATTCTTTGCTATATTTGTGCAGATAAGATTTTGCACCGCATTTCTTCGCAAATTTGGGTTTATCTTCTTCTGAATACAAAGAAGAACTGTTTTTGTGTCTTTATTAGTGGATCGCTGGGCTCACATTCACAGTCATCAATCCTACTGAGCCGAAGGTTGACTTGAGTGTGTGAATTTTTCTTTTATCCAGACAAAGAGATTAAAAATTTCTTCATTTTCATGATATACAAGTTTTACAAAATTAAATTAATAGTCAAACTGCGATTACTAATTATTATTATTTGCACTTGATTTGTTAATTTGGATAACGCTGCATGCTGGAGGCAGAAGGACATAGAAATTCCTCAAGGCTTATTTATAGCTTCAGAGCACGTAATATCTCGGGAGAATTACTTAATTTCAAATAAGTAATTTAAAAAAAATCCTTTAAATGATTTACCAACTACCCAACCTTACAAAATTCCAATATTCCGAACCATACGATGACTGTAAATAGACTTAAACGTGGAAAAATATGATGAAAAGGGTACTGTGGTAAAATAATAAATTGAGTTATTGGTATATTTATAATAACAACTGTAAATACCTTACAAGATTACAGCTTTAATAAGTAACAATAAAATTGTTGTAAGAAAAGTCACGAAATTTCGGAATTCTCGTTGAGATTTCATCAGGTTGGACCGACAAACAACCAGATTTGTTGAAATTTCACCAAACTGACATGCTGTGTATGACAGTGTTCCTCTAGTTTATGTATAGGTTACGAAAAAATAAATCGTTATTTGGAAATGTGTAAGTAACAGCGAGTCGACCCCCTCCATTACCTTCACTGCCAATAATACGAGCCGACATTAGCCGTAAGTATTTTCTGTATCGTAAGCTTGGAGGTCTTTCTCCCACTTGCATACTTTTATGTTCCGTTCCGGATTTTTATTTTTGCATTCTGTAAAGCTCAATGGTTCAATCTGATTCGAAATTAAATCGCAGTGACATGTGTATTGTGCATAAAGACGTTTCCAAATCAAGCACAACGCGCAATCGCAAACGTTGCAGCAACATGTCGTTTGAACGAACAGCTGTGCATAAACGCGTACAACTGTGCTGCTCAACGCGTGTTAAATTTTGTTCCGCCTCTTGTAGGGACATCATGAGAATGTAGAAACTGGAACATTCGCGAACAAGTGCACATTGCAGCGTGGCGCTGAGAAAGCGAACCACGACGTACAAAGTATTCACGAATGTATCATAAATGTGGGGATGCTTAAGAAAAATTTTGAAAATCAATTGATCCAAATCTTACTTTTGAACCAAAATATTAAATCAAATGAAAACTGTAGCTTGTTGTTCGCCGACAACTTCTGACCGCAGAATAACAAAATTGTTATAAAAAGAAAATAAGTATAAATAAAAATAATGGTCAAAAATCTTAACTTTACTAACGAAATTTTTAAATATGATACAAATGTTAATACAAACAGTGACTACCATATTACCAATTTAGGTCAATTGAGCATTGGTTTGCTTCTTTCAAGATTAGTAGGCTCGTATAAATAATCTATAACAAACTTTTTACTTTTGAGTGTATGGATATGTTACTTGCTTTGCATTAATCAAAATGCATAAAGTGGTAAGATTATGATTACGATCAAATTTTGTCATGGGTCACAGGAGACTATCATTTAGATGGTCGTATTATTGGCTGTATTTTGGCAATATATATAAACTGAAGAACGAAGCAATGCTCCATAACTTATCGAGAGTAGGCCGGTTCTCTATTGGAAAGAAGTTCTTTTGAGCCACGTACCAAGTAAGTCGTCCTGATAAGTTGATTCATGAACGTTCAGAGGTACAGAGAACTAGTGATTTTACTCTATTTCAAGAAATAGAATGGGACATGATACTAATTACAAAAATAAATATTGTATAGAAATCATACATACAGTGTTAGAAAACTAGTTGTCCAAGAATTCTCCGAAAATTTGATAAACTACATACTTCCTTTTGCTAGATCTGTCTGGCGACTAGAGCAGATCTATTAGGCATTATAATAAAGAATTATTAAATTTCCTCTGCTTGATTAAAAAGGTAGGTATAAATTTTAATATGATTTAATTGAAGAAACTATTTATTTTTTTCTTGTTAGTAATAATCTTGAGGGGATGAGGTATGGGCATCCGTTTAATTTCCGATATTCGATCAGTGATGTTAAGCAGCACTGATCGAGTCCGGCAATTGGATGGATGAACGATAGCTCGTCTAACAGTCGGTAGGCTGTCAACAGACAATCCTGGGAAGGCTGATGCAGGCGGAGAGGCGAGCCCGGGTGGAGGGTCGAAGAGACCTACCCAGGAGGTTTGCCACTCTGCTAGCGGTGCAGGCGGGCAGGCCCAGGCGGTGGGTTAGTTGACAGTTGAAGACCGTGGTTCGGAGTTCACGCTAAACTGTAGGTCCCTAGATAAAAGGGCCCATTGTGGCCTACTTGCCTAGTAAAATAAGTAGCTACTACTAGTAATAATCTTCGACCATTTAACTAGATCGACACAGTCTAGTGCGTGCTGTCGCACGTGCAGGTTGACTAGGCAAAGTGGTAAGAAGTGAGTTGTTTTTTTGGTGTTGATACTATATAAAAATGAGAATAAATACATTAAGTATAGGCTTTTCGAAAATTCCAAATGGGAGGCCGAGTACATACGACACACAATTTGAAGTTAAATGGTTTAAAAGTCTTTATAAAGGTTGCTACACAAGAAATATTGGAAAATTTTTTTGATTTATATGAAAACAATCTAAAATACACTGACGCTAATGAAAAATCGTACAATGTGAAAATTGAGAATGATAGTTTAAAAACGTCGTGAAAATACAATGAATACCAATAGAAATTACAGATTTGAAATTAAAAAGTCGCTTGCAGATTATGGGATAATTTAAGACATTTAAAATGATATGTGGAAAAATCTTCCATACAGATGTTTAAATGACACAAAAATTGTGAAAATGGAAGTAAGACGACCTATTCCTTCTTATGTTACAATCGCAAGGAGACAATATTGGATAACCTATACTGGGCAAATAAGAACATGCAGAAAATGTCAGTCGACAACGCATGAGGCTAGGGACCTGTGACATTAATAATCGATTTAAAAACCTAGTTAGGCTAATGTTGTCTCTACTTTTGGTAGGAAACCGATAAATTTACCAGCACATAAATTAATAAATGAAAACTGTGAGAAAGTTGGAAAACTCATGAAGAAAATGTTAAAGGGTATTGCGAATATCAAAGAAAGTTCAAATAAGAGGAAAGACAAAGCAAATAAGGAGCCCGCAACTAGTGTTTGTGAAAATATAGAAAGTAATAGTGAACCAAAGTCAAGTGAAATACAGAACAGTGAAATAAAGAGAAGTGAAATAGTTGAAAGTGGAAAAATAGACAGTGACGTATACAAAAATTTAAATTTAACGCCCAGACCAAACCAAGAGGATGAAAAGAATAGAGAAAGGGTAAAAATGGGAATATCTAGTGATACAACATCTGACGAGGATGCGGTCAAAGTTAGTCCAACAAAAAAGTCCCTCCTTTGAGTAGAGAAAATGAACGATTCACCTATATCGTTTCATGGTTCCACTACTACAGATGACAATTCCTCATAAGTATGAACTCAAATGTCTCTATTAATTTTTCTTACATGAAATGATAAGCGCTTTGGTACCGTATTACTAATGAAATTCAGCTTGTGGTGATGACGAATAAAAAACGAAACTTAACTTTATTTCAAAGAGCATCTTTCATTAATATCTACATATTATCAAAAATTTGGTACATTGCTCATATTATACCCATACCGATTTTAGTGGCCAAGAGATTGGCATTCATATGCAGTTGATTTATGTGGTATAAGTCAACTTTGCGAATAGCGAGAACAACAATAATTTTACCAAAAAACTTAGGTGGTTTAAATGTATTTGATCCATGGTTTAAGTGTAATGCATTACTAATATAAAATATATTAAAATCTATTGAGGGAGGTAATATATTTCCTAACGTAAAAATTGAAGATATAAGCAACCCTCCTTTCCCAAACTCGGTACCTCATCAGGCACCTCATGTAAAGCGTTTTCTTTTTTGAATCTGCCTATATTTCTCTTGCTGTTTTAACGGCTAATAATGTAACAGCTAATTCAATATGCAGATTGATGAAACAAAATAAAATCGAACCGAATATAATTAGAAGAATTAACAGTACCTCAGTTACCTGGCCTTATGTATTCACTAATATTAATAACAAGATTCTTGATCATAGACAAAAATTTTTAATTTATTCTTTGGTTCATAATGTGTAGTCTTTACAAATAAACTTACATAAAATTGGGAAGGTGACCTCAGATAAATGTGTAAATTATGATAGAGAAAAAGATACTATTAAACACAGATTTCTATGTTACAAAGATGTGAGATAGATATCAATATTTATTGTTTCATTTGCAAAGAAATACACCAAAACTGATCTCATCTTAACAGATTTACTTAATCTTAATTACCATTACCATAGTGATATTTTTAATGTAGTTATAACTTTATTGGTAGTATGTTCAACAGAATATGTATTTGATAATATATACCCTGTAAATTTTAAAGAATATAAATCTTACGTATTTTCTCGATGTTTGATAATAAAAAAAATTAATAAGCAAACTTTTGAAAATGTATTGCAGTGTTTATTAAATATGTAAATATGTGATTATACTAAAACTGTTTAATCTGTATAATGAATAAGACCGTTTATATGTGTTTGTATTTTGAACTGTTTTAATAAAGAGGATAAAAAAAAGTTCGACTAGAAAAAAGTGTTTTCCTATCGTTTCTGTCACCTTGACACAAATAAATGTAAATAATTATAATGATTGTGAAAAAAAAACGAAAAACTAATAAAACAAGCTATTTGTTAAACTGTTATGATTGAATCTTATCTAAATGCTAAGAATTTTAAATAGTTTTCACTTTTTCTAATAAATCTGACAAGTTTTTGAACAGTATAAACACTGTCTGTATTTAAAATTTAAAGGGAACTCCTTTAATTCGTTTTAGAAATTGAATATTTTTATTATATTCAGGCACACATAATATTTAAAAAGTCATACCCTTAAGTAGCAAGACGAAGTTCTTCTTGTCGTCGGAACCTTTAGGGTACTCCCAATCCATATCGAGACCATCGAAACCTCTCTGTCTCAAGAATGGAATTGCACTGTAGATGAAGGTCTGTCTTGTGTATCTTGTAGCAGACATGTCTTTGAATTTCTGGGTACCAAATGACCAACCACCTGGAAGAGAAATTAATAATGGGACTAATAATGGGATTAATAATAAGAAAATAATAAACCAGAAATGATAGTACAAAAATTAGCAAGGCGGGGGAAGGGTTGATTTTACAGCCGAATTTATTACCCAAAGGATAGGCCAGTAGCAACTAGAAGGAGCAAATAATTTCCAAAAACAAATCTGTACCACAGAGCAAAACTGTGTTAACTGCAGTTTTTGCATTTTTTGACTTTTTTCACTATTCCCCATGAAATTGTCACCTCTTTCATAAGCAAAACAATATTAACTTCTAGCTTGAACAGGTTTATATTTAGCCCGTGCTAAAGAGTATTAGGTGACCTGACAGCAGCGGGCAAAACTACGGTATAGAAGATAATAGTTATTCTTCACTCTAATTTATTCCGGGCGGGACTGTAGTATGTGACGTCAATATAGATGCTGGTTCATACAATTGTATTAACTCCATCTGCGTTTGCACAGTACTTTACCGCCAACTGTGAATTAGTGTTAACTTAATACTCCAAATTCTTGTAAATGACTAAGTGCTCGTATTTTGTAGTGCAAGTTAAAGTTCTCTTATGAACTATGGCTAGGAGAGCCTCAAAAATACCAAATATGATTAAAGAAACCTTTGCAGAACCTAAAGCATTTAAGAAGAACATGGAGAAATTGGTGAAAATATAACCTCAAAATTCAAATTGGCTTTGAATGCAATTTCATGTATATTGCTTACTTAGTACTTATAACTGTTAATCTAGAAACTGAAGAGTTTGTTTCTTCAAGTGTTACGTTACGGTGTAGCACAGGCTACAATATTTTTTTAGTATCTCCAATGATTACATTGGAGTTAAAATCCTTTTGTATGGTAATTAAATTCAACAATATGGAAATAATACACATTATAATGAAGCTGTAGTATAGGGGAGATAATAGTACCATACTGTTCTGTATTGTAGAGATTTTGATATTTTTACTCATCATTTCATTCGTAACTTTTGAAGAAAAAGAAAACCTGCCGCATAGCAGTACTTCAGTAATTTCTAATGACCTATTTCACCGATTTCATTTACCACAACTTGCAGTGTTTCTTCTAGCATTGAAATTACAAGAACAGCAACTGATACTCAAGCTATGGAATATGACGAAAACCTTCATAATCATCCGCGTAAGATAATCATATTAGGTAATTGTATACCATATGTCTAGCGCCAAGTGTGGCTAGTTAGAAAAAAGAATACGAACGATGGCCGCTAACTAGGACGAAATGAGATGGATAAAGACACACCCAGCGAACACGGGCTCCGGCTTATGCCTCACCAGCCAGCTACTCACAGTGTTACGTCCATCTCGCTTGTTCAATCGGTCTCTGTTAACAGTTGGCCACATTAGCTATTTTACACACCGTATATTAACTTTTTCATCTGATTTTTTGTCTGTTTCATTAAAATTGTATTTCAGTAGACCAAGTTGTTTGTTCACCTTCGAAGATATCATTTACTTGTAATTCCGTAATAAAAGAAATAGAAATGTTGTTCTTTAATACCGATTTCAGTTACGAAACATTTCAGTGTGTGGACCTTAATAGAACGGGAAGACGTACAGAACTTCCTGCACTGCATGATAACCAAAATCCTAATCTAAAAAGTATAATCATTTACAAAGTTTACTTCCTTAGGTTCCACGCCAGTTCCATAATTTTTACAAAAATTTAATACATTCAGGTAGGATCTCGGATGACATTTGATTGCGACTTTTTCCATAATAGAAATTTTAAATCTTGAGTTATATACACACAATACATATTAATTTGTGGCATATATTATTATTATTTGCTGAGATTATTTTTCTGGTTAACTATATATATATATATATATATATATATATATATATATATATATATATATATATATATATATATATATATATATATATATATATATATATATTATGAAACATAATTTGATCAGTATTTAGAAGTCATATTTTTAAATTTTTTTGAATTTTTTAAATTTGTCCATACATTTAATATTTGTTGGTAGAATTTCATAGACGAGGTCCTAAGTAGTTACAGATTCGTTGACCTATAGTTTTATCACATCGAGGCATGATATGACTGTGTTGTTTTCCTCTTATATTGTGACAAATAGGTTCCATGTTTATTTTATTTTTTTTAATATTCAATAGCATACTTATGCAAAACAGTTGTCGAATATCCAGAACGTTGTTTTCTTTATATAGCTTATCACTAGGATAAGTTCGATTTTTACCAAGAATTGTTTTTTATATCCATTTTTGTATGGAATTTAGTCTTTCTAGAGCTATCGTTTACTCCTCCCCAACCTATAATATCATATGAAAGCTGTGATTGGACCAACGAATAATAAAAAGTTTTTACTGTGGTTTGTTTAAGTATTCTTTAAGAAATTTAAACCTGGTGAGTAATCCTCTGACTTTTTTTTATAATATTCATTATTTGTAGGTCCCACTTTGGATGTCTGTCTACAATAATGCCTACGTATTTTATGGATTCAGCTTCTGTTATTTAAATGCCTTCATCAATTTTTAGCGGGCCAATATCGGGTAATATGTTAGTGTAGGAGGTGAACGATAAATATTTAGTTTTGTCACAATTTAAAGTTACTTTGTTGTACTGGAACCATAATTGTATTTTTTTTAAAGTAAGTCTCTTTTATTTTTAGATTCTCCCAACTATTTTCGGTGTATAAAACAGCAGTATCATCAGCGAAACTTAAGATTTTGCCAATGGAGTTAATAGACAGTAAACTGTTTATATATATTGTAAATAGTAGTGGTCCTAATACCGTTCCTTGTGGGACTCCAAATGTTATTGTTCTAGCACTACTAATAGTACCGTCAATCTCCAGTATTTTAGCATTTTATTTTTTTCAAGAAATATTTGGTGAGACACGGCATCAAAAGCTTTGGATAGATCAACAAAGATACATAAAGCAGGTGTTTTTTAGTCTAAAGCTCTATATATTTCAGATGTTAATTTATGAATTGCATCTTCGGTTGACTTTCCCTCTCAAAAACCAAATTGGTGATCCGAAATTATATTGTGGCAATTTAAAAATTTTAGAATCCTGCATTTTAATATTATTTCAATCATTTTGGCGGTATTACAGATTGGCCTGTAGTTTATTACTTCTAGTTTGTCTCCACATTTATAAAGTGGTTTAATGAGACCAACTTTTAGCAATTTTGGGATGCATCAGTTTCAAAATATCTATTTATTAGATATGTTAATGGAGTAGCAATTTCTGTTTCTACTTCTTTTAATACTTCCGTGCGAATGTTATCAAGACCAGGAAGTTTTTTTAATTTTAGTTCTTTGATAACTTTGCAGACTTGTGTCTCATTTGTCGGGTATAGGTACATAGGTGTTTTCTATTTCGATGTTATTTTCGACAAAGCCCTCCATTGGATCTTTGTTAGTAGACTAAATAAACATCTGGATAATACAGATAATAAGCAATAAAAACCATATTTTTAAAAAATCTAAGAGTAGTGGCAGTGAACTTAAATCACCTTAAACAAAATTTATTCATTCAAATCACTCTCCTGAAAACTTTTGATTTTGGCGCTTAATACAGTTTTGCTCTGGGGTACAGAAATAGAAAACCATCTTACAAATCAAAATTAAAGAGGCCAAAACTAAATATGTTCCTTATAATTTTTTAGAGAATAATTTAAATAGTTATAATACTGTTTGTTTAAATCAAAATATATTTGATCAATCAAAATAATATATATGACAGATCATTATTTAGAAATATGTGAACATAATACCACAATCTATTTAAATATATTTTATAAACTTACCAATTGCGAGTAGTGTTTTTAAACTAGGATTGCCTTTCTTCAATTTTTGTATTCTCTCATACAACCCAACTTTTCCATCTTTGGTTTCATCGTTACTCTCAAAAGAGGACAGTTTTCCCTTCTTCAACCAACCGAAAGCGAAGATGATATGTGTGCAAAGATCAGGTAATATATCCTCTGGTGTAAATTTACCGATTTTAACTCTGTACTGGGACCAATTAGTGTAGTAACAAACGACCTTGTATCCTTCTTTTTCTTTTTTGGGGCTAGACGAGCTAATCGCATTGTCGTGTGCTTTTCTGTGACCTGGCCTTGTTCTTCTTAATTTTGTTATGCTTGATGATACTGCTTGATCTTTGGATACTGAGACGGATTGAGATACTGATTTTAAAGGTCTACGCAGTCTTCTTCTTGTTGCTGCAAAAATAAATATCAGTTAATATCTTGAGATAACATTAATGTAATATAATGTTGTCGTGTAATGTTGTTTGGGGAAATCACATAATAATTATATTAGGAACATACAAAACTGTTTATTAAGTTTTAGAAAAAAATTGTGTACTGTAATCTATGATGGGAATATATTTAAAAAAAGTCAATTCTAGATATATTTATAACATTTTTCTTATTTAATCGTCTTTTGCTATCGTATATAAAATAACTTCCTAACAAAATTAAAAAAAGAAAAAGTTATAAAACTGGTTTCAAATGTTTCTCGTTTCCATTATTACCCATATTTAGAACATTTATAAATTATCGTCCTACATATGAAACGTAATATTTCTGAAGTTCTTTTGTTTACCTTTTACAACCTTACATCCGCTCCATGGTGACAAAATTTAATTTCTTGTTTGAGTAGCACTATAAGACTTTAATTAAATGTTAATGCTTTCATTAAGCTAATTTACGGCCTTTGTACATATTATGGTTTTTCATAAATAGTACAACAATACAACCAATGCAGAAAATGATAAAACCACATTTGATATTTAAAATTTGTATAAGCCTATTGCAACTTTTGTAATTAATACCTAATACTCTCTAATAACACAAAAAACACCCAGGTGTTTATATGTATTAGTGAAGTGTGAATTTCGTCCAAGACTGTACAAAATATACAGGGTGTTTTAATTAAAATTTCGACGAGACCCTAAATGATAAATATTTTCTAATATCAAATAATGTATTTTAATTTCATATATTGGCTATGCATAATACTATTTTTCTAAGTTAAAAACTAACACGAAAAAAGGAGCGAACCATCTCAGTAACGCACGGTATAGATCCTCACGTTTAACATTTATTAAAAATTGTTAGAAAACAAAGTGCTATCTGATCAAGCGTAGCATACTGTATATATTTGTGGGAAATGTGAGATAGTGATTGACCGGCGTAAAACACCGGCTATGTCTTGCTCTGGTTTCTGTAGTAAATCGTATCATGCAACCTGCACCGAAATACCCGCCGATGTTGTAAAGCTTATGAAAACCCCAGGTATCCCAGGACTTTATTGGTACTGCGAAAATTGCGATAATAAGAAATCTGACTTTGAGAATATCGTAAAAAAAAATATCGAATCAAAATTAAAGGATGCCATGAGCAATATCGAAAAGTTATTCGAGGATACGAGGAAGGAAATTCTCAAGATCGCCGATGATAAATTATCCAATATATCTATGCCTGCAAAGTTAAAAGAACCAGCTCCTCTTTATTCCCAAGTTGTCAACAATAAATCTATGGTAATCATAAAGCCAAAGAACTCTGAGCAACCTAATGCTCAAACAAAATCTGACATAATGAACAATCTTAACCCGATAGATCTAAACATCCACGTCTCTAAAGTGAAAAATTTAAGTAACGGAGGTATATTAATTGGATGCAACAGTTCCAGCGGTGCAGATAAACTTAAGGAAGTGGCGAAAGTAAAATTATCAACTGATTACAATGTCAAGGATGCTAGCAGAGGCAGCTATAGGTTAAAAATCGTGGGAATGATAGAAGAATACACCGCGGCTCAGATAGTCAAATTTATTAATCATCAGAATGATATGTTCTCAGACAGTAGCAACTACAAAGTTTGCAAAATATGGCCTACCAAGAAAAACAATAAAGTATATCAAGCACTACTGGATGTCGAAGCGGAAACTTACTGTAAAGTTATGGAGCAGGGTCATCTCTTTGTCAACTATGATGTTTGCACGGCGTATGATGCGATAGATTTAAAACTTTGCTACAAATGTTGTGGCTTTAATCACTATCAGAAAACGTGCTCCAGCAATATTCTGGTGTGTCCAAAATGCTCAAAAGCTCACAATATTAAAGACTGCCCGGAAACCTCGGTTCCTAGATGTATTAATTGTGTTAACGCTAAAATAGAGGATAATAACCATGTTGTATGGGATAGCACAAAATGTACTGTCTACAAAAAGAAACTTGCTCATCTTAGGGAGACATTATTTGATAGCAAATAGCAACTAGCTACGAGCGAGCTTGAGAATCCTGGAAACTCTAAAATTATCCCAGGTAAACCCTTTCATTTCTATTACCAAAATGTTCGCGGATTGAAAACTAAAACACATGAGCTATTCAATGCATCAGTGTCATGTCACTTTTGCCTAATTGCTTTAACTGAAACATGGCTCGACTCAGGCGTGTTCGACTCTGAACTTTTTCCAAATGACTTTTGTGTCTTTAGGAAAGATCGTAATTTTGAACTGACAAACATGAGCAGGGGAGGGGGTGTCCTACTAGCTGTGAAAAAATCATATTCGGCAGTTATGCTAGATCTCAGTGAAATCTGCAACGTATTTCCTGAAATTGATATAATTGGGGTAAAACTCAGTCTATCTCATCACTCCATTTTTGTTCTTGCACTATATACTCCGCCCAGCATTAATGCTGCAACTTATGAGACCCTGTTTGATATGATAGCAGCAAATATTCACTTTCTTAATGAAGATAAACTAATTATACTAGGTGACTTTAACATCCCTAGTTATGTAAGTTATCTACTTACCTCTGTAATTTCCAACGGACTTATAGGTTCACTTGTTAATTTCTGTGAATTCCTGGGCCTCAACCAGTACAACAAAGTATTAAATTCAAATGGTAGACTCTTAGATCTAGTCCTAAGCAGATCACAGGTAATGGTTAATCTTTCAGAAAACTATCTAGTACCCATAGACCCTCATCACCCACCTCTAGATTTAAGCTTTAGCCTAAAATCTGATCACAATAAACATTCAGGCAACAATAATCCATCATTTAATTTTAAAAAAGCAGACTTCAATAAATTATATGATGACCTTTGCAATATAGACTGGTCATGTCTGTCAGGCTTTGACAATGTTAATGGAGCTTGCACACAACTTTATAATAAACTAAATTCTGTTTTCTCACAAAGCGTTCCTAAAACAACTCCAAAATATACATCATATCCCCCATGGTACACTGGAACAATTATAAAAGATATTAAGCAGAAATCCCGTCTATGGAATCTATATAAGGATAATAATGAAGAGCACTACCTCAACCAATTCAAAGCTCTGCGTTCCAAAATAAAAAGAGACGTTGAACATGCTCACAAAAGATACATTCAATACACTGAAACAAACATTAAAACTAACCCGAGCAACTTCTGGTCTTTTCTTAATACTATGAAAAATGCAACCAGTATACCGAATTCGATGCGCCTCAACAATAATTCATTAAACGACACTCAGAGCATTATCGATGCATTTGCCCAATACTTTCAATCGTCCTTTATCACATCATCCACGTACAACTTAATGGAACAGGAAACCACAGGCAATGTTCCCCAACTTAATATTCCAACCATTACCGAAAACGATGTTTTAAAAGCACTAAAAAAATTCAAAAATAAACTCACAACGGGTCCCGATGGTATACCAGCCTTCTTATTAAGAGACTGTGCCTCTATCTTTGCTTTACCACTCTCTATCATTTTTAATTTAGCACTGCGAACCACTACATTTCCCCGAATATGGACTCAATCAAAAATCTGTCCTGTTTTCAAAAAAGGTGATAAGACCGATATTGAAAATTACAGACCTATAGTTATCCTGTGTAATTTTGGCAAACTTTTTGAAATTGTCTTATACGATATAATCTATTTTCATGCTAAATCTCAAATCTCTTATGGTCAACACGGGTTTTTGGCAGGTAGATCTACAATTACCAACTTGGTATGTGTTACACATGCCATCGCAAATTCGCTGGATCATGGTGGTCAAACAGACATAATTTATACAGACTTGTCTAAAGCATTTGACAGATTAGACCATGGGCTCCTATTACAGAAGTTGTCAGCTTTTGGTCTAAGTCTTGACTTTCTAAGCTTCTTTGAGTCATATCTGGGCAACAGAACATTAAACGTGAAGTATCATGGGTTTTCATCTATTGAAGTATTAGCGACGTCAGGAGTTCCGCAGGGCTCTGTTTTGGGCCCACTATTATTTATAATCTTCATCAATGATATCTGCCAAGATATACAAAGTAATGTCCTCCTATATGCTGATGATCTAAAACTGTTTGCATCTATTAACTCCGAAGAAGATTGCCATCGATTACAGCATGACCTCTCAAAAATAAATTCATGGTGTGAAAATAATAGATTACCCTTAAATATATCAAAATGTAACGCGATGACTTTTACAAGGAGAAATAACTCGATAAAATTTTCCTACAAAATAGGCAATGAAATAGTTACGAGATGCACTCAATTCAAGGATCTCGGAGTCATCTTTGACTCAAAACTAACCTTTACTGCCCACATAGATCACATAACTGCTAATGCCTACAGAAATCTAGGCTTTATTATACGAAATTCAAGGCATTTTAAAGATATCTCCACACTTTCTCTCCTGTTCAATGCTTTTGTACGGCCAAAACTGGAATACGGTGGTATTGTCTGGAACCCACATTACAATATTCATATCCTTAATTTGGAACGGGTTCAGAGAAGGCACGTTAAACATCTTTCATTCAAAGCTGACGGAATTTATCCTTCCAGAGGCACGCCACAATCTGACTTACTAGCCAAATTTAATCTAAATAACTTAGCAACACGTAGGATCTACTTTTCTGTGTTGTTCTTACACAAACTATTAACAAGTCAGACTGACTGCCCGGATATTCTTAGTTCCATACATTTCAAAGTTCCATATTCTCAAACTCGCTCACACGACATCTTCTACCTAGCTACACCAAGAACAAATGTACTAAAATCGTCGCCTATTCACAATATGTGCTCAAATTACTTAAGCTATAAGTCGAACCTTGATATTTTTAATTGTAGTGTTAATAGTATAAAGCAATGTATTTTGAATCGCTCTTAAGTAAACCTCTAGTTTACCAAACCACTGTTTAATCTATCTTCTCACAAATTATTGCATTCTCTTTTTTAGTTATTTATCTGTAAAACATTTAGTATTAAGTCGTTTACTCTGTACTGTGCACATATTTCTTTGTATATTTCCTGCCCTATAATTGGATGCATATCTGTCTGGGCAGCTGTATTCATAAAATAAAATAAAATAAAATAAAAAAAAAAAAATATGTCTGCTATTTTTTTTGTCTGTCAATATTTTACCTTTATTTCTATTTTTATTCAAACTTCACCTCTGTCTTCACCTCTCATATATATATATATATATATATATATATATATATATATATATATATATATATATATATATATATATATATATATATATATATATATATATATATATATATATATATATATATATATATATATATATATATATATATATATATATATATATATATATATATATATATATATATATATATATATATATATATATATATATATATATATATATATATATATATATATATATATATGTATATATGTATATCTATAGTGTGCGTGTGTGCGTGCGTGCGTGCGTGCGTGCGTGCGTGCGTGCGTGCGTGCGTGCATGTGTGTGTGTGTGGGCGCGCGCGCGTAATATATGTATGTATGTGTGTGTATATGAGTGCATATATATTACTATTACTGTTATTATTATTATTTTAATCCATGAATATTCGTACATTCGCTCAAATTTAAAATATGAATATATCATTCCTAATCAACATTTATTTTCAAAAGTATGGTGGATCCTACTAGAGGTAAAAATTTTGGTTTAACAAATTTGCTGAAATGGAAATTTATCCGAAGTGGATCACAAATTTAAACGTTGTACTACCACATTACTAAATTACTTTTGGGTAATTTTAATTTAATTGTATGATTCTATGATTCCCATTTTAAATAATACAACTTTATGCCATAACTCGAAATTGCATGTTTTTTTAAATTTTCTCGACGCGACTGTATTATACAGAAAAAAGTGCCTCAAGAATGTAAAAGTTGTTTTTTCATAACTTTACAAACAACCAAGATATTGACATGTGTCTAAAAGTCGAAAAATTGAACTTTTGTTTATAACTCGAAAACAAAAGACGATAGCAAATTTTTGTTTTCACCAGTGAACTTGCCTCAAAAAAAGAGATCGAGAATGTGTCTTCAATTTTTTGTATCTCTTACAGTTACCGAGGTAACTTATACAAACTTCAAAATTTTCCCACCGTGTACGTATATCAGTAGTTGTATTTATTTATTATATTATATATCTTAAGCTAGGTCCAGTAATTGTGATAGGTTATACAATATCTGATTATTACCTCAAAAATGCGTTTCTAGTTCGCAGGTTGTTAAAGTTATTTGAGTTTGATTTTAATAAAAATCTCATATCGATGTTCTCAAAAATGACCTCGTAATCATAACCTTAATAAGGAGTGGAATAGGTTGCAAATTACACCAGTTGCAACTGTTTGCACCAAAGAAAACCAATTTGGCATTTTCACATAATTTTGTATTTTCTAATTTATTGACAAGCCCTAGAGAACAGGGTGCTTCGAGGTTAATCAGCCTTATTTCACAGTTTATAGGTCACTGCTTTCATTTCAGGAATATCGTCTTTATGAATTATTAGCAATCCGTAAAGAATAGGAGCTTTTGCATTAATGATAAATATTTTTATGAAAGAAAATTTCTGATGAAATTTTTTAGTTGGGCCACTTAATTTGAGACCGGTTTCCAATACTGTAAGGGTCAAACTTAGGTCCACTACTCTTTCCCGTATACATAAATGATCTGAATAACCCTATCGGATGTCACAAACTGTTCGATGCAGATAATTTAAAAATCTATACATCAAACAATTCTGCCTAAATTGTCTTTGTGTAAACATCTTCAAGTGCAAAGTCAATTTATATTAGTGTAATGTTAACCGAATTACATATGATTATCCAATCGATTTGCAGATGCTAGTCCGCACTGATACTACTAAAGACTCGAGTGTTAACTTTGAAAAGAAATTAAGTTTTTCTGCATATATTGAACAAACTGTTTCGTTCTCTATGAAAATGTTGAGATTTATACCTAAATTGGGTCAAAATGTTCAAGATAACAAAGTTATTAATAAGTTGTTTTGTACTTATGTTCGCTCCCGATTTAAATACTGTTCTCTCGTATAGAATCCTATGTATGACTGTTATATCATATCTATAGAGTATGTTGAAAAAAAAATTTTTGTTTCTAATTTTCAGTGTGGACGGTACTTATCCGAATAGAGGCTGTGACAATAATTTGCTCTTAAATAAATTTAACTCTAACTCATTAGAATTTAGAATCCATTTTTATGGGTCAAAATCTTTATATATGCTATTTCATAATAATGTCTTATGTCTAGCTTATTAGGTCAATTAAATTTCTTAGTGCCATAATTTAATGTTATAACACTATTACATTTTACAATTCATGAGCAGATACTAATATCTTATTAGCATCTTCTATAAACACGTTAAGTTCCAATTGTAATTATATTTGTGACACTTATGATATATCCAGTTGTTCAATAAAAACATTGTATAGTCTGCGAAACCTATATTGTGACGGGACATGCAAAGCAAGATGCGACATGTGGCGGGGAAAAGTACATGACATCTTCCGTCTTTTACACCGCTTATATTAAAGCGAGAACGATGATTGTTGTTTTTTCTTGCATGCGACCGAGGCGGAGTTTAACTTACATGCTGGGACTTAATTTTGTTACCGAATCATTCTAGCAGTGCTGATATATTGTAAGTATAATATTATAAGATAAATAATAATTATTTAATATCTGTTTATTTGCTGGTGTGTTTTTGAAAATAATTTAAGAAGGTTATCGTGTTGAAGTGAGTTGTGTAATAGTGTAATATGAGTAATAATTATTTTATATCTGTTTATTTACTGGTGTGTTTTTGAAAATAATTTAAGAAGGTATTTGATGTAAAAAATGTTTCGACCGTGGGAGGCCTCTACGTCTGCATCCTATTGTGTTTGTGAAAATGAAAGTGATAGTGATAACAGTGATAAAGAAAATCAAAGTTAATTGGTGTTTTCAGTAAGAAAAAATTGGTTACATTTGAAAGAGCAAGCGAAACAAATTTGACTTAATGTTCACAATAATATTTTAAAGCCACGAGTTAATGACCTTAATTTGTATGAATTGGATGTATTGAAACAGCATCTCTGACTAATGTTCCCCATCCTACAATACACAAACTGGTGAAAGAAGGTGCCCTCCCAAGAAAATGAAGATCCGACTCGGTCAATCGTTATCAAAACTTTTAAGAAGTTAATTTACGATGCGTATCAGAAAAATGAAATCCCAACTACTGACGTGGTAGACAGAAAATTAAAAGAAATAGATTACCATTTAAAATACACCAGGAACTTGGATGAGAAAAATTGGATTTAAATATTAGACTATTAATAAACGCATGGCGATTATGGAAAGTAGACCAATAGTGGATTGGCGAAATTCATATCTAGAAAAGATAAAAGCACTCAGAAGGGAAAATAGACCAATTTATTATCTAGATGCAACTTGGTATGATACTCACAACACCGTAAGAAAAGGATGGACTGATGGACCTAGAAAATATCAACCAATCTCATTGCCCCCTAATAAAGAGACTCGGTTGATTATATTACACTATGGATCAGTTGATGGATGGGTTGATAATGCATTGGAACTGTGCGGAAAAATCATGGAAAACTGTAACGAGGATTACCACAAGAATATGGCGGGAGAAATATTTGAGGAATGGTTTAAAAATACACTAATTGCATAATTAAAACCGAATAGCATTATTGTTCTTGACAATGCGAAGTACTATTCGAGACAACTGTATAAAATTCCTAACAAGAGTTCTACTAAGCTGGAGTTACAAATTTTTTTAATGGAACATGATTTCTCTTATGCGGAAAATTATAATAAAGCACAACTGTTGGAAGTCCCGCAAATGAAAAATTATTAAAAGTATGTATATTATAGATAATGTAGCGGAGAGATATGGCCATAAAGTGTTGAGATTACCGCCATAATTCTGTATTTTCAACTCGATTGAATTAATTTGGTGTAAATTGAAGAAAAATGTCAGAAAAGGAAATATTTTTCCGAAATTCGATAAAAAAGTCGTAGAGTTAATTCAAAATAAAGTGTAGAAAATTAACAAGGAAGATTGGGAAGAAAGAAATTAGGAAAGTAATTACAATTGAGGATTATTTAAAAATTACCAAATTTCATATAAATAGTGGAAATAAATTTATTATAAATTTGAACGAGGATAGCAGTTCATCTCAAAATGAAGAGGAGGGTGAGAACGACGAGGATTCAGAGGAAGAAGCAGTGTAAGGTGAGATAAAGTGAAGTAGATGTGAAGTGAATATTGTGATATCAACTGCATTATTTAATTCCGTTTTTGTGCTTTCGTGGTTCAGTGCTTGAGAAACATTCTTTTTCAGGATGTTATTATTTATTAATGGTTTTTATTTTTTTCATTCTGACAAAGATACCTCTTTCTGTTTTTATTATAGTAATAACTTTACTATTACAATTTATTTTTAGTTCATTTATTGAGAAAAATATTTGTTTCTGTTACCATTTTGAGAGTATATTTTTTCTTTTTATTTTGTTTTTAAAGCTTTCTTGTTACTTTTTAAATAATCTCTTTATTCTATACTAATATTCCATACTCATCCTTTCCTGGCAAGAAATGCTCATACCTCCTCGCGGTTCTTGCTGGGTAGTAACAATTTATATTAAGCAAACTTGAATACTGTAACTACTGTATGTGAAGTCAATACGTTAAATTCAATACTTTTATTTCAAGTTAATACTTTTTTGTACAATTGTTAAATTGTTGCTAGCTAAACTGAGCACAAAAACCTACATTGAAAAAGTACGAGCGAACAATACAGTTAAATCCGGCACTGCGTTCCGTAACATCTTACCCCTGACGTCCCGTTACCACATAGGTTTCGCTGACTATACATTAAATTTAGAAATACTATATATCATATCATAATCATATTCATAGGTAATTCACTTTAATCTTTTTTTAATTTTTTTTTGTTTCACAATTGTTCAATAATTACATTATTATCAAAATTGCTCTAATATTATAATTTTATCCTGTACTCTAGGACAAATAAATCATTATTATTATTGTCATTATCACGTTGGACAAAATGTATTTTTCATCATTGTCTTCTAGCCAGATAATTTCTAATTCAGTAATAACTGCTAAGACATTACATATTTAATGTATTTTAAGCCTTTTTCAGGTACATTTTTTTTCTATCATTAAATTAACTAATCTAGGATAAATCTTGAGCAATAAACAGTGTTTATGTTGTGAGAAATGGATAAATCGAAGTCTATCAAGTTTACATCAGTTTTACATATTGCAAATGTGATCTTGTACCCTTCTTGGTGATTAGTAATGTCCAGTATATCAAAGGCGATGGAATGTAAAAACTGTGCTAGTTGAGAGAGGATGAGTTTTAGATGTAAACAAACACGACTGGCACGACTTTTATAATTATTTATGTTTGGCATATTTTAATGTTTTCCTCGCACTTTCTATCAATATCATCATCAAGTTCTGTATATCTAATACTCGGTATTGTAAGTTATATTTTCCTTCTTTAAATGTTAACACCGTATTTATTTTATCGTAGTAGACAATATGACTTATGTTTCTTATTAAATGGCAAACTTGATTTACTAATAAACCTGAAGAACGAATATCAGATTACAATTAAATCACCTGTTCCATTTATGTAGAAGCCGGAACGAACATTGTCATCAGTTTGTATATTGCCATAACCTTTCTAATAATACGTTTAGTTGCAGGTGTCGTAAATATGCAATTGACCTTCAACATGTACTAAATATTAAGGAGAACAAAGAACCTGTCCAAAACTTTTATATGTGGGACTCTATGTATACATACATGTATGTATTACATCGCGTGTCTTAGACGTAACGGTAAATAAAAATGAAAGTGGAGGATTTTTATAAAGTTATGTTAATGAGAGTCCACATATCACCGTGGGAAGTTTTATTAGTAAAACTGAATACGTAAAATATTTAGGACATAACTTGTGTTTTGTATTGGTATGTGTATGATTTGAAAATATAATCATTATTTTTATCGTGAGAATCTAAAATTATTTTCTAAAATATGTTTTAAAACATTCTCTAAGTGATAAATGACGCAAGGCACACCTAACCAGTAATAATACTAATCCATTATTTCTAATATGTAAATTTCTAAATGCACTGACGCTCGTGCCAAAAATCTCTTGTTCGAATGCTATTGTAGGACAATATATGACTCAACAAATGAAATAACAATATTTGGTAATAAACGTTTGTTTTTTAAAATATCTGATGTGGCCAGCACATAACATTCCTATACCAGTATATATCATCCCGATCTAAAAAAATCATTCTATTTAATTCTTCATTTACATGACATTTTTGTAACGAAATTAGACATTTCAAATATAAAACTGTTAAATTTATCCTCATCCCATTTTACGACGTCAAATGTATAAAAATTTTAAGTTTATATCAGCTTTATTTAAGTAATTGGAAAATATATTTTATTGGCTTGATATAGTAGACATGATTTATAATCGTTCATCAAAAATATATTTTTTTGTAAAGGCAAATACAAAAAAAGTTTGGGGCCCGTGGACCTCCTTTCAGCTGGCCAATTTTGCTCATCATCGAATTTATCATTGTCTTTGGCCTTTAGAATATGTGTACCAAATTTGAAAGCTTTATCTCAAGAACTGTGGCTAATATCGTGATACTATAGACATGCAGACAGATTTTTCCCCCAAATTGTACCTTTTTTCTTCATTCATTCATTGTGTCTCTTCTGGTGGTACCACATTCACCAAATTTAATGGGTTACCTAAAATATTGTTGACAATCTTAAGTGCCAAATTTGGGAAGTTTTTCATTAGTATTTTTTGAGTCATCGCGGATACACACATACACACACACACACACGCACCGACAGACATAATTCCGAAAATAGTCAGAATGATTTTAGGAGAGTTCAAAACGTATAAATCAATCAAAATCTCGAGGTTGAAAAAATGACGATTAATATACATCCTTATATTAGGTGTAAGAAAATAACAAGGAAATAATAGAACTTATATTTGTAGATAAAATATTCTTTATCTTTAGAAGAACAACCTTTTCATTATTTATGTTTATACTTAAATTTACTAATAATAATGAAGAGTAATAATTTATTTTATATAACATTAAAATTCAGTTATGATTTCCTCATAATTAAAGATAGGAGTATGTAACTATGTATGTAAGTTATGATTAAAATTTTACTCTAACATTATTCCAATATTTCAAGTGCCTCGTCATCAAGATCTTTAGTAGATTTAGTGATGGCCTTCTTACACTAGTTATAAAAGGGTCTAACATATACCATAAAGTATGAAAAACATCTTCATTAGTCGTATATCTTGAGAATTTTCTTGTATAGTGTAATCTAAATCGTTATTAGTCTTAATTAATTCATGGGTAATGTTTATCACCATTCATTGCCACTCTCTTCTCGAACAGATTCGAAATAGAAGAAAAAATAATTCGAGTTCTTCCCCAGTGTTTGGCTTAGGTATGTAGATGATAATTTTGCAATATTTGACACAAAAGTCAGTGATATTGTCAACTTTGTTCCTAAATTAAACAGTCGATTTGCAGCAGTTAAATTCACATATGTAATTGAAAACTGTGGACAACTGCCATTTTTAGATGTATTAATAATTAGAAATAGTGAAAATAAATTAGGGTTTGACGTATACCGAAAAAATACCAATACTTTAAGGTATATCTCTAAGGACTCTCACCATTGTGCTCAACACAAAATGGCGCGATTTAATTCTCTAGTTTATTGCCTATCAAACTTCTCCCTCAATAAGGAGAGGTTTCAAAAAGAGAAGGCATTGATTAAATATATAGCTGCAAGTAATGGATATTCTGTAAATTTAGTTGATAAAATAATTAGGAAACGTAAATTTAAAGAGATACTTCAAAATTCCTTGACCTTTCAAAATGAAAGAGAAAATTGAAATTTGTATCGATTCCTTAGGATACTCGGTTCACCCATGATATTGGTAAGATTTTTAAACATAAGTACACCAGTGGGAGAATAACATAACTTTGAGAACTAAACTACCACAGTTTTTAGGCGGTCCAAAAGACAAAATTGATATAAACAAAAAGTCGAAGATTTACGAAATTAGCTGTGAGGACTGTAATCAACATCATGTTGGGCAAACTAGACGTTCAATTCAAACTAGGTTCAAGGAGCATATAGCTCACCTCGAATATGGTAGAACGACATAAGTCTAGTGTTGCCCAGCATGCGTTTGAGAACAACTATAAAACAGATAATAACAATTTAAGATTAATTAGGAATGTAACAAATAACTAGACATCTGGATGCATTTGAAAGCATGGAAATTACAAAGTGTAAAAATAGTACCTAAAAATGGTGACAGAGGGTCAATCCCAAATAGGCTGCACTATTGGTTAGTTATGATTCACCGAACCGTAACAATAATTTAGGTATAAATAGGATACATTGCTAGAATAAAGTTAATTTTAATCATCTCCAGATGATGCTGACTTTGTTAGCGAAACACGCGTCGAGTGTATTGGTGTTTTGTGGAAAGCCACGTCAGTGTTAGTTCCACATTAAAGGTTCCAACCCACTTCAGGATATCTAGGTCAAGAAATACACTATTAGACTTGATTTCATGCAAAATCTAAGTTTAATATGGCAGAGAGTGATGAAATAATAGAAAACTGATAGACGATAAAGACAATTGCTCTGCCCTACTGCACCATCGGCACAGAACAACGAGAATAAATGTTATTTATTGCAACGTTTTCAGTCCCCGGCTGAATCCGATATTCGCTTG
This sequence comes from Rhamnusium bicolor, assembly GCA_029963845.1. Lineage (NCBI taxonomy): Eukaryota > Metazoa > Arthropoda > Insecta > Coleoptera > Cerambycidae > Rhamnusium > Rhamnusium bicolor. The sequence continues at coordinate 1,000,198 of JANEYF010002575.1, read as the reverse complement.
CGCATTGTAACTAGTCGGCTGGCGGCCTTAGTGGCAACGATGCAGTATATATAATCAACTCTCTTCCACGTATTTAAACTCTAATTATCTTACTTTTTATTGCATTAAACGCCGGTTTTGCATGAAATCGAGTACCTACAGCAGTTTATACTGAATGCTTTTTGTATTGTGGAAGATGAAACTGAAGTATTTTGTTTAAGCAGTATTTGGTGCACAATTATCTTGGTTTCTGATGATGCAGATCGTATCATTCGCACAATAGAAGCTTCTAACTTTTTTAAGCTTTTCCAAAATGAGTAGTCGGCTAAAATTTAGTCTATTATTGTTAATACTACGCTAGATGACCTCCTACAAATGCATACTACACAAAGTACCCAAGTAACACATGTTGTCCTCTTATTACGCTTAAAACTTTATAAGTAATATATCATGGCAACTTATAGAACTAACTGGGTATATTGAAGATTTATTCAGCATTAAATTGCTTATAAAGCAATTGGGTGGAATAAGATTACTGGTAAAACGATCTCACAGCATAAATATAAAGCTAGTTTATTAAACCGTCTTATACAGTTTTTTGTTTACTTCATAAGTGGCTTAGCAAGATCTTTTATGCAGATACAAATCACGTGGATTTATAACAGGTATATTAACCTTTATATAACATGTATGTAACAGTTTTACAGATTAGCTGTTTCTCGATAGTGGTTATATAACATTGAGTTTTAAAGGCATTTAAAGCAAAATTTTATAGCAATATAGTCTCCATCCAATATAGTTGCTTAAGCCAAATGCCACCTATGTCAACCCTAATATAGATTATTTATACAGGCTTTCTACGTGTAGTAGAAGACGTATTCTAAAAAAGTATTTACACAACTGAAATTCTCTTTTGGAGTTATGTAGATGCGGTCTTCCATCTTTATAGAAATCTTTTACAGCTAAACTTACCCTGTCTCATAACCTATTAAAAGATCACTTAGATAGTTTGACTGAAGCTCCGTGCGGACTTCATATAAGTTTTTAAGTGTTACCTTACAATATGGAAAAGTATTGGAAAAAGACAAAGCGAAGTGGAAATTTCAGAAGGAAAGTTAAATTAACATTTAGAAATTGCTCGAGGAATCAAACATTTTCATTGTAGAAACGCCAAAGAACGAAAGTAATGAGAAAAGCGAAGAAGTAATTTAAAACTACATGGATAATGCCATATGTAGTTGCAAAGTCTCTAATTTCATTGCGGATATTAATACTGTGGTCAGGCAGCTCATCGCTTTCGTTCTTTCGCGTGATCTAAGTGATCTTTTAAGACGTTATGAGACGGAGTAAGTTTAGCTGTAAAATAATTCTATAAAGGTGGAAGACCACAGCTATAAAGATCGAAAAGAGAATTTCAGTTGCATAAATACTTATAGAATACTTCTTTTACAACAAGTAGAAAGCCTGTATAAATAATTTATATTAGGGTTGAAATGGTTGACATTTGGCTTAAATAACTATATTGCTATAAAATTTTGCTATAAAAGCCTTTAAAACTCAATGTAATATAGCCACTATCGAGAAATAGCTAAGCTGTAAAGCAGTTGTATACATGTTATATAATATATACACCTGCTATAAATCCACGTGATTTGTATCTACATAAAAGATCTTACTAAGCATTTTACGAACTAAAAAAACTGTATAAGATTCTTTAATAAAGTAGCTTCATATTTATGCTGTGAGATCGTTTTACCAGCAATCTTTTTCCAACCAATTGCTTTATAAGCTTTTTGGTGAGTGTTTCATTTTAACTAATTAGTTCTATAAGTTGCCATAATATATTATTTATAAAGTTTTAAGCATAATAAGAGGACCACACTTGTTACTTGCAAATTCAAGACAAATATAGGGCTGAAATAAAAAAAGATCCAATATCATATATGCCTCTAGACCAAAATTATGTCATCATGAATTGAATTATTACATAAAATGTGGAAACTTTCACTATTTTGATAATGTTTAACAATCAGAATCCGTTGTTCTATCATGTAATGCTCCTCGTTTACTAACTCCCATCTGTCTCTTATCGATCTGGCATGTCATAATCTTGTGCATCATAACAGCCAAACTGGCGCGCAATTCAAATCTTGCGCTCTCATTGAAACACATTTTATTTAGTTTAAATCTGCCAAAAGTTAGCGTAAGTCAACTTCAAGGTTATTGCATGAATTGCACTGTATCATGTACTTTATTTATCATTATGAACTACTCTATATTGTGTTAAAAATTAACATATTAAGATAAAGTTCACATACTGGATGTTTTAATAAAATGATCTAAAGAGTTATTAATGAAAGTAATTTTCTATTATGGTATATTATCCTGTGTGATAATATAAACACATATGTACTTTACAGTACCAAAAAAACATGATATTTAGTAAAATACGCCAATACATATATTTTAGGGTATGGTGATCCCTTTGGCATACGGTCAATGTAAAAGCTTACCTCTTTCTGTAGAAGCTAGTTGTACTAATAGGAACACTACCATACATATAAATACTAAAGTCCTAATTTTACATCTAGGTCGAGGTATCTGTAACAAAAATAAATATTTTTATAAAATCTGTGTTAGAAAAATACATCTACGTCCAATACAAACATGAATTATAATGTAAAATATAATCCAATTAAACACTTAAAATAATTGTTACTTAATATTTAAATTATCATCTATATTCCTAACCCATATTATATTTCTGATTGGATCGATATTAAGTCGTATATAATATACTTGACATTATTCCGTAGATAAATTGTGCCTATATTATGTTGACATCGCATATGTATTTACTATACAGGATATATATATATATATATATATATATATATATATATATATATATATATATATATATATATATATATATATATATATGTATATATGAATTAACTTCCTTTAATAGTACTAATTTGAATTTATTTGAAATAATCAATTTGTGGGTTCACGAATTATCTTAAATATAATTTTCGTTTAGCGTTTTTTATGACACGAAACCAGTCGATTATCGCTACTAGGACCAATCACCTTCGTCTAGAGATAAGCTTATCAACGCCGGCCCGTTCGAATGCATTCTATTGAACGGCGATAAAGGGCGGAAGTACATGTGCCAAGAACTAAGCATACCAACAGGTTTCCAGAGACCAGTCAAACACAGATAACTATTTAGATATGTACGTGCGGGCGAAGATTATAATATTTTCGCAAGCGTATACAATATTAAAAGTGAGACGTTATTTACTATTCGCTCTCCAAATATATAAATTTGTCTCTCAATTTCTGGACTTAAATTTTACCAGATCGGTTACATACTTCCATGTTTATGTAAAACATTTGATAGCATATAACTGCGGACAACATGTTGCAAGTGCAAGCCGTAAACAAAATCATGCCCAAAATTATCCAGACTGGAAATTTATCTACGATTAATTTTCATGTAAGTGTTTGTGGAATTCCTTAGTGGATTAGTAGTTTACCTAGTGACTCAGATGGTAAAAGATGACCTTAGTGTTCTTGCTGCCGAGAAATTTAAAGACGTTTTAGGTAAAAATCCGGATATTGACAAATTGCGTAAGTGATGGACGTGCAAGTGAATTGCAACCATATTATGCATATAGAAGTACTACTTCTTTGGATGTAGAAAGTTCATTTTCAAAATACGCCTTAATATTCACATCATCGCGAAAAAGTTTAACATAGGCTACATTAGAAGGTTTATTTAATCATGCATGTGTCCGCTGCCAATCATAACAACTGTTAAAGGACATGATATTAAGAGTTAAGTCTTTCTAAGTTACATCATGCCCCTTACCGACGCCAGTCAACTCTTAAAACTAGCCGGGTGTATCATTAGTATTCGTATAAGTACATTCGTCATAGTCGTTCTTAAAATAAGCTCTGAAATACATAAATGCAAGCCGTTTATTGGCATTTATACTATATGATTATTTATACCTATACCCATATTTTGGGAAGCAACGTAAATTATCGTTGATATTTATCTTTTCCATTATGTATGCCACAACCTGCAAAGAGCTTACTTAGGGATAATAATGGCAAACATCAGTGGTTTCAGAGTCATTAAAAACCATTAGAAAGAATTAACGTTTTAAGCAAACTACTAATCATTCTGAATAAGATTTGCAGGAAACAATTACTCAGCAGACAAAGACCCCCACCTGCATTGAATTAAAACTGCAAATCTTGTTTGGTAGCTAAGATCATGATCTTAGCTACCAAACAAGATTTGCAGGTGAAATTCAATGCAGGTCGGGGCTTTTGTCCGCTGAGTAGTTGTTTCCTGCAAATCTTATTCAGTATATAGTTTAGCCCATTAGGGTTAGAGGTCGAAGCTCTTGGTACCTGCTTTGCAGCTCGCGTCAGTCACTAAGACACAGTGATGTCTGACTGGTAGTAGCACTGACCACCAGAGGGATACACTTATCACTCACTATGTCTTCTAATCATTCATCAAATATACATTTTTTTTGTTAGGACTTCTGTTGTCGTTTTGTTATGTTCGTGAGCAGAGTTAGTTTGGCTAATGTCTATAAGTTTGTTTTAAAAATCTCGTTTTTAAATTGGACCAAATAACAAAAATTAAAGTTCTAATTGTAAACTCAGTGTATGATTAACTCAAAACTAGCCTATTAAATTAGATATTGTAAATCTTTTCATTTCAGTGATAAAAAAGTTTTTAAAAATATTCTTTAGACGACACAAATTATCGTCAGGATATTCGATATTCCATTATAGTTATAGTAATCCTGAGTTTAGAATATTCTATAAATATAACCATGGGTCATCATCCCATGGTAAACCATTTCTTCTTCAGTCTTAGTCCTAAATGGACGATGCTTACCTACGATATACATTTGTATGTAGTTTTATAGGTATGATATCTATATACACATCTAGAAAATAAAATAATGTGGTTTTATTCTAATGTACGTATTTAGGTCTTCTATTAAATGAAACTGTAGCATTAAGAGGACTATTTTTTGAATATAGTTGCTGCTTAACCAAAAATATATGAGGTTTACCGCATACTCTAATGATTTCTGGTAATTCCCAAGACTCTGATTATCCACTAAAAATGTATGAGGTTTATCGCGTACTCTAATGATTTCTGGTAATACCCAAGACCCTGATTATCCACTCACTCAATTTTTAATTACTGGCGCGGGTGACTCTTCGAGGTTTTAATATGATTATGTATGTAATACTTCAACCACATACGATAGTAATATGAAATTCTAACAAATATATATGACTACCAAAGTCTAATGATTCTTGAATGCCTCTTTCTTCACGTGCCCTCTCATATATTTTGGTCAGGGAAGGAGAATGTTCAAATTTAAATACGCGCTCAAAAGGCAACTAATAAATGACTTCTATTAAATCTACTTAAATTCTAATAGTATATTAAACATAAAACTAGTACTCTGACTTTTAGGCAGCGAAAATCGAACAACAGTACTCCTAGATGGCGTGATTTATGAACTACCAAGAGTTCATGGTCACTCGTGATATACTGATGTAGATTTTAAAATTCCAAACTGTTGTTAACACGAAGTGATGTCTGTTGTAGAGACTTAATGGCAATAATAGTGTTGTGAATCAATGGTGCTTCCTCGCAAATAACCTCAGCCGCTTTTTGGCGGCATACAGGATAAGTAAAATTTCACGGTCACGTTTTGGATATTCAGTTTAAGGTATCATCATAATCCTAAAATTACCTAAAGGTATCCCAAGGATACATGAGATTTTTAGGACATATCCTAAGAATATTATGAGGAAATTTGAAATTATCCTGAGGATATACTTATAAAGCAAACCTTTGCATTCTCAGGATATCCAGTGGATAACTTTGTGCTGATTGAAAATAAACGAAGTTAACAGACATACTTGCCAATAGTTTGTTACGGTTCTCATATGCAACAATGTACACGGTAACATATATTTCTACAAAAAAATATTCTTAATTCTAATAATAACTGATAACAGTGGATTAAGATGGCTCTATAATATGGGCCATCATATTTTTCAATCAAAATAATGATTTTGACATGCCCTGTATTTACAGTTTCCAAACCATCAGATACTATTTTCCAACAGCATAATTATATTTTTCAAATCATTAAAACAAACGATTTATAGTAAAATGGCAACAACTTTAACCTTATAACATGTACCCATAATTACTAATAAACAGAAAATAGCGAATTGTTTATTTTTATTTATTATAATATGAGGTCGATGAACAATAACAATGACTAATAGAATCTAATCCTCAGCTCATCTCACCATTAAAATCCTCATCAATTTTGTATAAGTATATTAAGTGGTTTTCATCGTTCAACCGCAATCTCAAGTACGAACAACTTATATCCTGATTTCTTGTTGCTAAGTCGCCGTTTTCTTGACGAAGTATTTTGTTAATTGAGCAAATAAGTGAAAGTCTAGGTGCATATATAAGTATTTGGTCAACTCGCACATGGTCACTTGATTTAATGGTTATTTAAGAGTTACTTCAATGCTAGGCAATAAATAAGGACTACTTCATTTCAGAAAATTCTCTTTTCGTCCCAGTGATCCTTAGGAATTCGTTAGACAATAGCTTACTTCCGTGAAACGTAAATTAAACTTTTTCCCCTGAACTAGTAAAAGTATTTTTTTGTTCAAATTTAATTGCCTGTGAAATATTTCATTACTTATTTTTTGGGGTATATTTCACTGCCGCTAGATTTTTTATTAAAGTTTCGTAAAATATGGCGTAATTGTAAATTATATACCGGATGTTTCATGAAACGAGAAAAATGTATTATTCATTATTTGTAGTTAGCGTGTAATTAAATTATTTTTGAGAAATAAACTATGGAAAAAATCTTGTAAAACTTAAAATATTGGACAATTTATAATATTGCATGGAAAGACCAGAAATATTGCATATGATAATATAACAATCTGTTAATAATTTCTCTCACTATTTAATAGAATAGAATGGAATATAATAGAGCAGAATAGAACATTATAGAATAGACCAGGATAGAATAGGTCAGGATAGGATACGATACGATACAATAGGATATGGTATGATAAGATAGGATAGGATAGGATATGATAGGATAGGATAGAATATTATAGGATAGGGTAGGGTAGGGTATTGCAGGGTAGGTAGGATAGGATATAATAGAATAGGATAGGATAGGATAGGGTATGATAGGATAGGACAGGATAGGATAGGATAGGAAAGGATAGGATAGGATAGGATAGGATAGGATAGGATTAGATTGGATAGGACAGGCAAGGATAGTATAGGATAAGATAGGATAGGATGGGATAGGATAGGATGGGATAGGATAGGATAGGATAGGATAAAGTAGAATAGGGTAGGATAGAGTAGAGTAACGTAAAATAAAGCGAAGTAATGTAGGGTAAAATAGGATAGAATTCAAAAGGAACAGAAAGGAATAAAATGGAATTAAATACAATGTATCTTTACAAAAGTAACGCTAAAGGTGGGTCTCATTTCTGCAAGAAATATGGAAGAATTATATGTTTAGAACTTCTAGGTAATTAAAGAACTAGAACAAAATAATGAAGACTATGTTGAGGACTGTCCCTGCAGGACTTGTCTAATGATGTCTATCTCTCTATAAACTGTTTTAAATATATTCTTATCTCTCTCACTAAAATTATATATCAGTCTTCTTCCTAAAAATGTTTAAACTGTTTAAATTTATATTTTTTTAATTTCGATAATGCTAATTAAAATTTATAAAATACTAAATTTAGAGAATCTCAAAGTTCTCTTATGGGGTTAGTTCTGGTACTTATTAATGTAAATGACTTGCCATATATCACTACTTTAGCGAAATTGGTCTTTTTTGTAGATGAACAACTTTAACTCAGACTTCAAAAGAGCCGCAGATGAACTCGGTCTTGCATTCAGCACCAGGCCAGGAGGCCAGCGAGGTACTGATGTGAAGTCAGTCACTGAACTTCATCCAAATCGCCTGCCGAGCAGGAAAATCTGTTTCGTCAGCATGTCGATAAACCCCAGCATGGAATCTTCTATAAGAACATAGAAACGCTAAGATGATCGACCAGGCTGATATTCGCTTTCTAAGGTCAGACGGGCTTAAGTCGAAGACCGAGGGATTCATTATGGCCTGCCAAGATGGTGTTATCAACACCTTGGTCTACCTTAGTGTCGTGTGGATAGGTTGCTGACATCAACTGCTGGACCTGTCGTCAGGCGCCGCAATCGCTCATGCACATACTATCTGCATGCCCGTATACGCATTTCCGGCCTACATCCACCGACATAACAAGGCGTTACGAGTGCTATACTATCATCTAGGGCACTCGTACGGGGTAGACCAGACACCAGTGTTGCCTTACGTCTCCGGAGACATTGAGTCCGTTGTCGAAAACGAGAACTGTCGGATTTACTGGAATTACTCGTTTCCGACGGTTAGGCTAATCCATACCTAACAAGTCTGACAGTCCTCCTCGACCATCAACTCAAGATGATGTATGTCATCGAGTTCTAGGCACCTGCGAAGAAAAATATCACCTTAAAGGAGGAGGAGAAATGGATCAAATATCACGATCTCTGGTACTAGCTCCAAGTACTATTCCCAGGCTGCTCGTCCTAATAATCGTTGTACTCGGCAGGATAAAGCCTACGCTGCTCTCGGAATTGAAGACCATATCAGCGTGCCAAAAATCAGCCTAGTGGCTGGCAGGCCAAATGCAATAGGCGGTCATTCTGGGTTCTCTCTGTCTGCATAGTGCACTCGATTCCGGTATCCTTCGAAAAAGAAAAAAATACGTTTTCCATAAGACAATATATCTATAGAAATAGTCATAGTGATAAGTAGCCGGGGATTTTTTCCGGGGGTTGGACAATTTTCTAGCCTCAGTCTCACCCGATTCATTTAAGTTGGTGGGTGCTCACTGATGCTTTATTATCTCTTGCGCCTTGTTTAAAGCAGTTATTTTTGTCTTGAATGTCTATCAAAAAAAAAAAATCTTATTTCAAGAGTTTCATCGAGAAGTTTCGAAGAAATATTTCGGAAATGTTTCCGGGAATTTCCCAAATGCTTCTTTCCCGGGAACTTACTCATCACTAGTACCTAGTCACCCAATAAGTGCGAAGACAGTTTACAGATAAAAAAAAAATTTTACTACTGCATAAATTTCCCTTTTTGCTTATCAATTTGACGAAAAATACAACAAAAGGTTTGCACATTTTCATAGTTTTAATAAATATCACACACAAATATCGATAGTTATCAAAGTTTGTATTTTGACAAAATTTGCCAAACATCTTTCAGAATTTCCCAAAAAACTTTATTTTTAGCTACTTTGGCAAAAATTTCCAACCACGCTGTATAACTTAAGTATTCAATGTATAGGAAAACAAAACAATGCACGGTTGACAGGTAACAAAAGTAAAATGTTCTTTGCATCAATAACTTCAACGGAAAGCAAAAGTTATTTTTATATTTCATAATTTTCGTGTCATGGTTCAGTAGTATAAGTTATTAGCCTCATTTAGAATGATTATTTAACAAACCAGCCGAAGTAACACCCAGCAGCAGAAGAAAAAACTGAACTGAGCTTGTGCAGAAATATATACCATTTACGGCAGTCTATTATTATCTTATTATTGAATCAATACGAAATATTATGCATTGCCCTTTATTATTAATAATGTAGTTTTTAGTGGAATAATTTCGTACAAATAAGAGTCCATATCGATAAGCACACGTCTAATTACAATTGAATATAATCACGCTTCTGCAATATCGTATTAAATAAACAGGTACTCAGTATTACGGGAATAAGAAATATTAATGTACTAAATAACCACCTCAAAATGTACTAGATTATACTAATACATATTCCCATTACTCATTATCAGGGAGCGGAATAAATACCAGTTACTTATAATATTACAAACATCTATCCCGGATTGCTGCCACAATACTGATTGCCAAGCAGATACATGTATTACAGGTATATAAATGAACGCATACGTATCAATTAAATCAAGGCCCTTTATAACTGCTGATTTTGAAAAATGGCATATATTCCCTGTTCCTGTTCATTATACATTTTCTTTGACAATAATTTCTAGGACTTCTATATACGAACCTTGAGATTTAATACGTACAATCCACCAGTGCATAATTATTAATATCGATTTGTATTTCATATCACTTAAATGAAATAAAAACACGAAACTTGTCATATCATATTGTCAATGTCAAAATGTCAAATATCAAATGCCAAAATTGGAAATAGAATTCATTATGTTGCTTGCGCCATCTCTTAAGTAATATAGTAATCACTTCAGACTAGTGGAATTTAGTGGGGAACATGACGAAGCGTCCACTATTTTCAGGGGACTAATATTTGAAAGTTGATTAACAAAAAATGTAACATTTTGTATTGAAAATCTCATGAACTGCACTAATTAAATGTATACCATATAAAGAGCATCAAAGTGTACTACAATTACACTGCTTCTGGCAAAAATGTATGTACCTGAAATTGGTTCTCCGAACGTAACTGACCTCCTGCAAAAGCAAAGAAAAAGTAGATAACAACGAAATCAGATATTATTTTGTTTACTTAATTTCTATGGACAAATAATGTGAATGTAAAGGCCTTTTTTATTGTGGAGGCACACCAAATACACAGTCCAATATCTCTTTTAAAAATACAGAAACGTTAATACATATGGAATGTCCCAAAAAGTGCAAAACACCCCGATACAATGAAAACTATTTACTTTAGAGAAAACATAAATAAAGGAAAGAAATTGTTTACTTTCACTGGTTCTTGCTTTTCCATTTCTTTAATTTCAATTTAGGAATAAATATTAATTCAAGTTTACCTTTAGGTAAACTACGTTTTTCTTGCATCCCATAAAAAATAATCTAAAGAAAAAGTTTCACAAAATTCAATATTATGCAACACATCAAAGATTGAATCGTTATTCTGCTGTTAGGGAGTTTAAGGAATTTGAGTATATTTAGTAATAAAGCAAAAGGAAATCAGGCCCTATACCCCAAAATGCAACACGATGCACGGGCATCGATGTTTCGGAATTACTATTCCTCATCCGGGAAGTTTGGCGAAAGTGGGACATGGAATGAAGTATATCAGGAATAAGTAAACAAAAGGTGAAAAGCCCTATGTATCTGTCTTTCCATCTGACAAGGTAAGCAAAACAAAAATATAATTCGTACCCAAAAAAAAACAATGTGTTTAAGAATTACTGCTCCTCATCACCGCAATGTAGCTTAAGGAGTGATATATGGAATGGAGTATATCAGGAATAACTAAACAAAACGTGGAAATTACAGCACATAGTATTGTTTTGCCTCCCTTGCCAGGTGGTGACGAGCACTACACATAGAGCTCTATGTGCTAACTGATTACCAAGGACAAAAAATTGGCCCATTGAATACGAAAAGGCGAATAGAGTACTGTGTTCTGTACTTTCCATATTTTGTTTAATAATTCCTGATACACTCCATTTCATATCCTCTCCTTAAACTGTGCTGTGCTGATGATAAACAATAATTTTGAAACATTGTTGCAAAAATCAAATACTACCATACAATATAAGCAATTTACTTATTAGCTTTAATAACGAAATCAAATTGTATTCTGAAACATAATCTTTTTCAACCTAAAATATTTTGCACACAACAATTAACTTCATTTTCAGATTAATATTTTTTAGGTGTAAGACATTTTTTGGTTAGACAAAAACCTCAGACTAATCATTCCTTCTTTTGGCCTTGTGTTTATTTAACAAATTTTGAATGATTTATAATACTGTATTAATACCCAAAAAAACTGCAAAAATGCTGTGAAGGATCTGTAATATGCTGTAAGAAACTGTAAAATACTGTAAAAAACTACGCAAAACTGTTAGAACTGTAAAAAAACTGTAAAAACTGACGTGCAAATTAATACTACAGACCTGTAAATATGTACTACAGACGTGTAAAGCTGTGGTATAGATATATAAAGAATCGATATTATCCATCATAGATTTAAACAATGTCGAACCGCAGATTCCATACTTATCAACCACTTAATCCTTATTAAGCGACGGTAGCAAGAGCGCTTATTCTTACTTACTTGATTCCGAATATCGGTGGTTCGATCACACCGAGGGGCAAATCTGTATCGAAATTTGTTTTTGACTAATGATAATGTAACTGTCGATGTCTTAGATATGTTTCAACTTCACAATAAACTGTATGTCCTTGTCTCTCTCTCCTAACACTAAATTCTGTATTTTTTAAGGATTTCTTTTTGGTGACTTAGGAGACGGTTCAAACATATGAGTATTAATATTTCTGCCTTAAAGTAGTTTAGATAATTTACTCTTAGGCTATTGCGGTTTACTTTTAGAACATCCTGTATAACAAGAAATAGTTCCACAAAATTTTAGTCAGGTATTTACTGAAAATTTTAAATCGTTAGATACCTATTTATCTGTTGTATTTGAACACCTAGTATATTTCAATCAATTATTAATTTTCAACCAAATATATTTCTCTCCTGTGAAACCCACCCAAGTACTATGTTAGTATATTAAAAATACATTCTAAGTGATTGGATCCTTGAACAATGTAAAAAATATTGGAAATATCAAGTCGTCCTTTGAATGAATGAATGATTACGTAATTTTTTATTAAACATATATGTTTGTATTGTACACAAAGAATGTATAAAAAACCAAAAAAAAAAAGAGTTAATATTGTGAGTGTTTAACTAAATGCGATTTTTTATAAAAACAAAAAAATTTCTTAAACGAAAATAGTTCTATAGAACATTTACTCACATATTTGGAGGTACGTGGCTTATGCCTTTCTCGAGGCCTTTTTAGACATGTTTCGTAAAAAATCTAATTCTTTTTCTATGTTTTGTTCTCTCATTAAGGTAGATAAGTAACCATCATTCGTTTTTAAATATATATATGTATATATATATATATATATATATATATATATATATATATATATATATATATATATATATATATATATATATATATATATATATACATATATATATATATTACTCGAGTGCTTTATGTTTCATTAATCGCGGATGGAATATCGATAATATGGAATCTCATTTATAATGTACGATTGGGTCTTTAAATAAAATACGACAAATTACATAATCAGCAGTTTGCCTACTTGATGGTGAGTATCTGCAAAGAGGCTTTCAGAATAATATTTTACTTGCATGGAGGGGGGGTAGAATATACACGATGTAAAAATTTATTCGATACAAACAAATATGTAGACAAAATGAATAAAAAGGAAAATATCAAGTTCTAAAAAACTAATGAGATGCTAATAAACAAAACAATTGAAATAAGACATACTTCGGGGACTCTTTGTCTATTCATAAATTGTTTACGTTAATATTATACAATGTTGTCTGTTTCTTCTTTTTGGGGGGGATTATAGGGCCTGGGGGTGACTTAAAACCCCTGAGAACTCCACTGTTAATTCATATATAACATCCTAGTTGATATATTTCATGTGCTGCAGATTTGTTTGGATAGCGTCATTGAATATATTTAACACATTCAAAATTATTTTTAAAACTGCCCTCGGCCAAATCCAAATATAACAAATTAGCACTATTTATCTCGTGTCTCTTTATTATAAATAACTCCTATGATTTAAGTCAGTGAAAAGAACAATCCACATTAATAGGACCCCGCCGAGGCGTGATGAAGGTTAACAACTATATCAGTGTCCTGGTCACGTTAGTTTTATACACTGTGACATAGCAAAGTGAAGAATTGATTCAATAAATTCTATTTGTAGTGGTGATTTACCTAATTTGATGATATCTTGAATAGCCCAGATTTTATTAATTTCATCTATATCTTTGTTTTAATTAACTATTATATATCGTTTTTTGACGTATCAGCAAACGATGATAATAGATATCTATTCCCTATTCAATGGGTACCCTTTTCCGATAGAACCGATGCCGGACAATCCTCCTGTGGACATCTCACGGGAGTAGCGCTGGCGAATAACTATAACCACTCCCCACATCCTGCAGGGTTAGTGTAGATACCAGAATCATATGTCCTAAGCAGACGTAGAGAACCTAGAACTACCGCCTTCTGCAGTTGGCTTGCCAACCATTACTACAATTTGTCACCTTGATCAACAAAAATTTCGCTAACAGAAGCTACAGTTAAGAATCGATTAACTTCATTTATTGTAGGTATTTTTGATTTCTTAGATTTATATGTTAAACTTACTGTATAAAAGATTGCTGTGGTCTAATAATTTACGTTCCTAAAAATGAACAATTTATTTGTCTCACCTTATATAGAAGGTGTGGTGTATAACAGCGCCTTGTATGTATAGTATTAAGATCATTTACCCAAACCAAACCTGTCTGGCTCTCCAAGACTGTGTGGTTGTCGCTGACCAGGAAGTTCGTGCAATATAGGGCTTTATTACAACAGACGAGGTCGTGCGACCGCTAAAACGACTCTTTTATGAGGTCTTTGTCGATAAAATGTTTTTATTTGTTATGGGGTATATTTTGCTTTCAATGTAAGCTGCCCCTTGTTTATTATCATATAAGTCTCTAATATATGATAGCGACATATTGGGAAGTATTAATGGTATGTAGTAAATCCTTATTTTTGCCAATATTAAATCATCAAAAAAAGAATTTTCTAGACCTTTGAGACTACATACAGAGTGGGTAAAACGTTCTGCATAATAGCGATACCATTATCAATATCCCTTTAACAAAAAAAAAATGTTTAAAAGTCGTTGTTTTTAAATCAGAGGAAATCCAAATGACCTTGACATTTCTTTTTATCGCTTGCTGTGTAGGCGCTAAGGTTGTCAACTCTTGTTTTTTAAATGAAATCTTATAATTTTTGTAGCTTTTTTTAAATCAACCATTTTTCATCTTTATTGTACAGCAAGTAATAGAAAAATGCAAAAAATTAATAAAATAGAGATCTGACCTTATTCTGTTTGATACCAAGTTGTGTTTAGTTTACCTTTGATTCTAAGTTATCGATAACTAATCATAGTTCATTTTACTGAAATATAACATAAAGATTTGAATGATGGTGGGATGGTGGTAAAGAAGAATGAGGAAGTATGAGGGGGTTGACATTATTTTCAATGAAACTTATCCAAATAGGAATCCAAATAATCCACTGTTAGTCGTCTTGTTATAAATTTCACAGAAAAGGACAGTGTTAAAGACGATCTAAGATCTGAAACACCATGCAATAGCAACTGATAGAGATGGAAGCGGTTAATATTTCATTTTATATTTAACAAAGTTGCGCCAAATGTTGAGGTTAGTCCTAAATCTGTAAGAAACTTTCTGAACAAATAGAAATTCCAAGTGTTAAGCGAAGATGATTTGACCGGATATATTTGTTGGACGATATTTCATAGAGTTATTTTTTATAGAAATAAATCATACTACTGATGGATATCTACAGCTTTTGGAAATTATGCAGTATACGCTTATGGTGGAACTATTCTCACAGGATAATAACTGCATTGAGGACAGCTAAGGCGTATCCAGAAAATGGATAGAAAAAGAGGTGAGGTTGATTGGCCAGCTAGATTTTCAGATTTAAATCTTTTGGATTATTTTTAATATGGACATTTTAAAAAAGAAGATTGTACTGAAAGGGGCCCAATAACCTTGATGATCCAAATGTTACACTAATGACAGGTTTTGAAGTGATTGTCCATATTGGTGTGGACAATATGATTCGAGGTTTCGAGATTGACCTTTGCATAAAGGAGAATCTTAAAATTAATTGTCACCTTTATGATATACCAATTTTACAACATAGCTAGTAGAATTTTAACCTCAATAAATAATGTGACTAGTGGAAAGTTTAATGTGAAAATAAACCACAAAATGTCATAAAACCAACCATAACTAGTACTATTATCATTTATGTATTAAATATAAATTATACTTTAATGGAATCCACAATATAGTTGTGGATAATCATACATGATTATAACCGCATTACAAAAAATAAATGGAGCATGGTGTGTATTCTACTTAGGTTTAAGACTCTGCAAACAACATGCCAACTGTTTATTGTAATTTATAAATCAAGGTTGCCATGCAAGGATTTCGTTATAGTACAGTCGAACTTTTATAACTCGAACTTCTCTTTAACTCGAATATGTCTCTGTACCCTTGATGTATACTTCGTTTTAAAAGTATTTTCTTTAATTCAAATTTTCTCAAGTTGAACAGTTTCGGGGGATATAGGAGGTTCTAGTTAGAGAAGTTCGACTGTAATTGCAAGATGAGATTTAAAAATAAAAAATAAATATAGTTTAAAAAAACTAAAAAATACGCTTTTAAAGCACATCAAACTAATGAAAAATAATTATTAATATAAACTGAAAACAATAATGAACGAAAAATACTAGTATTATTGTGAAAAAAAGCGTGGGTTGCTCGATATACGAAAAATATGGCACAAAACGCCCCACGCTTTTTTCACAATAATACTAGTATTTCTCGTTCATTATTGTTTTCAGTTTATATTAATAATAATTTTTCACTTTTTAGTTTGATGTGCTTTAAAAGCGTGTTTTTTAGTTTTTTAAACTATATTTATTTTTCACTTTTTAGTTTGATGTGCTATGAAAGCGTGTTTTGTAATTTTTTAAACTATATTTATATTGCTTATTGATGCTGATATTATAACATATTACGATCCAACAAATATTTCTGAAAAAAAAATTTTTTTTATTTCAGCCATGGGATTTGAACTCACGCCCGAGGAGTCCGTCGTTTCGCGTCGACTAAGACTTGCCCGCTCGGCCAACGACCGAACTGTGAATCACCGAATATACTTACAATATTAAGCCTCTTGCTCTCACGCAGAGGATACGTGAGGAAAGGATAAAGATATAAACTTATCAAATTATTGTATTGTTACCGGTTCTTCGTAAGTGTACAAAGTTTCAATTAAATCTATTCGTTTAAAGTGGGTCAAAATCGAGTCCAAAGAGTCGGTTACAAACAAACAAACAAACAAACAAGCAAGCAAGCAAGCAAACATACAGGTGAAGCTAATAAAAGCGTGTTAAAAATATAACAGTTATCTGCAATTATGTAAATTAATTTTATGTTATCCTGAACTGTAAATACTACCAATAATCTTTACCTTTATTGGTAAAAACGTTCATAACAGGCTAGATTGCTAAAAACTTTTACCGATATATTTTGATTTTTACAGATACGTCTATTATTTCAACAATCACTACCAATCAATTTAACAATAATAACATTGATATGACTTATTACCCGTTGCTATGAAAACGCAGTTGCGTTCCAAAAAAACATTTTCACCTATACTAATAATCGTCATAAGAATTAACAAAATTCATTAGTTTATTTTCCCTCTATCAGATAAATAGAGCTTTAGGATAACTTAAAACGATGTACGTTAGTCGACCTTTATAGGGTTTAACATGCCCACAATCAACTTCCATGCTATGTTAAATATTATATAATGATCTTATAATATAATGTACACTTGATTTCAAAAAAAACTGATACACTTTCTTTTAGCTATGTAAATCATTCGTCTTTGATTGATATTAATAATCTTACAAATGTCACTTTGACGTTAGTCAGTGGCGTCATTATTAAAAATGGTTCGACATCTAACAGATATTCAAAACTTTCGAATTGTTTCTAAAATTGAAGATGGTTGGTCCATAAGAAGACTTGCTGCTGAATACAATGTGAGTAAAACCACGATAATGGGTGTTAAAAACAATGGGAAACCAACCAAACGGTATCCCGTAAAGTTGGTTCCGGTAGGCCCAGAAAGAGCCATAATCAAGAAGATGAAAATCTTATAAATTACCTAATAGAAAACCCTTTTCAGACTGCAGTAAATGCAATTTCAGAGACAAATTTCCCTGCTTCGGTATCTACTGCTTGCAGAAGAAGAAAACTACAAGGCGACTTGAAGAGTTGTTCAGCGGCTAAAAAAATACAAACTTTCAGAAGAAAAGAAGCAGGGTAGGATTATTTTTGCACTCAACTATATAATCAATGATGAAAACTTCTGGACACAAGTTGTCTTTTCTGACGAAAAGGTTTTTATACGTAAATCCTGTAACGATGGACATGTTCGCGTATATAGCCCTCCTTCCACTAGATACGACGAAAAATATACTTTCGATCCACAAATATCAGGAAGGTTTTCAGTCAATGTCTGGGCTTGGATGAGCCTAAATGGGTTAGGTGTGTGTTGGAACAGTGGTGGTCATCTCAATTCCATTAAATATATTGAAATATTAGACAATATTATGTTGCCGTCAGTAATAAAGGTGTTTCCGGAAAATAATTTCATTTTCCAACAAGACAACTGCTCCATACATCTAAAAGTCCGGATTTAAATCCAATTGAAAATGTATGGGGACTAATGGTGAAACATATAAGAAAATTAAGTAACCATCCAAATAATGCCCAAGAATTGGAAGGGATAATTGAAGACGTTTGCCAGGAAAAAGCCGAAGCATTCGCGGACAGCTTGGAACTGCAGTGTAGGGAAAACCAACTCGATGATGAGGACGAGGACTGGGTTGATGACGTGCTCCGCCTGCCAGACGATGATCACATCCGTCCGACCACTCCAGAGGAGGTCTAGGAGATTCTCAGGAGCTTAAAGCCGAGGAAAGCTCCTGGATGTGACAAGATCGGAAACATCGCCCTCAAGAAGCTACCCAGCAAAGGGGTGGCAGCCCTGGTGAATATCATCAACGGGATCTTGAGGCTCAGATACTTTCCGGACAGGTGGAAGAAGGCCGACGTCATAGTCATCCCGAAGCCAGGTAAGGAACTACTCTTTCCCTCCTCTTACAGGCCCATCAGCCTACTCTCAGCTGTGAGCAAGGTAGCCGAGCGCGTCATCTTGAGAAGAATAGAAGAGGAAACCGAAGAGCTCCAAATCATCCCGGATGAACAGTTCGCGTACAGGACAGGACATAGTACGGAACTCCAAGTGCTCAGGATCACCGAAGAAGTCACCAAAGGTTTCAACCAAAGACAGGTCACGGCGGCACTACTCCTGGACGTTGCGAAGGCTTTCGACAGGGTCTGGCACGATGGTCTACTAGCTAAAATGATGAGTATGGGTTATCCCATTGCACTCGTCAAACTAGTTAGATCATACCTGCACGGGAGACAGATGCGAGTGAAGATCAGGGACTGTGTGTCCACGTATCGACCGATGGAAGCCGGAGTCCCCCAAGGCTCTGTGCTGTCACCCCATCTGTTCGCTGTCTTCACCTCTGATCTCCCAAGGGCCGAAGGCACCGCAATGGCACTCTACGCGGACGACACGGCCGTCACGGCCAGATCCTGGAGAGCGGGAACAGCCACCAGAAGACTCCAAGAGGCAGCCTCTCTTCTGGAAGAATGGTGTATCAAGTGGAAAGTCGCAGTCAACGCGGAGAAAAGCCAGACGATTCTCTTCAGGAAAGGACGCAAGGAAACCCCCACAGGACACGTCTCCATGTTCGGCGAGGACATCCAATGGCACGATTCCGTCAAGTACCTTGGCGTAATCATGGATAAAGGCTTGACATGGAGACAGAACACCGAAGCCATCGTGGTAAAGGCCAAGCGGACGAGAGCTCTCATCTACCCGATGGTAGGGAACCAGAGCAGGCTCAGTCTGAGGAACAAGCTTCTGCTAGTCAAAGCACTCATCAGACCACAGCTGACCTACGCCTCCGTAGCATGGGGATACCAAGCGAAGACCTATCTGAAGAAGATCCAAGCCGTGGAAAACGTGGCCATCAGGACAGCGGTGGGCGCACCATGGTACGTTAGAAACGCTGACATCTTCAGGGACCTGGAGTACACACCAGTCACCGAAATCATCCGGGATAGAGCGAAGAAACTGTACATCTTAGCTGAGGAGCACAGGAACCCGCTGATCCGGCCGACGCACCGAGGCACAAGAGGCCGAAGGTACAGTTACTGGATAACGGGTAAGTATAACTAATCCTTTCCTTACAGATGGACCAAACCCACTGAAAAGACATGACACGACCAACCACCCTCCCACAAACCTTGCGGGCGCCGGTCAGTAAACCGACCAGTGCCCGTTGTCCCCCCTGGCTCCATGAAGGACGAAAGTGCTAATAAAACACTTAGACCTTCACCTCCTAGAGCTACACAGCTCATCATCACCTTGTCCGATGATCCAGATGACAATGTGTCAATTGACACTGTGTACTGGCAGTCAATCCCAAGTCACAGAATATCCACACAGTCCCTGACAGACAGATGACTACCCCCCGGGGGTGACAAGCTGGCGAAGAAAGAAGACGAAAACAGAAGAGCGCCAGAAGAGGCCCTAGCCAGCAGGGTTCATCAGCCAGGACCCAGGGAGGTTGACCGAAATCTTCGGCACCGCTCACATTTGTGAGTGGGGCCGTTCGTAAAGTAAGTTAACCCGCCCTGCACGAGGCTGGTCCAGGTCTACAGCGATGACTAGGGTAAAAAGGCAATAGTCCTGCCTGGCCCTAGCATCCGAGACCGTCATCATGCCAAATGGATATTGGCGACGCTTGGGAGAACTTGTCGCAAGAAGTTGACCTTGCAAGAAATCTGATTTTGTCCATGCCTGCAAGACTTCAGGCAGTTTTAGACGATAATGGAGCAATGACAAAATATTAGTTAATTCTGTATTACGTAATTGAAGTTCATTTATTTTATTTTTTTTTTTTTATTGTATTTTTTATGTTCAGTTTGCATTGTTTACATTTTTTTTAATCTCAAGTGGTATTTTTGTGTTCTTATTTTAAAAATAGAATTATCATTATTCAGTTAGTATTTTAATTACAACCATCAGTAGAATTATCCGTAACAAATATTATTTTTTTAAACAATAATATGGCAGGATTGAAAATGTTTTGAAAAAGTTATTTTTTAATTGTTTTTTAATTCCATTTGAATAAAATAAAAGAGAAAGGTTTAATAAGTTTAAAAACACAAAGAAAACCGATCTCCTCCAAAAAAACCAGGTCCGGAGTAAATCACCTCTTCTCCACCCCCCCTCCCGATATGCCTGGCCAGCCCTATTTACAGACATATGCACACAACTAAACTATTAAGATTTTCGATTACAAGAGTTGTACCAGTTTTTTTTTAAATCATAGAGATTTTCAAGTGAATCCTTTCGTAAATGGCCCTTATTCCTACGAGGGATATAAAAAGTAAAAGAAATACAGCAAAAAATATAACAAATTATAAGATCGTTATATAGGGATTAACATACAAGCATGGACGTTAACTGAGCGAGCGATAGTGGGCTCAATTATCTATGTGAGCATGTTAAATCCTATGACGGTCGAATATTGTACAGCATTTTATGTTATCCTAAGGCTCTTTTCATCCAAAAGAGAGAAAATAAACTAATAAATTGTGTTAATTCTTATGACGATTATTTGTATAGGTGAAAATCTAGTTGCATTTTTGGAAAGCAACTGGTAACAAGTCTTATAAATGTAAAAATATATAAAAAATATACCAGTAAAAGCTTTTACTGGTCTAGCCTGTTATGAACATGTTTTCCAATAAAAAGGTGATTATTGTTAAACAGTTCAGGAAAACACACGATTATTTAAAACTTAAAAACATTTAAATGTAACTTTGTAATAAAAATAAGCATGCTTTACAGATGAAGATAATGAAATAAATGTCATCAAGTGAACTTAACTTGACTAGAGCTGACAAGTTCACTTATGTTATTACGGGTATCTTCTTCTTTTAACTATGGCTGTAAGATTTACAAAGAGATAATATGTGTACATGATAAAAGCGTGATAATACTCGCGCAGCAACTCGGCACTATAGTGCTATGTATCCAAATAGATGGCATCCAGATCATAAAACTATAACAGCCACCGAGATGTGCCTTGTGGAAGCAAGATGTGTACATAGCTCCAAAGTACGTCAATCCCGGTGGCTCTAAAAGATTGGCATGGTAACGAGAAGAACGATTGTTGCAAGATATTGAAAATGATTCTCCTCTGTAATTGTAAAAATATCGACACCTCTCGCCTCCATTATTCACCATTTTATACAAAGGTCAAACTTGTATCCTTATCTTTATCATTCAGTTTATAATTTGTCTTTAGTGATAATGAGTTGCGATTAAATTTCTTTAAATGGGCATTACAATAAATTCAAGTAGACCCGGAAAGTGTCTTTAAGTATTGTGGACTGATGAGGCTCATTTCCATCAACAGTATAACGTATATCAGTGGCATTATTTACATGTAATCCGTAAAAGCAATTGGTAAGTACGGTGGAGTGTAGACGTATGTATAGATCATGTTTTCCAGGAGGACGGAACACCTTCCCATTTCTTTGCAAATATAAGAGATATTGTACCCATGATTTTAAAATAAATGGCTTGGACGTAGTGGACCAATATTTTGGCCACCTCGGGTACCTGACCTTAATCTCATCGATTTTTGGCTTTGAAGATATATGAAAAACAAACTTTATTTTACAGAAGTAAATGACGAGGATAATATTGTCCGTATTTATGGAGTATTACAAAAATTTTTGTGGATAACCATAACTCAATAGGTATAATTTGTAATATTGGTCACTAAACATTTAAGAAATAGTATTCAATGCCTTTACACAATGTACTTAATAATAGTGGATCTAAAACAGATTCTTGCAGGATTTCAAATAATACCATCATGCTATACCATTCCAACCATTTAAATTTCCGGGGTTGAACGGTATCTGTCCAATCCTGTTTCAAAAGGGGCAGGACACAATAATACCACATATGTGTAAAATATTCAGAGCATGCTTAGCCTGGAGATACATACCATATCTATGGCGGAAGGTGAAGGTTATCTATCTACCAAATATAGGTAGGACGCTAGACCAAACGCCCAAGTCAGATAGACCCATAAGCCTGTCCTCTTTTCTACTAAAAGCGTTGTAAAAATTATTGGACAGGTACATTAGGGACGTAAATCTAAAGGAAAATCCTCTTAGTGAACGCCAATACGCATACCAGCCAGGGAAGTCAACGGACCTGGCGCTGGATGATCTAAATAGGCTACTGACAAAGTCACTAGATGACAAAGAAATGACAGTGGCTACATTCTTGGATATAGAAGGAGCGTTTAATAACGCGACAACGCATTCGCTAACGAATGCCTTATCAAATAGAGGAGTCCCAACACTACTTCGCCAATGGATCAAAGCCAGCTTAGAAAAGAGGGTAATAATATCCAACATAGGCGAAGCTACCATTGAAGCAAATGTGAATACAGGCTGCCCCCAAGGTGGAGTAGTATCTCCACTACTGTGGGCGACGCTTGTTGATGAACTCCTTCGAAAAATGTCCGCAGAAGGCTTTTATTGCCTAGGGTATGCCGACGATCCAGTAATAGTAGTCAAGGGACGATTTGCGAACACGATAGTAGAGCGCTCTCAAAATGCCCTAAATATTGTCGACAGGTGGTGCAGTAAGGAAGGACTGTCCATAAATCCTCACAAAACCACAATCGTCAACTTCACATGGAAAACAGCCCTGGAAGGCCTAAAATCCCTAGCGCTCAATGGAGTGGAAATTCCATTTGCCAGTGAGGTGAAATAGCTAGGAGTCATCTTCGACCAAAAACTGACATGGAATACCCACATCCAAAAAATCACACAAAAAGCCACAATTGCCCTGGGAAGGTGCAGACAGATGTGTGGGAAAAATTGGGGATTGAATCCAAAAATGACCCTATGGTTATACACCAGGGTAGTGAGACCTATGATAACCTATGGATCAGTAGCATGGTGGACTAAGACACTGCAGTTGGGAGCTATAAGGCTGTTAAGTGGCGTACAAAGGTGTGCTTGCCTGTGCGCCACGGGGGGCCATAAGAACCGCTTCTACAGCCACATTAGAGATCCTGCTAGACCTGTCACCACTACATATATTTATCCAAGGAGAAGCTCGTTCAGTGGTACACAGGCTAATGCAAGGCTCAACGCCCATAAGGCAGCAGCACGGAACAGAGCACCAGAGGTTATACTTAGAGTTAAAGGCGCATCCTATACTAGTAATACCTACGGATAGCTTAGTTCCGAAGTATAACTTCAATAAAAACTTTCAAATTATAATACCAGACAGGAAAGACTGGAAAAACGGTCCCCCAATAACAGCGCAAAAAATGTGGTATACGGACGGCTTCAAGACAGAACAAGGAGTGGGAGCTGGGATTTACGGGATAAGGCCAAAAACGGAAATCTCGTTAAGTCTAGGAAAATACGCCACAGTATTTCAGGCTGAAGTAGCCACGATACAGTGGTGTGCAAAGGAAATAATAAGGCAAGGGACTGTCAATCAGTCGATAGCTATTTTCTCCGATAGCCAAGCGGCACTAAAAGCTATCGGTTCCATGCAGGTTGACTCAAAGCTTGTGTGGGACTGTGTGAATGCCCTAAAAGACCTAGGAAGTCAAAATAAACTTACCATGGTATGGGTGCCAGGACACGAGAGACATAAAGGTAACGAAAAGGCGGATGAACTGGCCAGAGAAGGCTCATCCACAGCCTTAGTAGGACCTGAACCCTTCTGTGGCATGGCCAAGCCAGGCATAAGAACATCCATTGAGGAATGGATGAAAAATAAGTCTTTAGAATGGTGGAGGGGCTTCCCGCAACAGAGACAGGCCAAAGAGTTCATTAAAGAAAGATCGGCTAAATTTACGAAAGATCTACTATGCCAAAATAGAAAGGCCTTTAGGATAATAGTGGGTCTTTTAACAGGACACTGTCGACTCGATAGACATATGAGTCTGATGGGTCTGGTACAGGATGCAACATGCAGATTCTGCCAAGAGGAAGAGGAATCCTCAGTTCATGTGCTGTGCCACTGTGAAGGCCTCGCTAGACTTGGGTTCCAACTACTTGGGGAACAAAAACCAAGAGCTGACAGCTACACTAAGAGCCCCTTATCAAGGCTGTGGAGTCTGATACAAAGGACAAAGCTGGATAAGGAGCTCTAAGGAAATGAATACGAGCTCCACAATAAACCCGCAGGGGGTCGCGGTGGTCAAGGCCAACCAACCAGCTCCTCCCTTATGATCTAATCTAATCTAATCATGCTATACGGAAAACTAAACATTTCCTTATGTAATTTAAACTGTACAACAGATTCTTGCAGGATTCCAAATAATATATTTATGTCATACGGAACACTAAACATTTCCTTATGTAATTTAAACTGTGCACTAAGGAATAATTTTTCGAGGTTATAAATTTTATATTAAGGTTTATCCGCGACTTCGTCTGAAATAAACAAAGATAAAAGGAAATGATCCGGTACCGTATAATTAAATATCTTTCTTACTTCCTACACGAATATAATATATAATTATATTAATTATTAAAGTTATACGTACCGAACATAATTTTTTGCTACATTACACGGTAATGACTGTAAAAAATACAGTAAATTTTAATAATTATATTATTTATTTACTATTAGAAATCTTTTATCTAAATTTACGATTGTCATAAAATAATTTCAGAGAAGGGGACTTGCTACTTTGACATTTAACTGCACTTACATTAATCAAAAAATTACTTGCTAAATAGAAAAGTAAATTTCTTCTTAGATTTAATGGCTGACGGGATCCTTCCGCTTTTATGCAGATGTTATTATCATGTTTGTTTAATTAATTTAGATAGAGAATTTAGAGAGTTGGAGACATATACAATCTTAAATCTGCAAAAATAATATAATTTTAAAAATATTAGTAAGACCCTGTTAATAATAATAATAAATATGACCCAGAAGCTGAAATACATCAACTTTTCATAATAGCAAAATAAGCTACAATTAGGACAAATTAAATAATAATTACAAAACTCTGTTTCTTACTTTTTTATTTTCAGCTCTGGCCAGAACGACTTGTTTTTAACTTGTGTATGATGTCTCTAAATTAAGTATTTTATTTTATTTAACAAAACTATTTTCCCTTAAACATTGCAGTGTTGGGTTGGACTTAAATGAGTGAAACGTCCAACTACAACCGATACTTATGGAATAAAATGAACTTGAAAATGAACCGCTATAGGAGTTCTACACTTGTGTACATCTGCTTGCCGTCTGCACGACGAATCGCGCACTTTGTTTTCTATCCTGGCTCATGCTGCAAAGTTGGGATTTCTGATGTCAAACACTAGTTACCGCAAATGCTCGATATGACCTCCATTTTGTTGATGTAAAATTACCAACCGTTCCTCTAAATTATATACAGCACTATTCAACATTTCTGGTTGAATTGCACGAATTTGCTTTCTAATACTGTCCTTTAATTCCTCCAGCGTTGTTGGCCGTTTTCTAAATACCAAATTTTTTAAATAACCCCACAGCCAGTAATCCGCTGGGCTAATATCAGGCGATCTTGGTGGCCATGAATTTGCAAAATGTCTGCTTATAACACGATCTTGAAAAACCGCAGTTAACAATTCTTTAACTGGTCGGTAAATGTACGAAGGTGCTCCATCCTGCATAAAAATCATGTTTTCAATTCCTTCGTGCTCGTTTTGCAACTGTGAAATTGCATAACCCTTAACATTTGCAGGTATCATTCACCAATAACAGTTACAGATACGGCCTCCCCATTCTGTATTTCCTCGAAAAAAGTATGGACCAATGATGAAATTAGCTGTGAAACCGCACCAAACGGTGACTTTTTTGTCATGAAGGCCTTGCTGAACAATTTCATGTGGATTTTCTGTTGACCATATTCGACAGTTTTGAGTATTAATTCCACCATTAAGAGAGAAATGGGCCTCATCTGTCCATAAAATACGGGATAACCATTCGGGTTCAATTTCCATCTGAGCCAATACGTGTAATGAAAAATCGTACCTGAGAGCAAAATCTGCGTCCTTTAATTCAAACAGCAGTTGCAGTTTATAGGGACACATTTTTAGGATTTTCCGTAAAATTTTCCAAACCGTGGTGTATGGCATTTGTAATCGTTTTGATATCGCATTCACACTACCGGTTGCTAGCGGATTAGTATTGGCTACGTTTTGATTTTCCTGAAAAACTTCTTCAACTTGAACATCACTAATCCTAGGTCTTCCTGACCTCGAAAGGTCTTTTACAGACCCTGTTCTTTCAAATTTGCTAATCAAAGTACGATACGCCTTCATTTTGCACGGCCCTGCTCTCAAACCCATTTTCGTACGAAATCTCCGTAATCCAGTAGTGTAATTTTTACCGCGCGCCTTCATAATAACATTGCACTAAACCAATTCTTTGCAGATTCATATTGAAATTGTCACAATTTACGTTACGCGAGTTTTATTTTGAGAACAATTCTCTAAATTACGATTATTTCGTTTGACACTTGTATCAATAGTTGTCACTATATAAGAATTTAAAATAGACCCGTTACTTTATGATAACACCATATATAGTACGGTTGGATTTAAACAATATGATTGGACTTTCTTCTTACTTTTTTGGGTATTAAACCACTGTCCTACAAATTATAAAAACAAAATACAAATAAACATCTGCGCCAAAAAGATTCGACACAGGTTAGTTTTCAAAAATGTTTTTGCTTATTCAAAAATGTCTCAAACCTAAAAGACATTAATTAGGTACCTAATGTCAAATATTTTAGAGGATTAAAAATTGACGTTTTGGAATACCCTCTGATTCCATTCTTAACCCTTTAATTCCCAAATTTTTTTTTGACCGAAAAATTATTCATTAGTTATTTCTCAAGGGATATTTGAGAATTTTTTATCAAGAAAATGTTTTTTTCTGTTATTTTAGAGATGATACCATATGGCATCAGTGGGAAAATGTGGAAGTAAAAAAATATCTTTGTATTTTACAAAACAAATATAATCTACTAAAACTACTTTGCTCAAAACATATTTTGAACTAATGAACAAAATATAATAAAAAAATTATTTTAAATGTAATTGAACAAAACAATTTTTGTCCTTTGTTAAGCAAAGCGCCACATTACATTTGCAACAGATAACTCTTGCATAAGCAGTCTTGCAGTTTCTGCATCTTTTTTTTTGGTTCTTGATGCTGCGGCCAGTGTCCCAGGTTATCGTACCTCACATCATTTATAGGGGTGGGATTTACTGGTCGTTTAGGAGGAGGAGTTGGAGATGGAACTGTTTCATTAGTTGGTCTACGTCTCTTTCTGTACAAGATGTTGACGTCTTTTTGTAGCAAAGCATGTGCAATTTCTGAACGAAATACTAATAACTTTTTATATTTTATTTCGCCCCTTTGCGAACAGTCACGTCTATATAAAAGCCAAGCGTTCACAATACAGATGTCAATGAGATGAAAAACTATTCTTAGGTAAAAACGTTTTACCCCAGTTCTTGTCCGATATAAGGATACTAACATGTCATTGAGATCTACACCCCCCATGTAAGTATTATATTCTTTTATTATATTTGGACGTTGTACGTCAATATACTTTTTGTCAGTAGTTGACCATCTCCTTACAAAATCTGTTGGCATAATTCCAATATAAGTAGATGCTACATGGACACATTTATTGTCATACCATCTAGTAACAACAATATTTTTATTTTTTTCAGTCGTGTAGTCAAATGAACCACGTCCCTCATTCTTCAATGTTTTTTTCACTTTTTAGAGAATGGCATTGTGGCATTCTAGTAATTCTTACTGTTCCGCATGCTAATATGCCATTTTCCTTGAGCCTACATAGTAAATCGAAAGAAGTGAACCAATTATCCATAAACAGTTTGAAATTTTGATTTTTGGGAACATCTTTTGACAATCGCAAAACAATATCGCCACTAATTCCAAGCCCAGTTGGATTTTTTATTGTCCCCTTTCCAACATAAACTTCGAAATCATATACAATTCTGCTCATTCCAGCCCTGGCAAATAATTTGATACCCCATTTATGCGGCTTATTTTTCATGTATTGCTTGAGGGAACTATGCCCTTTGAAGGGTACCATAATTTCATCTACACAGTTACATTCCTCTGGATCAATATTAGTAAAAAATTTTTGTAGTGCATCTATCAAAGGTCTTACTTTGAAACATTTATCATATTCAGGGTCTTCGCGAGATTTCATTTGTGAGTTGTCAGCTAGATGTAGCATTGAACGTAATTTTTCAAACCTATTTCTAGACATATCGTCAGCTATTACAGGTATACGTGTTTCTTGTGCCCAATACATTCGGTAGCTGGGCATTCGTATTATACCACTAAGTATATTTATACCGAAATATTGACACATTTCAGTATAAGATGTGTTGACTGAATGTCCTGTCTTTTGAACAGAATAGAGGTTTGTTTGCTCAACTATATTGTTGATAATACCATCATCAAAGAATAATTTAAAGTATGTAAGGGGGGTCATGTCTAAATCTCTTGCCCCATTATTAAACGTAACATTACAATATGAGTTTACTGTTTGTATGTCACATTTTTCCCAAATACAATTTGTTTTCTTCTTTTTAGAAATATTCGTATTTTTTCTTGACAAAAGTCGATAATGGTAAATTGTCCTCTTCATCAGATGATGTATGATCAATTTCAAAACTTGCATTGGCTATAAGGTCATTTAGAAGGGTAGGGCCACTGTCAGAAAGTAATTCTCTCGCATTGTTCAAAAAATTGTCATCATCTGAAGACTCTAAATCTACACTGATATCAGATATGTCACCTTCCATAAGCAGCAGTAAATTTTTTTCTTCATCTGGCGTAAGTCCTGTACAATTCATCTGAAAATATAAACACAATGTTTCTAGATATATGACCACAAATTCCCACTGACGCCATATGGCGTGAAATTTTTTTGCCTTCGTACGTACATATATTTCTATGAATTATAAACAACTCAACAATATCAACACCTAACAATACTTAAATTTAACTATATATTTTTTTTATCCTAGGAATCGTATAACTTACCTTTCTTTTATTGATTTGAAATTGTAATAAAACTTAACCTCAGCATTCCAATCACTCATCTACTATATGTGAAGTGAAACTAAAGTTGTTTATCAATCATAGAGATTATTGTGGATGTGGCGCCATCTAATATGTACAGCGGATAACTCAAACTGTTTTGCAATAGATTTTTTTGCAGTTTTCTATCATTTGTAGTGCTTTAAACTTTAATATGCCATATGGCATCATTGGGAAGGAAAGGCTTAAAACTGGAGAAAAATTTCTTTAACTATTTCTCACATGTATTTACATCCAATAAAATTGCTTAATTTTTGTCACAAGCTTCAATGGAAACGATTTATTAGCGTCAAAATTTCAAAAAACTTATTATTGCCACTTAGATTAATTTTATTGGTATACGTATCTATAGAAACGGTTTGCTGAAACGTCAATAATTATTAAGAACATAATAATGTTAATTTTGTTAAATTATAATAATTTATAAATGTTGTTTTTAATGATACCAATTGTTCCATTGTGGTGGAT
The DNA here is from genome assembly GCA_029963845.1 of Rhamnusium bicolor. NCBI lineage: Eukaryota > Metazoa > Arthropoda > Insecta > Coleoptera > Cerambycidae > Rhamnusium > Rhamnusium bicolor. The sequence goes on along the minus strand of JANEYF010002575.1, from coordinate 969,543 downwards.
CCCATTGCTCTTCTTTCGGGAGAATAATGAGAGTATATTAATCCACTATAAGAAAATAGCCTCTCAACGGGAGCAGTGAGTGCTGATCGAATGCTGATTTTAATTACTGATTAATAGAAGGAATCACTGATTTAATGAAAAGTAATCAATGATTAAGTATTAAAAGTATTAGCCTGACTGATTAAGATTAATGAATAACAATTTGAATTGTTAATTGATTATGATTACTGATTAACAAACTAATCAGAGGTTAGTAATCACTAATTATTTCTAATCTGATTAGCACAACCCTGAAAAATTTATTCGACAAAATCATAAGCCCTTGATATATTATTTCTTATTGACAAAGATCGCTTTTTGTAGTTTCGTAGTCAAGTAGTAAGGACACTTGCCGCTCACCCTGGAGCCCCGGGTTCGATCCCCGGTCGAGGAGAAAGAATTTTCTCTCAACCAGGAATTAATCCTAGCATACTCGGACATTGGGTGTATGCCCATTGTCTCTAAATGTGTAACCCTCTCCCACATAAAGTACCTTTAGGGATTCAGGGGTTACATTACCTGTAGTGTTTAATTAATTTAAATTTAATTTAACAATGTCGAACATGACCATTTTCTGATTATGTATATCCATAGAGTAACTGGACGCACATTTATCACTGTTCATCAAAATAATAGCAGATTCTTTCAGGTTTTATCTTGTAACATTACTTTCTTTTCCAAATCTTTGGCAAAATCCCACTTGACGATGCGATTGCTAATTTACACGTGTTCACATATTTTTGATTTTTCAAATTCTCTCTTCCTAGCATAATCCTTGTGTTCAGAAAGCCTCACAATATTAATTGGGATTTTGCAAAAGTTTTGGAAAAAGAAGGTAGTAATACGAGAAGAAAACGTCACTATTGTGTCTCTTAAGGTTGCGTTTTCATCAGGTATCGAATGCTTAGTTTTAGGAAGTTGTTGGTGACCAAATTAAAACGTTATTAATTTGTGCTTGTAATAGCTAATAGTCAATGCGAGTACTAACACTCATGTAAATTTTAATGTCGTCTTCAAAAAATTAAGGGTAACAACAATTAATTATTTACGTTATATCATTTACGAAAATGAAAAGGAACAATGGTCCCAAGTGGGACCCTTGTGGAACACCTGATGTTGGGGTGTAATTTTAAGACCTGCGCATAGCATTACATAAATTACTCTCTAGAAAACAAGAAGGATGTAAAAAATAAATTTACCAGAAAAGCCAAAAGATGTTAGCTTAGACAATAACAAGTAGGGATCTATGTGATTAACCACTTTTTTAATATCAGTGTATATCTACTTGTGATTTTTTTCATTATAAAGGCATGTTGATAATGTGATTTTGATCTATAACTACTTCTTACTAAAATAATCTTGCGCGGGAGAGGACTACACATTTGCAAACAAAGGTTACACATTTGAGGACAACGGACACACACACAATATATAAGTTGGGATTAATTTCTGCTGTAAGTGTCCTTACTGCTGGACCACAGAGTCATACATTATAATTATTGACAATCTCACTAATACTTTCCGGATTAGTAAATCACTACTCTATTATTATAATAGCTCCACAAAAAATGTTAATTACGCATAATTATGAACCGCAAAGTAATTAACATTTACCATTCTAATCTATACAAACTCAGATATTTATCTACGGTGTGACTCAATAACAAATAACAGTACTTTTGTAGATTACATAATTGCAAATTATAAAAATAATTTGTTGTTAAATAAACAATTTGCATTGATATGTAATGAAATAATAAACTAATAATAATTGGCTAATCTTTTAAAAAATTTTCATCGAACTAGTATTTTAAGACAATTTTAAGAAATTACGATTACCAATATTGTCAGAATTTTTTTATCAAAGGACTGAAATTTTGAAATTGTATGGATGTTATATTTTATTATTCATCGGCTTATTGTTTTTACCTTAATTTTTTATTGGATTAATTAGAAGGATATTTTATTTCGCTACAGAGTAAGTCCTTGGATAATACAATCGCTTTCAAAAATATTTGCAATCTTGGATTATTATGTTCTAATTGACTCCGATTGCGGGGTTGTTTTTATGCTGTAGCTATCCCTAAATATAAATCAAATGTTCGGTAAAATTACCGTAAACTAATAAATAGATATGAAGTTGCTGAAAACATTTATTATTATGAGGAAATATTTTTATTAGCTGTTGTTTAAAGACTTGTACATATGCATGAAATTTAAAAATAAGTATTTTTATGAATCATAGGTTGTTAAATTTTATATACATAATTTATGAAATATGCTTTAGGTGTTGAGTAAAAATCTTTCATATTTTTAATATGCAACATGAAATCAAAAAAGTACCTACCGTTTATTTTACAATAATATACATTATCACGTTGCCTGGATTCTGAGTACGTTAATATACAAGTCAGAGATCAGAAATAAAGAAACTAAATAATTTAAAATAGTTTATATTAAATAGTAACAATAATTGTAAATTGTAATAAGTGAACTTTTCTTCATTTGCTTGATCAAAATGACATTTTACATAATCAATGGTCTTTGGAATATTATCTTTAAAGGGTGGGTTTCCCAACAAGTCTCTCGGCAAAGACGACGGCATTTTCGAAAGAAAATAATAGCATCGATATTTCAAATAATTTGTACTGCTCCTTTTGTCATAAAACTTGTTTCATAGATAAGTGTAATGGTAATTTTTGAAATTTTTTAAAGAAAATACAAATGACAGTAAATTTCATTTTGTGCCTGTGAAACGAACTTCAAAAAGATTGTCGTGTGGGGCATTAGAACTGATAAAATTAAACCATCAAATTTTAATCTAGATCTGTTGCTATGTGTACGAGTATCTATATGGATGTAAAATTCCACATGCTACTTGCTAAAAAACAAAAAAAAATTAATTCGTTAAAAGACTATAACTATACTTAAAAATAAATACCACAAAAATAAGACAACCTCCGAAAACCAAATCCGAAGCTGCTTAGAAAGGAGTTACTTAGAGAAACGTAAACATACAACCATTTCCACCGACATTACCAGTGACGGAAGCGGGATTCGAACCCGTAACTACGATAGATGACTTTTGCCATCGCGTGCTCTGCCAAGCCGGACTTTGTGGATAATTTTATTATTTTTTAAAGACCTTTTAATAAAAATATTTGTATAATTTGTTTTTGACCTGATTTTCGTCTATTTTAGACTTAAACGCTCGAGAGGTGGCAAAGGTGAATTGTCAGTAAGGAGTGTCACACCCATAGCATGTCAAATAAACTATAATATTCCATGCTGGAGAGTCTTCAAAATTTCAAACCTCCAGATATAATTCTTTAGGCTATTCGAAATAGCCTTTATTACTTTTTAAGAAAGTATATCTCCAAATGAAATGAAATGAAAAAAAATGACGTATTCGTCTTACCAGAAGTATATCTTTATCATTAACCATATAATATTGTTACTTAAAGAGATTTTTTGTTAATGTAGATGTTTAAAAATGTAACTGTATATTTTCATTCTGTTATATAATTTAATAATGCGTTCATGCATCGCGATTCAAATTCTCGTCAAGTACCAGGTTGTATATGATTTTACAAAGATATTTGCATACAATAAATAAAAAATATAAAACGAAGCTACAAAAAAAAAATTAACATGATGAAACTGACATTGAAGCGGTATGTAATTGAAGACGAAAATTTGTATCGATGATGCTGTACAATGCGCCATTTTATGAATTATTCATTATTGTAATCTGTATATTATCCTACTTAACCTTCGGATGCTATTCACTTAACGCATATTTTTTTATTGTCTAAGGACGAACGTTTGAAACAATTGTCCGAGCAATTAAAATGAAGTAATCAGTGGAAATACATTGGAAACTAGTACCTATTTGCATTTTTTTACTATACATGTATATTTTTAATGCAAAGGCATGACAGACTATGGTGATGGATTATAGAAATACCCTAAAAATAAAAAAATATATCAAAAATGATTGTGTTACACAATGTTTGCACAAACATGTGTGACATGGCGTTCCAGTTTAAATGCCAATATACCTATTTTTGCGCTTTACCCATTTAAAAAAGTTCTTACACATTTATTTCCGTAGAATTTAGCGCTGTTTTCAACAAATCGAGGGACATACTACACATAAAATGTACATATGTAAGTTGGTATCTGCATAACTTAATTTTTTAAAAATAGGATACCCTATATTTTAACTGAATAGTTTCTTTTTTTTTAGGTTACTAGAATGTAATTTAGAAATTAATTAATTATCTCAAGAAACGCAAAATTTGTAGTGCATCGGATTCATAGAATTACTAGGGTATTTGCTAGTGCTCTGTAATTATGCAAATTTATGAAAAAGCCAAGGTTTTTTTTACCTACTATTTTATTCCAACATATAAAACGATTACTCTTTTGAGCAAGAAATGAAAATATTACATAGGCGGTGCAACGGGGACAATAAAATGCATAATTATATTAAGAAATAAAATAAACATGTCGTAATCCAAAAACGACATTAAAGAGTTAAATGTGTTGACACATTTTGCACACATGAATTGTAGCGGCGAATTTACCATGTTGTCACCTGTGAATTGGTAGCGAAAGGATTAAGTGTTTCTCGAAATGGACACCATTTGAAACAAATGCTATAAATTTTGGATTCTGGGTATTATTTATTAATTTTAGAACAGAACCCGTGTTTCCAAAGCTTATTTTTAAAATTTCATATATGAAACAATTGTTTACCAGGCGAAGTAGAAGCAGAACTGAAGGATACACAGCAATCGCTCAACTCGTGAATAGGAATTTTCCATCTCCATCTTAAAGGTGGTTGAAATGAAAGACCAGCTGAGATTATAGGACATACTCTGGCTAACAGATCAGGTTCGGAGACAGAAATATTACACCTGAAAGGCAGAGTTGTGCAAAGAAGCTATGCTTGTGGATCGTACACCAGGATCTTTCAGGCAGAGGTATTTGTCATGCTAAGAGTGGTATGTAAGGAAAAAGTAAGAAATATTAGGGAGCAAATAATATACATATTTTTCAACAGCAAGGCGACAGCAATTTGCTCTCCTAGGACAATGTCTGCACTAAGTCAAGAATATGCAGACTTCTTGGAAGAGCTTCTCAGACTAGAATAGGTAAGACTTGTGTGGATTTCAAGGCATACCGAGGTTCCAGGGAACGAGAAAGAAGATGAACTGGCTAGACTTGGAACGAAGGATCCCTGTCTCAGGCTTGAACCTATTTTGGGTATGATAAGGACACAGTTCACTATATGCGCTTACAAGACAAAGGTACACTGTAGGTTAAGCGATGACTACAAACAATCTTGAAACAAGATTGAGGAAGTTTAAAAAGTAAGCAAGTGAAATAAATAGTTGAATGGACGGAAAGGGGTCGGTAAAATGTGCCCTTTTGTGGCCTTGTTGCGCGACGTCAGCCTTCTTTAACTACTACCACTACTACTATCATTAATAAGATGAAATTAGAAAGAGCTGCATTGGATATGTAGTCATATTTTTGTTGATAACTTTTGCCTAGCTTTGGGTTCATAGCCATGCAGACAAAACTCAAACAGAATATCACGGAAGCAAGAATAACTTTTTCCTAGGCTAATTCCTAAGAGAACACCACTAATAAAAACTAATAAAGAACAATATTAGCAAAGGACAATTCTTGTCCAGGAGGCGTTCAGGACTGTGTTAAGCCATATTGGATAATACTACGAAAAGAAGGAAAAATATTAACAGGGTACAATGAAACAGATGATACAAATGCTAACATTACCTATAGTGTAGCTTTAGATGCTTTCAGAAATGAGATTAAGGTGTCGAAAATAGTTCTGTTTAAAGGAAATGAGCTTAAATTGGGTCTGTATATTCCCAAATGTCACACCAGTTTTATAAAGGTAAATTAAATGATTAAACAATAATATAGACGATTTGTAGCATACTAGAAATCATCTGTATGTTTGTTTAGTCACATAGTTTAAAATTTTTTTACTAAACAATCATATAGATGATTTGTTGTACTAAAAATCATCTATATGATTGTTTAGTTATTTAATTTATCTTTATGAAAACAGAGTGCTAATTGTGTTGCATTTAATAATGTTCTGGTGAAGTTTATTGCTTTGTTCTGCATTGTTGGGCATTCAAAAAAGATGTCATCAAGATGGTCGGTGTAGTTGCTGAACAAGTGTCAGGCCGGAGTATTTTAATCTTGGACAGATGAGTAGGCTAACACGCATGTCCAAATATCAACTTTATAATCATTATGTATCTTCTTGACATATTTGTGTTTTCATGTCAAAAAAGTTGTTGGTATTTCTAGGTGGATTAGGGTGTATCTAATACGATTAGTAAAGTAGAATACAATTTACAAATCTGATGATATACAGTGCTTTTCCAAATGGTTTACTTTTTCATAATTTATGAGTGCTATGTGTACTTTTACCCACACAAAATGAATTTGTATCTAAGATTCTCCAACTAGATGTTTGAAAATCAAGATGTTTGAATTGATACTTGTTAAGAAAGTGTTTTGTAGAGAGTCTAAATCTGACAGAGAATCCGATAGGATTATTGTAATATTAGTTAGAGTCAATGGTATACTTGATGGCCTCGTGAACTGCGGTTGCTTCAGCTGTTGAAATGAAATGGGCCGGCGACAGTTTAATTATTTTAAAGTCATGATTTTTACTAGCAACAGAGAATTCACAATCCGTGCATCTCCTCGATTTGGAGCCATCTGTGTAGATGAATTTTGCATGATTCCACTTATCTAGAGTATTTTTAAGGATATATTTATTAACGGATCCATTGTTGCTACACTTGGGAATGAGTATAGAGATAGGAGTAAAGATGTTTTAGTAGAGGATGAACTGTTTGAATTCCAAAAATTATAAAGAAGTGTAAGAATAGCGGAAGAATCTTGAAATGCTTAACTTAACGGTGGTGATGGCTTTTTATCCAATATTTATTCGCTAATGTTGAGAATAGAGATATTTTGGAGAAGTGAAGGGTTATTTTTAAATGTCATGCATATAAATGTGACTAATGTACTTCTCCCTAATGGCTCATCGTTCGAGGAAATCAATATTAATTAAAAATGTTTGTGTTCAATGCACTCCTGCCTTCGGCAGATTTATAACATGTTTTCAAAGGATGTTAGAAAGAGATATGTGTGTCATTAAATATTTGTTAATGAGCTAATTAAAAACATCATTAAGACAACATTACAAGTTTGTGTTAGTAGTTGTATTAGTCATAATTTGTTCAGATAGATATTAATTGTAACAAATTCAGTTTTTGTTTGTTTTTGATTTATTGATTCACAGTTCACTGAAAAAAAGTATTTCTAAAATTTGCAAGTAAGTAAATTATGCATAACTAAATAATCTATATTGTTAAAGTAAAATGTATTTATTATATGTTGTGATTAATTGATTACCTTGTAAATGCATTTAAAAATATCACCAGCTAAAATTGATTATCACAAATGACTTTTGAACCAATTAAATTAAACGATGTACATTGTGATTTGTTTAATATACAGTGTGTTTTCTAAGTAATTCAATTTTTTAAGATGCTCTCTCAGGTCATATTATGAAGAAAAGTTTATATCAACAAATGGCCTGATGGCTTTGTTTCTAAAATACAGGATATTAAATACTTAAAAAATACCGATTTTCTTTTGACATTTTGTAAACAGAAAGAAGTTTGAAGCACTGTAACGTCCGCTTTTGGGAGATAAATAATTTGGACCTCATTCCTTATAAATTAAATAGAATTGTTTTATTTATAGATTGAATTCCAGATTCGATTAAAATGATTTCATTACACCCTATTGTATTACCCCTGTGGTGTGGCACTACTATGTAAATTTTGTTGACTAGGAAACTTCCTCGCGTGTTGCGCGCGGAACAGACAATTTTGAGTGAGTGTTTTAACGCTGGGATAGGCACTGGAGCCACGGTCCGTTGCCTGGAGTTATAGTAAGTTTCCTTGCGTGAGCTATTACCTTGAAGTGATTGACTGGCACACGAGATAAGAGGATGATGCTCAAGTGTTTTAAAGTTTGTGAGTACGAGTATGTGTTAGAAGGCCAGGGCCGTTCATATTTTGCAGAGAAAATGAGTAATAAATTACAGTTATATTTGAGTCGTGCACGACAACTGAAATTAAGTAAATTCATCCCCCCAACTAGGTACCGAGCATCGATGATATATTAACTTGTGTCAGATGGAAGTGCTCGCTAGTGTAAAACAAATTAACTGACTTTAATGTCCATGTTTCTGAACTTTAATTATAAACCATATTTGCCCCTTTCTTGTAATTAATGAGTAACGTAAAGACTGTTGAAAGCAGTTACATGTTTTTTCATCTTTTAACGGTAGCAGGTGATTTAAATTTGGTAAAGACTAAATCAAAAAGATGGTGGCTCCCAACATCAATTAATTAACTTGATTTGATACTTTTGTAACTAAAATCGGCGATTGCTGTCTAGGTTTCTGATTTTGTTTAGTTTTAAGTTTTATTAGAGTTTGTCTAGTTGACTGCTCGCTTCCCCGCCCGGGGAAAAGAATCATAATTTGTTTTTTTTTTGAATAAATGTAGTTGGCTACGAATTTTTTGTTTCCGTTATTAATAAATTTCTTAATTTTATTATTTTAAATAATAGGGTGTACCAGCCGTTGTTTCAACACTAAATAGGTAACATATTATCTTTCTACTTGCCCTAAAACTGCCATTTTGTGAAAAGTTGTTGGTGTTGAAACGAGGTTCTATATTTCCGCCACATACCTCAGTTAATGGACGTAAGCATTTTTTTGTAGCAAATTTTTACTCTTCTGTTCATTACCTACGACAAAGGTACTCCTGATAGATTTTGAAAAACACGTTACTTTACGAGATATAGCTATTGAAATGCGGTTGATTTTGTAAATACAAAATGCTATTTGGTGTTTATTTAAAATTACGAACATAACATAAAGCAAATCATATATGAAGTTGCAAATATCCACCTCCAGCCATTATACAACCTTCAACTTACAGTCTAATTGACTGACGAATACATGCAAAAATGACAGTAGTATGGCGAATTGTATCGTAGAGCTTTGAATTATTCGATTTTGTAAATCATCCACATCTTCAATAGGGGCAGGGGAGATGTAATGAAATGACCTTAGACGACCCCCTTAGAAGAATTATATGTGGTAATAGGTCGCAAGAATATTTAAATTTTATTATCTTTGAGTTATTGGTATTTGCAATTTTTATCACGATTTTCAGAAGAATCATCGTAATTTCTTTCCAGCGATTTAAATCTATAAATCCTTCAATAGAACTTTCCATTCGTCTGTTTTACCAAGCGAATATTCTCGAAGAAATTTTGAAAATCGTCGCGTATTGACCTTCCCACTCACATCCATTAACCATTTAGAGCATTTTTCAAGTGGTACTATTGATAGTTCAAGAAATTTGTTGCCAAATTGTATCTGTGATTTATTTTAGTGTAATATGGTTATGCGTCATTACAAGTGCTTACTATTTGTTCACCCAGTATTATTAGGCAATACATCTATTTGACATTTTATTAGATGAGATAAGCTGACATTTAAATTGGCTGGGCGTCAACTTCCTGCATGCAACTTTTATTTAATAAGCAAATTTCTAGGTCAGAGTCTTTCCAAAAACCTTGAAACAGATGATTCAAACTTATTATACAGAGTGTTCAGCATCCTTTGAAAATGTGAAAGTGGCAAGCGTTTATAGCCCACGAGCATTATTTTATTACATGTTCCTCTTAAATCTAAATAGGGTTCTTCAAACGCCTGCTTTGATTCATCAGTTGTTTCTTAAGAAAGAAAGTTGTAACTTCAAGATTAAAGCCGAAATTTATATATTTACTAAAATGAAATATAAGTAATAAAATTTTAAGAAGCTCAAAGTTTACAAGTTTTGTGTTTCTTAAAATTGATGTCAAGGTTCGATTAAAAATTATATCAGGAATGATGAAATTGAGAAACCGTAAATTTATTAACATGATTGAGGAAATGGACATTGGTTAAACTGATATTCATCAAAAATTTTAACTATAGAAGCGGACAGCAGAAAAAGAAAAGGTAACGAATCGACAAAGTATTACTAAACGAAGGTAAATAAATAATGTTTATTGAGTTGTTCTACATACTTAAGTATAATGTGATTACCAGTGCTAAAGAATTGAACAAAATTAACATATGTATCAATAGTTCTACGTCCAAATCAAATAGAGGATTGTGATAATAATATGATAGAATATAACAAGACTCAATTTATCATTTTAAAGAGAAAATAGGCATGTCCACGAAATAGTAATTTATGATACAAGGACGAAAAAGGCAGTTTCTTGATTGTTAAGAGAAAATGATAAAAACTATTTATTACATCTATTTTATTTGAAAAATTTTATCGTAAACGACTTCACATCACTTTGACACAATCTAATAAGAATATCATGATCGTTTATTTCATTTGTTTATATATTGATCATTACTCTGTTTAAAACTGTTTACCGTCCAAAAAGTACTTTTTTTGCCGGGAAATGTAGTCGCCTAACAACCACAACAAAAAGTAATATCTATTATGAAAGATGATCTCTTCGTCCAAATATTAGAACCAAAAAAATGCAATCGAATAAAAAAAGTTATATGATTAATATTACTTAAAATGATACATAGAGCCTTTAGTATCAATATTTGAAATTTATTTGGAAAATTAAACAATCATAAATAGAACGACAGTTGCAAAAACTGCTTGCGTTATTTGAATCCGATAAACGCTTGCTGGTTGTGCTGACGTCACATGCTCGCAGCTCAAAGGCTGGCGAGAAGTCCATTGTACATACAGGGTGATTTCTATAACGTTCTTACTCCAATTTTTTGGTTTGTCTTTGGAAATAAATTAAAAGTTTAGCGTAACTTATAGTATTTTTCCAAGGATTTCGAAAATTTCAACAAAAAAACAACTGAAAGTTAAATAAAAGTGGGAAAAAACAAAGCAATGTTTTTTAAACAGGACGCCCTATAATATTTTTACAATTTAAAAAAAAATTTAAATTCTCTTTCCAAAAATATAATATAACATATATATTTACCTTCATATTTAGTAAAATATTGATGAAAATAATTGAAATAATTTAACACCGAGTTGGCTTTGAATGTCTTTTGACCTGTCACTTAATCAGTTTGTGTCGTAACTCTTTAGGTTGTTTAGAAGTTAAAGATGCCTTACTCAGCCGAAGAAAAAAAGATAGAATATTATTTAATAAGTGGCAAAAACTCTTGTGCTGCCTATAAAATGTATTCCGCTTAATATCCTGACAGACATCGTACTTATTTTGAAAAATTAAATAGACGATTTAGAGAAAGGGGATCAGTGCACGATAAAGAAAATAGAAACAAACATAAAATTGTGTCAACAGAAGAAAATGAGTTAACTACTACACTTTATTTTGAGAAAAATCCGTCCCATTTGATTTGTGATGCTGCTCGAGATTTAAATATATCTTACTAGTCCATTCAAAAAACTTTAAAAAAGCATAAATATACGCTATACAAAATACTGCCAGTATAAATGTTACATGAAGATGACAAAAACAAACGTGTAGAATAATGCAATAATATTGTAAATGGATTTGCTTTGGACAGTCATATTTTTAAATATATATTATGGAGTTATATTTAATAGAAAAAATCACATGGTCAGTAGAAAATTCACGTAAAATATACGAAATCAGATTCCAAGGGAGAAATTCAAGGAGTGTGGTGTAGCATAATAAACAGTAAAGTAGTAGGCCCCATTTTCTTAATGGAGCTTTGACTGGAGTCAGATATTTTAATTTACTTCAAAATGAAATAGATGAACATATTGACAAAATAGTGTCCATAGATCTCTTAAATGATATTATTTGGCACCAAGTTGGCGCACCTATGCATAACATTATACCTGAATTTTTTAAATAACAAATACTCAGAGTGGATATGAAAGCAGGAACTATATCGTGGCCTCCAAGAAGCCCAGACTTAAATCCACTGGATGCTTTTTTATGGGGACATTTGAAAACTGAAGTCTATAAAAATAGAAGTAACAGTAAAGATGAATTGAAAGTTAAAATTTCGGCAGAAGCAGAAGATATAAATAAATCTAACATGTTACAAAATGTAATGAATAAAATATATCTAAACGATATACTATGTGTATCGAAAGTAATGGAGGACATTTTAAACAGGTCCTTTAAATGTAAATGTTATTTGTTCGTTAAGATATTTGATGTTCCTTGCTTGATTTAATGTTATTTCCTTTGCTAAATTTAAATAAAATTTAATTTATTTTTATAAATTATTTCAGTGATTATCATCAGTATTTTATTAAATATGAAGGTAGGTATATTTTTGGAAAGAGAATTTAAATCTTTTTTCAAAATTGTAAAAATATACTCCATTTAAAAAAATTTTGCTTTGGTTTTTCTCACGTTTATTTGACTTTCAATTGTTTTTTGTTAAAATTTTTAAAATCCTTGGAAAAAATATAAGTTACGTTAAACATTTTTAATTTACTTCCAAAGACAAACCAAAAAATTGGGGTGAGAACGTTATAAGAATCACCCATAACAGTGCAGGCAGAATAGACACCTATAGTACCGTTATTTTTATTTAGGATGTTATAATAGTTTAAAAGGGTTTGTTTGCATATTATATAATAAAGAAATGGAAGAAGATTTTCAGAAAGACAATTCGAACAATTTTCCAAACATAGATATTATTTATTATGGTGTCTGATTTTCTGGCATCAAATAGCGATTTTATTCAACAGAAATCCTTTAGAAGTATTTATTTATCAACTTTATAATATGCTATTTGATGGTTTATATTATAAATTGTACATATTGGAACATTTAACAGAGAATCAACATAAATAGTACTATTTCAGATGGTTATTACATGGCTACTTATTTTATACGCGTAACAGTTCCGTGTGTGTTGTACACACACAGAACTTGTTATTCATTATAAATTACCCACCCCTTATCATCGTTATTATTGCCTATAGAAAAAAAGTTTTAAATACAAATTGTGTGGTTATAACTGAATTTTGTTAAAACGCTATCAAAAGTACAGTAGCGTGCAGATTTCAGGGTATACAAGAAAATAATATTTTTTTTAAATGGGGTACCCTGTATATTATTAAATTTTTTGGAATGATCCTTTGTTCCTGATTCCAAAAATATACCATGCTTTACCCCTACCGTATCCGTTTTTGAGTTATTAAACGTCGAATATCTTAGTTAAACTAGTTACTATAAATATGGAAAAGTTAACATCAGTAAAGTGAGCTATGAAAATGACAACTATTATGTTTGATAAGTGACATTTCTTTAATGAAATAATCAAAATGGTTTACAGTTTCGCTGCAACGGGACAAGTTCTATTAGGAATAAGTTTCTCAAAAAATTTGTTTATTTATTTTTATTGTTACGGTGGTTTTTAATACCGATAAATCTATCATTTTCAGTTGAAACCGAAATTTTGTAAGCAGATCTATTGGCTAGATGTTCTAAGGAAGCGTAACTTCGTCATTAGTCATCCGAATTTTAAAAGTTTTATATCAACGTAAAGGGCTTGGAAATACCTTCAAAATGTTGGATCACTTTAACCTATATGCGATTTGAAATTTTCGATTTGAAACGCGTCGCAACGACTCCACTGAGGTGATGGCAATGGTTCACAAAAAGCAATATTTTCGATTTTATCCTGTTTTTATTGCATACGAATAACTCACTCCATTTCGAAGATACCTATTAGGGGGGTGGCTTTATTAACGTAGTGTATATGTTTTCATTCAGAAGTTTCATGTTGGAATTCTATTATTTATTTTTAATTAAATGTTTCATTATTGTAATGTTATTCCTTACAGTTTCACAAATTGTTCTGCTGTAAAAAGTTTATTCCTAATTTATATAAATGAGAACAATTTAAACAGCTATGATTAGAAACAAAGCATACTGCAAAAATATGAAAGTTACGTTATTTATAAATTGAATAAACACGCCAGCATAAAATAACAATGTGTGAAAATGAAACCTATTTGTTTATTCTTTGCATTCAACCAACATGATAATACTTTATGATTAAAATTTCGTTTCTTTAATGCTACAATCCCAGTGACCTAAAACATGTTATATTCATTCGCCAATTATACAAGTGGTGGTTTTTTAAATGGATTTATATGAGGAGAACAATTCTGGGATGAAGATGATTTATAATTTTTGTACGATTGTAACACGCATTTGAGTATGTAAAAATTGGGTTTCTACTATAAGAGTAAATCATGTACTGGGTGGGCAACTAAGAATGGACGTCGGCCATATCTCAAAAACTAATCATCGCACAAGTTTAGGAAAAAAATTATCTTAAGTAAAGTGACCCTGAAAAATCGCTGGAAAATATTTTCGAGTTTCTAAAATGGCCGCTACGGGGCATAACAGTCATGACCAAACGGAAAATTAGGGTTTCTCCATATTTTGTCCAATTAAGTGGCATTAAAAATATATGCATCGTATTCCTAGGAGAATTTCGAATCTTACTAGTTTTACAATTTTTTTTCTATCTTCAAAAATAGTGGTAAGTAGTGAGATGCCAAAAAAATTTTTTTTTTAAATGTCGATTACTCCGATTAGATTTAACGGAATTTACCAAACTTGATTACTTTACAAAGGGATTTTCTTAGTCTATCGAGTGCGGTTTACGGTGTTTTCATTTGATTATTACCGTCGCCGCTAGAGGACGTTATCTGAAATATCAACAAATATTCAACTTGTCATTGTTGCTATTTTGTGTAGTGTTTACTTTTCTAATTGAATTTGTTTACGTTTTGGAATTAGTTCTTAAAATTATAATGATTCTTAGAAATGGAGAAGCATTTGACATGTTAGCGATTTACGTCGAATGCATGAGAAATGCAACTGTTGCTGCCAGAGTCTATGCGTTGCAGTACCCTGAAAGACGTCATCACGTCATATATGACATGCAAAAACAAACATTTTTCATATATTGCTCTAAAGAACTTTTACAAAATGTAATAGATTTGTTTGATTTTTTTTAGGTTGCAAACATATCACATAGTTTTCCATCAAAGTTTAAATGCTCGCGATTTCGATCTGAGACTGGTTTATTGTAACTGGCTATTGCAAATGATAGAGGAAGATCCTGGATTACTTTCACGTATTTTGTGGTCAGATGAGGCTTCATTTAGGAGTGATGGTACTGTAAATCGTCATAATATGCATTATTGGTCTGAGACGAATCCGCGTTGGATGCGAGAGGTCCAATCTCAGGGTCGTTGATCAAATGTGTGGCGCGGAATTCTAGGTGGACAAATAATTGGGCCTTTTATTTTCAATAAAACTCTTAATGGAAAACGTTATGTACATTTTTTAAGAAACGAATTGCCGCTTCTTTTAGAAGACGTAGATCTAGCAACTCGTCGTGATATGTTTTTCGAACATGACGGGTGCCCGGCGCATTTTTCTCTGAACGTTCAAGATTTTTTAGACCAGATATATCCTGACAGGTGGATATGACGTGAAAGTCTATTTCATTGGCCAGCCAGGTCCCCAGACCTAACTTGTATAGATTTTTATTTGTGGAGGCGAATAAAAGATCTCGGTATTGCCACCAGACCCACTACAAGGGACGACATGATTGAGAGAATAAGAAATGCCATTCAAAGTATTTCGATGGCAAAAGTAAAGACTTCCATCGAATCCACTCGCCAAAAAATTAATTCTTGCATCGAAAATGATGGACAACATTTTGAACATCTAGGGCTCCACTAATTATATTCTAATTCTTTTAAAGCATTGTAATGTGTTTTTTGCGTTTACTTTATTAATTTAATTTATTAATTACTAATTTTTGTATTACATAACATATATTCTACTAAATATTTTTGACATATTATGTTGTTTCGTCATTATGTCATTTTCACAGCTAACTTGTTTTCAACAGCTACTTTGCAAATTTCATCGTCAAGATCTGATAATAATTTATAATTTCAACTTTGTTAGCTAATATATACCGTTAGAAAAAAAGTTATTGCGTTTCGGTTTTCACTGACATCTGAAGCGTTTAATTCTCTATTTTACTGTGTAAAAATAAACAATATTCTATTTAATTTTTCTATGAAAAAGCACGATATTTGTTGAAATGTCAGATAACGTCCTCTAGCGGCGACGGTAATAATCAAATGAAAACACCGTAAAGCCCACTCGATAGCCTAAGAAAAGCCCTTTATAACGATATCAAGTTTGTTAAATTCCGTTAGGTCTAATCGGAATAATCGACATTTAAAAGAAAATTTTTTTTGGCATCTCCCCACCACTTTATTTTTGAAGATAGAAAAAAAATGATGATTCGAAATTCTCCCAGAATTACGATGCATATATTTTTAATGCCACTTAATTGGACAAAATACGGAGAAAACCCTAATTTTCTGTTTGGTCATGGCTGTTACGCCCCCTAGCGGCCATTTTAGAAACTTGAAAATATTTTCCAGCGATTTTCAGGGTCACTTAAGACAATTATTTCCCTAAACTTGTGCGATGATTAATTTCTGAGATATGGCCGGCGTCCATTCTTAGTTGCCCACTCGGTACATATGATTAAATTAAACTTAAGAATTGTCGTGGTTTTAACAAATTGCTATAAATAATTATATTCAGGTATAATTTGCAATAATCATGTTATAATTAACGAACTTTTTAAAAGAAACTTGTTTTAATCTTAATTACTTAAACTGGGTTATTGAATATTATAGAGTTGGTTTACTTTCAGCTTATAACATAACGTAGTTAGAAAATATTACACCAAAATATCCATTTTGCACCTCATATCCATCACATCCTCCTTATCCTTATCCCTCGGCCTCATAGCCTTCGTATCCCTTAGCCTCATAGCCCTCGTATGATGTAAATATTTGCCAAGTTAAGAATATATGTCCGTGTGTCCGTAAAGAATGAAATAAATTCATTATTTCTTAAACCAAAAATATTTAGAAAAAATCCTAGGACACATCGATTTTCAATTTCAATTGCGCACCTTATCTTTTATTTTCGGTTATAACATTGTTACTGTTTCCGTTAAGACGGCATCGATATTTTTTAAATGAAACACCATGTATATTTCTACATTTTTGGATTCTACTTCAACAGCTTATTCCAAATATGTATCACACTTAGGGTCTAAAATGTATAAGTTGGAAGATATGGGCATTTTGAATATAAGAATTTACTAATTAACACGCTTTTATTAGCTTCACCTGTATGTTTGTTTGTGAGTTTGTTTGTAACCGACTCTTTGGACTCGATTTTGACCCACTTTAAACAGACAGATTTAATTGAAACTTTGTACACTTACGAAGAACCGGTAACAATACAATAATTTGATAAGTTTATATCATTATCCTGATCAGGATCGCCAGAATTAAATAATTTCCTTTCCTCACGTATCCTCTGCGTGAGAGCAAGTGGTTTATTACTGTAAGTACATTCGGTGATTGTCAGTTCGGTCGTTGGCCGAGCTAAGGCACAAGTCTTAGTCGACGCGAAACGACCGACTTCTCGGGCATGAGTTCAAATCCCATGGCTGAAAAAATATATTTTTTTTTTCAAAGTATCTGTTGGATCGTAATATGTTATAATATCAGCATCAATAAGCAATATAAATATAGTTTAAAAAAAACTAAAAAACACGCTTTCATAGCACATCAAACTAAAAAAGTGAAAAATAAATATAGTTTAAAAAAACTAAAAAACACGCTTTTAAAGCACATCGAACTAAAAAGTGAAAAATAATTATTAATATAAACTGAAAACAATAATGAACGAAAAATACTAGTATTATTGTGAAAAAAGCGTGGGTTGATATACGAAAAATATGGCACAAAGCGCCCCACGCTTTTTTCACAATAATACTAGTATTTTTCGTTCATTATTGTTTTCAGTTTATATTAATAATTATTTTTCACTTTTTAGTTTGATGTGCTTTAAAAGCGTGTTTTTTAGTTTTTTTAAACTATATTTATTTTTCATGTTTTGTTTGAACAGCTATCGGGTGGTTAATAATTAAATTAATTTATTGGAAATGTTCGAACTGTACTCCTTGTTGTAGCTGACAGTACCCTAAATGATAAATAATGTGTTGCTGAACCTTGTTTATAGTTTCCTGAGAAATGTTGTTTATTTCTCTTCTAATTCTCTCTTTTAATTCAACAATGTTTTCCGGTTTGGTTTTATAAACTAAGTTTTTTAGATGGCCCCACAGAAAATAATCTAATGTATTGAGGTCTGGTGGCCTTGGTGGCTATTGATGGGTCCACGTTTACAAACCCACCTGTTCAAAAATATTTAGTCAAGATACTTTCGAACGTCTGCTGCATAATGGGGAAGCTCATCATCCTGTTGGTACCACAGGCCATCGTCAGCATATCCAGGATTAATTCTACTAAGGAATAAATTAAGATTCACTGTCAAAGACGACAACGATAAAACAGAAACACAAAACAAATTAACCTACTTCAAAAATTAATACAAAAAGTGTGTATTTTACTTTCTTACTTTTTTTTAAATGACCGTATCTTTCAACTTATCAATTTTAGCCCTAAGTCTGATACATATTTAGAATCAGCTGTTAAAGCAAAATCAAAAAATGGAGAAATATATTGTTCTATTTAAAAAATATATCGATGACGTCTTAACGGAAACAGTGATGACGTCAGAACTAAAAAAATGAAAGATAAGGTGCGCAATTTAAATTAAAAATCTACGTGTCCGAGGATCATTTCTAAATATTTTTGGTTTAAGAAATAATGAATTTATTCAATACTTTATGGACACAAATTAGCAACAGTAGTAACATAAGGAACTTAAAAATTATGGTAACGAGTTGATCCGATTTTAACAAATACAATCGTTTTTTGGAAATACGTGCACCACATCGCAGATACACGGAACAGTTCTACAGCCTTTCAGGAAACCGCTGTTCATAATATTAAAATTTTGTATGTAGTATGTCTCAAATTGGGAGTGGATATATCTCAGTTAGTAAACGAGATAGCATATATCCACTACCAATTTGGGGTACACTGTGTAGTAATATTTTTGGATCTTAATAACATTTTACCACAAGGTATTATGACACGGTTTGCCTAAAACACAAAATAAATTCTATAATAGGTAGCTATTATAAATTATGTATAAAATATTAACTTTGACAAAATTCATCGCACCTAAAAGAACCGGTTGACGAACATATTTGAATATATTTATTTCGTCCGGGATTAAAAAGAATTTTTTTCCATTATGTTATTTATTATTTATGTTATGTTATTATTTTTTCCGGTTTGTTCATACTTAGTAAATTTTATAATAACTTATGAGATATTATACTCTTACCATAACATATTTTTATATATATAGAGATAAAGGTTATGCATTATGTAACATAGCTAGTATACTTTTATGCTATTTTAAATGTTACGTATGCTGGTTTATAACATGTTTTATTTTTTCGTCCGTTCATAAAGTAATATTCAACATTTAAAACAATATTACATCATTTATAAACTTACAAAATAATTACCTTATTTTTTCCTATAGTATCTGATTTATATAAAATCATATGCATTTACTTCTAGTCTTTCTTATTAAAACAGTTAATCTCAGTTTTTTATTTGAAGTCGGCCTTTAAATGCAAAAACATCATCATCTTATCAATTACTATAAAGAAAATTTATAACGTTTCCTATTCCGATTCAGGTTTTTTTAACATGGCTTTATTAAGAATTATAATAATTGACTCGTTCAGTGTTACAATGTTATAAAAAATAATGAGGTGTCATATTCAAATTTAGTAGGTCACCTGCTTTGGAATACTGGTTCATTACACCTGATGTTACAGAATAGTTAAATAAGATAAAAAAAAAAGTAAAAGTAAAGCAAATCACAACTTAAAACTATTATAACTGACAATTTGTCCCACAAAGAATTTAATAAAATAACTGTTTACATGTTTAACAAAAATTCAAAACTCTTTTCAGTTTCATCTCAGGTTCCTTATCAAACATGTAACCTCTCTCTGTTGCTAAAACTGTTTGAGATGTAGAGCACGCAATGGAAAGGTGTGAATTCAAAGTTATTTAGGCATATTTTAGATTAAAAAATATTTCTTTTATATATAGCTTTTAAGGGTGATTGCCGTTTTGACTTTTTCAAATGTGCGAAAGAATTTCAAATTCAAATTTATTTTTGGCAAGAAAGCCGGTGGCAGAAACTTTGAACATTATGTGTGAATCCATCCACCAAGGACTGATCTAAATGTGCGGTTCTGGAGAAGCCACTATATAAGTTTAGTCTTCTTCAGAGCTCTGAAGAAGACTAAATTATATTCGAAACGTTAGCGATTGAACTGAATTAGTTTCTTTTTTTGTCCTATCCCGGCGAACTTCCCATCAATTAATATTTCTTAAGGACATAAAGATATCCCTCATCCACTCTACAGGCTAATGTTATGTTCAAAGAAGGTGCAGCTTATATCCGCCATCCGTTAATCTTATCCAGATGTATGTGTATTGAAATTAAGTAAATAACTGTAGTATATATATTAGCTGTGAATGCTTCATTGTTCTCACCGATTAATTTTTTATGTATGTTAAGTCTCCCAGGTATAGTTTATTGTGTTTGACCATATGTATACTTTTAAACAATAACAGATCTTGCAGATATATTCTGACCGAAAGTACATTTGATGTTTTAGATATTCTCAAAGCTTATTTCTAAGACTACTTATAAACGTAAATAGTCTGAATGAACTCCATAAAACTGATTTAAAACTCTTATGACAGTATGGGGGGTGCACCTAGAGAAGGGCCTACATGCCTCTTTTTAAAACTACTATTAAAACTTTCAAGTTTTAATAAATTGTCCAAATCTTTACTCGTAGAGTATCTGAAGAGTATTATAAAACCATACTTCGTTAAGATAAGTATTGTTACGGTTCAATTTCGTCAAAACATATTTTGCTAGGATTCTCCATTAAAATGAAAAGAAATGGTGTAATCTAATTATATTAGTTTTGTCAACTTAACATATCTTCCAATATAAGTATGTTGTATTGAAAAGCATCCGTCGGTAGTTTCTTATATTTAGGGATATAAATGTTTTACCACTGTTACTGACGTACCAAAGGCGCGCGCTAGATTTTTATACATTTATTAAGTTAATAAATTTAATATCTCATTCATCAAGTAATATTATCGAATGCAATAAAGTTCTCCAGAAAGACATTTTATAACACTATCGTTTAAATCACTTAATTTGCCCGATTTCACTGTTTTAAGAATTAATACCCTTTTTCCTTCCCAAGAGTCGGCTAATGTTCGTCAATTTATTTGGTATTTCTAAATTAGTAAAAACTTACTTTTTTTTAAATGGCAATTTTTTCTTTGACTTGAGTAAAAGGTTGTTCGTCGTGCGAAAGTGGAGAGTAATTTTTGTAATCCATAGTTTTGGGATATATCCATTTTCAACGATTTTTTTTGTGATTTTCATATTACTGTTTAACAATTATTTGATATTGTGATGTTATGAAAATCTTATCTCTGCAAGAGGATTTAGAACAACGTTTCTTTAAAGTTATTGCATTGCATCAAGTGCATCTTCTGAAGCCCTCCATCGAGGGTTTTCCTTGGCGGGGTTTATCGAAAACATCTGTTGTTGTATGCCGCTAGAAATTATTAACCATCTTGGAACATTCTGGGAACATATATTTAGGAATATTCCTTGGTTGAATACGCCCGATTGACCTCCTGCCTGGTGTATTTTTTTTTTAAGGACTTCGTTGTGCTGTGTTCGTTTCTAGGTATTTTAGAAGTCTCAGTTGCCCTGGTATGTACTTACTATAAGAATTTTCTTTGGCTTGGATATTTCTCGTACACCTAAAGGAAATAATATACAAAACTGTGCGTGCTGAAAACGTTTAAAGGCCATCAAATTTTGCCTAACAGTTTATAACTGTATTAGCCTTTAATAGTTAAATTTAAAACCATTTATATTAAAGACTTTACGTGTTAAATCTTTTTTTGTGTAGTGTTCATTTGTTAAAAAATTATTTAATTCTTTTTTTCTTCTTTTTTTTTACCGAAGTTGCCACATTAACTTACTTATACCGACATACACAGAAGTATATGGGTTATCTATATATATACTGAGTTGTGCATAATATATACATATTAGTTTTGTACTTTTGTACTTTTTTTTTTAACCTGGATATTATTATCGATTAATTTATTAATTTACTTACACAAACGCACACTTATGTATACAGATACGTATATGTATGTCTAGATATTTGCAAATTATTTTATCCAGTCAACTAAATATATATACGTCCTAAATTGGATCCAATAATATTATTTGATCAGTTATTAAATACTAAATTATCCTTTGTTAAATACTAAAATTTAGAATTATTTGATAATAATTACTTAAAAATTTACATTAGTAAGGTAAAAGGTTGTGAACCAGAATATAGCTATATACTTGGTAACTTTTGAATGTATGAATTTCCAAGACATTCTTAATACCTATAAGTGTTCTATTTGTTTCAGTTTTTTTTTTTGTACGTAATTATTGTGCCCCTTTTCTCAATTATACACACATATATAATTTCCTTTTTTTTTGTTAATGTGAGTACTTTATTTGCGGTACAATATTGTAATTTTGAAGTAATTAATTTTGGGGTGATATTGATTTGATTATTTCATTGGTATTTTTAATATATTTGTATATACTTATGCGAACACATTTTCTTTTTTTATTTATGAAAATTACCTACTCGACTCTTGTAATCTGATTATTGCCTTTTCGTGATTTTGAGTGATAATTGCTAGTAGCTAACGATACTTAATCAGGATCATATCACGTGGCGCTCAAATTTACTTTATTAACTCTGTAACCAGCTCGGTTTCACTGTTAGCTGTTGACCTTGATTGGTATCTTTACTAATATGTGGGTAAGTTCAACCAACTTTCGTTAATATTATTTAATTGTTATTACTGATACATTTTTTTGCGTATGCATTTACTTTAGTCTACTTCTAAATGCCACCCCATTAAAGACCCTGGTAAAATCTCATGCTCTAACTAAATAGTTCTTCCTCCTCCTAATATATGCTTAAATTACCGGGACCATCGAAAATACTGGAAGAACGTGGCAGTATCATATAAAAACTTAAAAAGGCACACACAGCGGACGTTTAATATTTAATGAAACAAATATAAATGCAAATAAATCTAGGGCTCACTTGATCCACGCACGATATTGTATATAGGCCTCATGCATTGTTATAAAATGAACTTATGGCGAAAACTGAGATCGATTCAGCTTATAGATCGACTACTTATAATAAAGTATTGGGACACCTCATAGTTTGCTAAAATTTTCAACGATGCTATGTTTCCTGTAAAACATGGATTAGATAGTTTTAAAAATTCGCGCACTCACTAAATACACAAATTTTAAAAAATATATGGGTATTTTTTTTTCTCGGTGACTTAAAAATAAAAGAATCGGTAGCATCCGCCCGTAATATGGTAGTCATTTGTTTTTAAGGAACATTTCTATTAGATACAAATTACATTTTTTTGTTTAATCCGGAACATTCCTAATATGGCTGACCGTTACACATCTCGTGCAGCTAGAAATAATAGCGACAGTTCGTATAAACCCTCTTAGTTTTGAGCAATTCTACTTCAAACCTGTTTTATCTTAAAATGCCTAATAAATTACCAACAGCTCTTTAAATATGTCGATTTGTTATTGAGAAGTATATTTTAAACCTCTCTTAAAACCCTTTGAGAACATAACACAACTGCTTTAAAATCTATAGGATTTATGGTGTCCGGGTAACATAACCTAAAAATTCAGTTTTTCGCGACATCTGTTCTACGCTCCTCTCTCGTTTTTTATCCAGTGCGTTAGTTTTATTATAGACGGGCCGGTGTAAGATTGCAACTATCTTCAAAGAGACAAAATCATAAATAATTGTATTCGTTTCAACTGTCAGCATACCAGCTGTGCATAGGTATACATATAAGCGAGTTATTTACACTACCTTGTCGGATGATTATAGCGTAAGATTTGTGAAAAGTGATAAAGAGTAAATGAATATATTTGTACTTTTATTTTAAAATTTATTAAACCATTTATTTCATGTTTTCCATTATCCTTAAAATTAACATTACAAATTAGAACCATACGTAACGACAAGATTTTGAACAGGTAAAATGTTGCGTCCCTGATATAGAAAATCTATTTACGTAGACTGGATAAGATCTAAAATTCTAAGAAAATAATACATTCTTGCAAACGAACATAAATAAATTCTTCAGTTTAGGTTTTCCATAACTTAGAGCAGCCGAAGTGGTATGCTATAACCGTGATTATTCAAATTAAAACAATCATGACATAAGGAAAAAATTTAACTCGAAACTCGACTCGAGATGAACGTCAGTTTATACTAAAGGTGGAGAATTTCACCCATGAAAAAGGAAATGGTGGACCCTTGATTCATGTTCGAGCTGTACACAACAGCGAACATCTGACCTGCGTGGAATTCAAAAATTGCATCATGTTGTTTGAGTACGGCTGAGAATTGAACCGATTAACATTATTTATGGTTTTGACTCTTTAAGACGAAAGTTTCAAACTTATAGTGATATTTTGAAACATTATATTCTGAAAAAAAGAGAACCAAAGTCTTTTATGCTTAAGATTGATTTATTACAGATTTTTGTCTGTTTCATTAAAGCTCTAATAAGTAGTTGGCTTTATGAAGTTTCGACCTGAACTTGGTGATCTCAATGCGTTTTAGATTTATAACCGGGCATTAACTACTACATAAAGCAATTATAAAACCACAGCACGTCCTAAATTCTTTATAACATTTCATACTCCTAACTTGAACTTAAGAGCTATACAGTTTTATTGCAGCCTTGACAAATGCCTTGATAAGTCAAGACTAATAGATAATTTATTTTTGATATAACTTCTTGAAGGCTTTTTTTTGAAGTTTCTTTAAAACAGAACTATCTTTAAGTGCACTTGGCATATTATAAATCTGGCATAAATCAGTAGTTTATGAGCTGGCCACTATAAAGCACTGACAAAACCTAAATAGATCTAAAAAGTATTTAAATTGTTACTTGAGACCTAACCGGCAAGAATTATAAACATGAAGTATCCTGCTTAAATTTAGAAACTATAATTAATGTGTATTTATTCTTACAAAACCTTCATAAATCTTCAAACAAAAAATTGCCATATATAAAAAAATGCAGTTGTTCACAATTGATACAGAAAGCTCACGTTTTATTCAACTCATCCTGACTAACGTGCGACATAATTCAAGTAATTATTTTTAATAGCGATCCAGTTGGCACGACTTACCGTTAATGCATGTTGAAACACATCGTTTTCTTCCTAACAGCGACTGACAGTCGTGAGCTGATATATCATCAAGGATTACTCACGATTTTCTCACAATATTTTATGCAAAATCTCGCATGTATTTAAAGGTTTACATCCTATCGTTTTATTTTCAATAGAAACTGCTATAAATATAACCCCAGCATACTCGCAAAATACCAGAAGAGAAATTTCATTTGAATAATGTCTCGCAATAGCATTTTTATGCTTTAAAAACAAACAGTGCAGCTTGTACTGGATCAGTTGTAAGGATATTGACTTATTTGCGTGAAAATAATAACTCAGTTTTATGTTCTAAATCGATTTCAGACTGTGAACCTTGATAAAAATCATTTATATGTATTACAGCTACTGTTGTGAGTAAGGAAACGTTTCATGCAAATGAAACGAAACGAAACAGAAATTTCGAAACGTTTCATGGGCAAAATTTCAGTAGGAAACATTGAAACATTTCCGAAATTTTGAAAGTTTCCTAAAATTTCTTAATTTTCCAAAATTTCTGAAAATTTCATAAATTTCGTGGGGATTTCATAACATTTTATGAAAATTTCATACAATTCTCGTGAAAAAAAATAGTTATGACCTTTATAACTTAGTTCCTACAATTAAATAAAAATTGTGTTTTGATAATGTTAAGTAGTTTCTAAATAAATAAATTATCCGTATGTAATTTCCATATATTTCGTGTATCAATTTGTATTTTTTTTAATATTGCTGTGACTGCTGTGAGTTGTGCATAATGGTTGATTTTGGTTTTCCCCAGTTCTTTTTCTTATTTAATTCTCTTGATGATGGTAAATGTAATTTTATAAATACAGGTACGTCTTGCTGATATCAATGTCTGCTTTCGGTGAAAGAGCAAGCTTATTATTCAAACAAGTTAGCTCAAAGAAATAGAATATTATTTTAATACCACTAAGCTATCCTGTTTCAATAACAAGCTTATAGTCCCTCATCGCCACAAATAATATAAATGGATGTCACTGCCCTCATTTAAAGTAAATGTTAATGCTAATACACAAAATAAATATTTATTTAACAGAAAGGAGGTAATTTTTTTACAGTAATTTTCATAGGTATTTTCTATCACAGAAATTAATATAAACATTTTTAGTTAAACTGATATAATTTTTATTAATACGTGACACTGGATTTTCTAATTTTATTTTTGAACTAGGAAAAAATTCACAAATGGAGGTTATAGTTGTTTGAGTATGACAATAATTATAGGTTAGATTAACAGTTTTATACTTTAAAAAGTGGCGCCAATTCCAAGAATTTCCGAGTTTCGGAAATTTTCCGAAATTTTGGAAACTTTCCTGAACCTACGAATTTTATATTTTCAAAGTTTCCAATAAATTTCAATTTTTTCCGAAATTTTCGAAAACGTTTCCTAAAATTTCCTCGAGTTTTTAAATTTCGGAAATTTTAAAACACTAATTACAGCTACATAATAGACCAATTCAATTCCGAGAAAAAAATATTAAATTTATTTTACACTTTTTTTCCACACATTGTTTGCATTTTCATTTTTGGTTTAAATGAAAGAGTAAACGTAGGTAGCTATGAACATACGAAAACTCCAAAATCGAAAACAGTAACGTCTACGTTAGATAATGCTTTTTTTAAATGAAAAAGTAACTACAAAATCTCTTTTAGTGATCTTGACCTTCAATTAAAAGTATAGAGTGGTTTAAGTACAAATCTAACATTTTTATTTTATGTTAGCAAAACAAATATCAACTACTTTAAGAGAAAGTCAAGTTTTGATTACTTCCGTCACTTTGGAGTTCATTTATTTTAGAAAATTTCTAACAGCATTGGTTTAAACTTAAGAATAAGGAAAAATGATATTGAACAAAAAAAAAGTTACAACATGGGTATACCAATGCAATACAATTTTAATTCCATCTCGATTTATTAAGCAACTGTTGCAATGGCGGCTGGTGACATTTAGGTTATGGAATATCTTAGAACTAGAGCATTGAATCCAGGTGATACTTGAATGCCTTAGACGAAGAAGTTTTGCAGAAAAAAATGCAATTGAACATTGCAAAAGAATTGGCAAAAATTGTGTGCATAAGCCTCTGCGCCTGTACCTTTACCTCAAAGGATCAGTCAGAGAGTTTTTTTGACAATTAGAATAAGACAAAAAATAATATAATTCCCTACTGTTTCGGAGACGACGTAAAATTTTTCCACCTGATTCTGCAATTTGTCTAAAAAGCAACTTGGGGGCGGGGCATAATTTGTGCAATTTTTTTTTCGCAAATTGCAGTCGAAATTATTTCTCTGCAAATTTTCTTCATTTAGTTTCGATAGTTCTGTCTTAAAGTATGGCTTGGGTACCATGCGCTAATTCTAAAATATGATTATAAAAGTTTCATCAGCCGCCAAGTTTCTGAGCTATTACGCCGCTGGGGTGCCAAATGTAATTCACCACCTATCCTTTACCAACACAAAAACATATTGTTTCGTCCAATCCAGAAATTGAAAATATTGAATCCAACATTTTATTTAGTGTATGTAATTTTGAGGTTTCATCGATTGATTGACAATTTTAACTTTAAAACAAATCGTAATTTGAAAGTAGTTGCAATTAAACCTTGGAGGTACATGCACATGGTTTCATTCGCATGTTGAAAAGTAATAGATTTCTCGTTCATCGAACCAGGCAAACGGATTCCCTATATCAAGATGGTTCTGCATGAGTTCCATTGTAACTGCTACACTTATGCATACCAGTGTGAACTATTTAACATTTGTTCCATGCTATTGCACTCCAGTGATCCTTAAACAATCCTTTAAGTTATATAACAGCAGCAAATATATAGTTACATTATATAGGTATATAGGTATTGCGTGATCGATGAACGAAAAAATATAGCATAATTTGTAGGTCAATTATTTTGTAGATCTTTTACTAGTGAAATCTAAAATTTTAACACATAAAAATGATAAAAAAAATAAGAACAATAAGGGCTCGGAACCCTCAGACATCTTCACATGCATACATAGGTGATGTTGAAAGAATATGACTAAATTTTTATTAAGTTTTTTAACATCCTGAAAATACATGTAATTGTGGCTGCCATCAATTTCGTTTAGCAACACAGCAAAATAGACAGATCGAACCAGAAAACTCCTTTACAGGAATAGTACATACTATTCGAGCCAGGATAGGCAATAGTGAAACAAATATTACTATCCATTATCTAAGGACGCGTCCACAAATCAGTTAAGTTAATAATATCAACCACACTAATCAGGCAAAAACCATACAGCCATAAATTGCTATTAGCAGAAAGCTGGTAGATTCCTTGCCAAAATTTCATATCGTAAATAGGCTATACTTGTTAATGATTTTAATTTTATTGTCTCAAGGGAAACATACTTATAAATAAGCCTGGCCAAGGTCATTAATCCTACAGAGACCTACTGGGTATGCATCATATCATAATACTTGAATAAGTATAATAATAAAAACAAAAATATTTTATATATTGTGATGTATGTTTTTGTACTATTTCGTTCGCTTTAAATTCTTTTTTATGTATTTCCTTATATTTTGTAAGCTTAGTGCTGCACATTATTATTAAACTGTTAAATGACGTTCACACATGTACATTGTATATCTAAGTGATAACTAATAATAAATATATAAATAAATAAATAAAATAAATGGAAATAAATTTTATTAATACTGGTACATTTTATAAAAATATGTACGAAACTCACCTTCTTAAGCAGATTTATGAAGTAGCTTGGTTGTCGTTATCACAAACTGGAGCACTTCTGTAATAACTGTGTAGCATCAGATATGTTTCTACAGTTGTCTCAATAAGCGATGTTCGCTGTGGTGAAAAAATATATTTGTATTTTGAAAAAGACCGTTCGACATCTACGGCAGTAATACAGGCATAAGTAAAACACTCTGTGAACTCACTTAACGCAGCTGTAGATGCACCATCACAAATTTATCTTAATTTGGTAAAATCAGGATCTTTCCGTAATACACTCTCGAATTTTTCAATAACGGGCTTATTTTTTTGCGTCATTTATAGTCTGTGGCTGTGTATTTACGTCGTCCACTATTTGCAGCGATTCCACTAACGACAACGAAGTTTTTCTATTGCGTCGCGTAGTCCTCTATAATTGTTATAAACAGTTTTTAAATCTGTTTCAAGGGAAACATCTTGAAAGATTGTCTGGCTTTCCTTAATAGCTGCAGTCTCGTTAGGGTTGACTGTAGTATCACAGCTTTTATTTGTTGAAAATATTCAGCATAATAAAAAGCTGCCATCAACCACGTTTCCCAACGTGTAAGAATCGGCACTGGTGGTTCTGGAATACCAGAACACAGTGTGTGAAATGCTCGAAGCGGTTTAAGAGATTTGAGAAATACTTTTTTTGTATTTGCTATTAATGCATCTATCTCTGGAAAACATTTTCGAATCGTTTCTGCTACAAGATGGAACGAATGCAGTTTACACGTAACATGTAAAAACCTACAATCGTCTCTTTGAAGAAAACGGCCCACCAAACGAATTGTCGCAGCACCGTCGGTCACAAACATCAACACTTGACTTGTTGACAGTTCAAATTTTTCGAAAGTCTCCAACACCACCCGCGTAATTATTTCGCCAGTACACGCAGTTAGTCTTGTGCCAGCTAGTAAAAGTGGAAATGTTGGTTTAACAGGGTCGAGTACACGTACTATAACATTTAATATAGAATTTTTTTTACAATCTGTCGTCTCGTCAACACATAACCACAGCCGTGTATTTTTTTAATGCACATTTAATCCTATTTACAATGTCTTCACGAACACTTGGTACATATCTACGTAACGATGAACGACTTGGTAAATTCACCTGGGGATTGTATTTATTCCAGAACTCCCGAAATGCTGGTTTATCCAATATGCGCAGGGGAACATCATAGGCAATCAGCATTAACAGTAAATCAAACATAAACTGAGGTTCCAAAGAAGACACGCCATTTCTTTTATTTTTATGTCGGTTACTATTGACATGAATTTTGCAGCCGTATTTATTCCAGCACAATAAGTCTTGATCACAAACTTTACAAATTATTTCACATCCATCATAGAATAAATCCGGAAATTCACCGATAAAATTCACTTTATCAGAGTACGGTCGCTTTCTACTCTTTACGCTAACATTATTTATTATTTATTAGTACTCTATGTATCTACCGACAGATAACAACTGAAGTGTGTCGTGTCATCGTCATCGTAAACAAGCGCGCGATGGCATTGGTATTGCGCCCGACCCTGAATCTACCATCGCTTGGCCAGGCTTACTTATAAAATATTTATATTGTGAATATACTAAATATGTGTGGAAAAAATAAAAATTCGTTAACACATGACAAACAACATGATGGACATATCCTAATTTCCATTTCTTTATAAATCCGGTAAAAAATATTGTATTGTTGGCCATGGAAAATCAAAAAGTTATTTTGATTTCATGGATATACCTAATACCAATCATTATAAAAAATAACAGTAACAGTTTGACTTGTTTAAATTATTTTAATTTTCTGTTAAAATACTGAATATAATCGATATGGAGAAAATTTAATAATAACAGCAAATTTGCATAATAGAAAAAATGATAGTGAAGAAGTAAGAAGTTTTACTAGAACTGTTCAATATGACCTCCATTTAGCTAAATACATTTTTGGCATCTATGCCTAACTGAGCTGATTACCCTTCTGAGAGTATTGGTATTATTGACTGACTTCCAAAATATCGATAGTTTCCGGGCTTTCAAAATTATACACTTAATTTTTTACCGTGCCCCACAAATAAAAATCAGGAGGGGTTATATCAGGTGAGCAGGGAGGTCACAATACTGGTCCTCTATTTGAAATTATGCGGTTACCAAAATTTTCCTGAAATGTGCGTCTAACATTATTACTATTATGTACAGGACAGCCATCTTGTTGGAACCACAATTCGTTTATTTCTTGTTCTGTAAAAAGCTGTCTTATCTCGGGTAAAACTTGATTTTCTAGAAGTTCACGATAGGCTACCCCCGTTAAATGATTCTGAAAATGAATGGACCTATTAAATGGCGATCTAAAAATAGTAATTAAGGAAAGGATTATAGGCAAATCATAGGAGTAGAATAGGAAGAGAAAAGATAATACCTACCATGCCACCCGAAACATTGAATCCAAACTTAGTTTGGAATCTTCTTTGCGTAGTTATATGCGGATTTTCTGTGGCCCAGTGGTGATAATTGTGCTTGTTAAAGACTCCACAATTTGTTCGCATTTCTGATTAAACCAACGACAATTCTTCTACCAAAATCATTATTGTTTGAAGCTTGGATAATCGTAGGATTGTACGGATGATATTTCCTTTGTTTTAATGTCTCGTGTACAGTTGTCTTAGGAATACTTATTTTGTCTGCAATTTGTCACACTGATATGTGGGGATAATTGTTAACAGGCTTCGAGAATATTATTTGTGCGGTCGACATTATCAATATCATACTTATCTTTTATTATCAAAACTCCTGTAACTTAACAAATTGCTTACAATTCTTCTAAAAACTGTTCTAGGTGGTTGCATTCTCTCCGGAAACGTTTCTGGATATGAAGCCAATGCGTTTTGCGAATTTCTATTTACTTTTAAATAATATTCTAACATTTCACTAATTACTAACTACTTTGCATACAAGAATGCTGTTGATGAAGAGGATTTCTTTGTCCAAATTTTGAACACTTTATTGACAATTTTATGACAATATTCAGCATAATAATTATTATAGTACCATTGTAGAATAAATCCGGGAATTCACTGATAAATTTATTCACTTTGTCATCTTATGGTCGTTTTTTACCCTTGAGCAGTTCTGACATACTTTATTATTACATTAATATCAAGAATAAAATACAACAAATAAAATTATCAACAATACAATGGAGAGAAGTAAATTACATTGTACACACTACGAGGCATAACAATAGACTTAAATCAAATATTAGTCTTTTTTAAAATAGTAAACAAGTCACGCTTACATATATGGGTATTTCTCTACCTGGCACCGCCCGTTACTTGCGGACCGATTTGCCAACTCTGCTTATAAGATGGTGGATCCCGACACATTAGATCTCTTCCCTGTCAATGCATTTTTTTTTGTTTAAATTTGTCTAATACTTGGGCTACCTGGGTCTCGTTGTAGACCGAATATTCCAATGCTGAACACTGAATGTCTAGAGGTATATTTCTCGGAAGCACTTGAGAGGCGCGCCCTATTATTTGGACAAATAGTCTCTCTATTTAGTATTAAGAACTACAAGCTCACGAATTTTTTTTTTTAATCGTAGATTTGAACGTCTGACCCTCCCATTATTAGTCACCTACGAAAATATAAGATAACATTATTTTTTATGAAAAACACAAACAAGTCAAGTTTTATGTAGCTTATTGGTATTTTATATATTTTTCATAAATAATAATGTTATCTCATAATTTCACAGGTAACTAGGACCAAGATTTAGATTTCTTGATAAAATTTTACTTATAATTTAAGTCAAAAGTTGTTAGTTTAGACCATTTTTAAAATGGACCTTCCAAATGGCCTATTATTACAAGTTGACTGTATCTGAAAAAAAGATATTCAGCCTCGCGACATATTACCTGATTCATCTCCTGTAACGCTACTTGGAGAACAAACAAATATAATTTACTGTTTTTTTGAGAAAATGGCTTGGAAAGTTAATATTTGATCACTCTGTACAGTGTACACTAACTGGATGTACTTTAAATATTGAATTGTAATCTAATTGTTTATTATTGAGTCGCAAATAGGTATACGTACATGTTTAAAATTGCAAAATTCTACTAAGCAGGATATAAACTTAGTTATAAGATGTCAGAACCATTGCAATATTACAACATTACTATTAATTTTTTCGTGTCTACTATGTGTATCTACAAATGAAATACATTATGTAGAGTGAGTCAGTGTACCACAAACATGATCTGTAGTTCTATTTGTTGTACATTCACTTCATTTACATACATGCGGTAACAAGCAGAACGAATCTAGAGCAAGAGATGTAAACACGGATGAATTTTTTGAACTGCATTATGTGCCAACGGCTTCTTCAGTATACAAAGTTCCTTCAAAGCATTTCTATTTAACAATTTACAAGTCTTTCAAAATCTGTGCTTTGATGTTTTCTCATGATATATACCGTGTGGCGTAAAAATATTACTGCATATACTAACTTAACAATGTCCTTAAACTAAATGACTTAACTTGTCTTTTTTTAACTTAAATTTGCTTTAATTTCTTTTCATATTGGGATATTTGTGGTAAATTTCAGGTAAGTTCGCCCATCATCAAATTATACAAAAGCTTCTGGTAATTCCAGAAAAAAAAATCATGGGGATTAATATCAGGAGAGCATGGTGGCCAAGCCTTTCCTGCTAGTTCTCTTTGTTGTTGATTTTCCCGGTGTTAAGCCACGCTACCAATCTAACGATGGAGATATTTTAAATTTAAATAATCCCTTGCGGTAATACTGGGGCACCTTCATACACATACCACATATTTTATCTGGATCTGTAGGAAACTTCGTCCAACAATGTAGTTAGTTCGAAATCAAGAAAGTGACAATATCACCTGTCAGGCGTTTATGAACAGAATACTATTATCTCCAACAACCCTAAACCAAATGTTGATAGAAAATTGGTCATGAAATATGTTCTCCATAATAGCATATGGATTTTCTTGAGTTTACAAATGTTATGAACATTCATAGTAGCATGCATCTCTTATAAACCTAGCTTTATTGGTAAAAAGTATATCTTGATGGAGTTCTTATTGTGAGATGCCACCGGGAACATTCACATTTCGCGAAAATAAACCAGATTGCCTGAGATATCGAGTTTAGTCTGTGATCATGGTGAATTCGCGTAAATGTTTTAGCACAAGGTAATCTAGTTGGAAACCTCTCCTGATAGACATGCTTTGCCTCTAACGTATTCCAGTTAGTAAAACCATAGTAGAAGTGCATATCAGTATTCTCTTTAAAGCAAATTCAGTCATGTCAATGAATGATTACAATAACATTGAATACGTTATTATAATTCTGTGTACTTAATACTGAAGTTATTTGGTGAGAAGCGACCACGCTATAAAAGGGGCACCAAAATTCAATTTGTTTTCTCATCTTTCTCCTTTCTTTTTGTTTGTATTTGTTGTCGAAATTTCCAACAAAATTTATTTAGAATCATAAACCATCAATCAGTGAATTGCGACACATTATTATTAATATGAATTAATATTAAAATACCCAAAAATAAACGGAGTTAGAGATTCCCGCTCTGCAGTTTTGTATTATTTAGAGGCGAACTTTTTACTACAGCAGCTTGGCTCGTCATAACACCATCTAATTCGAAATTTATATACACAAATCTTTTACAGTTTACTTTTTATTTTCACATTGTGTTGAAGTTTTACATCAGCGGCATGTGCTTTTATTAATTTCTATTCAAAAGTTATTATACAATTTAAAAACGTTCTTGTTTTTTAGGTGTTGTATTGTTTTAAAGTTTTTAGTTTTGAACCCGGCCCCGCTCCGCCTGACTTAACAATTGCCCTGTCGTCACCATACGCGGGGATGCTACGTCGGCAACGGACCGGGTGTCCGGCGATGCAATATACTATGTTCAAATTTAATTTAAATAAAAATAGTTTTGAATTGAATTGAGCGACACATTTTTTATTGGAATTATATTTTTTGTGACAGCAAAAACTTTAACTATGTCAGTTATGCACTTGATTGCGATTATCAATCAAAATTAAGTTTTGTTATTGTAAGGGGCTCCATACTTTGGCTGTGTAAACCGCTACTTCTAGGAAAAAATGTAAGAGACCAAAAAATGTTCCTCTTAAATTTTCAGTTATATGACATTTTCAAATTGGTCCATACGAAAAAACGTTATGTTAGAAAAACCTTCCGGGGTTCTCTGTAAAGGATTATTAAGCTATTGCGTCCAAATTAAATAGAGTTGTAGCCCACAGCGGCTACTGGTCACATGAGAAATACGACCAATGTAAGTCAAGCCATTTTTAGAATACATCAATAAAACTTTCATTTTTCTTTAACGTGAAGGGCCATAACGCCCGTAACTCTCCAGGGAAGCATTTCCGGAGCCACGTTCATAGAAATTTTTTTCTTCAAAATCATTCAAGAAATCACCTCCTCCTGACATTTTTGACAACACTTAGGAAAAACTCTGTATAAAAAGTTTTACAGGCTGATTTCAATTTAGTTTTTTTCACACCTAGTAGTAAATGCCTCTTTTGTCTAAAGTCAAGTCCAAAGAACGTGCGTTAAGCACGTTCTTTGTTTTATAACTTATCTTAAAACAAATTTATGAAACAGATGTGCTTAATATGCCCGACAGGTACTTCTAAAATATTCTGTTCTCGAATTTTTACTCTGAAAAATGCAGATGTAATCGTAAACAGGTAAATGCAGTCCCTACCGCATACATAAGAGAGATTTACACTTAAATCATCATACCTAATTTTTCTGAGTTCCTTATACGCCATATGGTGGAGATGCGCTAAGAATGCACTTTGATAAACAATTTAAATTATTCTTCGTTGTTGCCGACAGAAAAAAAATATGTTTAACTCTTAATATGAATGCTGAAAAGTAGTGAGTTAATATATTAACACGTATATTGTCCTACTAACCCCAAAAAATATTTTAGCAAAACATTTCTCTTTAATGGATGAGCATGAAAAGTAGCAAATGCACTTTGTAGAAACAGGGCTATTATTTGTAACGTATAATATTCTGTTTTAATGATGTGTAAATATAGGAACTAGTTAAAATCAGTATAAAGATATGAGAGCTGACACAAAAAGTGTGTGTTCAAGCAACTGTGTGGAGAAAATTCAGCAACCATCAAATATACATTAGTGAATAAAAAAAATTTAGACCTATATGTTCAAAGTTTTTTGTTTTGTAGAACAAATTTTGTAATTCAAAGTTAGGTTCATGATGTAAGGGCAGATATTACAGTAGATATGGCAGTCATGTCATTAAAGCAGTCATATAGAGTGTGTTCCACTTAAGACGGAAATATCTCAGGATCTTTGTTATTGTTTACCGTATTCAAAATTGTTTTTTTGTTGGTTGTAAATTTTCGGAAGGTGTATGATATAATTGGTTTAGATCTATTCAAATACAAAAGATTGAATTACTATGATCCAAAGATCACATCAAATTTTAGAAAATCATATTAGGCATTTTTATCAAAAAATTTTATCGAGAATAGTTTATACAACAATAATGTAAAACGAGTAAGAATTTTTCAGAATAAACTGTTAGTCGAGATTTGAAATCTCACGACACATAAGTGCAAAAAATACGTTTTGCATTCGATTTTTTATGTATGGTTGTTTCTACTATCAAGTATTTTGAATTAGAAACATTAAAACTAAAAATTTTTAGTTGCTGTCAAATTGACAAATGTGAAAATAATAAATAACTGCAACAGCCGCATTACATGATTTCATGAAGTAAGTTGCCAATGCTTTAAATAAATTCACCAAAATAAAATAAAAAATAAATAAAAAAAAAAAATTAAATCCAAAATAAATTTTAATAGATATATTATTACTTACTGTATGACATATTTTATTGCATAGTTATCGTTGAAATTATTAGTAATTGGTGGCATATGTGTGCGTATAAACTCTGAATTTCTTTTACTTACAATTTTTCTTGGTTATATAAATTTTATTTTTTGTTTTGCCAGATGTTTACTTCTAGAGTGATATTATATTGAGTGATATTAAACACCTTATTAGTAAAAGGTGAATGTCAGACAATCGAAAAACCCAGTGTTTGTTGTAAAAGACACTATGCTAGGATTTACCGACGTGAGGTAGGAAGAGATTTCCCTCTTCGGCAGCTCTGATTCGGGCTTTTAGACTGAAGCTCAGCGACTGACTCAGGAAACTATGAATTGTATAGACACTGATGTGTCTTATCAAAGACATACTCTTTTCAACATTTAGTTGTTTCAATTTTAATAAGTGTATTTGTATGAATTAGAATGTAATGGTAAATGTAAAATGTATGAATTAAAAACAATTATATACACATTAAAAGATACTACTGGAACTGAAGATGGCATATCTACGCGTTTATGGTTACCAGAAATCCTTTTCTGGATATTGTAAATTCATCATTACAGAATTGAATTTTTTCCCCAGTGACAGGAAAACATCATGTGTTTTACGTGTGTCTGAAGTATATAATACTCATCTCTGTGAAGAATTCAGGCCAATAAATACCATGACAGTATATGAAAAGCTCTTGAAAATTGTAGTAAAAATCCGTCTTTTAAAATATTGTGATAAAAATAATGTGGTAGTTTCAAACCAGCCGGGATTACGTAAAGAACATTCTCGTGAATCAATACAAGTGACAAATGTTAAGGCAATTGATAACAATTATATTATATTGGCAGTTTTCTTGGATTTTTTGAAGAGATTTTGAAACTGTTAATAGAGAATTATTGGTAAGGAAACTTGAGAAAATTCGTTTTTCGTAATACAGCACTAGAATGGTTTAAATGTTATTTATCTAATCGCTACCAAAAAAGTAAAGTATACAAATTTTGTATCCGATCAACAAGAAAATTTAGCATTGATTGCGCCGTATTTAGAATTTTGTTTAACAGTTTTATTCAATACAAGTTAAAATCAAATATAATAAATATAAAAAATACAAAACAGAGCAATGAGAATTATACTAGAATATAGTAAATATATAAAATAAAATTAATGTTACTACTTTTAAACTTTATGAATGTACTTCAAAAAAGTCATATTTAAAACTTTAATTTTTGTCTATAAAATGAAAAACAAAGTATTATCACACTACCTATATAATAGATTAAATTATAATGATGATATTCACAATTATCCGACTAGGAATGCTACAGATTTTATCACTGAAATATTTAATAGGGGCAAAACAAATAATTCTCTTTTCTCTAAATTTTTATAATTATTTAATGATATGCCAACGCACCTAAATATTTGTAATAACTTCACAACGTTCAATAAACTTCTTTGTGAATATATAAAAAATTGTTTTTAAGACTGACATAAATGTTCCATTTTTTGTTTAAAATAATTAATTATGTTGTTTTGTGTCAACTATATATAAATAGCTTGAGCTATATAAAGATATATTATTATTATTATGGTTATTTGAAGTAAGGAAAGTCCATGTGCATACTGATTTTCAAAAGTAAATTTTAAGAAATAACAAGGTCGTTTGCTGTTGGTAGGTGTAAGAGGGGGTAACATTTCTCACCAGTTGTTATGGAACAAGTTAAGCTAGACCTACAACTTCTAGGTTGAGGTTTATAGTTTAAAATGTTAAACATCATAGAAATGGATTGAAATCCACTACTACGTTATACAAAAATGTAAATTTTTGTTTTTATAATCAAATATTATTAGAAAATATAAGATGACATTTGAACTTAACCATAGCTTCTTAAATGCGAAATAATTGTTAAAATTTTACTGTGTTCACCACTGGCGGTTCTTCTATAGGGTCATTTGGTCAATAACCTCCCACATACAAATAAAAAAATAGAGCTATTCATTTTCTCAAGTTTAAAAATATATAATATATATATTTTTAATATTCTTAAAAAAATATATTAAAGTTTCTAGTTCATTCTATGCACAATACTATTCAAATATCTAGATTGCAGGATTTCATACTCATTACATTATTCATTTATAGAATTAAAAAATCTTGGGTCAATCCACAACTTGTCCTCAAAGCTAGCTACGGACCGAATTTACAACGAATTAAAGTCAAATAGCCTTATGCGCGAATCGTCAGAAAGCAAAAGGGACAGAAAACACTGACGGGGACAATGTCCCTGACACATTTTACTGAAACGACAACGCACGAATTTCAGTAAAGCAGTCTTAATGCTGACTAGGTACGCGTTGGTCGGTAAATTCTGTCGCGATGTTTTTAATGTTTTTATTTTTGAACATTTTATTAGTAAATCTCTACTTGTCGTGAAATTAAGAAAAACAGTGTTTTTGGTGTTTACTATTAAATATGAGTGTTGTACAAAATATATTAAAATTTAAAGATGGATATAATAAAGTACAAGTAGTTTTTGTGTTTAGATGCGTTTTAGAAGGTTTTGTATATGAGAGATTTGGAAATTTATTCAGCCTCAAGGAACGACATCGCAGCATTTGACAGATGTAATTTTAAAAGAGTTAGAATGTTTGAAAATTAATGAAAGTCCTGAAAAATTGATAGCACAAAGTTACGATGGAGCATCAATAATGAGTGGTGCTTTTGGAGGTGTACAAGCCAAAATTAAAAAAAGTTATCCTTCAGCAAATTTCATTCATTGTTACGCTCATCAACTAAATTTAATTTTACAAAAAGCATAAATTTTTTTTTTTGCTAATTTACATAGCTTTTCTTCATTCTTTTGGAAAATCGCCAAGAAGAACAGCCGTGTTAGATAATGTTGTTAAGGTGAGATTACCTAAAGCGGCTCCAACACGATGGAATTTTAATACAAAGTGACTGTTTATACCTATCGAACAGAATTATTAGATTGTTTAGAAAGAATCATTGATAATGAATCAGAAAACAGTACCCTAAACCAAGCTATTGGTTTAAAAAACTATTTACAAAATGAACATTTTCTTTACTGGTTAAATTTTTTCATTTAGTTATGCCTCATTGTAATATATTGTTCAATCAATTACAAAAATGTAATATCGATGTCATAATAGTAAATAAGTGTATTGGCGTTTTTAATAGTAAAATTGAAGACATCAGAAATAAAATTTTGAATAACTATTTGGAGGAACATCCATGCAGTCTGCCCAGAGATGTAAAACGGAAGAATCAAAAAGGAGAATTTCATTAGAAGTTTGTGATATAATTAATTACATCTGAGATCAAAAACAGGTTTGGCTTCAGTAATCATTTAGCAGTGTCTCAGTTATTTCACGCAGATCGATTTAAAGATTATAAAAAAAGCTTTCCTCAAGATATGTTTAAGTTAGTTAGTATCCAATCATAAATCATTTGAAACTTAAAATTTAATTAGAAGTATTACATAGCCGAGAAGATTTTTCCAATAGTGAAGGTGCAGTTGCTTTGTTACAGCTTTTTATTAACAATAATTTGTGCAATACTTTTTCTGAAAGTGTCAAACTTTTAAAAATCTTGTGTACTCTCCCCTATGACTACCGTCGAAAGTGAACGTTGTTTTTCTACCTAAGAAAGAATAAAGATATTTTTAAGAAATACCATGGGTCAGGAAAGGTTATCTTCTTTAGCTATGCTTACCACAGAAACGGTATTAATAAAGAAGAAAAAGACTTTAATGAAAAAGTAATTGACCACTTTGCATCTCAAAAAAGACCGGAGGATCGACTTGGAATTTAAATCATTCTAAAAGGTAGGTAATACAGTAAACTTTTCTAATTGACCCACAAACCGCCACTGGTGTTCACCCCGTTCATGTGCTGGCACTGAATTTCTACATAACTGTATAAAAATCATTACCATTAATACCGTAATGAATTAAGTAAATAAACAAATAATAATATAATACATACATAATTGTTTAGAGGTTAGGAAACAGATTTGTCAATACATACGGTCTATACAGGAAATTGAAAATAATCACGTTGTCAGGTAGGCGTTACGTAATCCATGTTAAATATTTTCTCTAGTCTGTATTTTAAGCATGTTCGATTATTCGGGCATATATGGAGGGAAATTATAAAATTACCAACTGGTAATAATAAAGAATGAACCGCAAGTCGTGCCTATACATATTTAATACTAGAAGTATTAAGTATTTATCAATTTATAATATTTCGACAGTTATTTGTA
Source organism: Rhamnusium bicolor (assembly GCA_029963845.1). NCBI lineage: Eukaryota > Metazoa > Arthropoda > Insecta > Coleoptera > Cerambycidae > Rhamnusium > Rhamnusium bicolor. The sequence continues at coordinate 927,921 of JANEYF010002575.1, read as the reverse complement.
ATAACACGCGTCAGTTGATTGTACATTTTCCTGATGTATGTTTCAGAATAATAATTGTGAATGGCATTACGTAAGATAAAGAAGAGATATATGTCATGCGTGTCAAACTTAAATAATTATATTTATTATCGATTTAAGTTAAATGAACAGTACACTTACGAAACAATTTTGCTGGTATTAAACAACCTCAAAACATTTTAAATTGTTTTATTACTAAAATTGATTCTAATCAACTACATTCCTGGTTATTACCAGAGGTTGGATTTACCAATCGGATATGACGTAAAACCAGGGTTGACTTATGGTGGTTATCTGTCAGATTTGCATGCATATGTGAATTTTTTTTAGTGAATTCCGTATTATCCAAAGTTGATAAAGTCAGTTTAGTATAAACACTCACTCGAAGAGAACTGGAGGTATAGGGAAATGTACTTAACATTAAAATAACACACACAAGTATTTTTCACTGCTGGTTGCAAGAATAAAAGTATTTTATTAATACATGTTCTAAATGTTTCGGAGTTGGCGCCTTTCGTTGAAAATCCATTTACATAGCAAGAGGGACCATTCGACGTCGACAGATGTAACTGGGGCATACTTAAAATATGTAAACTTTCGCAAAGTCACCACATTCATGCCCGGTGTAGCAAAGTCTACTTCTTTGCTCTTTTAAAGGTCTATTACACCTGTCATCGTAGCAAATCCGGGATTTCTTTTTAACAGTGGAATTTTCTTTGTATCCTCGCAGTAAATTCTCCCTGTAATTGAAAAATATATTATCGAAGATCGAACGGAACGTTTATTGCATTAACTGTAGTAAATTCTGATGTTGGCTGATATTGAAGATCCCGTATGGCTAGAGGAATTCATGACAAACTTCCGTGTATGGTCTCCAGATTTTCTTGAACAGTTAGATCCATAAATGTTTGTTGCTAAAGTGAAATTGCAGCCGCGTCATTTGGATTTAACTGCTGTATGACGGATTTCACATTTTCAATGACAGTAATAATTCGATGCTGCCTCTAGCCAAGTTCCCTATCGTGTTATACAGGGCTGTAGAAATTAGGGAATATTTCGTAGAATTTCACGAAATAACCGTACACTACTTGGTGCTTTATGAAAAACTTTATTTACAGTAGATATCAAATTATCAACATTAGGGTAGCACCCCCTAATAGTTTCAGCAATCCTATGAAGTCCATGTACTAAACATGTTACATGACGTATGTTCTGATATATTTTCTTCAAAATTCTTCCAGCAGCTTTCATATATCTCATTCCATCGGTAAGAAATAATAATAACCTGTCCTTATTTTCTGCATATTTGTCACCCCAAACCTTTTGTAGACTTGAATTCACTACCTCCGTTATAGTGCGAGAAATGTAGCTTCTAAAACTTTAGCGGCGATCAAGTGTCCTCTCATTGAATAATTTTATTCCAATGCAGCCACTAAAACATTCACTACCTTAAACCTACAAGCATTGGTGGATTCATTCACGGTAAACCAGATGCACTTCCCATTAAGCTCAGAAGAAATTTTCTGTCTAATATTTTCACACCCCGTTGATAAATATGTTCTTCTCCGAAGAGACGTTAACATTGCTATATTTGCCACTAATACACAAAAGTGGATTGTCTAGTATCCACCACAGTATGTTACATCCTATCATAAATTTCATTAAATCTAAGTTAAAATTACGTTGCATCTCACTGCAAGTAAAGCTATCTATGCTCCGTTATATATAATCTATTATGCATTAAGTTTTTATTTAATATAGTGCATTCCCCAATAAAACTAAGTTACGAATTAATGTTGTAAAATTAAATAAAATGCACGTAATATGTTGCATGACTTTCTATTTGTAGTTTGGGAACGTTTCAGTAGGTATTATATCATCTGCAAAAGTCATCCCTGGAATCCCATCGGTAAATCCGATCTCTGGTTATTACACAACAAAGGGTATTGAATTACAAAAGGACAGGATAGAAACGATTGCAGGATTACAGATTTTTTTTATCAAGTTATTTTTAATTTAGTTAAACATTACATTATAACAAAATGATGCTCCTCTTTACCACAGCAGGTAGGTTTAACAATGTCTCAATAAGTGATATCCAAGAAGATGGGCTGGATAATGTGAACGAACGGAACGGCCAGCACCATCAGCAGATTTGAAACACCTCTACTTTTCCTATGTAGTTAATTCGAAAATTTGCGAACAACCGAACTTTTTCAACATCTTCATGAAAATGTTATTTACATATAATGGAACTATCAAAAAGTACTGATTATTTTATATTCTAAATAAAAAATTAAAGATAATAGAAATTTCCATGTGGCTTAAATTAGTTTAAACAGTATTGCATAATTTTTTGACATTTAGGAAAATGGATACATGACCAGTGTTACAACGTATTTTTTGTGCACTACCATTTCAACTTGGGATAGAAAATGGTGAAATAAGGATCAGTTTTAATTACAAAATAAACCGGAAGGCATCGATCTGTGTGTAATCCACAAAATTAAGAGAAATACATGGGAACCAAGTATGCAACAAATGTTGAAGAAAATGAAATTTCATCCTTACAAGATTACAAGATGTCAGTTGTACAGAAAACGACCGATGAAGACAAACGTGGACAAGTTAATTAGTAAAATTGTCGATACTAGGCTATAGAAAATCCTGGCAAAACTCGTCAGAAGCCCTCTCAGGACGACGGTTTAGTGTGCAGTTTTGTCATCAATCACTTCGTATCTTTTTGAGGAGAAATGGCAAAGCGGTAACCGTAACGTCTCAAAAGTATTTACAAATGAATCAAACGGTTTTCATACCTACCATAAATTGGAAAAGAGAAAGATGAGTATTAGTTCCAGCAAGATGCTGCAACCAGCTATACAGCACGAATTCATATGAAGATCTTACGAGAACAGAGATGTCACTGTTCCAAATGTTTTTCTTTTGGGCTACCTGGAGTGTAAAGTTTATATTGCAAAATTGAGAACAACTGATTAATTTAAAATATGCATTAAAGCAGAAATTCGAGCTATTCAAACAAATAATTTTTTTATATTTGTAAGTTTTGCTAATAAACTTTTAGTTAGAAAATGAAATAATCAGTATTTTTGTATATTGCAGTGCTATAGTATATATTCGTCCTCGTATATCAAGTATGCCGCCAACGTTTTTAACATTTCTCTTGAAGCAGAAAAAACAGAAGTATAACATTTAATTATTTAATTTACATTTAGAACAATCGATTAATCTTTAAGTTAAACAGTAGCAGTCTCCACAAAATAAAAAATCTTGTATACAGTGTGTTCCACTTTGAGCAAATACACTATCGCACTTTGGTTGTTTTTTTTGACAAATTGAATTTTTCTTTTTTTGGATTGTAGTACTCGTTGAAATCTGTTTTTTTTTTGGATGACAGTTTTTTTATATTGTATATACAAGGTCCAATATATTTTTAAAAATCTTGCTAAAAATTAAAATGCATTATTAGGGATTTTTTTCTGAAAAAATTGATAGAAGATATAAATCGGACATGCTTAAAAAGCCTTAGGACCCAAATTTCATATTGATAGCTTTTACAAATTTCATATTGATAGCTTTTACTGGGTGTCCACTGTGACCCACAGAATTAGTAAAAAAAAATTAATGGTTAAGTCTTTAATTTTGTATCAAGTGACGTAGTAATTTCCTCTAAGTGCTAAAAAATATATTAAAAAATATTTAATATGGACAGCAGATGTTTGTGACTACACTGGAGTTAGTAACAAGTGCAAAAAAATGTGACTAAATTTAATGTTGTATTATTTACTAAAAAATATATTTTTAACGTGAGATGGTTTGTTTGCGTGACTTTATTTATTTACTTTTCCAGCTTAGGTCGAAAAAGTAACTTTCTCGTATTGTTTTCTGATGGTTGCTTAGCAACGGACTAAAATACTAGAATAACGTATTTTGGGATTTAAAATTTCGCCAAGAAAGTAGACATTCTTAAGCAATTTCAGAAAAAAAGTATTTTGTTTATCGATGAAGCCACCTTCACAACTAACGGTGTTTCTCTTCACAAAACTCCAGATTTTGGGCTTTTGAAAACCCACACTGGGTCATATGCTGAAAGGGATAGTACTTTGCAAAAGTAAATGCATAGTGAGGAATTTTAGGAACAAGAATTATAGGACCGTATTTTTTTGAGGACACAGTTAACGTCCGATCGTTCTTTAACTTTCTGCATTATGAATTGCGGGATTATTTAGAAGATGTACCTATATCAATTCGAATTGATATGACATTTCAGTTAGATGCTGCCCCTGCCTGCACATAACTCGTTCATAGTGAGAAATTGGTTATTTATGGCCGCCGAGATCTCCAGATATAACCCCACTAGATTTTTATTTATAAGGTATAATCAAACAAAGAATGTGTCGTTCCCGTCCATTTAATCACCAAAAATTAGGCGAACGTATATTGACGGCATGTCACGAAATTACGAGTTAAATGCTCTTGGCGGTAAAAAATAGCTGCTGCGCTGCCCTGCAGTTTTAAGCATTTTTTGGAACAGGTAAGTTATCATTTCTTAATTTGTAATTAGATTTGTTTATATCTAAATTTTTTACATGGTGATTCTTTAGCAGTAGATGCAAAAAAAATAATTGCCGTATGTCCATAAACTGAGCCTCTTTGTACAACTCGTAACTAGGGTAAGGTGGTTTCTCTTTACACATGATTTGTAATATTCTCCATTGAATAATTTCCAAGTCTGTTATATAATAGTGTAACGTCCTTCCCCAAGCTATTATGCCATATTGAAGCTGAGATTCTACCAGTGCGTGGTATATCATTTTTAGCTGTTTAATATTTAGTATGTAACATACTTAAAATAATAAATCCTTGATCTCAGTTTCTTTATTAGTTCTTGTGCGCATCCCATCGCAAATGTTGATCAATTAGAATTCCCAGATATTTTACAGTGGTAGTAGACTTTATTGTTAGATCATTTATCTAGGTCAATTTGAGAGAAGGATGGTTGTCTGATTTATAAGAAGAGAAGGCTAGGTAAACTATTTTTTTTCTATATTTAGTGTTAATGGATGATGGTCAAAGCACGATTTTATGTTTTTAAATTCATTTTGGGCCTGTATTTTTTACATATTCCCAGTTATCGCCTTCATAAAAAATACTAGTGTCGTCTGCAAATCCTATTATTTTACCTTTGATATTTAGCCGAAATATATTAATATAGAGCAAAAAAAGTAGCGGCCCTATCGCAATCCCTTGAGGAACACCAAAAGTGACAGTTCTAGATTCACTGAAGGTGTTATCTATTTTTACATACTGATAGCTTTCTTGTAAGTATCTCTCAATTAATTTTAAGCGCATGTCTCTAATTTCAATATTATCCAATATTTTTAATAATTTTTCGTAGCAGAGAATATTAAAATCTAGATATATACATAGCAAAGGCTTTTCCTTATCTGTAGTTTTCTATATGTATTCTGTTAGTATGTCATTTGTTGATTTTTCGTCTGAAAACCATACTCTTGATTAGATATAATATCATGCCTTTTTATAAAATTAGCTAATCTTTGTTTCAGAAGCATCTCAAAGATCTTTGCAAAGTTTGTTATCAGGAATATCGGCCTATTATTAAGTGGATCCAACTTATTAAATTTTTTGTAAATGGGTACATTTATGGATTCCTTAAATTCAATTGGACAATAGCCAGTCTGAAAAATGGCATTCAACAACTTAGTAAGTGGATAAACAATATTGCTAGCAATATTTTTTTGTCGTTTCAGTCGATATGCCGTCCATTTATTAGATAAAATTAACCAATATTTTCCGTTTGAAAGAAAATACTACCATTTTTTTTCATTAATTTAATTTGGTGGGTCACAGTGAATAGCCAGTAAAAGCTATCAATATGAAAATCGGCATATAGCCGTTTTAAGCATGCCCGATTCATACCTTCTATCAATTTTTTCAGAAAAAAAATCACTAATAGTGCTTCTTAATTTTTAGCATCTTTTTTTTTAAATATATGGCCTTGAATATAAAACAAAAAAAATTGTCATCCAAAAAAAGCATATCTCAACAAGTACTATAATAAAAAAAAAGAAAAATATCATTTGTCCGAAAACAAGTAAAATAGGGGAGTGTATCTGCTCAAAGTGGAACACACTGTGTATAAAAGGGTAATTTTAATATTATTTTTCTTTGAACCTTGTATCTTTTCTATAAAGACATTGGAGTAGATCTAGTTGTGGTGAAGGAGGTATCGTTAAATTTCAATATATAGTCAATGTGTTCGCCTAGACTTTCATAAAACAAGTTGCTCCCTTTTTCGGTGGACACTCGGTATATTAAAATTTTATTATTTTCATAAAAATAAAAAGTAAAAGTGTTAATGCTACCAACATATAAATAAACAACCTAACAGTAAACTTCCAACGTAATATATGTAATTATCAAAACCAAGAGCAACAATAAAATATCTGTTTCGTTTGTAACCTAACTGTTTTCTATCAGTCATTTTGCGGTCACAGACTTCCTTGAATAAAAATTAATGATTCACCTGCTTAAAATATAGACATCCAAATAAGATTGTTGTTGATGTAGGTATCTGGTGAATCAAATGAGAGTCAGAATGAGTCTAATAAATGCCTTATTTTAAAATGCATGCCAACAAAATTTAGTTGTTTAGAGTAGGAAAAAAAACAAGAAAGCAACATAACTGATAATGAAAAATAGGGTATTTTCCCACTTTTTTCTTATTTGAAAATCGAAAACTAGAGATAAACATAGAAGACACGTGCTTTTATTTATTTTTTTCGTTTTATTTAAACCGAAAAGAAACTAAATTAAATTCATGACGTCCGTTACTAAGCGTAAATTCAAATAGAGCGTCAAATGTAGTTATTTTTAGGATATATCATAAAGTTTGTTGATTTATGATGATTTTAGCACGCTTCAGCTAAGAAAGAAGAGAGATGGAGAGCGATTTAACATAATTGAAAAGAGAAAAATTTGTGTAAATTTGCTAAAATAAACACTGCTAAGCAGTGTATGGTATTTTGTCAGATTTGACTTTAGACTGTAACCTCATTTTGTGTTTGTTTATTGTAAAAATATAGCAGATAGAGTACTTGATCTGCTTGCTACATATTTTATTTCCATATTTGTGTACTTTAGAATGTTTTTAAAATAAATACACAAATAAAAATGCTAAAACAGGAATCACAACAGAATAATGGAAGTACCAATCTTGCCATTATTCCAAAAAAAATTTTGGTGATTTCCCTAGTTTGCGCTAAGTGTATGTAATTATGAAATTATTAACTTTAAATTGGAATACCTATTTTATAATGTTATGTAATATATTTTTTTCGGTAGCAAAAAATACAAAAAAAAATTCAAAATATAAGCATTTCTACTTTTATCTCAGATCAATGAAAATACCCCATTGTCAATTAGTTGCGAGAAGTTAAAGAACAAATTTTATATAAGTTTGCTGAAATAATTTTATTATAAAACATATTGCTCTGTCATGTGGAAGATTTGTTTAAAGTACGTTGGTTTAAGTGGTGTTAGACATCTTAAATGAGGATTCTCTTCAATAATTAGGATCCTCTTCAATTTTTAGTGGCACATTAATCAATTTGTTGAGATGTTGCTAATTTTGGACGACCAGATGGTAGCATCTTAAGACGACTATTTCCAAAAACTATTATTTCGGGAATGAAATGATTCGAATCAGTAAAGTGTTCCACTCAGTCCATCTCTGTAGTTTATATTTATTTTGTGCTTGATTATCATCAACAGCTACACATTTTTCCATCTTATAATGGTAGTCCATTGTTTTTAAGTTAATGAAAAACATATTTTAAACGTGAGTTAGTTTACGGATGTTGTACTATTTGTATAGGCCTTGTCTGACTTTGTTCTTATTTTATATAGTTCTAAGTTGATTTGATTTATTTGGTTAACCACTTTTTCTTCTCGTCCAGAGAAGAGAGTCGTAAATGTTGCTTATTTTGAATAGTGTATTTTGCTATTAAGTTTTTGTTTCATTCAATAAAATTTAATCTAACTATTTTAACAATATTGTGACCAGTCATTACAGAACTAGATAGCATACCATTCATCACGAGATATACTAACAGATGACAAAACATCAATAGGATAGTGTTCTCATACACGCAAAGTTAAATTAGTAATTTAAACATTTTCCAATGAAAACTGATTTGATAATTGAATTGGTGTATGCAGAAACGTCACATGTCCACTTTTTGCCATATTTACTTTTTTTTCCAAAACGCTTCTCTGAAGGTACTTTCGTCGTACTATGTAAAATGGCCTCATGTCCTGTGCACTATTATGACAAAGCTGAGCTGTTAACGATTCGATAATATGCAGTAAGGTCACATGTCCCGGACATGCGTCCTTTCTGCATAATTTAACATTTATGACTGGAGGGGATAGCAGCATGTCGCCACTTGTTATACAAGAAATCTAGTTAGTTGTGTGATAAATCCATGAAATGAAGAATGCACATTTTTGTTTGTAATAAGTAATAAGATTATAAAGTGAAAAATGGAGGATAATTCTACAAAAAAAAAGAAAAGCAGATAGTAGCCTGTATAAAAGAAATATAATAAAAACAAGTCGAGTTGCAGGTACAGCCTACATAAATTATGCAGGTGAAAATATACATGCAAAGGTTATAGGCCCCCCTTGCAGGTAAGTTTTTAGATGTTTCCTATTTTATGTATGTATGCAACATATAGAATATATTTTTAGGTGCAAGGCGAAATGTTTCAACAAGTTCACTGAGCAGTAGGCACATGAACTATTTAATAGTTTCTATTCTCTTAAAACAAAAGACCAACAAGATCTTTTTTTACAAGGACTTGTTGAAGTCCATGAAATAAAAAGACGTCGGCCGCGAGTTGAAGAAAAAAAATAAACCTAAAAGCAATGTTTTTAAATATTATGCTCTGAAAAACAATATCCGAATAGAAGTTTGTTTGAAATCGTTTTTAGCGTTGTACGCAGTAGGCGAAAAACGAGTTACCAGAATAAAAAATCTTGCTGTGTTAGGTCAATCACCAAGAGATAAACGTGGTAAAGATCCTAGTGGAAATAAATTTGGAGATGAGATTCACCTTGCTGTGCGACAACATATAGAATCGTTTCCGGTTAAAATAAGTCATTACTCAGGTCGAAACATGAAATATTTAGATAGTCAACTTACCGTTAAACTGATGTATCAATTGTTTAATAATAAGTATCCTGACATAAAAGTAAGTTACTCCTATTACAGAAATTTTTTCCGTGAAAACTTTAATTTGTCCTTTGAACGTCCACAAGTGGACGTATGTTCTTCATGTGAAGTCTTAGGGAATAAAATAAAAGACAAATTTCTGAATGACGTAGCTAAGCGTAAAGCAGTTGGTGAACTTATGGTTCATAAACGTCGGAGTAAAAAATTTTACTCAAAACTGGCAGACGAAGCTAAAAATGAAGCAGATCACGTACTGGGACTTTGTTTCGACTACATGCAGAATATACAGTTACCTAAAACTCCTGTGGGTGAAGTGTTCTACTACAGTCAACTCACAGTATCTGTTTTCTGCATTCATAATCTTAAAGATAATACTGCTAAGATCTATGTGTACCACGAGGGACAGGCCAAAAAGACAGCTAACGAAATTTGTTCGTTCTTACTGGATTATTTAAACGATATTGGAGATGATATAAAAGAATTGCATTTATTTAGTGACAACTGCTGGGGGCAGAATAAAAATCACACTTTAATTCGTATGCTCCTCTCACTTACGATAGTAATAGATTTTCAAAAATCGTTCATTACTATCCAATCAGAGGACACTCGTTCCTTCCTTGTGACAGGGATTTCGCAACGATAAAAAGGAAATTACGAAAGTGTGACAGAATTTCTACTATTCCTCAAATAACTGAACTTATTATAACAAGTTCCACATCAAACAAATTTACTGTCAAAGAAGTGGAAACGTCAGAAATAATAAATTTCAAGACGTGGTGGCCTGCAATGTATAAAAAGAACTGCATATCTGAAGAAACGAAGTTAAAAAGTACTCCACGAAATCAGAAGCTTTATTTTAATATAAGCACATTCTCACACTTTATATATGACAACAGTAATCCTGGCTGTGTCGTCGTTTCAGAATTTATTGATGGCGCCATTATTCACACGTTTAATTTACTTCAACCAGGAAACCTCAACACTAGCCTATCCACTGGGGAAAGTGCCCATAAATGCAAAAAAAATTGATCATGTAAGAAAGTGTGCCACATTTGTCGAAGAGGAATTTAAAGAATTTTATAACTCCATACTTCTGTGGCCCACTACTAGGAATGACGACAATAAGAATATGTAATTTATATTTTACTATCCACTACTATCTATGTTACCGTTAATGTTCACTTACCTTTATAATAAACAGAAAAAAACACAGTTGACTTTTATTTATTTTATGCAGAAAAGTCCTTTTTTTTAAATAATTAATAACGGAGATATCATGATTAGTTCATAAGAAATTAGTAAATCTACGCTTTGTGTTTATCTAATACTAATGGATGTCCCTATCAAAAATAATAAAAGTAAGCTGGAGTAGAATATAAATGGTTTTTTAATTTCCCAAAATTTGTCTTTTTGGACTAGTGACCTTTCTGCATACACCGATTCAATTGCTAATATTTAGTAAGAATATATAAATTAATTTAAAAAATCTGGCAAGTACAAGGGGCCTATTATGTATTAAATTTTAGTAATCTGTAATGAATAGCTTTAAGGTTATTCAGGAAAGACTTTTAAATTACATTTGGCAGTCTGTAGCTCCGCTGGGAAGTATAATCAGGTCCACATTCAGAGAACTGCCCTGCCAAACTTTGTCGCCATAATTTTGAGCCACCCTGTACAAATTCCTGGAAACCAATTCGTATACACCTCACTTATACAAAGGCATGTGAAGTTTTCGTATTGTTCTTTAATTATGACTAATAATTTGTATTAATTGCAGGCGTCAATATACGAGTACATAATATATAAATATTTTTTTCAAGGTTAGTAACGATTTAGTGATACATTTTTGGTAGTCGTTACTGAACTACATAATATATCCGTAACTGACATCCTGATTGAGCAAACTGAGGGCGTTGATTTCGTGGTGTAAAGATATCGAAATTCGAATAAAATATTAAGTGGTGCAACAAATTACCGGTTTTACTATGAAGCAATAGCACGTGTGTTAATTTTGGTCAAATATCAAGTTATTGTATAATTTGTAAGTTGAGTGATCTAATATATAGTACTGCATTTATATATATATATATATATATATATATATATATATATATATATATATATATATATATATATATATATATATATATATATATATATATATATATATATATATATATATATATATATATATATATATATATATATATATATATATATATATATATATATATATATATATATATATATATATATATATATATATATATATATATATATATATATATATATATATATATATATATATATATATATATATATATATATATATATATATATATATATATATATATATATATATATATATATATATATATATATATATATATATATATATATATATATATATATACAGGGTGGGCCAATAGTGTCTGGACGGAAGATAGCTCGTTTATTCGAGGTGATAGAAAAAAACTTTTTATACAAAACCTGTTCAGTTATCAAAATTCCAAATCTCGAAAATATTTTGATTTATACAAGGTGTTCTGTTTAAGTTGGGCAGTAACGAACTCTGTTAAGTTAAATAGGACACTCTATATATTATTGTATATTTTATTAGAGAACATTAAGAGCTCTCCAATGAACTACCATAACATGTATTTCTTTTCATTAGTTTAGGAGATATTTGAAATTTTGTCGAAATTTTAACAGATGAACACCTTTATGATACACGTTGTATACTTTTAATTTGTAACAATTTTAAACTCTTCTTTAACGCCAATTGATTAACCTAGGAAAGAGCTCTCAAATCATGTATCCGAATTTGTGATTTTGTCTACAGGATGTTCATAATTCTATGACGAACTTGAAGATTTAAAAACCTCGATAACTCTGTTATTTTAAACGGAACACCCTGTATATTATTTCCTATTCTGAAAGCCGTTTTGCTACGCTTTCCAATGATACTATATTTGATATAGCTGGAAACAGCAGTTATTCAGTAATTTGAGATAATTTGAAAATTTTTTCATATTCCGATTTTGCACCAGCATTCCATATTAATTTAAAAAACTAGTTCAAAACTATAAAGGTACACCTTAGATATTTTTTTATTATTAAAAAAAAATAGTAACTAGGTTTATGCTTCTGTAAAATAATACATTAAATATAAAATAAACATAACAGAAATTAGACAATCCCCAAATCCATCCAAAGCCGAAACTGCACGGGAGGGGGTGTTACACAATTGAAAAAACGAAGACGCACAACCATTCCCTTCGACATTGCCAGTGTCGATGCCGAAGTTCGAACCCGGGAGTCGAAATAACACAATAATCTAGCTACGATTGTCACTTAATGCGCTAGCCCACTCTGCCATCGACCCGGCATTACGTATTTTTAATAGCTAAACTAGATAAAAATTACTCACAAAATGTATTTAAATTAAAGCAAAATAAACAATTAAAGAAAACAAACAAAAAATTAAAATTAAAGCAAGTGTTCAAAGTGCCGACCATGTTGCTCAATACAAATCTGGACTCTGCGGCAAAAAAGACTCTCTAACGTTAGCCATCATTTGAGGTGTAATTGACGCAAATGCTTCCCTTATTCTCCTTTTCATATCTTCAGGAGTAGTGGGAGGTTCTTGATATACTTTTTCTTTAACGTATCCCCATAAAAAAAAGTCCGGTGGGGTAATGTCCGGTGATCTAGGAGGCCAGCTTACTGGTCCACCACATCCAATCCATTTATTTGGGAATGTTTGATTCAGTCATTCCCTAACGGCAACTGCATAATGTGGTGGCGCTCCATCTTGTTGATACCACATATCTTGTCGTACTATATCCGGAATATGGTCTAACAGTTGGGGAAAATTATTCTGTAGAAAATCTAAATATTTTGGGCCAGTGAGGGTGCCTTCAAAAAAATTCGGATCAATTATAAAATCACCAATTACTCCTCCCCAAAAGTTAATGGACCATCTATGCTGATTATTTACAGTGCGCAAAAAATTTGGATTTTCATCGGAATAATAATGAAAATTGTGCCTATTTACACTTCCATTGTTGTGAAACGTTGCTTTATCTGAGAACATAACTTTATTAAGAAAATCTTGCTCTTCATTCATGTTTGCTGTTACCCAGTGGCAAAAATCTGCTTGATCTAGCTTTTGATGCATGGTATGGATGATATCTATTTTTTTTAATGACTCTTCTTACAGTTGTCCTGCTTATGCCAAGTTCAGTACTTAATTGCCTCGTAGTGGAATGTGGATTTTCCACAATCGCGATCATCACCGTAAATTCATTCAGTTAATGCAGTTTTTTGTCTCGTATGTTTGGCATATTTTACACTTCCTGTATTATCAAATCTTCCAGAAAGGCTTCTGAATGATTCTTCTCTCGGGCATCGCCTGTCTGGATATCGCTCTTTATACACCCTACTGGCTAACAAAGAATTTTTGTGACACTCACCCAAAATATACACCATATCAATTAATTCTTCTCTTGAAAAATTCATGTTGTAAACTAGTTTCTTGTAAAGTACACTAACTATTCCATTTAGAAAAGAAGCTGTCAATTAAAATAAGTGATTGTTTTCCACGGCACCCTTTGTTTTAACAGGAATATCAAATGATTTTTTAGGAATTAAAATAACAAACGATACTAAAAGATCCCATTTAAAAAAAAAAAAAGATTTTTTTTTTAAATCCCTAACCGAAAAATATCTAATGTGCCATTTGGGAAAAATATGATTTTGAACTAAAATTCTTATCATTAATATGAAAGTCTGGCGCAAAATCGTGATTTAAAACAATTTTCAAGTTTGATCTTAAATTACTGAATAACTGCTGTTTCCAGCTATATCAAATATAGTATCATTGGAAAGCGTAGCAAAACGGCTTTCAGAATAGGAAATAATATACAGGGTGTCTAACGGAAAAGATTTACCCATCAGTTCCAAATAGATATTATATAATTTTGTTAAACTTTCCTCAAGGTTCTGATCTTCAGTCATATAACTCCAATTCTTAGTGTGTTAAATAAATCCTCATTATTAAATAAAAAATGGTCTTGTTGTTAGTTGATCAGTCGTCCTCGTTATTATTAGGTTTGGAATAGTAAATAATTATTTGCATAAAGTGATCAGATGTGTCCGAATAAATGATTTTTGCATTTGGACAATTAATGATAATGTTAGAAAACACATTATGTATAAATGGACTCGATACTTCAGATAGTTTGCATTTGTGTCAGGTGTATTCATCATTATCATTGCCACTGAGTAAATTTGTTTCATTAAAGTGCAACGCAGTGGCCAACGCTTATGTTGACAAAGTTTTACTGTTGGCGATTCGAATATTTTACCTTCAGCTTTCAAACAATTTCCTAGAATGTTTTTAAGGAGGTTTAACCTCCTTAAAACATTGATAAGAAAAAATATTCGGATAATCAACATCTACGCTCAAAACATTATGGTATTTTTTTGCTTAGTCAATGTCAACAATAATTAAAATTTAAACAGTTAAATATCACAAACACGTAAGTAACCAAACATGTATATTTTTTTTATTACTTTAACTTGGATAATTATTAAATAGCCTTAGGGTAAAAGTATTTGTAAAACTAGATAAAAGAAGGTTAGCCTTGAAATTAAGAACCAGACCAAAAACGTATACTAATCGGAGGTTATTTTAGTCCAGCGAAATAAATCATGCCAATTATTGTGTCAGCACAACTAACGGCTTGGAATATTGATCATTATTTGCAAAATACCTACAGTCACTCATTCAGAAGGCTGTTCCAACTGTTCCAGTCGTATTTTAATTCCGTGTTGCTATACTATAAATAGCAAGGACAGTATATATATATATTTCATTACGATATTTAACTTTTTACAAATAATTTCATGTACATATTTTCAAATAAACTAAACAAACACCATAGGTAATACAAAGTATCTCAATATGCCTTGTGTGGAAGGGATTACATATTTAGAGACAACGGACACACACGCAATATCCGAGTATGCTAAGATTAATTTTCGTTTTAAAAAAATCCCAGCTTCATGATCAGGAATGGAACCAAAGACGCCGGGGAGGCAAGTGTCCTTACGGCACGATAACGAATCCGTAAATGATTGATTATAACAATTGGACAACTTAAAATGATATTTTGTGGGGCAAATGGTAAACACTTTATTCTAGCAGCTTCACCATTTTGAAAAAATGGGTATGATTGAGTTTTTTTTCGTTTTAACTGATTTATTTAAGCCTTGTATGAAAAGGATCTTTTATGAACAGGATCTTCTATACTTAATGCGGTCTTTAACATGTATTTTGTACTTAAAGCTTCGAATTCTGATCATAAATTCTTTAAACTACCATTTATAGATCTTGATATTGTGCTTACTCCAAAAAATATCAGCTTCCTTTGGCAAGTTAGAGATACATAAAGAAGTTCTTGCTCTATCAAAAAATCTTCATCTTAGATTAACTAATTTTTTGTGCAATTTAGCAAATTGTGTTGAAACCATAAATAGCATTTTATCTAAGGTAATTTTGTTTGATAATGAGATAATTATGGGAGATACAAATATTAATCCATTTAATTTAGCTAGTATCTTAAGTAAATGCTTTGATTCCTTTGAATTTGCTAAAATTATTGACGACGCAACTTGTATTACCCAACACTCTCTTAGATCTCATTTATGTCGGCAACATGAATTTAGTAATTAGCACAAGTGCGACATGCAGATGCTGTTTCTGATCACTCTTGTTTGTTCCCACCTAAAACTAGATGTCAAAAGATACCGTGATTTTAAGAACTTTGACCTTGATATGTTCAATATAGACTTAAATAATATACCAACGGATAATATACACTATAAATACCATTGAGGAAAAAAATAGCGGCGTTATCAGAGTATTTAAGTTTATTATTCTCAATACATGCACCATTGAAAAATAAATGTGTCAACATGTAAGCAAAGCACCTGCTCCCTAGATGACTAACAATCTTAAACTTATCTATAAACAACAAGACAGCTCTTCAAAAATACAAGAAAAAATATGTCTTTAGAAAACTGAGACTACTATATCAATTACATAATTTCGCTAATTCATCCACTAAACGTGAAATGCATGATTTCGTGCGTTTTCACAAGCTCAGGGAAATGGAAAGCAATTGTGAAATAAACTTAAACCATTCAGTATTTATTTAAAACTTAACCAGATACACCAGCAAATACGCAAAATCCAAATGAAATTAATGAATTTTTTCACATCTATTTTTAGAAAATCTCTAAACTGTATAAAGAAAATATTCATTGTTACAACAGTAAACATCTTTCTTTTTCTATTTTGGGACTTACTATCACATGAATAGCTCTTCGTTGTCTAAAAAATATAGTAACTAACTATATAAATTTAGAGAATGCCACAAATAACGTTCAGACAATATTCAACAGTAAACATTTTAAGGAAAATCTGTAATTTGATTGAAAGCTAATTTACACTGTAAATATAAAAAAAAAACAATTTTCTTTTAAATTTAATACTAGTGGTCTGGACAGTATTTTCTTTTATATGATTAAATTGTGACTTCCTGTATTTATTTATCACATGATCCACATCGTTAACACTGTAATGCACCTCTCTGTCTCAAGGTGGACTTTATATTAGCGGTATCTAGTTACAAATACATTTTTTGACTTTTTCTGCATGATACCGACTAGAAAGGCTTTACTCTATATAATGATGTATGCTTGGTGGCTGTCACATATATTGTTCGACCGCAACAGTCAGTTTATATTAGAATTTCGCTGGAATGCACATAAAATTGTTCCCGAAAGATCTTTGTTTTCAACAAACTTAAAAAAAATATTTGTGAACCTCGTTCTAAGCTGGAAAAATTATTGGTATTTAGCTCTTATCCTATAACTTACGTTTTTGTGTTGGCTATCACGAAAAAAAATGGAACACAGAGGATCTCTCCAGAATACATATTTTGTGTTATCTGCTTGTTTGTCTGTAGGTACATACGATATTACTAAAACATGTGTTTATTGTTTAGTCATGGCTCATCAACAAAAACGTCACACAAGGAAATCAAAAAACTGATGGATTCGATTCCTAGTGATGACGAAGACACCGGTGATGAAGAAGAAGATGATTTTCATAGCGATGATGTCACCGTCAAAGTTAAATTATGTGGTGACTAACGAAGACGAATTGGCATTCGACCAGAAGAAATGACAAGAGTGTCTTTGGCAGATTATGTCTCACAAACAGTGATGACCAGGTCAACGCCAACACTTTGAGCGAGTCACTTGGTAATCCATCAATCATCATACAATCCGTCGCCATAAGTGAATCTCTCGTTACATTTGAGACTTAAGTTGCGGAACCAGTACCTGCTCAACCTGCAATGTCTGCCGTGTCTGCTGAAATTAATCCACCACCCACTCGAACTCCCATGATGACCGGAAATAATTGAAGAAGGTGGGCCAAACGTTTCCACCACAGGAACGTTCACGTGTCATATCCGGATGGACTCGAAAATGGTTAACCGCATCTTTTTACCATCTTATCGATGTGGCAATGGTGAATGCCTACTTACTGCACCATCAAATTCGTCTTAATGAGGAAAAAGTAGAGCTTCCAATTTTCCGATAGGAAGTGACCTGAACCACTTTGAATGTATGGAATTATGGCACAAAATAGAAGCATTTTTCCGACCAACCTCTTCACCAAAGACCTCTCCAAAGCTACCAAGAAAAGCATACTTGCCAACGGAAGACATCCGCTACGACCAGGTAGAAGGTGGGTCACTGATGCATATTTCGGGACCGATCTGGCAAATTGCACTTCCGAGACACGAGCATTTTGCATGAAATACAATCTCAATTTGTGCAACTCTCCAACAAAAACATGCCTTTATGATTCTCACAAGTTAAATAAAAATAGTTATTCATAAATTCCATACACTTATTTATTTTTTTATATTAATTTTCATTGTATTTTTATGTTTTCTATTACCTTTTGCATGAAATAAAAATATAGTACATTCTTACCATGTGTTTATATATGGACAGGTCTGCCCACTTGATAAATACAGAATGAAGTAATTTTGTTCCAAAGGACACGAATCTAATGTTAAAAATTAATTTTGGTTTTGAATTCACCCTCTAGTGGGGAGATAGATAGTTTGCCATCTCTCTTTGGAACAAAATTACCCCATTCTGTATTTATCAGCTTAGAATAAAATTCATGCATTATAGGATTAAGTGTTGTCTCAAAATTGGCTATTTTCCTGGAAACGGGAAAGGGCTTTGATTAGTAGTGTAGCAGCTTTACTATGATTTGTTGTTAACGTTATATAAAATGCTTGAAAAAATGTATCAGCTGGCAAGTCACTGATAATTTTAATGAAAATGGTCTATTTCCAGTACCTAAGTACAAATATAATTGATTCTATGACGTAAATCTGAGCTTTGTAAAGCACACAGCACTAATACTGCGCCCTTATATTTTATACGCAATGTCCTCAATGTTCTTGATAAAAAAAATCAGTAGCCGTTTTACTATCCCTTGACTACCCAAAAGCAATCGAAAAAATAGATCATGAACTATTGTGTGCTGAACTAAATTACTATGGATTTTCCAAAAAAAAAAAATACTGAAGTAATAGATTTCAAATTATCAGTGTAGAAAGCAGAAGATCCTTTCTAGCTGCTATAATATCCGGTGTCTCTCAAGGATCTATTTAGGGCCTACTATTGTTTTTAGTCTATCAAGAAGTGGTTTCATTTGTATTATCTGCCTTAAGAGTATGGAGCAACATAATATCGTTGGCATAAGCTTGAAGCTTATGCCAACGATATTATGTTGCTCCATACTCTTAAGGCAGATAATACAAATGAAACCACTAACATGTAAACAGCCTGCCAAGTTCTATTCCAAATTATGCTGAAGGTCATAACTCATAATTTAAAAATCTCAAAAACAAATAATTGCATCAAATCAAAAAACCCTTTAAACAAAAGTTGTTCAGAATGAAGAATTGTGTCGAAAATGTTTGTGGAAAATTTTTAGGAAAATTAACTCTTATCGGGAAAAATGGCGCTAAATTTAATTTTGCGTCCAAATATAAAATTTAGTAAATATGATTATAAATAAAAAACCGCTACCAGAACTTCCTCTCCGTAGTAAAACTCGACGTGTGGTGGAGTTTAAAATAAAAGTAATTTTTGACGTTTCAAAAAAGTCGTTTTGACGTTTCAAAAAAAGTTACATTTTTTGACGTTTCAAAAGTCACATTTTTTTGACGGTACAAAAAAAAGTCACATTTTGACGTTTCAAAAAAGTCACTTTGACGTTTCAAAAAAAGTCACATTTGTTGACGTTTCAAAAATTGGGACCGATTTCGCTCATCAACGACCTCAATCTCTTTCTTGACCTCTAGAATGTGTGTCCTAAATTTGAATGCTTTATCTCAAAAACTGTAGCTGCTACCGCGGACCAGACACAGACACACAGACAGAAATTTTTATGTCTGAAATTTTATGTATCGTCATAATTCGTCGAGATTCGTCCAGAAATGCAAAAAAAATTTCAAAATTTTTTTCGCGAATACATAACTTCTTAACTTTGAGGGGTGAGGAAGTAATTAATACTTTTAATTAGTGTAATTAACGTGTCCAGATCAAGAAAGTTCTTTAACTTTTTTCCACTATTTTAAACCCTTTAAGCTCAATAAATGATCACCCAGTATTACATACAACAAACGCCCTTAAACATTAGCAAAGTCATGACTAGTCACATCGCTTATTAACGACTCTATTGTTCGTATATAGGAGTGGCTAAATTTATTATTAAATTTTCCGGAAGATGTGTCTAATTCCGTATAAAGCAACTACAATAGAGAAAATTATTATTACCATGGACGCCCATTATAGAATGGTTAACCACCCATATGACATCAAATGCACTTCGGCATAATATTAACATTAGCAGATAGTACAGATAGAAAACTGCTACGACTTTTTAAATATTTCCTATTATTCCAACTCATTAACTTTTACTTTCTTTTTATTTAGTATTAGCACAAACAATGCTGGGCTACTAGAAAACCGTTCTCACGTTAATTTTATTTGCATGGGTAATCTGCTAATTACAGAATAGCATTTCTTTGTGACAATCTTCATCTTCATTAATCACAAGTTATTTATAAGGTTTCTCAAGACTTTTTAATATGAAATACAATCACGTTTGTCATTTATTTATGTTCCTAACATATTTTAATTTTAGTGACAGTATATTTATATTTAGTAATTATAATGGTGTTATTTTATCTAACATTACTTGGTAAGAGTATATAATGGATTAAAAAAAAATCAACTCGCGTTAATTACAATTGTTATTTATAGAATAATAAATGCTAATTAATAATTTAAAACGTACTCCAGCTGTGATAGATAAAACAATATATATTTATTTATTTATTTAGCATACACCATCCAACAGTACTTAAACCAATTATAGGATGGGAAAATACAACAGTAATTATACACAATACATAATACACTAATAACTAAAAGTAACAAAGAAGAAGAAAAATAAAATTTAACAATTCAAATTTGACACAAAAAGAAAACAGAAATTACACTCAGCTAGACACATACGCTTTTTTTTAAACAACTATAAGAATAATTAAATATGTCGATTCTATCTTGCAGGCTTTTACAATTTTCACACATAAAATGTAGGGAGGAAAATTTCAATAAATTAGTTCGTGGTACGGCGAGATAAAAAGTACTGCCAACACGAGTTTCAACTCTAGGCACACGAAAACTAAGTTGTTCCAAGAGTTGTGGACAATCAATTTTATTATTTATTAACTTATTTAGAAAAATTAAGGCCTGTGTTCTTCTGCGATCATGCAGAGTTAATACTGAAAATCTATTAAGTAAATGATTTTGAGGTATTCCAACAGGTGGGTATTGACCATCTAATTTAAAAGAAAGATATTTCAAGAAACACCTTTGTACATTTTCCAAGCTTTCAGCATAGACACTGTATCCCGGCTGCCATATTATAGCAGCATATTCCAGCCTAGATTTTACAAGTGCATTAAAAAGAAGCATTAGTACTGTTGAATCAGAGAATCCTTGGGAGTTTCTGATAACAAAACCTAGGCTTCTGTAAGATGTTTCAACAACTTGATTAACATGCAGATTGAAAGAGAGTTTGCTATCAAATATGACTCCTAAGTCCTTGATTGATTCGGGCCGATTTAAGGTAACATTGCCTAATTTATATTTATATCGGATGGGAAAATGTTTCCTAGAAAAGGTCATAACATTGCACTTTGAAGCATTCAGAGAAAGATTATTCAATATACACCACTCATTTAAATTATTCAGGTTGCTTTGCAGGTTCATACAGTCTAATGCGTCATTAATAGGGCAGACAATTTTTACATCATCAGCGTACAACAAGTAATTTACATCTAGATTATTTACAATATCATTGATGAATATTATAAAGAGGAGTGGCCCAAGGATGGAACCTTGGGGCACTCCTGACGTGACAGAAATATCTTTGGAAGCAAACCCACCACATTCGATATATTGTTTTCTTTCAGACAAATATGATTTAAATAGTTCAAGTAACGGTAAGGATAATCCCACGCTCCCAAGCTTTTGAAGTAAAATTCCATGATCTAACCTGTCAAAGGCTTTAGAAAAGTCAGTATAAAGCACATCAACCTGAATATTCATATCATGTTCAGCAATAAATTGAGTTACACAAAACAGATTCGTTGTTGTTGATCTACTCCTCATGAATTCAAGTTGATGGATAGAAATCTGTCCCTGAACATGCAAGTGCAATGCATCATGTAAAGCGATTTCTAGAACTTTTGCAAAATTACATATTACTGTTATCGGCCTGTAGTTCTCGACATTGCCTTTATCACCTTTTTTAAATACAGGACAAATTCGTGACCTTTTTTCAAATATTCGGAATTATACAAGTACGCAATGATAAATTAAACAACAAAGTAAGAGGTTCTACCAGGGCATAGGCACAATCTCGAATAATAAATGCCGGAATTCCATCTGGACTTTTGATAAATTTCAGTTTTAGTTTTAACAAGGCAGTTAGATCATCATTTGAGTTAAAATGATTAAAATTCAAATTTTGATAATTACAATTACTAATATCTAAATTATCGATCAGAACATTGGATGGTTGAGTAAACGCAGTACTAAATTGACTGGAAAAGCCATTGACAATAGCTTCCATAGAGTTTAAATGTTCATCGTTGTAGATTAAATTGTTTGGAATACTCGATGTACCTGTTTTTGAATGAATATATCCCCAAAATGATTTTACGTAATTTTTCACATTAAGTTCTATATTCCTCAGGTAGCTTTTATGTGCAAGGTCAATATCTATATTGATTATGGTCCTAATATCTTTCAATTGACTGTAAATATATAAATCACCAGTTTTATTGTAGCACTCCCACAATGAAAATTTAGTTTTTATATCCCTTATAATTCTTGCATTAAACCAAGGAGGATACTTTTTACTTTTATTGCTAGGGATGTATTTAGGAACACATGTAACTAAAATGTTGTTAAATGAGTTGTAAAACTTCTCACAGGCAATGTTTATATCTTCAATATTGCGTAAGTAAGACCAATCATAGTTTAGTATACTTTCATACAACAGAAAATAATTAGCTTTGCGAAAATTAAAAATTTCCGCCTCCTTAATGAACGCGTTACTGCTTGAATTATTTAAAGTAGAAAAACTAATTTCAAGAGTAGGATGATTAGCATTCTCTTTTAATAAGACATCCTCAGATTTACTTACATAACACGAGTGGTTCGTAATAACCAGATCAAGGAAACGACTATTACAATTATTTATATTATTTACCTGAACCAGGTCAAAAAATTATAAAAATGCTTGACGAGCTAGAGTACGATATACGAATATACGTTTCACTATAATTTTAAATGGGTTTTAAGTAAACCTGCAGGCAGACTCCTGACTGTGTGGATATCGGAAAACATCGAAAGAGTTCGTGATACCGTCAATCGCAGTCCCTGACGATCTGCTTGTTGTAAGAGTTGTCCGACTGAGATTGCTCCTCAAGAATAAAATTTTGCAATCAATGTGTTCACTAAGAACGATCAACCAGAGATTATTCGTCACTTAATTATGTCAGCCAGAGCTCATTTTGAATTGTCTGTCTTTGTAAATAAATAAAACATACGATTCTAGGGCCATGAGAATCCTCGTGAACTGCATATGAAACCATTTCATACTCAGAGGGTGACAGTTTGATGTGCGATATCGACGTTCGGTGCAATTGGTGCATATTTCTTTAAAGATGATAATTGTTGTTAGGTTACCTTCACAGTTGTTGAGAGCTACATGCGTAGGCTGTCTGAATTCTTGTTTCTAGAGTTACGTCGCGCGTCGTCTTAAAAGTGACTCCGCTAGAGTTTGGTTCCAATAAGACGGAGCGACAGCACATACTGCTCGGAATTTATTGAACACTTTATATGAATCATGTTGAACATAGGACCATTTCACGCTTTGGGACATTTCTTGGCCAGCCCGTTCACCTGATTTGTCTGTGATTTTTTTTGTGGAGTGAAGCATTTGAAACTCGTCCAATAGACTTAAATTAATCTGAATCCGAGATTTGTAGAAAAAAATAATGTAATTCCCCCAGCCATTCTACTGCGCATCTTGGAAAGCATCATGAATCAAGTGCAAGATCTATTTAGATGGACGACACCTGGCGGGTGTCATGTTTAAAAAGTAACTTTCATATTTATTTTTTAATAATGGCAAATTTGCACCTATCAATTCACAATACTTTCGATAAATGTAAATGTAAAGGTTTTTGATTAGCGAATCTTTCAAAATCATGAGTTAATTTCTATCCCGCACAAAAATACGCGAAAAAGGTCGGCTGTGCTAGGCTAGTAGTTTATCAGTTATTAAAGTATGACATTGTGAACGTAACTAAAAAAGTGTTTTTGTTAGGAAGATAAGTGTTAAAAATGGCCCCCTTCCATTTCCAAACAAAGGCTTTTCGGTTTAAATCGACACTGCTCTTTGCAACATTCCCAGCATAACCTCCCTATAAACATATTGTTTAAAACAGCCCCAACGAAAATAATCCAAAAGTGTTAAGTCAGGCGATCTGGCAGGGCAGTTTATAGGATCACCATATCTTATTAATAAATTTTAACACTTTCTGTTTGAAATTGCTCGTACGTGTAATGTATAATATGGTGGAGCAACATTGCGTTGAAACCACATGTTATCACTGTAATAACGGTATTTCTTCTATTAATTCTGGTAGTTCTTCTGATAACAAGGTCCCACTGGTTTGTTTGTCTAGAAAGGCTGGAAAATCAAAGGCTCCAGTCTGCAGAAATACTTTTAACAAACGAGTCTTTATTAGTATTTGTGAATTTTCTTACCAATTTTTCATATTGCATTAAACTATTGTAAATAAATGTGGTCGTCTTCGGCGTGTCTTAAAAATATCTGTTCTCTACGTTATAACACAATTATTTATTTAAACAAATAACCACAGATGGCAATATTGTTCAAGAGCCATAATATAAAACTGACATGATAAATAAAAAATTATTAAAAAGAAAAAAAACACATTGCTATGAAGACGTTAAAAATTTGGTATAAAATGTAATCAGTGGTCAGATTACTTTTATACAAGGTGGGGCAATAGTGCGTCGGACTTCGATAGCTAGAAATTAAAAAAATATACACGTAAACTAGATAAAAAAGTCTATAACCGGAAATTATTTTCGAATATACAGAATTAGCCAAGACGAAATTACAGGATCAAGTGCCTTTTTTTAAATATAATGGCCATGTATATCAGTACATTTTTTGAAGCCTCTTTCTAGACTTTATTCATTCCTATATTATTATTGACTACCTCCCAACCACTTGGATGTAATGAATTTTTTTGTTGAAATAATGCCATCTGAGGATGCATATTGAAAAAATCACCAGTCAGAATTATGGGTTTTAAGATAAACTTATATGAATACTAGTTACGACAGATCTAATTAATGTTTTTGAATCATTTTTACTTCCTAAAAATGTACAAGGTGGCCAAAAAATTATTTTTCAATTAAGAACTTTTTTAAATTGAATTTTCTCAATTTTTTCAAACGGAACATCCTATATGTTTATTACCGATGTGATGTGGAAATGAAAAACGAACATTTTTGTAAATACTTCCATATAGCTAATTGCAACCATTTTCGTTTTATTGAGCAATAAGTACAAAATTCAAGAATAAACTTGAAGAATAGAGGTTTCTTCAAATAATTCATTAGAAAAAATTATAATAATTGCTCCACATGGTGCCCATTTTGATTTACACACGTCTCTATGCGTTTTTGAAATGAGGTTTCTATTGTTTCTAAAATTACCGGTGTGATAGATTTAAAAGCAGTTACTATCCTTTCATTCATATTTTGTACTGTTGTTGATGTGTCTTTATAAAAAATTTCCTTCACGTATCCCCATAAAAAGAAATCCATTTTTGTAAAATCTGGGGATCTAGCAAGCCATTTAGTTGGTCCATTTCTTCCAATCCATTGAAGTTGGTAGGTATTATTTAAGTGGTCTCTAAATGCATTTAAATAATGTGGTGGAGCACCATCTTGCTAAAACCACATCCTATTTCGAATCCTTTCAGGAAGATTCACCAAAAATTGTAGCAGAAAATGAAGATAAATAGCTCCAGTCAATGTTCCATCAAAGAAATGTGGCCTTATTACATGTTCTCCAATAATTCCTCCCGAAACGTTTATAGACCATGTGTGCTGGTTATCAACTTACCTAAAAAAAATGTGGATTTTCCGAAGCATAATAATGGAAATTGTGCCTATCAACAAATCCATTTTTATGAAAAAAAAGTTACTTCATCAGTGAATCAAACATTACTGAAGAAGGTCACATTTTGCATTTTATTTCTGGCCCAATTACAAAACTGTAGACGCCTTTGAAAATTGTCATCAGATAGTTCCTGATGCATTTGAATATGATATGCATGAAACTCATTTGTTTTTAAGATTCAACTTATTCCTACTAATGACATAATTTCTCTCTGACTAATATGGGGATTCTCAACCGTTGGCAGCACCATAGAAAACTCATTTTCTTCGTTCACAATACGTTTTATTCTTTCACTTTTTTATATTCGACAATTCCAGTTTCCACAAATCTATCGACAAGGTTTTGGAAACTGCTAACATCAGGAATCCTTCTTTCAGGATACCTCTGCATATAAATTCTATTAGCAAGCAAACAATTTCTGTCTGACTCACCCAAAACAAAGTCATGTCTACAAGTTCCGCTTTATTAAAATTCATTTTGTAAAACTAGAAATATTTTAAATTTAATACAAATGATAACTGACGACCGATAGGTGCGATAAATGTTCATTTGTGCAAAACAATTTATACTAAACAGGTTTAATTAATTGTCGAATAACGAAAACAGCAAAAAAATTTACAAAAAAACTAGTACAATAAGGAACCAGTTAAATACTATTCACCCACTTCAATGGATTAGAAGAAATGGTCCCACTAAATGGCCTCATTTCAAAAGCGCATAGAGACATGTGTCAATCAAAATGGGCAACATGTGGAACACTTATTATAATTTTCTCTAATGAATTATGTGAAGAAACCTCTATTTTTCAAGTTTATTCTTGAATT
This sequence comes from Rhamnusium bicolor, assembly GCA_029963845.1. Taxonomy (NCBI): domain Eukaryota; kingdom Metazoa; phylum Arthropoda; class Insecta; order Coleoptera; family Cerambycidae; genus Rhamnusium; species Rhamnusium bicolor. Next base: position 900,836 of record JANEYF010002575.1, on the reverse strand, counting down.
TTGTACTTATTGCTCAATAAAACGAAAATGGTTGCAATTAACCAGGAAAGTACTTACAAAAAATGTTCGTTTTTCATTTCTACATCACATCGTTGAAAAATATACATGGTGTTCCATTTGAAAAAATTGAGAAAATTAAATTTAAAAAGTTCTTAATTGAAAAATAATTTTTGGCCACCATTTTTAGGAAGTAATAATAATCCAATCACTTAAGCCAAAAAAAGGGTCAACCTCGGAATGAGAGATAATAAGCTGCAAACTTGTACAAACCTTTATTTTGGCGTTCTAAAAGTTGTCTCAAAAGTCTCATAAAATCTCATGTCCGCGTCTTAAGATATTCAAGGTCAAAGGTCACAAAAATCGGTTTTTCGCAAATATCTCGCTTCCTATGGTTTTAGTGTCATTTGCATTTATTATAATAAGTGTAGAGAATAAAATTCTCTACAACTTTTGTCCCAAATATTTTTTTATATACTCAACCGTTTTTGAGATAGAGGGCGAAGAGCGCGCCGCGCTTACCTATTCACAGCATAATGCAAGGTCAACCGTAAGTCCTGGTAAATAATACGCCGTATTAAGTATATAAATCATTAAAAAATATATAATTATGAATAATTTGCATTGTTTATTAATTAGTACATTATATTTAATAATATTTTTCATTTATCGAATATATCTTTGTTTAATATTACTTACCTTTCCGTGTAATCAAAAAATTGTTGAGTGGAATACTTTAAGTATATTTTAATTATATTATATATTTTAATATTTTGCAACTGCAAGAATGGTTGTGGTTCACGCTGCGGATGCAGGAAATCGGGGTTGCAATGTTCTTTAGCTTGTGGTCAGTGTAATGGGCAAGCGTGCCTCAATGCTTCACCGTATCAAAGCGATCTCGATGAAGATAGTACATTTGACCCCGAAATTCTCGAAGATCCAGAGACAAATATCCTTGACAACGAAAATGATGATATTGAATTGGAAATTTTCGAGTGACCGGAAGACGATGAAGAAGAAGAAGAAGAAGAAAATTAAGACTCAAGTCCTTCTAATTATAAAAGTTTTTGAAAAACCTCCCCAACCGTAATAAATATATGAAAAAGTATTTCTAAATAAAGATATAATTAAAATGTATTTACTCTATTCTTTTTCTACTTAAAATATAATAAACATATATATTAGAATATAATTGAAATATACTTAAAGTATTCCACTCAACAATTTTTTGATTACACGGAAAGTTAAGTAATATTAAACAAATATGTATTCGATAAATGAAAAATATTATTAAATATAATGTATTAATTAATAAACAATGCAAATTATTCAGTATTATATATTTTTTAATGATTTGTAGACTTTATACGGCGTATTATTTACTGAGACTTACGGTTGACCTTGCATTATGCTGGGAATAGGTAAGCGCGGAGCGCTCTCCGCCCTCTATCTGAAAAACGGTTGAGTATATAAAAAAATGTCTGGGACAAAAAGTTGTAGAGAATTTTATTCTCTACAATTTTTATAATAAATGCAAATGGCATTAAAACCATAGGAAGCGAGATATTTGCAAAAAACCGATTTTTGTGACCTTTGATCTTGAATATCTTAAAACGCGGACACGAGATTTTATGAGACTTTTGAGACAACTTTTAGAACGCCAAAATAAAGGTTTATACACGTTTACGGCTTATTATCTCTCATTCCGAGGTGAAACCTCTAATGTGACTGAACTATAATGAATCAAAAACATTAATTAGATGTCTCGTAACTAATATTCACGTTAGTTTTTCTTAAAACCCACAAATTGTGACTTTGGTGAATTTTTCAATATGCATCTGCAGATGGCATTATTTCAACAAAAAGATTCATTATCATAGTCAATAATAAAATATGAATAAAATCTAGAAAGAGGCTTTAAAAAATGTACTGATATACATAGCATTCCACTTAAAAAAAAAGTCACTTGATCTTGTAAGTTCGTCTTAGCTCGCCCTGTGTATTCGAAAAGAATTTCCGGTTATAGACTTTTTTTATCTAGTGTGTTTGTATTTTTTTTTAATTTCTAGCTATCGTAGAACTCGAGTCCGACGTACTATTACCCCACCCTGTATATATAACGCTGTATACGGTTATAGGTATCTGTTAAGATATGCATTTATAATAATATTTCTTAAAATAAACCGAACTAATAAGGGAAAGGATATATTTTGTAATACGTTATATAAATTTTATACTTGTACAAAGTTAGTTCTAAATTAATACATTATGCAAGCAAAGAGAATTTGGTGTTACATTGCAAAGATTTAGAAATGAAGTTTTTTTCGTCTGCAAATCAATCAATTAGACAAGTTTTTGTCCCATAATAATAAGCCTGTGTCCAACGAATTTAAAATATAGCTTGTTCAATCGAACTATGATTTGCACTTATAGATTTTGTGATATTTATTTATAAAATGTAATAGAAATAAATTGTTTGAAATTTTTTAAAATTTCAAATATTTTTGCAATGTATAACGACCATTGGTATCCGTAATTAATAGATATAATCGGAAAAATGATTTACTATGTACTCCTATTTTCTTTTGGTAAATACGAGCGAGATTTTAAATTTATTCATAGGGAATTATTACACCACTATCGCGCTTAATAATTATCTAAGGGACAGAACACATGATTAATAATAAAATGGATCATACAATGATCTATTGTCGAATTTAAAAACTATGGATAAACTGTTAGATATTCCGCAAGATAACGTCACTAATTTTGTGAAAGGATAAAAACATTAAAACTAGATAGGATATAGACGTAAGTTTATTTGATAAAATAATTAGAAAACGTAAATTTAAGACACTCCTCAACGTCTCAAAATGAATAAGACATTCAAAATTTGTATTGATTTCATATGATCCTCAATTCACTCGTGGTATTGGTAAGATTTTTAATGATACACATATGACAGGGGTTCATTCATAAACTACAACAACTTTTAGTCAATCCAAAAGACAAAATTGAAACCAACGAAAAGTTGGAGAATTACGAAATTAACTCTAAGGTATGTTGGACAATCAAGACGATCAATTCAAACTAGATTCAAGGAGCATATGGCTCGTCTCAGATATGTTAGAACGGATAAATATAGTGTTATCCAACATTCGTTTTAGAGCAATCAGAAAACAGATGGCAACAATTTAAGATTGATTAGGAATTTTATGAGTACTAGACAGCTGGATGCATTTGAAAGCTTGGAAGTTACAAAGTGTAAAATAGTATTTATGATAGAGGGCCAATATGTGTGACTAATCAACCAATAGAGTGGACTATATCCACTCTATTGGTTGATTAGTCACAGTTCATCGACCCGTACTAACAGTTTTGGTTTAAATATGATGCATTGTTAGCATAAGGTGAGTTTCAATCATCTCAGTGCTGGTATATGATAGACATAGTGAGTGATACGTGTATCCCTCTGGTGGTCAGTGCTACTACCCGTCAGACATCACTGACGTCTTAGTTATTGATAGCGATCTGCAAGGCAGGTATCAAGAGTTGTGATCTTTATTATTATTTGTCTTTTTCATTACTTATGGCATACTGACGAGAACATAACAAGTTCGAAACCGGTCTACGTCTAGTGAGGAATTGACAAATGATTTTAGCTATCAAGCAAGACTTGCAGGTTTAATTCAATGCAGATGGGGGCTTTTGTCCGCCGAGTAGTTGTTTCCTGTAAGTCTTATTAACCAGTATGATGTTTTTGTGTTGTGGAAAACTACATCACTATTATATAAAGCTTGTAAAACTTCATTAAATGACTAAAACACATTTTAGCCTCAGTAAACATACTAGCCCACTACGTTTAAAAATAAAATGCAAGATGTTAAAAAAATATAGGCTTGCTCTTATTAAAAAATTTCTTTAAGAATAACTCCTCCAAAAGGCCTAATCCAAAACAATTGGAAAAATAATAATATACGGCGATTTATCTAAATTATGCGAAAATAAAATGATGAGGTGACCCCATCGAGGGATCTTAAAACATATAAAAAGGAAGGCAAAAACAATACGTATGTAAGGTACCTCCATGTCTATGAGTCACGGTTACTATTCCGAAAATGCACTGTACTATACCCCAGAATAAGTCATGGAATTAATCACTCCACCGTACGTAATAATTGCCACAATACTCCTACGATGTAAAGGTTGTCAAGTTCACATTGCCACAACACAACAAACATTAGTCAAAAGACTCGAATCATCACACACAATTAGTCCATATGAGCCATATTTTGAGTTAGGACACAAAAATATAGAATTAGTGAGCTTGAATCGCATTAATATTGTACAGGTGGTTTTTAGATGGTAAACTACTCGACCTAGTTAAGATGAGTTACCCTGTATATACCTTTTTTATCAAATTTGTAAATTTTTCTACTGAGACGATTTTGAACAACAAATGTTTTGATCTGACAAAACAAAAAAAATAATAATATATTTTTTTTCAACCGTAGGCAAATTTTTATTGTTTTCAACCTAATTTTGAATTTCGTTTTTTTGGATTTATAATTCAAGTTCCAGCGTTTTGGCAAATAGCCGGTAAAATAATTGTTTAAAAAAGATATACGTTAGACTTATCTGTGATAAGTTTTTGTAAAAGTTAGAAAACGGCAATTAGCAAAATATAATGTTATTATATTTTATTTTATTCCATATTTTAAACTTTTACCGAGAAAAGTATACCTAATTTGTTTTAAATTATTCTAACCCTGCAGGGAATTTCCACAGTATAATATTAATTCTGCTATTCTCTGAATACATTAATATTTATTACATTAAGATTTACTAAGATTCGTAGTTACTTTCGAGGCTTTCTAAGGGTCATACTGATGATGCAAATATGCATAAATACATGTCTGTGAATGTTTTAAAGTTTTGAAGTGACTGTTTAACTGGAGAGTACTTTTGTTTTATTTATTTTTAGTTTTACTGAACAGAGTAGTTAGAATTAAAAACAACATTATTGAGTCAGTTGTACTGAACATAATGTGTATATTATCCAAGTTTCAGCGTTTTGGCAAATAGTCAGGGAAATAATTGTTTAAGAAGATATATGTTATACTTATTCATTTCCTTCCATATTATAAGCTTTTACCAAGAAAAGGATACCTAATATGTTTTAAATGTTTATATGAAAAATTCTGAAAAACGGCTATTTTTATTTTTGAAATGATACTCTCTGATACAAAAACCTCACCCCTCCTTAGACCCCCTTTTAATGACAACTAGCTCTTCAAAATTTTTAAATTATAAAAGGAATTTTGTGATACCTCATTTGAAAGAGATTTTGATTCTCAATTCAACAATATAAAGTTTTTTATCCACGGCTATTAAATTATGCATATGTTGCCTCAAAGATAATGATATCCATTATTTACTGCAGCAAATGATGATTTCATTATTCTGTGTTAGGAAACATTATACCACAATGTCTAGTATTGCAACTATGAACGCTAGAACCTCTTAATAATTTTCAAACAGATATATCGGTTCGCGGTGTAAATTTATCCTAAAAGTTAGACATGACAAATGAAGCATACATCTTTCATGTAACTTAAGCCACCTTGACTCCACAATTTTATCAGATACATGCTCGAACTTTCTTAAGTTAAAGCAATAGCGAATGCAGAAGTTTTGAACCTTTTGTAAGATAACTTATCTCTCTGAGTTAAAGCAAGCCAGTAGAGGATATCACCGTAGGAAAGAGTTGACAAAATTAAGGAATCACAAAGCTTCAATTTAATACCCGAGTCAAACACATCTTTGTAGATATAAAGAGATTTTAATTTGCCATAATATTTTTTAATTAAATGATTTATATGACTTGAGAGTCTTAAGTTATCATCAAAGCAAATATCCAAATTATTGCATTCCTACTTATAGGAGTTAACATTCGGCAATTTAAGGAAATATTAAATAAAGGATTATTTATTAGTAAAGTGTTATCTCTTCCAGTTTTCTTTTCTGAACCAACTTGTGAGCTCTCGATTCCTCAAAAATTATTTTTAATTCAGAATTAATAGAATCTATGGCTATAGCTAATTCACTAGTGTCAAAAAAAACATAAATTTGACTGTCATCTGCATATTGATGAACGTTACATATTTGACGAAAACAGAGGTATAAATAGAAAACAAAAGTGGACCTAAAATGCTGCCTTGTGGAACACCGACACTAACAGATTTAAAGCTAGATATTTGACAATTGTTTACTATACGCTGATATCTGCGATACAGGTAGTTCTGGAAAAATAAAAGAGTACTGTCATCTATACCATAATATTGAAACTTTTTACATAAAATTTGATGGTCCAATGCTTTACTAAAGTCTAGCAGGATTAAGTAGGTGTTATGATTTTTATCATTCGCTCCAAAAATATCGTCTGCAACGTTCAATAATGCAGTTGTGGTGATATGGTTACCTCTGAAATTTGATTAAGTAGATGGTATTATATGTTTAGAAGATAAATAGTTGTTTAATTGAGGGATAACAATTTTCTTAAGTACTTTCGATAATGTCGGCAGAATGCTAATTGGTCTGAACTGGGAATGTTCAATAGGGTTAAATTTTTAGGGATGGGCAATACATTAGCCTTTTCCCAGGAATCTGAAAAGATACCGTTTACTAAACAATTATTTATGATATGCGTAAAATAAGTAGTCAAATGAGGGAAAATTATGTTTAAAAATTTTATATTAGTGTTGTCCGAGCCAGTAGCATTCGATTTCAGATTATGTATAATACACTCTATTTCGTTGGTAGACACTTGGTTAAAAACAAGAACTTCATTAATATTGGGGTGTTTTCCATTTTTATATTTTTTTTAAGAATTTCGGGATTAGAGTTAAGACTACTAGATGATAATTGAGTTGCCTGGTTAACAAAAAAGTTGTCTGTAGTGAATAATGTTTTCATTGTTAACTGGTTCAGATATTTTTTATTAAAATTTCATTGTATATGCCATAACATGTCAGTGAAAGAGCGGAATTGCTATTTAATTTAAAATGTTAAAGTTTGTCAAAATTTTTATGGCTATATTTTACCAAAAAGTGTTACTATTTGGTAGTAGTGGATAAAGTATAGTATTCTACTCGAATGTAATGGCTATTATTCATTAGGGTGAATTACGTAAACCTCACCCTCGGGAATAATAGCCATCATTGAATGCTCGTTGAATAATATACTGTTAAATTTGACCAATTTATATTTTAAAATTTGACATTTGTTTAATGTTTTTATTACATTCAAAATCCCTTACTATCCGCTCTATTTCTTGCAGAGGAAGGTTGAAGAGTGGCAGTGAAATTTTTATATCAAAGAGAGTCACTTCAAAAACAAAAATCCAATAATCCAACGTCAATCTTAGGTGAGATTCACAGCAAACTTTCTAAACAACATTTTTAAATTTTCAAAATTAATTTTCTCGGTAACTAATTAACCAGATGTTTAGTATAAATCGAAAAATAAGAAAAACATATACTTAAATTTCTAGAAAAAATAAATTAACCGTTTGGGTATTGTTTAAATATTCTGATTTAAAACATCACTTTGGAAATAAATTAGCACAATATGTAAAGCCTGAAGCACAATATGAGTACTCGTCCAATAAGTGTTTTGTTTTTTTTTCTATTCATTTAATAATCGTGTACAGTTTATTTCAGACTTATTTGCGACATAGAAAACGTCGACATCTTTGATCCCTTTACCAATATCAAAGAAGCCGACGTTTTTTATGTTGTAAATAAATTTGATAATAATAATAATAATAAGGTTTATTAAAATCAAACAGACAAAACTGTCCATAAATAGTATACAAAAACATAGCAAATTACAGTATATCATTAACAAATATAATTTAGCGCAGCAAAAATCTATAGCTACACATTAAAAGAAATAGAAAATAGAAGTGCGACAGACACAGCTGTCCAAATACAGGTTATGCTCAAAGGACTTAGTAAGTCCATGATATTACACAAAAAATAAAAGCTAATATTTAACAAAAGTTTATGTAAAAAAAACATTAAATGATGGAGATACGAATAATATTAAATAACATACATGAACGGCATAATCAACAATAGTCAAGGTCAAAATGCAGAATTAGTTAAAACAGCTTCTTTAAGCGAACGAGAAAAATGAGTAAAATTATCACAAAATATATCAACAAAATTCTGCAATTCATTGTATTGTCTATACATAGAAAGTAATGGTGCATTCATGTGCTGATTGGTGTGAGGTGTATCATAAATAAAGATTGAAGGCTGTCTAGTACCAAATCTAGGTATATTAATATGCACCTGATCTAAGAATTGAGGGTTATCAATTTGACCATGGATAATTTTGTACAAGTATGTAATGTTCGTTACTTTACGCCGCATGAATAATGGCTCGATTTCAAATTCATTTAATAAAGCCCTATAGCTATATCTCTGCTCGGGGTATCTTTTTATGCTTTATGAAATACAATTATTTGCAAAACTTACGTTGTATACGCTCGAGCATCATAATATGAACATTATAGTACGGAGACCAAGCAACACTACAGTACTCCAATCGACTTTTGACAAAGGAGAAATATAATATCTTGAGATATTCAATACTTGTGAACTGTTTAGTGTTCCTGATTATAAAACCTAGCATTTTTAGGCAATGACTATTAATATATTCATAGTGGGGAATAAACGATAATTCAGGGTCTAATATTATACCTAGATCTTTTTTCTGATGACATTGTTGCAGAATAGTCACCTATTTTGTAATTATATTCTAACGTTTTTTTTCCTTGAGAACGTCATTGTTTCACATTTATTAATGTTCAAACCTAATCTATTCTGTGAACACCAAGCGTACAGGGAAACAAAATCATCCTGTAATGTATGGCAATCTTGCTCACTATTTATTACTCTTACTATTTTCAAATCATCAGCAAAGAGAAACATATGAGAATTTATAGACTTCTCAATGTCGTTGACAAACATTAAAAACATAAGCGGACCTAAGTTAGATCCCTGCGTTATCCCGCTTGTCGCACAATATATATCAGATTTGAAACCTTTGTATTCTACAGAGTTTTTTCTATCAGTTAACAAGGAGTAAAACAGTTGTGTTAAATTTTCACAAAATCCAAACTGTCGAAGTTTATTTATGATAATACCATGGTGTACCTGATCAAATGCCTTAGTGAAATCGGTGAAAATTACGTCAACTTGAAATCTATCATCAAGAGCTTGTGACACAAATTGGACAAAGTTGCCTATATTTGTCAAGATAGACCGACCTCAAATGAAACCATGTTGACTAAGGCATATCTGTCTGCAAATATGGTTATAAACAACAAATGACAAAATGCACTCAAAAAGATTTGCAATATTTGGAATTAATACAATAGGTCTATAATTATTAATGCTAGATTTACCACCTGACTTAAATACTGGACATATTTTTGACAATTTCCAACAATTTGGAAATATACCCTTATTGATATAAACTTTACATAATTTCTGTGCTGGACCTTATTCGAAACCGAAAACAGCACAAAATATATATTTTATAGTACAAATTAGTACCATAATTTTATTAAGCTCTGTCAGGCTGCGACTGTATGGTATTTAACGGTTTATACATGTTTCTTTTATACAAAAAATGACAAAAAATCACGGAAAACTTGCATTTAGTGCCATCGTTCTAATGAATGCGAATGCAATAAGTAAACTTTTAATTCATCATGTTATAGTATGTTTAAAATTTTGGGTACAGTTGTACCCCACTCGATACTTTTTGATCCTGGTTCTATGAAGGTTGACAATTCTTCTTTTTTAAATATCTCTGTGCCTAGAAAAAACCAAGCAAGTAATTATTTATAACCCGTAAGTAACAAACCATTAAATAAGAATAAATCAATTAATTGTTTCGACATACATACATGGAATACTGACAATTATCCTTGACGAGGTATACGTAAACTAGTTTTTTCTCTTAAGTTGCAAAAAATATAAAATTACTTTTAGTTTATTTCCAGTAAGCATGTACATTATATTAGATAAAAATGTTGTAAATACGCTGGATTGTAGTAGTGACATAAAAACCAATTGGTCTTAATAGTTATTTGAAAACGTCTTGACAAATAAAAATAAATTGTCGCTTTTGTTTTTTTTTTAAATTAATGTGTGTCCTCGGATGGACTTCACAATACTTGTAATTTTTTTTTTAATTTAAATTTCTTGAAAAAAGTCGTTCTTTATGAAAGTTTTGCTTATATTGAAAATTCAAAAGCCGCAATGAAATATTCGAAAAATTATACAGGATGATCAAAAATTTTAAAAATGTGAATTTATTTTTTTTTGAGAAAAATGTAATAAACAATTGTCCGTAATCATAAAACATAAAAATTTTTATGAAGAATATATTGTTTCTTTATATGAAAAATAGAGATTTATCCTGTAAGCATTTCAGCATTAACTTGAAAATATTGGGCTTTCATGACATCTGATTTTTTTCACTGAAATTCTTAATTTAAGTCGGTTATAGATTACGAATAGCAATGGTTAATGACATTTTCTCTACAGAGAAAAATATTTGTAGTTTACCCTAGAGCAAATTTTTGATCAACCTGTATAATATTTCGGATATTTGAAACCGCTTTTTAATTTTCATAATAAGCAAAACTTTTTATAGACGGAGAGCTGGCGGCCGCGGAGGTACTACGACATTACCTCCAGCTGGAATTTTGTGAATTGGTTGGGGGGACCATGAGGAAGTGCCATCTGCAAGGATTTTGCTCAAAACCCCTGCAAAGGACACGTCAGACGACTCAAAAATGAAAAAATCCCTGCTCAAAAAATGATCATACCTCCGGCTGAAAATTTGCACGATACCTGTTTAAAAGTCACAGATAACGTATGTAAATCGTCAGACGTCTCGGTCGCTGCCAAAGGGGTGTCAGACGCCATCAAATTTGTCATTTTTTTTTCAAAAAAAATTTTTTTCTTACCTCCGTCTGACGTTTTAACATATTGCAACAGAGACCATTTTAAGCACATTTTAAAATCGTTAGACGAAAATACCGCAGCGAAGTCCCCCTACAATGTTCACAAAGTTCCGACCCACATGGAACGTATTTTTTTTTTTCGAAAAATTATTTTCATTACCTCCATCTGACGTTTTTACATATTATCGTAGAGACAATTTTAAGCATATATATAAATCGTCAGACGAAAATACAACTGTGGAATTCCTCTGCAATGCCGCGAAAATCCAGCCTACATTACTACATATTGGGGTATTTCAAAATAAAGTAATTTGCTATTTTCTGACTTGGCATCCCGTAAAAAGTTTATTGACGATGAACTAGAGATTTTGATCAAAGATGAGCGCTCTAGGTGATGTGGAGCATCGTCCGCAATTGTTTTTTGATGAAAAATCACAAAATTACGTAGAATTTTTGTGACAAATAGGTCAAAAAAGAAAATTTTTCAGACGAGATGGTATGTTTTAAGTTTTTTGAGTCATTTTGAAACGAAAAAATTTCTTGACATTATTTAATAAAATCAACCGTTTAGCCAGAAAAAATTCAAACAAATTGAAAAAGTTGGTATTCTCCAAACTTCAATTAATTTTTCATGGCGAAACAGTTGATTTTTTCCAAAAATGGGGAGAGATCTTCTCTTTTCCGAATGGGCCAATTTATAACAATTTTCACTTTTTATTTTACAACAAATTACGGCTATTACAAAATAATTCGTGTTCCTCCACAAAAAAATAGTTAAAGTTTGAAGACTACTCACTTTTTTTAATTTGTTTGAATTTTTTCTGGCTAAACGGTTGATTTTATTAAATAATGTCAAAAGAGTTTTTCATTTCAAAATGACTCAAAAAAACTTAAAACATTACATCTCGTCTGAAATTTTTTCTTTTTGACCTATTTGTCACAAAAATTCTACGTAATTTTGTGATTTTTTCATCAAAAAACAATTGCGGACGATGCTCCACATCACCTAGAGCGCTCATCTTTGATCAAAATCTCTAGTTCATCGTCAATAAACTTTTTACGGGATGCCAAGTCAGAAAATAGCAAATTACTTTATTTTGAAATACCTCAATATGTAGTAATGTAGGCTGGATTTTCGCGGCATTGCAGAGGAATTCCACAGTTGTATTTTCGTCTGACGATTTATATATATTCTTAAAATTGTCTCTACGATAATATGTAAAAACGTCAGCCGGAGATAATGAAAATAATTTTTCGAAAAAAAAAATATACGTTCCATGTGGGTCGGAACTTTGTGAACATTGTAGGGGGACTTCGCAGCAGTATTTTCGTCTGACGATTTTAAAATGTGCTTAAAATGATCTTTGTTGCAATATGTTAAAACGTCAGACGGAGGTAAGAAAAAAATTGTTTGAAAAAAAAATGACAACTTTGAGGGCGTCTGACACCCCTTTGGCAGCGACCGAGACTACTGACGATTTACATACATTATCTGTGACTTTTAAACAGGTAATGTGCAAATTTTCAGCCGGAGGTATGATCATTTTTTGAGCACGGATTTTTTCATTTTTGGGTCGTCTGACGTGTCCTTTGCAGGGGTTTTGAGCAAAATCCTTGCAGATGGCACTACCTCATGGTCCCCCCAACCACTTCACAAAATTCTAGCCGGAGGTAATGTCGTAGTACCTCCGCGGTCGCCAGCTCTTAGTCTATTATAAAGGATGAGTTCTTTCGAAAAATTGAAAATTAAAAAATTTAGAAGTATTGTGTGAACTCCATCCGGGGACACACTGTACACGCAATATTTAGCTGCAGTCCATAGTAGATAAAATGTCCAGAAAAACTACGAACTCATAAACTGCTAAATGAGTTTTTCGATTCTTTTTGATATTAAAATAATAAAAATAATACTGTTACCGTTGAAACTAAATGTGAAGGATAAAAATTTATTAAGCGAGTAGAACGTTCAACAGAAAACAATCATGATTTTTTTTGCTGTCATAGCATGCATTGCCAATAAGGACCAATACTAAAGTGTGCTGAAACCTTTGATGTGACAGTTTTAATCATCCCCCGATGACGCCAACTTGGTTAGCGAAACACACGTTGAATAGTATCAAGTATTTGATGTTTGTGGAAACTGCTTCAATAACGATTAAACTCTATAGTAATTGGGAAGTTACTAATATTTGGGATAATTCAACAATCGATTAAAAATCATATGTAACTAAAATAAAATGAAATACCTATATATTTTTTAATAAATGTTAATAATTTATTGCTCTTTAAATTCAAGTTATCATGTAGTATGTCACTGCTAAGGGGGTTGTGTAGTGATATACCATCTTTCGGAGGGGGATGTAAAGCAGACGGTCTCTTGTCTACTAGATGTTAGATAAATTAAGGATACCGACTTTTCGATAGAGGAGAGGTTTGGCAAAATTTCCATCTTGGAGGTAGCTTGTCTCCTAACGTCGATGATTGGCCTTGGTAGCGGAAATAGTCTGTCGTTAAATAAATGAATAAAGAAAAAAATTCACTGGTAAAGTATATTTCGTTTTGATTGCTTGTCCTAAAAATGGGAAAGCACGATGCTATGTCCTCCAAAGATCATATTTTTTTGGAAATAAACTATAAAATAATATTATATCCCACGAACAACTGTATATTTCCCGCGCAAATCTTAACAAGACCACTCAAATGAGGAACTGTGTTAATATATTTTTTTTTACTTTAAATGCAAAATAAAATAAGTGTACAGTGTTTTCAGTACAAAGTTGTACAAGTATTTTTAAACACGCTTATATAAAAACCTATTAGTCGAGCAGAACTGAACAAGTCCCGATGTTATTAAATTATCTTAAAAAGTAGGCATTCTGTAGCCTAATTGAGCAAGTTCTATGTTTCCATATTATGTGGTAATAATTCTATGCGGAACAAAAGTCCTCGCCATATGCAGCGATGTCTTCTGCCAATTTTTTACAACTTGCCATTTACCACTTACCAGGGCAAAATATACGTCTTGTTCTAGATTTCTAACTCTTCAGAATAGTCGAGATTTGTGCCTCTCAAATTTCCGTTGGCAGCGCAGATACACAGAAAATACAAGTAATCGCTATTATTCATTAAATTTTCTCCAATTCGAAGATGTTCGTTGGCTGTTATCTTACTCTTGTATTTTTGTCTGCGTTTTTATATCATGGAAAATGAAGGAAGCTATGTTTCGGTTGCAGAAGGTAGTGTAGTTTTTTTATAAAGTTGTTGTTTTGAACAAAGGCGAACAAGTCCATATATTAGTTAATGCAGACTTAATACAAAGGCACCCGTCTTTATCAAAACTAAACAACTCCTGATGATTTTTGAAAATAGTTTGAAAATGTGATCATTTTTTGTGTATATTTGGCTGGTGTGGTCATGAAAATGTTACAAGCTGTTAACCCACTTTTAAAACACATGGTATTGTATCAGAAAGAAACTGTTATATTTTGGAGAATTATAGATACTATCGGATTTGTCAAGTTTTGCGCGGAAACTCTTCAATTAGACATTATTTCGAGTATAATCAGATAATTGGGACATCTATAATGACTTCATACAACTAAACAAGTAAAAAAGACATAACGTTAGTAAAAAGTATCGATTACAATATCATCTTAAAAATTAAAATTAACATAGACGTGTATTTTATAACACATTCAAATAATTCAAATGATGCCAAAAAATTCCATAGACAAGTTGTAATGCTAAAAATACGCATACCGATTTCATTTTTATAAATTCCTATAATAAATTTAACGTAGCTTGGAATATTATTAACGCAAATATAAATAACAACAAATATAAAAACAATACCTGGGTATTGGAAATTTTAAGATATATTAATGTTAAGGTCAGAATTTTGAAATGTTTTACTAACATTCTCCAACCGACTACTGTTTTATTGTCAATACCATGCATATCTCGTATCTAGGTACATTTACAGTCAAAACTGATGTCTATTTTTTTTATTTCGTATTTCGAACAAATAAAAAAATACATATTATTTGTTCCCCATAGAAAAAATCTGGGGAATTGGATGGCCATTTTATGTCACCAAATCTTGATATCCAGTAATCGGGAAACATTCCTTGCAACACAATTCGACTGTGCCTTGTTGTGGCACCGTCTTGTTGAAACCATATTTGATTTTGCAAACAAAAATTTCCTTTTCCAGAGAAATTGCGTCAGCTTCTGATTTTTCAAAAATAACCAAAAGAAGTTTTTAAAATTCATTAAAATCTAGGCATAATTGCCAGAAAATTAAAATCATATCAATATCATTCAACAAAAAATGTTAATTATAGAATTTTCAACAGGAGACTTCAACGGCGGTGTAGGAGACGAACTGAACTAAGAGCAAATAGAAATTGACCCCATACACTTGATATAGCACACTGCACCTCATATAGTTCTTAGTTTTGTGTTTGTTTTCGTTTGCTATGTTCATACCTAACCAACATTTATTGTAAAAATTATGACTCTATGATTACTCGAAGGTAACAATTTTGCCAAATATTTTCTAAAATATTCCCATGACCTTCTTGAGTTTTAAAGGGCAGACAGTAGTTTCAGGGAAGTTTCTGATTGACAGATCATTTTTGAGATCAATAACAGGTAGGCAACTTTTTTACCTTGTAAAATAATTTTAAGAGGCATATGGACATGGAGGCATTTTTAAGTCTTTAGTTTAATTTGGCCCTAAAATAACTATACGTGCGTATAAAATACGAAGGTACATTTGAAATAAATTTTTGGTAATTTACTAATCACGACAGTTACTTATAAAAAGAGTGAACCTTGCAGATATTTTATAAGAAATAATTGATTTAGGTATAACAAAAAATTTAACTTTCAGTTTGTTATAACTTTATCGTAAGTTATTAATGACTTCGTATATTTTGCATAATTTTATAAGCATAATTTAACTACGAATTACTTTAATTGTTGCTTTTATTTGTTTTTGGCAACATTAAAAAACTTTACATAGACATAACCATCCGATTTACCTCACAAATTCTCACTTCTTAAAAGTTCTTGGTTGTGTTATCACTAAATATTTTAAGCAAGGTAATACCTCTATTTTAAAATTTCTCACTGTAGTTAAAATAGTTCTCATTATTCAGTTTGTTATTTGACCCTAAAGAATTTATTAGCGGTTTTTTTTTATTTGTAACAGTATTTTCATAGAAAACTAACACAATGGCACACAAAACAATAAAATAAATACCAAACTAGTTTAAGACACAACAATATTTGATAATGATTGCTCCAACCGAATCGACTCCTAGAAAGTATATTTCAATTCATTAGCACACAAAATAATTACATAAACGTGTTGACACAACTTCATCGGCCGCTAAATGGCATTAACACCAATTAGTGTTACTTATGATTTGTTTAAATAACAAATGGTATACAGCACATTTATTTACATCTTTCCTTGTTCAATACTTGCACCTATGTCTTAATTATGCGCTCTGACTGAGAGCTTTGAATTGATATCAAATAAGAGTGATGTATATGCGACTGGACTTTGTAACTTGGTAATGATGACCAAATAAAAGAATCAGTACAAATTTATGCAGAGTGTGGTTTTGAAGGTATTAAATGTTCATCTATTCTATTATTCAATGTAGTCAAAGAGACCCATATCACAAATATAGATAAAAACAATTTTATGTATAGAGGGGAATCATACGGGGTGATTCTAAAAAATGGTTAACCTTTCTTCCTTTGTTTACTTGTGAGTTGTATTCAGTGAAATTAATTTTCATTTTGATATTATCCAATACCTATAAAAACCTCTGCCAATTAATTACTTGGCAATCAGAACTTCCACACCGTAGTAAAACTCGACGTGTGGTGGAGTTTATAATAAAAGTATTTTTTGACGTTTCAAAAAAGTAAAATTTTTTTGACGTTTCAAAAGTGACATTTTGACGTTTCAAAAAAATCACTTTGACGTTTCAAAAAAAGTCACATTTTGTCGTTTCAAAAAAGTGACATTGGTGGAACGTCACTAATATTTTTTTTTTTTAGACCCATTTTGCTTATCAACGAACTCAATCTCTTCCTTGACCTCTAGAATGTGTGTACCAAATTTTAAAGCTTTATCCAAAAAACTGTAGCTGCTACCGCGAACACAGACACACAGACAGAAATTCTTTTTCTGTCTGAAATTTTGTGTATCGTCATAATTCGTCGAAATTCGTCCAGAAATGCAATAAAAATTTTCAAAATTTTTTTCACGAATACATAACTTTCTTACTTTGAGGGGTGAGGAAGTAATATACTTACAATTTTTCAGTGCTGATTTTTGACAATTCAAGTTGTTTTTCACAGAATCGAATTCAATATTTTTATTTTATTTCTGTATAAGTATTTTGAACTTTTAAAAACAATTTAAATAAAATGTAAAATGTTTACATGTGCGTTTTAAATATAAAAATTACCACAAGAGTGGTTTGGACTCCACTGTAAACTGTGTCCTCGTCTTTTTTACACAAACAAATCTAGCTTTTCTAAATTTCATATAAGGTGACTTGGACAGCAGTTATAGAAAACCTTGTTTATAATGTAAACCTCATCACGGATCACTACAATGCCGTTAAATTCTTGGATTCAACTGTTATTAGAATTGAAAATATACACGTTTTTTTCTAGTTATCCCTATTATACAAATGTTACTACACACATACCCTGTGAAATATAAACACGCTGCCTATGTCATTATGGTAAACATTACATCCCTTTAACGAAGGAAAATAAGTCATAACGTAAGACAGGGGATCTATTGAACTAAACAAATATTATAATAGGAGAATTGCAAAGTGTAGATATATCAGAGAAAAAGAGAATATTTAGAAAAAAAAATTGAAGAACATAAAATAAGTTGTCAATATAAACCAAGACTCAACATAATATGCTAACTGGAGAAAACCATTCTTATAATAATAATTTGGAAATTTTACAAAATAAAGGACTGACATCAATTAAGTTTTAATACGTTCAGTTTTTTACACTTTCATTTAATATTTTGTTTTCCTTTCTTTTAAGAGAGATCTACAATTACCAATCTAGCCTCGATATCTCAGTATACATCAGAATCCTTAGATTCACAAGGTCAAGTTGATGTTATATACACAGACATACAAAAGGCATTTGATCAAATAGATCACCTTTAATTACTATCAAAGTTGAGAGGAATTGGTTTTTCTGACTCTTTAATTTGTTTATTTGAGTTTATTTAATTGGGAGACATCAATTTGTTGAATATGGAGGCTATCGTTCTCAATCATATACAGCAGTATCGGGAGTTCCGCAAGGATCAAATTTAGGACCCCTTTTATTTCTTATTTTTATTAACGACCTAACAGCTAATATTAATTCTCACCACCTACTATTTGCTGATGATCTCAAAATTTTCCTAGAGATAAGTTCTATAGAGGATTGTATCTTACTGCAAAATGAAGTTAATAAAATTTCTAGCTGGTGCTCGGTCAATTCTCTAAAGTTAAATATTGGCAAATGTAAGGTTATGTCATATACAAGGAAGGACACTACAGTTACCTTTCAATATAAAATAGATAATAACATTTTAGATCGTTGTGTGAATTATGAGGATCTGGGAATTATTTTTGACCCAAAACTTACTTTCAACAATCATATCGATGAAATGGTCAAATCGGCATCTAAAGCCTTAGGTTTTTTAGTAAGAAATTGGGGCGATTTTGTGAATATTGACACCCTGAAACTGTTATACATATCATTTATAAGAAGTAAATTGGAGTATGTATGTATTATTTGGTTTCCCATATATCAAAATTCATTGTCACGCATTGAATCAGTTCAACGCAAATGTCTGAAATTTATGTTTTTCAAATGCAATGGATCTTATCCTCTTCAAGGTACAGACAAGAATATCCTGCTTAATATGTTTGACCTTAAATCTCTCAGATTCAGAAGAGATGTTGTCGTTTTATCCTCTCTTTATAAATTAATTAGTCACAATGTTGATTGTTCATTTCTTTTAAGTAAACTAAACCTATCAGTCCCCAGATTAGAATCCCGTCAAAACAACATCTTTTACTGCGATACTCCTCGTACAAACCTTATGATAAAGTCACCAATCTTTAATATGTGTAAAACTTTTAACACCATTTCATCTATATGTGATGTCAACTATGATAGCTTAGCTAAAATAATTCATATATATGAAGAAAATTGTGCTTATTAAATTAGATTATTTCATAACACTATAATATATTTTACTTTTATGTATGAGTTTCCTTGTAAACTCTTAATGTAATGTTAATGACTATGTGTATTGCAAATTTGTGCATTTTATATCACAGTATACTTAGTTTTAAGCTTTTCCTGTAATTGGGTGCTTTAACCTGTTGGAAATAAATTACTTATTATTATTAGTAGTATTATTATTATTAAATCTCGCACGCATTGAAATGTATGGTTATATTTACTTAAATCAATTTTTTAGCAGACTGAGAAAAATTGTCAACACCTTGTAAACTTGAAATAAGAAAGTTGTTAAATAAAAATAAAACTTCCATAAATCACCTTCTAATTAAGTCAATAATTTGGAAAAAACTTTTACATAATAAAAATAATAACGTTTGACAAAGAAAGCTGGTATAATGGGAAAGTAGATAGTAATAATTTACATTGCTAGTTATTTACGATAAATTACATTATTTAATGTGTTTGTTTATTCAATTAGACATTAAATAAAGTGTGGTAAAATTTGACCTTATTACTGTTTTTTATTGTGAACAAAAACTCTCTATTTTGCTTGAAAAAAATTAAACGATAAAAACACATATTTCTAAAAACTTTTCAGAATTAAAATTAGTTAAAGATTAGATACTGGAACCATATGCATAAATAAATAGTATTTAAATATATTTAGCATCTTCAGAGTCTTACAAAACCCTGTATTAGTGAGCGAAAGCACTAGAAAGTCTTAAAAACCTATTTCCTTTTAATTTATTAAGTTTGAGACAACCGTCCCATTTGACAAAATACAAAACATGCTAATAAGAACATTACTAAGCATATGTTTCAAACGAGATAACACAAATTTTTCATAAAAAATGTTTGGGCATTTATTATTTGCTTTAGACGAGTATACAAAAACCACTAATCCCTTTTTGTCGAAAAAGTCTCCTGTAGTGGATTTTTTATCTGACTTCACTTAGGTTTTGAAAACATTCACATGTTTAATGAGGACAGCAAAAATGTAGAGAGAGTCATTGGAAATCGTGTTAATACATCCCCACAATTTTCATATTATTAACGTCGATGTTAAAAAAACTTTAAACACAATAATATGATTGCTAGCGCGCCAAGACAGGCACAAAGGAGGAAAAAATGTCAATTAGTATATAATATATAATAATAATATTAATAATAATTATTGTCTTTATTTTGAGTATACATGTAGGTGCATTACACAATATACACATATATAAATTTATGATGATGTTGGGGTATGCGCGGCTAAGTTTAGCCAGTGGGCTACTCTTACACTTAACCGCCACAGCTTAATATATTATTATTATATATATATATATATATATATATATATATATATATATATATATATATATATATATATATATATATATATATATATATATAGAACTGAAATTTCAGTTCGAGTAACCAGAAGCCGCAGTAAGCAGTTATCGGTTAGAACCTGAAGATGGCAGATGAGATTCTGCCGAAACGTCGTTCAGACAACCACGGTCCCTCTCGGGGCCTATCACCTACGCGGGAGTATACCCGGAAAACGAATTTAACATATATATATATATATATATATATATATATATATATATATATATATATATATATATATATATATATATATATATATATATATATATATATATATATATATATATATATATATATATATATATATATATATATAACTATACATACAAACTATAAATTAACCTAAAACCTATAGCTAGACATGTACTAGAATACACAAAAGATTGGTCTAGTTTTGAAAATATTTAAAATAAATAAAATAAGTATGCACCTAAAAAAAAAAAAAAGAACGTAAACTAAATTCCATATTTGTCTCTTCCAAGAAAGAAACATCTAAGAAAGAATAATATAATAAATACATAAATAATAATCATATAACCAATATTGCTATTTTGATAAAAGATGTGACTTAATTTTTTTCCTGAACTGATTCACAGAAAGATCTTTGAAGTTATTGGGTGTATCGTTGTAAATTTGTACTGCATTGAAACTAAATGATCTGGTGAACATAGCCGTACTGTGTAAGGGCATTGTAAGTGTGTTGGGAAATCTGATATTTAAATTGTGTATGGCAGTTCTGAAAACAAGCTTTTCTTTGAGGTAGGCAGGTGACGAATTTATTAGAAGCTTTTGAATAAAGACATGATAGTGGTATCTAACAATTTTTTCCATATTTAGCCAGTTAAGTTTAGCAAAAGCAGCAGAAATGTGATCAAATTTTCCTAAGTTGCATATGAAACGGCAGCATATATTTTGTACTTTTTGTATACGGTCTTTTGTCATTTGATCCAAGCAGGGAAAATATACTAAATCACAATAATTGAAAATAGGCAACACGAGTGACTCGCAGAGTTTTTCCTAAATTTGTAATTTATTAAATGCCTGTTATCTAATAAAACTTTCATTTTTACGAAGGACTTTTGAAGCAGTTTACCAACACGAGATTTAAATCTGAGGCCATCGTCGAAAATGACACCCAGTATTTCTGATTCATGTGACAGAATTAAAGGTACGTTATTTATTTTAAGGCGTAATAATTGATTTATACCTTCCCGTTTAGTATCTGAGCAAAATAGGAGCATACTGGTTTTGCTTGGATTTAACTTCAAATTATACTTTGTCGCATAGGAAAAAACAGACTCAAGTTCCTCATTAATTTGTAATGAAATCGTTTGTACTTCCATTGCCTCAAAATTATATTGACGAAGTATATCATCTGAGTACGCTTGAAGATTTGCAGTTTCCACAGATTTTATAAAATCCAACGTATAAATTAAATACAAGAGTGAGCCCAATATTGACCCCTGCGGCACTCCAGAAACAACAATTTTTGATGAAGATATTTGATCGAAAATAGATACTCTCTGATATCGATGAAATAAATAGGATTTAATAAACATAATTTTTCTTTTCCCAAAACCATGATAGTTTAATTTGTCACAAAGTAAATGGTGATCAATGGTATCAAAGGCCTTTGAAAAGTCCAATTCACTTCTATTAATATTAATATTTTTACGTTCATAATTTGACATTCAAGTGCAATTGCAATGAATTGCTGAGCAGAGGAGAGTTGTTCTATAAGTCGCTGTTTTAACACAGCTCTGAAATGATAACAGTTCACGATTTTCTCTGATGTTGAAGAAGAGTAGCCACACACATCAGTCTGTGGATAAAATCTGAATCTTGGCTACTTGGGAGATTTTGCAGATTGACTGATTTGTATTTCTCTAGCCACAGTCGACTTCAACTAGCATAGTCGACTGTGCTCTAGTATTTGTAATAGTTTTATATTATTGGAATACCACAGCTTAGTAGGTTTTAAGTATGTAGATAATAAAACTTTTTGATTTTCCATGGCCCATTATTTTGTTTTGTTAAGCAATGAATAACTTTTCTTAAATTAATCCCTTGAAAAACCATTTTTTTTCGGCATATGATATATCATTTCAAAGCTCTTTTTAAGCACAGTCTGAGAAATGAAAAGTCCAATATGGCTACCATAAGAAAAACAAAAGTTACCTCGGATATCTCGAAAACAAAAGAATATAGAACATTCATTTCTATACCAAAATATTAGTATCCAAAAAGTGTCCTAATAATGTAAAACTCTAAAACCTCTCTGACCAAGGATTACTTGGCTACAGCCAAAAAAGAGAAATCACAAATTTGTTGTTTTTTTTTTGAAATTCCCGAAAACGGCTTCAGTTAACCGTGATTTGTTAACGGCTTTGGAATCAGCATAAAATTTGCTAAAACTTATCCCATTTAACAGACTTTGTAGTTCTTATGGTTTCCGAAATCGCAATGGTGAGCATCGAATTTGGGACACACGGTATAGCTAAAAAGGTCATAAATTAAAATTTTTTGTTGACGATCTGAGAATTCAATTGCGGTATCTAGATATTGTAAGAAAGGCGTCTCGAGCTATTTCTTTATTGGCATTGCTCTTTTATTATTTATTGCTTATACCTTATGTTACACAGTACCTGTAATTACAAAGTATATTGACCCTCATTATGTTGGATACTAGTTAGAAATTGCAAAATGGAAAATGTTAAGCAATGCATTTAAAAATATTAAAGATATTTAAAAAATACTTGCCTAATGAACTAAATCATATTCAATCGATGCAAACAACCAGATTTAAAGTTAAACAGATAAACTTGATAAAATGTATGTTTTATCATTCTTTAATGTGTTACAAAATTAAAAGTCGCATCGAATAAATATTGAACAAATTAATTAAAACTGACAACATATTAGATTGGAATAATTAATTAATAATACCTTTCGGTTACGATAATATTGACCTAATTCTGAATTTTGAAGCATTGCATTACATTAGAAACTGAATGTTAACATTTAAGCCGGTTTTAGTGAAAAAGTGGGTATTATTTGCTAAGCTTCATAGGCTAAATATTTTTTTAATAGAAGTGTTTCTTGTTATTGATTTTTAGATGATTGTTATTGATTTTTAAATGACAGTAACCCAAGGTTAACAGTGTTTCGATTTTTAAAACCAGGATAATGAAACAGGAAGAATGATAAATAAATTACAGCTATCATTATCTCTAATTCTAAATTACTTCCCTATGGATTTAAATAGAACTAATTAGTTCAAATAACTATGTTTACCAGGGCCTACCTAGCATAATATTTATGACACTATCTTTAGTATTATGCTCCTGTTTTTTTGTGAGTTGTTTATTGACACTAGAAAAATACAAAATATATATTTTAATACCATCTGCAAGCCATCTGCAATAACTTTTTTAGTAATCCATTTAAAAATATCATTTGGTTCGAAGAAAAACTTATATTCAATGCAAATGAAAAAACTGACATTTATAATAAGTGTAGGTATATCGGTTAGATTGTCCATAACGTAATGCAGTATATATAGGTCAAACAGGTAGATCATTTGATATAAGACATAGAGAACACATTCGTATACACACAAACAACATTCCAACGTTCATAAACTTTAACAGATTTAGGCAATACCATAACTAATAATAAAATAATATACTAACCGAATTAAAACAAAAACAATAACGTATTAAATATAAACACCCACAGCAACTAGACAATCCTCGAATCCAAAGCCGAAGCTGTCTAGATGGAGGTTACAATTATAACAAATGCCGACATACAACCATTACTTCCCACTGACATTGTTAGTGCCAGTGGCGGGATTCGAAACTGCATCTACGATAGGGAGATTTCTAGTCACGCTTGCCATCGCGCGCTCTAGCTAAATTTCTTTAGGCACATTTTAATAAAATCTTGAATTGTTTGTAGAAATCACGACATTACAAAGACTCTCAAAGTATATCATCACGTTATATTCATCAAGTATTTCTGTACAGTACTGATGAGTTAAATTGAAATTGAAATCGAAATAGCTGTCTACTATTGCCAACTGCTAAAAATCTAATGAAAGTAGATGTGTGTACATATTTATTACATCAAATTATAATTGTAAAAAAAATTTAAACTGTAAATAATTTTTGTCTCGTGTGACTTTTCGAAATGTAATTAAATTTTTGATATTGAAAAATATTCCACAGACAGTTGTTGTATTTATATTAACATATAAATGGTCAGATATTTAAAAATAAATCAATATAATATATGAAAACTTTATATTTCATTAAATATTTCGAGGTTACTCTTTATTTAGCACAGTTAAGTTATTATTGTCCAGTGTTAGAATTAATGTTAATGAGGCATTTACCGTTTTAAAATTATATTAATTGGGAGATATGATGTTACTTGCTTCCAATAGTAAAAGTGTATAATAAAATTTAAATATCGTAAGTACAAACTGGTATTTTTAAATATTCCGGTTATTTATTAATTTCGTTTTCAATAGTTCTACACAATGTTTAAATTATCTATTCATAATGTGGTCAGCTGGTTTATCAAAGAAAATGAGCGAGCGTTTATTAAATAACACAATTTTTTTTTCAAACATTTAGCACCACCACCAAATCATCAGAAAATCTAGCAGCAGTACTTATGAGTGAAAAATGAGTTCATTGTTCCAATATACAGAGTAGCACATTCAGATAAAACAGGAGTACATGTTTTTAATTATTACTATCATCTATGCAATAGAGAAGTAATTGCCTGAATATATAGGGCGGATAGACCGAGAGATACACGGATAGACACATAGATGGATAGGAGCCAGATGACCAGGAACAGAGACAGGCGGACAGACAGATAGAATAGAATCAGGAAAGTTCAGATATTACTCGGAGTATTCCAACTGTAATTTTCAATGCTTACATCTCAATTAATATGAAATTTGAATTTATTTAATTTTTTGGGAAAATTGAAAATAAGGAAAAAAGCGTTTTTTCTTATGTTAACACATTATTCTCAAAATCACGGCATTTAGTTCTGTAACTTAAAACGTAAAGCGTTTATTTGATTTTTTTTAAATTCTATCCGTAGTATCAGAAAAAAACAGTTTGTTTAATTATATCAGCCTCTCATAATCTGGAAATATCTGTGTTATATCCAAGAACCAATCTAAATATTTTGCGTTTCTGGAAAAAGATGTCCGTCCCTTGGAAGGTTCATTTTCACTCAATTCTGTCAAAATGGACTATTCTATATCTCGATAAATTTCATTTCATTTATGAAAAAATAAAAAAGTTATATTCCTAAGGTCCAGTAAGTACCAAAGTATGAGCCTTTATTCAGCTATTATTTCCAGTAACGGCCCGGTAAAAGCCTAGTGAAGACCCATGCTTTGGTGTTTACTGGGGAGGTTTAAGTGGAACACTATGTTGATATTTAAATAATAGCTGAAGAAATTAATTTTCAATATTTGCATATATACAGGGTTATCCAACGAAAAGGCCCCACCCTATATTTTGTTTATTTTTCGAACTAGAAAAAAATGTTTTAAATAAAAGTTGTAGTGAATCAAATAAACTCTTTTAGAATCCCTGCAAAGAAAATACAGGTGGTCCTATAAAAGCGAGACAAACCAGAGTTATATTTTTTAAATGGAACGCCCTGTATTTTTTTTACATTTTTGTAATCTATGTTTTTGGTGATTTCAAATATATAAATATGTTGTATCTTATCTATGCATGGTTATCAGGTTCGCCATGGATGAAAAATAATTAATCTGATACGTATGTCTTACAAAATAATTTAACAAATTCAAAAAGCAAATTGTGTGGTTTCGTGTGTGATATTATTTGTAAAAACGTTTACTTTATCAGAGCGATACGATATATTCGCTATTTATAAAAAAATAACAAGAGCTCCTCAACGGGTAACATTTTTTTTGGTGTAGAGTGTATAATAGTAGTTATAATAATAATTATTAGACAGTTTATTAAATTATTCTGTAAGGGATGAGTGTCAAATTAAGTGTTTTTCATCCATGACTAAACTAATAGCCTGGCAGATGCTGGTAGTGTAAAATTTTCAATAAATAAAAAACAGAAAAAGATAACATAAAACATATCTATACATCTAAAATCACAAAAGAATACAGATTTCAAAAATGTAAAAAAATGTAGGGTATTCCATTTAAGAAAATGTAAGCTTCGTTTGTCCCGCTTTTATAGGACCACCTGTATATTCTTTGCAGAGATTCTAAAAGAGTTCATTTGATTCACTACAACTTTTATTTGAAACATGGAAAAATAAATAAAATATAGGAGTCGACCTATTCGTTGGATAACCCTGTATGTTCAATATATCATTTTCATTAATGATATTTATAAACTTGATGATAATTTTTTTTTAAACTGAGAGCGAAAAATTTGTTTTTCATTTTCAAATGCAACAAAATATTTCGGCATAATTTACCCACAAAAGAAATTTTAGGGCAAAAATTAAACTTCAACGCCATATTCGAAGCAGTAGAGATTTTTGGAAACCATTAACATTTAGGCCCTGTATATAGCCAAAAATGCGATTTAATAAATTGATTAAAAAAAAGTCACTCACCATATTGAAAAAAAATATTTACAAAAATTACGAACACAATAATCACAAGCAATGTGTATTTGGCTCACACACAATATCACACAAGCTCAAACTATACGTTGTAGATTTAAAGAGCGCGCTATAATTCGAATCACTCACCGCTTGTATCAAACTACTTCACTGAAATCAAGTAGCATATGAATTTCGCTGTGCTAAGGCCCCTACCAACGACATCCTATCTTTGTTTTACCCACCATATCTGTGTTTGACGGTCTTTATTTGATGTAAACATATAGCACAGCAAATTCGAAAGTTATTTGAATTCCTCTCCGTCTCACTCGTGTGAAGTGTATCGACATCCTTTTCTGAGTTGAAGGACTGTGATTACCTTTCTTTTCCTAGTTTTGAGGTAAATTGATATAGCCGGTGAGACTTCATGGGTTGTTTGATGTTAATTTGTTTTATAACAGTTATAGCTAATTTATTATTATTATTGTCATTTAAAAAATTGTAAAAATACAGATGTTCGCATTATGTAAGTGACGTTTTTTATAGTCTGGTTCACAGCAGCTCGTTTATGTAAAAAATGCATATGGTGATGTTAGCAGATGATAAGTTTCTATTTTTCATTATTTAATGCAAAAAAATATATACAGGGTGTTCCATAACTAAGTACGTTCCTTCAAAGGAATGATAGAACTAGAAAAAATTGTAAAAGTTAGAAAATAATAATTAGCAAAAACTTTATTGTTATTATATTTCGATTTAATTCCATATTTTTACCAAGAAAAGGATACCTAATTCGTTTTAAAGTATAGTTTTGTATTTAAACATTTGACTTAAATCAGTTCATAAGGTAGCTACAACCCCTTAAGTGGCAAGCATACATAGCTATTTGTCAATAAATTCATGTGAGGGTGAATTTTCTTCATAATTTTTTTCTTTTATTTACTTTAGAAGTTTAAAAGAGCAAAAAGTGTCAGTTTCAGAAACTACACAAAAAAAGGGGCTCTTACTAAATTTCAATAAGGGCCGTGGTTTTGGATTTAACTATATTTAAATAATGCAATATAGTCAATTTCTTAATTGTAACTAAATAGTGAGCCACGATAGAAAACAACTTTAGCTGTCAGTTTGACAAATTTATCAGTTCATTTTATAACAATTGTCTTTGTTTCATATTATAAGCGTATTTTTGTATTGAAATATTGTTGAAATTGTCATATTGTTGAACTGAATAAGATTTACAGGAAACAACTACTCAGCGGACATAAACCCCGACTCACGTTGAATTAAATCTGCAGATCTTGTTTGGCAGCTAAGATCATTTGTCAATTCCACATTAGACATAGACCGGTTTCGAACTTGTTATGTTCTCGTCTGTATGCCATAAGGGATGGAAAAGACACATAATAATAATAAACCAGGCTAGCCTAAAGCAGACTAAGTAAGACAGATATAGTGAGTGGTAAGTGTATCCCTCTGGTGGTCAATGCTACCACCCGTTAGATATCACTGATGTTTTAGTGACTGATAGCGACCTACAAAGCAGGTACCAAGAGCTGTGACTTCTAACCTTGATGGGCTAAACTATATACTGAATAAGATTTATAGGAAACAACTACTCAGCGGACAAAAGCTCCAACTTACATTGAATTAAACCTGCAAGTCTTGTTTGGTAACTAAGATCATTTGTCAGTTCCTCATTAGACATAGACCGATTTCGAACTTGTTATGTTCTCGTCAGTAAGTCCATAAGTAATAGAAAAGACAAATGATAATAGCAAACCAGGCTGGCCTAAAGCAGACTAAGCAAGAGTGTTGAAATTGTTATATTGTTGAAATATCATAAGCATTTAGTGAGTGTCAGATATATTTAACATTGGGCGAATGTAGGGAAAATTCGGGAAAGGCGGTGATATTGTATAGAGATGGATACCCTGATTGAAGACTGCCAATCAAGAGAACATTTCTCAATGTTGGTCGCCGTTTAAGAGAAACTGGTAATTTTACATGCAGTTGTAGGGGTTCTGGAAGACCAAGAACTATTAGAAACCGAAGAAAAGAAGAGTATATTTTAAATATCGTTTGAAATCACCTCAATACTAGCAACAGACGTTTAGCTTTAGAAGCTAATGTACATCGAAAATCATTTGAAAGAATCTCATCATTTACAGAAGGTGCAAGATTTGTAACCAGGAGACGAAATTCAAAGAACAGAATATTATCAATTGATGTTAGAAAAACTGCATATTTTGCTAACATCAATTAACAATATTCTGTTCTTTAATTTCATCCATGCAAGATGCAGGTTGTTTAAGAACCTGCTGCCTACCAGAAAGAAAATCGAT
Organism: Rhamnusium bicolor; assembly: GCA_029963845.1. Classification (NCBI taxonomy): domain Eukaryota; kingdom Metazoa; phylum Arthropoda; class Insecta; order Coleoptera; family Cerambycidae; genus Rhamnusium; species Rhamnusium bicolor. Next base: position 871,148 of record JANEYF010002575.1, on the reverse strand, counting down.
TGGAGTGTTGCCAAAATATTTAGGCCGACGCACAGTGGACGGAAACGCCAAAAAGCTGGCCAAAATTAAAAAAATGAAGATTTTTTTTTGAAATGGAAACGTTTGAAATCATTGTAGTGGTACCTCTAGCATTAGAAACGACGTTAATACCGGTCCGGGTTCACTACCTGAGCGAGGAAATTACTTATTGTGCGACCGTGCAGCGCGTCACTTCGGCAGCTCGCAACTCTTCAAAAAATCGATAAATTTTGTCTGCAGCGTAAAAATTGCAGTTTTCTGTGTCATAAGAATGGATTCTGCATCAGAAACTAAGTACAATTAAAATATCTCAGTATCAGATCAGTTTATTTATATGGTAATTAGTAAATAATTATCGAAGTGGAGTGCATTTTTGTACATGCAACGATTCGTAAACTCCACAAAAAAAGCCATAAGTTACGCGGTTGGTGATGGTTGGTCTTGAAACTTATTGGAATGTGTTCAATGAACATTTTTTCGAAAGTGTATAAAAAATTAGCTGCATCTTTTTGCATCTTTGTGAGATATTGACCAAATTGTGCGCGAATGCACGGATGCATGCACATTCGTGCACCATAAAGTGGGCTCCTTTTGAATGCGTTCTCATAATGTAATTCAGATAGTAATTGAATAAAATTAATTTTCAAAGTCATTACACATTTTTATTCCATTCCCCAGATCCTAATTTTCCCGAAACAAATGAAACACATGAATTCGCTTCAATTCAATAATAATTTTTGAACTATGTATATATTTTTGACCGTAATTTTTTTGAAATTCAATATGGGATTCTTCATCAGCGACCCAAAAAAAACTGTATACATAGTTTTGTAAAAATGCAGCGATAATTGGCGATTTTTGGTAAGTTTTGGGGGGATTTCATGGCCGCCATTTTGTTTTTTTCAATATTCAACTTCGGATTCGATCAGCGACACAAAAAAAACCCCTGTATGCACAATTTCAGTAAAATAGCTCAATGCCTTTATATTTTGGCCAGCTTTTCGGCGTTTCCGTCCACTTGTGCGACGCTATAGTTTTAAGTATAATATAGCAATATTACAGACTGATTATTTCAAGATATTTTAATAAAGAAATGGTATATGTTGCCAAAGATAAATAATTTGTGTCTAAAATTTACTGACCCTCTCTCGCATTTCAAATGTTTCATGAGCCTCAATACAGTATATCTGTTTTTCTGCAAAATCGTTTTGACCTAAGCAGACTTTCACTGTAGTAATTTGAATAACATTAACCAAAAATAGAAAATGAATAAGTGAAATACCTACGATGTTCAACAAAAATTCAATAAATAGTTTTCAAAGCCGCAACAACTTTGTTGTAATGAAGCCACAGTCTATTAAGCAATTTCATCTTTTTCAACACAATACATATAGATATCAAACTTAATTAAGAATAATTTAATTGAAATGCAACTAAAGATCTCTCCAATATCACAAAGATGTCGATTGTCCGGTTCTTGTTGTAAAGCCATATCAGCCACAGTTTCCTTTTGTAATTAATATAGGCCAGCATTTCGCCTTCTGTTCTAGCACCTGTTGAAACTTTAATATAATAACATTAACATTCACATACTGTTTTAGCAAATATTTTATTCAACCTCAACCCCAAAAATTATACAGTCTAAGCCTTATGTAATAAATGCCAAAATTTTACATTATAACCTTGTTGATTGTAGATAAAACCATTTGAAATTAATTAGAATTGCAATTTTTTAAGAATAATTCACTTGTGATCAATTCCCACGTTTATTCATTTATCACATATGAATTATCAAAAATAGGATAGAACAAAGAAGGGGAGTGGGGCAAAATGGAAAAATCAGCATAAGATTAAAGCTAATTTTATTTTAATAAATTTTATCTGTTTAAAAACTTTTAGATGCATAATATACAGAGTATTCCAGGTAATTCCACAAATTACTTAAAAACTAGAAAGTATCTTGAGGACTGCTTTAGTGGCTATGATTTTATATTTTGTATACGATGTAAATATTACATTTTGTTATGACACCTGGTTATTATGTTAAATTCTGAACAATTTCATATAATACGCTTATAAGGAGAGCCCATATCTTGAATAACATTGACGTAAAACTCAAGAACGTCATGGGAGGGTAGTACGAAATTGTAAAAATTATTACCCCTTTTTGTGGTTTACTGCCGATTCAACTGAAGAAGATTATACGTAGTGGTGTATGCATCACCGGCGATTTTGCTACGACCCCTAAGGGGGTGAAAATGGGTAAAATGTGTTTTCACAGATTCCTCAATATCTCTTAAGGTCTAGTGAGATATCGACATGGTTTTTGCTCACAAAGGTTGTCCATACAAATGTCTAAAAACATAAGGCAGCGCAAAAAAATGATCAAAATTAGAAGATTGTTAAATCGACGAGAAGCATTGAAAAAATTGTGCGAAATCGGACGATTCTTAAATCATAAGTGGTATACCATAATCGTGTCAAAATAGGAAAATAATAAATCTGTGGGAGACAGAGGGTTGATTTTTTCCCTAAAACCACACTATCCTGCAGGATTTCTCCCTGCGAATCGAATACAACCCTATATATGCAATAAGGGACGAGATATTCATTTTTTATTCTTTCAGCTCTAATTTTCAACATAAAATGCTAAATACCTTGATTTGCAGGGGAGATAGACGAATAATTTTTTCAAAAATTGAATAGTGTAAGCTGTTATTTTATGAAAATAAATCATGATAATATAACAAGAAAAAAGTTGAATCTGTTTTTTTGGAGTCTAAAAGAGCGTAGGTGTTTTTTATATCTAATTTCAAACGAACGACCAGTTTGACCCACATAAAAGACATTACAATCCAGATATATCAATTTATATACTCCTTTGCTAGTTTTGTCTTTAGAATTATACAGAATGTCTGAAAGCTTTGACTCTGATTTGAAACTACCTTTTATATTATGTTGTGATAATTTGTCAGCAATTTTTTTTGAAATTGTGCCAGAGTGTGTTAAATATACATATTTATTAGTATCGTGGTCTTTAATGTACGGGTAAATACTATAACAAGCCAATTTTAATTGTTTTTCAATAATTAAGTTATCTACAGTAATTTCCTGAAAACCATTGTTTAAGGCTACTGTTTTAATAGCGTATAGTGTTATAATTCAATTTTTAAATGGTCTTCTGAAAGGGGCAGTGGTAAAGCTCTCTGTATTATAGAATTATATGCTGCCAGTTTATGAGATTTGGTTTATGAGATTTGGGGCTTAACTGGCAGCATATTACTCCAATGTGTTTGAAATTTCGTATCTATAGGATCGGATGGAATAAAATATTAGAACAATAATAGGTACATAATAAGAAAAATATTCAAATTAACAACACAAACAAAACCACAAAAAAATTACAATTATTTATACAGGCTGTTTCAAGTTTAATTGAACAAACTTATAATTTGAATTCTGAACCTCGAAGTAAAAAAGTTTCCTATGGAGATATGTTCGAAACGCTTCGCTCAAGACTTACATTCCTCCTACGATGGAGGCTAAAATCAAGTTTTACATATTTTTCTCAAATTTGGAAAAAGATGAAAAAATTAATTTTTGGTAGAGAAATTTGCAATGCAATTCCAAGTAACCATGTGGATCGAAATTATTTTACTATTTTATTAAAAAAATGTCAGTTCGATGAAAAAAAATAAAAGCGACGAAAGAGTTTCTAAATAAATCAAGCTTTCCAATGCATACTTTATATGTAAGAATTCGGTAACGTTAAAAAGTTCGAATAAAATAATAAAATGGGAGTTGCTAATTTCACCCATTTTAACGAAAAGAGATGATTGAAAAAATTTCCTTTAGAAGCGGTCGTATGTTGAGAGAAAAATTTAAAATCTAATTTTGGCCTCCATCTTTAGAGAGGCGTAACTCTTGAAAGAAGCGTCTTCGAACATATCTCCATAAAAAGCATTTTTTATTTGTGGTCCCAATTCAGATTTTAAGTTTGTCTAGTTAATTCTGATACACTCTGTATAATAAGAACTGTGGCGCATTCTAATAACGTAAGGCTATTACGAATATTAGAGGACTACAAAAACGCCCAGTCAGTAGAGTAATCTCTTCAGGTAGCCAAGATTTAGACTTCAACCACAGTCCCCAGACTACTGTTTACGGCTACTCCACTTCAACATTTAGAGCGAGAGAATCCTGTCATTTTAGAACTATGCTAAAACAGCGATTTATAAGATAACTCAGTGAATTCCTCTGTTCAACATTTTATTACAAACAATGTGGATAAATGGCTGATTGTCAAATTATATACAAAGAAACATTTTACATTTTAGTATAATAAGTATGGATGTATATAAGAAAGTATACTTCTATTATTCAATATGAAAAATCAGCATATATTGGAAAAAAGAAATAAGTGCGTTAAAAATCAATTCCCATAAATAAAGATCAAAAAGTTTGTATGGAAGCAATAGCAAGGATTTTGTCAAAAGAAGAAATTCAAGATAAACAGATCCACATCTATCAAAATTTGGGATGGAGTTATGAAAGATTGGGCTCTCGATATGAAAAAGTAAATTGATCAAGATTATAAGGAAATTGTAGTTGTTTTTCTCGACAGGTGCTGAAAATTCGATAACATACATCTACCTTGGTTTGATAGTCGAAAAGGATCATGTCAGGCATATTGGCTTCGATTAGCATGACGGTCGGAAATGAGTAGTTCCAATAAATACGACATTTCTCGTTCTCGATAACGGACTCAATATCTTCAAGAATATAGGGAAGCATTGATGTAGGCCGAAATCGCATATATGGAGCAAGCTGAGTACTTGATATTGGGAAGCTCTATACGCTATATGCGGCTACGGTAGATCAAGGCGTTGATAACACCATACTGGCAGGCCATAATAAGTTCCTCGGTCTTCGACTAAAGACCGGCTAACCTGAGAAAATAGAATGTCAGTCTGGTCGATAAACCCAGTGTTTCTATGTTGTTATAGAAACCACAATGCTGGGGTTTATAGACGTGCTGCAGAAACAGCTTTTCGTGTTCAGTAGATCTGATTTTTATTTTCAGGCGATTTGGCTGAAGCTCAGTGACTAACTACATCAGCATCTCGCCGACCTTGCCTGGTGTCGAATGCGAGACTGAGTTGGATGCTTCAGCGAATATTTATCATCATGCGGGTATCTCTGTCTAATTGATCAATCTCGTCTGCCGTCGACTTCACTACTCTAAAGGAGTAGAGCAGAACTGGAATGGTAAGCGTATTAGTCGCAGACACCTTGTTCTTCCCCAAAAGTTCAGAAGACCAAATATTTCGGAGTCGGTGTCTGTACTTGCCACGGAGAGAATCCTTTGTGTGTTTAACATCCTGGATATGCCTTCGTTGCATACCCAGATAAGTATAGATCTCGCCTGCGAGATGCACATCTTCAGAGAACTCCCCACATCGTCCTCTTTTGAGGTGGACGACTGAACATTGGTCTAATCCGAACTCTATACCCATTTTCCGCGTGTATTCTTCGATCTTATGACGAAAAAACTCCATTGCCTAATTAGTATATAAATCGACAGCAAATCCTCATAACTAATCTGCCTATATTTAAGTAGAATATAAAATTGTTTACGTAACATCTATAAAGGCTAAGTACCTATGCTCATGCCGTTAAATATTATGAAATAGCAGTACTTACTTTACACAATTTCGTGATAATTTCTTGTCAATATTTCAATCAGTTTTAAGTTGTAGGTAAATAACTGGTTTCTATTAATAACATATGTTTATTCGATATATATCATATCACCTACCTGGAAGAAATATTTCACAAATTACCGTACTGTCTTACCGGTTCGGATATGAATAATAAAACGGTCTACCTAAAAATTTGTTGATTTCCTTGATAACATACAGAAATGCTTGTTAAAAGCTGAAAAGTGAAGCTGTTTGCCTTGCTCAACTAAAAACGCTTAAATGTGAGCGATATTTCTCGGGTGTTTCTGTAATAAATTTGCACTTACACGTGTTAAATGTAAATGGATTGCCACAGATATATTTATATGAATAGTAGTTACCAATTAATTAAATTATATTAAATATGACACTGAAATATTTATACAAGGTGTCTGTTTATTGCTTCAAACAAATCTGAGGTGGAAAATTTTGCATAAAAGTCATGTTGATTACTGATTAGGTAATCAAAAATTCTCAAAAGTACAAATTGAAACCTTTTTTCCAATTACAAATAGTTTTTTGGCATAGCTATGTTCCACACTTAACAATATATAGTATCCTAATCATTTGTTTTTTATATGTAATTTTAAAAATAAATAAACAGTAATTAGTCCATAATTTAATGTTTACATTATATATTCTGCGTATTAAATAACTAGTGCGAATAATATTTCCTTGTATCATGATGAATAACATTGGCAATATGCGAATATAGGACGTTATATAGAAACTGATTGCCTTGATTTTTTTTTGTGAACTTCCTATAAATCTTTACCAAATCGACAAAAATATTGTGCCACATTTCAAGGCAACATAGGAAAATAACACGACAGTTTTATCTTTGCTATTTAGATATTTTCTCTAAAAATATAACTTTGAAAAGCATCCATATTAATCCCTTTAATAATTTAAAATATTTCTATATAATTATTAGAGCTCGAAATCTAGGTATTGATGACGTCAAAACCAGGATTGGCTGTAGGTTGTGTCAGCGAGTAAATATCTTCATGCCTGTATCAATCAATCAATTAAAACAATATATTTAAATATTATATACAAAACAATCATTTCGACCTCCATGCCCAGAGCCAGCCAAATATCTACGGTACGATGCGCCGCCGTGGCATTTAAAGGGCTGGATATGGATGAAGTCGATTTGATATCTAAAAATTAAACTTAAGATACTAACACCTATCCTAAATTAAAAATGATGTAATTAATATATATCATTAAATACTTATGCCTAGGTTAAAAAATAACAAAATAACATTAAAAATAATTGATAAAAATGTTAAAAAAAATTATGATTAAAAAGATACTTCGCTGATAAATTTTGCTTATCAAGGAAGGGAAAATTCCAATCTCAAAAACACTTCTTAAGACAATTTGTCTGTTGAGAGGCTATGTCACACCGTTTAATTTGAGATTTTTTAACAATTTCTAATTTGATCCAAAAGTTATATATATAAAGAAATAATAAATTTTTCAATAAATAATTATAAATAAATTTTTACGGAAAAAAATAAACAAAAAGAAACGAAGAAAACGAAGATTAATTTGGAATTTTAGTGGGGATGGACTACAAGGGTTTTCAAAAGATAGGCAACGATTGGTATGGTAATTTATGTTTTATTCTAAAGGGTGTGTTATACTCCCTAATCTGTGTGATGTTGTTTAATAACAGACTATTTGACAATTGCTATTTATAAAATTGTTGTGAAATGTTTTTAATATAATCCGGTTATGGGTACAATGTCGTTATAACGCTTATGTTCTCTGATGAAGGTGTATCTATTCTAATTTGATATAAGGCGGAAATATTTATTTTCTAAAACCGAAAGTTTGTTTAATATCGTCACACACACGCTACACCACGCAAGCGCCGCATATGTTAGGGCCAGCCTCAATATACATGTGTATATTAATTTTTTTTATCCTACCCAGTTTACTACCCGTTGCATTGAGTGGAAATACACTTCTGGACAGAGCGTAAACCTTTCAGACGGTTTGATTAAATATGATTCGGAAATGTTAAACATTTGTCCAAATGTACCCCAAGATACTTGACGCTCTCTTCTGTTTGAATTTGGGCACCATTTATCGCAACTGGCGTCAAGATCTTAGTATTCAAAAAATTTTGAGAGAACACTATCGCCTCTGTCTTCCCCGAGTTAACCCTACCATCGATCATAGGACTAGGTCACACGTGTGAGCTTTTAATATCTGATTTGCCGCTTGAGCGCTCAAGTTATGGCTGAACATGGCCGTGTTGTCGGCGTACATGGCCAATTTTGTATTATGAAACTGTGGACAGTCAGAGACGTACAGATTAAATAATTTTTGTGCAAGGACCGACCCTTGCGGAACACCCGCACGTATGTTCCTCGGTGTTGAAAGCTTTCCATTCACTCTAACTTGTAGTGTTCTACCTGTCAAGTACGAGTAAACAAGGTTAATTATGTGGCGAGGAAAATTTAACCGGTGTAATTTACATATTAACCCCGAAAACCAGATGGAATCGAAGGCTTTCTCAATATTCAAGAGCACCATAGTCGTGCTCTTTCCGAAATTGTACTGCACCTTAACATCATTCACAATTGTGATAATCTGTTGTATGGTATTGTGCCCCACTCTTGAAAACAAACTGGTGAGGATCTTGAATGTTAAGCTCATCCTGCACAGCATTTATTCTGCTCAGGATGATCTTTTCCACTAATTTCGATATGGCTGACAGCAAAGATATAGGTCTATAGCTGCCAGGAAGTTTGGAACTCTTGCCAGGCTTCAAAATCGGACACACCATAGCAATTTTCCACGAAGTGGAAGACGCAGAATCGCGTCAATGGTGTATACAAGCTGCACTATACCTTTCTTCGGTAGATTCTTGAGCAGCTTATAATCGATGCCGTCTTTGCCTGGAGCATTTTTGAGGGCATCTTCATGATATCTAAGAATTGCCTGTATGACACAGTATATTTTACCTTGTAATTTTTTTTGCGAATTTCGTAATACCCAAAGTTGATAAAGTTAGTTTGTTATAAGTACTCAGTCAAAAAAGGCTAGAGGTATTGGAATATGTAACACTAAACATTAACACTAACACATACAAATAAGTATATTCACTACCAGTGTTACACTGAGGGAAATATCTGGCTTAAAATGACTAAAAAGCCTTAGTTTTTTCAATTAAATAAATATTTATTATTCTGCATTATATTTAATTCAGACAAATAAATATTTTTCATAATGTTGTTATAATAAGCATATTTCGAAGATTAGATTAATTGACAAAACTAAATGATTTATTTCAGGAATTCTCTTGGTATTTATTTTTTGTAATTAAATAATTATTTATAAGAAATAAATTTACTCATGAATAACACATTTGTATCTGCCACATTTATTACATCATTATATTTATTTCATAGAAAGGAATATTTACTATTAAAGTTTATACCCTAATAGCGGAAATAAATATTTAATTCTAATAAGAAATATTTATTCCTCATTAATAAATTTGTTTCTGAGAACTAAATGTTGGCCCTCTATCGGCGAAACCGCGGTAGCGCATTAAACAAGATTCAACAAGACGCCATTGTTCCCTTTTTCTCTTATTAAGAGCTTTATGTTAAGTGTTGTGTCCCTTTCGGTAGATGTATAGTTTATTAGAAAAATATGGGGGCTGGAAAGCCTCAAAGAAACTTTTAAATGTAAGTTTTTAATGTTTGTACGTGGTAATTTGTTTATCACAGCATATTAAAGTACCTAACCTAGCCAAAAACTGTTTAGTTGTGAAAATTTGTTCAGAGTTATTTATTTTTGTTATTTTTTTAATAAATATGTGTAAATATTTTTCATATATTGAATTTTGTTTACTTTTAACACAGAAATTTGTTTGTCTGTATCCTTAACCTGACACATCAATTAAAAATTAAAATAAACAAGCGGTAAAGAAAATTGAAAATTAATCTTTATTTGAACTTTTTACTATTATTTTTAAGTTAATAATAGACTCACTTATTTGGTATTTTTGAAAAGTTCCAATTAAGCATATTACAGTCAAAATAAGAAAAAAAATAAAAGGAAAATCTGTACTCAAATATATCGGTTTAGAATGTTCTTTTTTATTACTTTCTTTCTTGCATAAAAATAAATAGATTATTTTTTTAACTAGGTGTTATTTATAGACTGTATTATTTTATATTATTATTAGCATAAAATCTATAAGATATTTCGCAGTAATTTTCATTGTATTATTTTTTTCTTGTTCGTTTACGTTTTATTTTAAAGATTATATCCTCGCATCAATTCACTGCAAAACTTTTACTCGGTATAAACGGTTATAATGGCTGCATTTTCTGATATTTACAATTTTCCTGAATTTTCTCTTAAAATTTGACTTGGAAATCCAGATTTATATATAAAAAATTTGAGGTTTAACTGATTCTAATAAGACACATTAGTTAAAAAAAAATTTAGAACTTTATTAAGCATGAATACCTTAACACCTATGGAAGAAGAATTAACATAATAGATATATGTTTTAACATCATCGTGTCTATGGAGATATTATGAAGTTATAGTTCATGAGAGTAATTGATTATACTGATAGTGATATATTATGTATGTACCTACATCTACGCAAAATTATATATCTAACCTATCATTTTTTAGAATATGTTTTATTATAAACAACTCGTGAAGCATACATGTTTTTAATATAAAATACATTTTAATTCCGCAAATATATACCTACCATAACGTTGCTTTAATGACAAAACATCGAATATGCAAATTTACCGGTTTTGACTTTTCTGTTGGAAAATAATATATTTTTTTCAGTCTGCAGTGGTAAAACCGCAAATGCGAATATTGAATATTTTTTGAAATATTTTTATACTAGGAAACTTATACCTATAAATAAATTACCTTTGGATATTTAACAACAAATTGAACTTTTTTTCCCTTCTTCTGAAAAATTAGAAAAATGCACATTCGTTGTTTTGGCAGTGGACCGAGGATATGCTTTACAACTTGTGAAAAAAATAAAAAAAATATCTACTATAATTTTTAACAAAATTGATTTTTTAATACATTGTACTGTAGACAAATCGTGAGGCATACGTTTTTTAATATAAATCAAATTTTAGTTTCGCAAATATAAACCAGGTAAGTAAAAAATTTTATATATATGTTTTTGAATAGAAATGTTTTTAATTTTCTATATTCATTTATTTGTTGTATCCGTATAATTTGTCTTCGAACCTTCATTGGGTATTAAGTCGCTATTCTATATAAATTGTTTATATATTTTTTTTAAATAAACCATGCGTGGCAAAAGGATTGTTCAGATTGTTTTTTTCTCCAAAAAACCAACCTATGACTAATGCTTTTGGTGCAGAGATTTATTTAACAAATTCTTTAAATAATTTATAAGATGGTGGATACCCAAAGCAGGTGCGAGGAGAAATAGTTTTTTTATTATAAATAAATTAAACAGCGTTATTAACAAAAATTAACAATTTACTTAATATATTAATGAATATACGAAATTTTCATTGTTTTTGAGAAATAAATATTTGTTCACTATAAATAAATTAAAAACGGAATTAATTTTCCTGAAATTAATGTATTCATCAACAATAAATCCACACAATTTTCTGTAAAAAGTCTTATTCCTGAGAAATAAATATTTAATGCTCAGAAACAAATATTTAATGTTCAGAAACAAATGTTTAATGTTCACAAATAAATATTTAATGTTCAGAAACAAATATTTCTTACTAATAAGTATTTTGATTTAATTGATAATATTAAATATTCGGCTTTTAATCAAATAATTGCCTTAATTCTCCCAATTAAATGTTTAGTTCGCCAAATACAAATTGAAATAAAATTTATTTCTCCCAACTAAATCATTCTCTCAGTGTACCTACAAGATTAAAAGTATATTGTGTAACGATAATTCTAGCAAATTATAGTTACTACTTGGCTGTCCTTGTTTTCAATCAAAATGTTCTGATTTTTTGTTCATGCGCGAGTTAATCAGTTGAGGAGGGCGCTGGCGTGGGTGTTCTTCAAGTAGGAAGGTAAGTGTAGGGTAGCATTACTGTTAAATTATTAATTTGCAAATGTTTCGTAATTTCATTTTAAACTATTGGAGCATGTAGGGCATTCCTATATTCTTGACAAGTTATTTATTTCCTTATCTAGGTTTAATATAGATTTTTTTATCGAGCTGTATTAGTTCATCGTAAAGCCTGCAGATGAGTCGCCATATTTGCGCATCCTTTACGTTCAACTAACATTCTTGAGTTTGGATTGCCTTGCTAGCTCTATGAATAAAATTTATATATCTTATCCAATTAATAATTTCCTTATCGTACCTAGTCAATTAGTATTTTTATTGCTACTTTGCTATCCTCACCTACCTCTTGGACTCAAGTCATTTTAAATTTCTACTGGAGAACATGCAAAGCCTCGTGGAGATTGAAAAAGTCAAATAACATCAGTTAATTTCATTTTTTTTACCTTTACGAAGCTAAATATTTTGAATTTACTGATTCATATGGGTTGGTGCCTAGATTTTTAGCTATTGAAGAAAATAACATAATTCATTAAAGTTTATCCGATTGGACTAACATTTACCACCACTTTTATTCAAATCACATATGTTTTTAAGGTTACACCGTTCAATATAGCCTCTTATTTAGGTAAATCCACTTAGAGCTAATTAAAATATAAGCAGACTTAACCCTTTCATTATGCCTGCAACGCCTACGGACACTGGCCAGCCGCCATACTTGATGACGTCGTTACGTGAAAACGCACCAGATGGCGGGCAAGCACCCATGTAAAAAATTGTTATAAAATAACCCTCTAAAGGTCCCAGAAGAGAAAATTAGGGTACATCAATTTTCCTACAGAAATATTGCCAGGCTCAGGATTAATTCAGCTCAGAAGAAATTTTCTGTCTAATATTGTCACACTCCGCTCTACACAATTTCGCGCTATTGGTACATACGACTAGACGTTATGTAATGTACTGATGAACTGTATGTGTTTTCCTCCTTCCCATTATTCCCAGTTGACCCACATCACAGGTGCCTACGTTCATTCCCTGAACGGCATAAAACCCGTCACTGGAATCGATACCTACAGACAAAGGAAATAAATAACAACTCAATTGTCTTTCATTGTCAACAAGCAATTTAAAAGCACGGTTTTCTTTATATCCTTTGTTAGACTATTTTTTTACGATTATTGTTATCTGATTAAAAAATAACTAAATAAGTAAATAAATTAATAAACAATAATTCTATTTTACGTACACGTATACCATAAGCAAATAGAAGAAGTATCTTTTTTTACAAAATACTAATATTAGTTCTGGTGAGTGATTTATTCAACATAGAATTTTATTAACTGCTATAATTGATATTAAGATTAACACTACAGGTACAATAACAACAACAACTATCAATAAGTAATAATACATTTTCGACATGAAACGTTACCTTGCCAGTAGCCAGAAGTAAATAGAGAGTATAACAGAAGCCTTGAATAGTTTCCAAGTCAAATAATATTGTATATGAACAATATTATTGACCTATTAAGTGTTTTTATAATATTTAACTCTTAATCATAATTTAATTGCATTTCGTTGTTTTCTGCTGATTTTTATTTGCGAAACATTTTAGTACATGCCAATTTAGTTCTAAACAATAGAGTCCATCGGTTTTCTTTAATAATGGAACCTTGAAATGCACAAAAACGTGTTTTCAAGTAAGCAAAAGCTCATAACTGTTATATATACGAGGTGATCCACCGAAAAGGGTCCACCAGGTTTATGCCATTTTGGCTCAACGTTAAATAAAATGCTTGAATAGGCCGATTTTATTTTCAAGGGTGACACTTAAATTCACTATTTTCATTGGTACCATCTCAAACGGGGGTAATACTTACCCCTAAACTTTCAAATCGCAAGAGGGGTCAAGTGACACATCATTTTAAAGCCTGTTAAATTCATCTGGTGATGATTAAAACTAACTTTATGCTAACAATTTATATGATTCGGTTCGGTGAACCGTGACTCTCTAGCCAATAGAGATGACTATTTAGGATGGGTCGTCTGTCACTATTATATTATTTATACACTTTGTGATTTCCAAGTTTTCAAATAAATCCAGCTGTCTAGTATTTGTCACATTCCTATTAATCTTAAATTGCTAATATATATTTTATAGTTGTTCCCAAACGTATATTGGGTAACACTAGACTTATCTGTTCTACCATGTGTAAGATGAGCCATATGCTCCTTGAATCTAGTTTGAATTGACCGTCTAGTTTGTCCAACATACTTTTGATTACAGTCCTTACAGCTAATTTCGTAAATCCTCTACTTTTTGTTTGTTTCAATTTTGTCTTTTGTGTTGCCTATAAGTTGTTGTAGTTTACTTCCCGACGAATTAACCGCTATCTTTAGAAATCTTACCACGGGTGAATTAAGGGTCTTATGAAATCGATACAAATTTCGGATTTTCTCTTTTGTTTTGAATGGTCGAGGAATTTCGAGGTGCCTCTTTAAATTTTTGTTATTTCTTCTTTTTTGAGGGGGACGCTTAATAGGCGATGAACTAAAAAATATAATCTCGCCATTTTGTTTTGTACACAAAGATGAGAGTCCTTAAAGATATATTTTAAAGTACTGGTACTTTTCTGTGTTTGTCAAATTCTAACTTATTTTTAATATTCATTTAATTATTAATAAATAAAAATGATAGTTGTCCACAGTTTCTAATTTTATATGTGAATTTAACTGACGTCAAACGACTGTTTAATTTATAGGAATCGGAGAAACTGGAAACCATTTAGTACTTACAGCCTTCACCTACAAAAGGCGCGTGGGTTACAAGTTATAGTATTCAGTAATCATTCGGAACTCCCTGTCCAACACGGATCCGTGATTCGTTGTTGATCAAAACTTGTGTGTGTTACACATTGAGTTCAATGGTGTTATGTGAATTCGTGAATAAAAAAAGTGGAAATATCCATATTTGTGGCTTTTTGCAACAGTACAATTTGAATTCTACTGATTTTGTGCTCCATCTACTGAAAAATGTATAAATTAGTACATCATAATAGAGAAACAATTTCAAGCCATCACACACAGCTTTTTCACAGTAATATAATCATTCGCACTGCGATCCCCCCTCATGCTGGCAACAGACGGGCGAATGAAAACTGCGCATATCGCAAGTCGTGTATCTAGTGATCTGACTCAATCGGTATATTTTTTTACTGTTAAACATTATTTTAATTAGCAAGTAATAAGGGAGCGTGATTTAAATATTTTTGTAAGGTAATATCAGCACTGTGCTCGCTAAAACACATATAATTGGTTTTTCTACACACACGCAGTTAACAGAGCAAACATTTAAATATACCTACATTTATTTCAAGATTTGTGTGGAAAAAATCCTAATGTACTAGGATTCTAAATTAATAATTCAACAATATTAAAGCAGTTTTAATGTTTTAGCGAGAGTAATGTAACATTGTTGTATAACACACTCTATCGTTTCAATTTAACCTTAAATTCAGATACTTAATAGATAAATAATTTTATTAGATTTTTAAATTCTTAAAAGTGAATAGTTCAATAAAGGGAAGTGAACTGTGTATTTGCCTCCTATTTTTAATTAAAGTACTTTAATAGTCACAAGTAAATACTTAAATTAAAATAGATGTACTGTTTAATAACAGCAGGTAAACATAAATAATAATAGGTAAACAGTTTAATCTTAGCAACTGCTTTGCTCACTTATCCCTAGGATTACTAGGGTTAAGCAATATACTTTAGCTCTCTAGGTGAACAGTTTAATAACTACTAAAACATAGTTTAATAAATTCAGCAATAAACTTCACTTAACTCTATTAAATAATATCTGAAATATTTCCAACTAAAGTTGTTTACCTGTGGCAAGTGATTCGTTTCAGAAATATTCATTTACCTACTATATGTAACTTGTGTAGCTCTCCCAGGTAAAAAATTGTACTACATACAACTTTTTACCTACCGTAAGTGAATCTTCACTTACCGTTATTAAAGTTTTTCCTCAGTGCAGAAAACTTGTCTGTCTCCCTTTAAATGCCACGGTCTTCCAGTATTTTCGATGGTCCCGATAATTTAAGCATATATTAGGAGGAGGAAGAACTATTTAGTTAGAGCATGAGATTTTATCATGGTCCTTAATGGGGTGGCATTTAGAAGCAAACTAAAGTAAACGCATACGCAAAAAAAAGTATCAATAATAACAATTAAATAATATTAACAAAAGTTGGTTGAACTTACCCACATTTAGTAGAGATACCAATCAAGTCCAACAGCTAACAGTGAAACAGAGCTGGTTACAGAGTTAATAAAGTAAATTTGAGCGCCACGTGATGTGATCCTGATTAGGTATCGTTAGCTACTAGCAATTATCACTCAAAATCACGAAAAGGCAATAATCCGATTACAAGAGTGGAGTAGGTAATTTTCATAAATAAAAAGAAAGTGTGTACGGATAAGTATATACAAATATATTAAAAATACCATCTGTATACATAAAGTGTGCGTTTGTGTAAGTAAATTAATAAATCAATCGATAATAATATCCAGGTTAAAAAAAAGTACATCTAATTGACTGAGCAAAACTAATTTGTATATATTATGCACAACCCCGTATATAAAGATAACCCATATACTTATGTGTATGTGTATGTTTAATATAAATGGTTTTAAATTTAACTATTAAAGGCCAATGCGGTTGTAAACTGTTAGGCAAAATTTGATGGCCTTTAAACGTTTTCAGCACGCACAGTAGTGTCTATTATTTCCTCTAGGTGTACGAGAAATGTCCAAGCCAAAGAAAATTCTTATAGTAAGTACATATCAGGGTAACTGAGACTTCTAAAAATACACCAGGCAGGAGGTCAATCGGGTGTATTCAACCAAGGAATATTCCTAAATATATGTTCCCAGAATGTTCTAAGATGTTTAGCAATTTCTATCGGCATACAACAACAGATGTTTTAGATAAACCCCGCCAAGGAAAACCCTAAAATTAATACCACGATCTAATAGATACTCCATGTTTGAGTTAACAATAATCGTTATTTAGATAAATATAAATCTAGCATACCTCAATGAAGGGCTTCAGAAGATGCACTTGATGCAATGCAATCACTTTAAAGAAACGTTGTTCTAAATCCTCTTGCAGAGATAAGATTTTCATAACATAACAATACTAAATAATTATTAAACGGTAATATGAAAATCACAAAAAAAAAACGTTGAAAATGGATATATCCTAAAACTATGGATTACAAAAATAACTCTCCACTTTCGCACGATGAACTAAAGTCAAAGAAAAAATTGCCATTTAAAAAAAAAGGTAACAGTTTTTGCTAATCTGGAAATACCAAATAAATTGACGAACATTAACCAACTCTTGGGAAGGAAAAAAGTTATTAATTCTTAAAACAGTGAAATCAGACAAATCAAATGATTTAAACGATAGTGTTATAAAATGTCTTTCTGGAGAACTTTATTGCATTCGATAATATTACTTGATGAATGGGATTAAAAATCTAGCGCGCGCCTATGGTACGTCAGTAACAGTGGAAAAACATTGATATCCCTAAATACATATAAGAAACTACCGACGGATGCTTTTCAATACGACATACTTATATTAGAAGATATGTTAAGTTGACAAAACCATTTCATTTCTTTTCATTTTAATGGAGAATTTTAGTAAAATATATTTTTATAAAATTGAACTGTAGCAGCCTCCTTAGTTATTTAGAATGCTTGCCTACTCGATATGGTGCAACTGTTGTATATTAAGAGCAATCTGCAATTCTATTAAACTATGAACATATGATTAAGCGAACAAGTTCAGTAAATGTTACAATTAGGGTTAAAATCGATGAAGTTCGTGCAAATATATATTTTGTACACCTTCTATTGGTTTTATTAGCTGCTATTTTAATATTAAAACGAATCTTGATTTTATCAATATATTAGTGAGGAAAATCATCACACAATGAATTTAACAAAAGTTCTCTTGACATTTTAAATATGCATTATGCAAATTATAAACATGTATCTCAAAGTTCTTCACTGACGTCTAGCCAAATGTACTTGGCACCTATGAAGGTCTTACAGAAATATTGACTTTATATTTCCCTTCAGTCTTAATCTACCTGCTAAGGTAATTTCTCTGAAAATCTCTATATCCACCAGCTGCTAGAACATAATGTCGTATAATCAATACATAGATAAATGTTATCAGAAAAGATTTATCTAAAGCAGTTTACATTAAAATAAACCACAAGAATGTGTGTGTAGATATAACAAGACAATAATAATTATAAAATTATTTTATGTTAAACACCCTTTCACCGGAAGCCCTACTTGTATGTACCACACCCACTAGGGGAGATTAGCGCTTTTTTTGTTACATTTTAAACATTAGCGAAATATATAGAGTATCTCAAATATACTATTGATAAATTAAATCACAAATAAATTGATTTGGTTAAAGATTTTTGATTTGTTTAATTCAATTAATATATTACCAATTGTTACGTAAGTAAAACAAATTTGTTTGCAGAGCAGTAAGACCAAGTTGGAAACTAACAAACATTGTAGTGACTATTCATGGTAAAATTAAAAAGGTATGTTATAATCTATTGCGCATAGTCAGTAAAGTATCAACTGTTTCTTATTGCTTTACGCGTGCTCGTCCTGGAATTTGTTTACTCGTTCAGTAAAATACCACTTTCGGGACTTGTTTCCTAAATAACTATTAAATACCATATTTCGGCAAGTCCATTTCTTAGTTGAGTTATTTCTATATACATACATCTAAGTTACTGTTATTAGGAAATTGTACCTCATACTCCCCTACATTATAAAATTGAGAATTTATTATGCAACTATATGCAAACATGTTCCACGGCCGTTCAGTTGTATTAGTTATTAATAATAATACACAAATAGTTCGAATTACATTGTATTGTCCATAGCTATAGGAGTGATCTTTTCAATGTCTGCCTTTATTTTGTCCTTCAGATTATCAAGATTATTAGGTCAATTTTGGGAGATATTGTTTTTAAGCTGTTCTTGTAAAAATAATCCAAAGGAATCATATCCGCAGATATCTTTCAATAGCACTTCTTCCTGTCTATCTTCCTGGAAGCATATCAACTAGGTATGCGCTCAACTCCATAGTATAGAGTACGTTCTCAATTCCTGTCTGCATGAACGAGTATTATGTTATTATGTAAAATCTGTAGGTATCCATCAGCAGTTAGATCTTAACCTAATGAAATGTCATCTAACAGTTTCTATTAACACATTAATCTTCCACCGATTTTAAGTATGAGGCTATTCCATTCAGTGCAGTAAGCTTTACTCCTTGACCAATATCGATAATTGTGCGAGTATTTACCGACCTGTTGAGACAAAAGGTGGTCTCATCAGAAAAAAACAATTATGTATGTTCATTATTGTCGCATTTTTCCAGCATTCTTTTAAAAATCTGATCTCTCCAAATGAAATTGACTTCGCTTAATTATTATAATTAATGTCCGTTGTGGACGTAGAACTTGTTTTACCTCAGTAAATATTTAACGGTTAGAAAATACCGCAGAATTTAATGCATGATCTCGTGTTCAAACTTGAGAAACGGCAATAAAATGTCAAACGATTTATCCTCCATTGGTGGCTTTTTCTGGTCTTCCAAATTTTGTAGGCTTTAATACTGCCACTGTCTCTAAAGTTTCTAACGAAGCCACCAACAATAAGTCTTAAAGTAATCGTGTTTGGATAAGATAAAATACAAAGCTAATCATGCGTCTTTCTTCTTCACAACCGACCATTATTATTATTATTTTTGATTTCCAATTTTTAAAAGAAATCCATTGAAATGTAGATTCAAAATACCTAAAATTTATTTGATTAAAAATTTGCAGTAAAAAATACTAGTTAAAAGCTTTTTATTACTAAAATTAGGAGACTTTAATGATTGATCAGGAGACAAACTGACTACAAAGAAATGAAAAAGAGCCCAAAATTTGGTATATAACGTACTGCAGGATATTACTGAGATATCTTTCACCTTCCTTATTGTCTATATTTTAACTTAAAGATGTAGTGTATGGAATTAATGCATAAAAAAAAGATGCATATTTGATATAAAAATATATTTGTCTACCGGAAGCGCATTACAAATTAATCCTGAATCTGTCCGATGTAAGCAATCAGGATACATATAAAATCCATTGAAATATAGTGACACTTCACTTTTATTAGTTAAATTAGGGAGACTTATAACGAATCTTTTTTTCTTTCTTCGCTATTTTAACTAACTTTAATGATTCAAATGAAACAACATAAAAAAACACATACATATATTCAGAATATACCACATAACAGTCAGGGCGTGGTTAGCAAATAATAAACTAGGTATAAATACATAAATTCAAACTTCAGAAAATCCTCGAATCATATCACTTAACAAGTTTGTTTTAGGGCGCCACCCGCTTTTCTTTTTCGTTTCTATAAAAGTCTACAAAGTTACACACACTAGTGCCGTTGAAAAGGGGAAAGAACGGTTGTGTTTTCACTAAAGTGTCTCGCACAGCTCAATAGCAAATTAAAAAAAGTCTAGGGGGCTTTCTCCACCTCTAGTTCATTGGACAGGCAAATCAGCCCTTTGATGCCAGCTTTAATTTTTAAATAGGCACCTATTTTAATAATAATAATAAGAAGGGATCCTACCTTCTCACACAGCTTTCTATGTAGTAACTACTTTACCATAATACATAGCTTCACCAGAACAAATCGTGAAACCAGCTCAGCAACGTACACTCACTTGCTCAAAGTCTCACTCCAGACTGCTCCATAAAACATAAGATAACGTAGTACAACGTAAGAGACCATAAAACACACATCTGCTCGGGACCGTGGCCTCCCCAACGTCTGCCTCCGAAACCTCACTGTTCTCTTACTATCGTTCCCCCCTTGTCCCTCACACAGCGGAGTTCGCGCGGGTGCACTAGAGGTCCAGTGTCGCACACATTATCAAAGATTTGCAAATTCACAAATTAATAAAAGAGGTTCAGTGTCGCACATATTATCAAAGATTTACAAATTTACAAATCTACAAATTTAATAAAAGTCGGTTCTAGAATTTGTAAGGTTGACCTCCAACCAAATTATGCAATTAGCATTAAATAAAACGAAAGTTAATTAAATCTAGAAATGGACCGTTACACTCCCCTCTCCTTCACAAGAGGGATTCCTATCCCGACTAAAATTCTAGCGGGCGAAAGGGAGGCAGTCACAAGGTCGTTAAACACGACTATACTCAATCTAAGTTACTTTAGGGTCTGGTATCTGATACCGCAACCTATACGCATTTATATCGTAAAACAACGTACCCAGTGGCACGAGTACGCTACGGTAAATTAATACGTAAACATAAGTCACGCAAGGTAAAGTAACACAAGGTAAGACAACATAAACATACAAAAGATAAGGTAACGCAACGTAAGGTAACGCAAGGTAAGATAACGTAAACATACTAAAGATAAGGTAACGCAACGTACGGTAACACAACATAAGGTAACGCAACGTACGGTAACACAACGTAAGGTATCGCAAACATACGAAAGGTAAGGTAACGAAAACATACAAAAGGTAAAGTAACGTACATCAAAACGAAATGACACAATGTAAAAAAATATGCAAAAGATATCATAATGCAAAGATAACTAACATAGGTCAACACGTCTGAACGTACTAATAAACGCAAATGAATTAAAGATAAGTTAAGCCCATGTACTCAAATTTTATCGAAGAACGTACATAGGAGCTTTGGGGTAAGTCGTCAAAGTGACAAAGGTTGGCTTTAAGATTCTAAATGTACCAACATCCTTAAGGGTTGTTGTCTAGATCCGACAACTCGTAGACCAGCGGCGAAATTACTCTAGCCACCCTACTGGCGGAATATTTCGACGATGATGTTTAGAAAAAAATAAAAAATGCTTGGAAACATCCAATAGGAAGTGATTCTTCTTCCAAACAATGTCACCCTGTGAAAATCTCAAAGGGCGCTTACGCAGATTATATTGTTGGGCATTTGTTTCAAATGCCGCATGAAGGCGCTTCTTTATGTCCTCATACATCTAGAAGAAGGGACATATCTTTGGCCCAGAACAAATTATTTCTGACCACGAGGATTTCGAAGTTCATCTTCGATGAATAAAAGTCGACTGACACGACACGTGTCCTCCAACAACTAAGATAAGATAACGCAAGGGAACGTAACGAAAGGTAACATAACGCAAGGTAAGATAACGTAAGGTAACAAAATGTAATGTATACATAAAGGTAAGATAACGTACTTAACTATGAACTCAACACATACAGCACATATAATCTCATAGAAACGTATACAAACGCATACAAACGTAAACAAATTCATACAAACGTATGCTAACTCATACAAACTCATACAAACGTATACGCACACACAAACGCATACAAACGTATACAAACGCATACACGTAGGGGTGTACTTGAACACGAGCGTCTACTCAGAAAATTCTCTAAAGGAGTAGCGCAATTCGGTAACACTAATGGTATGTCCTGTAGGACAAAGTATATAAAGATACTCGCAAATTTAGAGTATCTAACGCAAAGAATACAAGGTGGCGTGTATAAACACACCAAAAAAACGAGGTAAAGTACGTGAATACAATTAACCCTAAAGAAAGCACATAACGACACACGTACGCGAAGGCAACATATCGTACTCAAACCTAAACAACATAACATAACACATATAAAGGCAAATACACAGAAAGGTAACGTACTTAACTGTAAATGGAGCAAGGAAACTCACATAAACATACATAAACGTAAAACGGAAAGATAACGTACATATAAGATAACGTAAATATAAGAGAACCTAAATGTAAGATAACTCAAATGTATGCAGAAAAATACTAGGTATCATACATAAGACACTCATACGAAAAGATATAAACTAAATGTAGATTATACACGGCAGCTCACACAAATATACTTAACACACATGCACTTTAGGACAGACCCTTCTTTGCCTGCCAAGGCAGCACGCCACTGTGCTCGTGAAAGCAAATTGGTCTCTTGTCGCGCTACCACACAAACGAAAATCAAACCAAGCTCTGTGTTTTCAGATTCATGAAATTCCATGCCAAATAAAAAACACAAAACTCGCGAAAATGAAGTAACAAAATTCGTTACTGAAGGACAAAATAATAATTCGTCCAAAGGATGCCAAACGTGGCAAAAAGTCTAAAAATAAAAAAACCCCAACTCAATTTTCTTATTAAGAATAAGTTAACAAATACCATGAAAATCTTTTATGAGCAAATAATCTGCTGCAATGTACCTAGATACCAGAAATCCCTATAATAATTATGTAAATTATAACCCGAATAATGAAATTATAAAACAAAATGTTTACACATATACATATGTTTTTAGATACTCCTCGTATGTAAATTTTGAAATTTCAAACAAAAAAATACGCGCAATAAATAAAAATACAATTTCCAGGTACCTCCGTTTTGCCTGTAAAATTTTATTTCCTGTCTAAGAATTAAATTTAATTATTTCAGACAAGGTCAAGAAAATAGAAAATAAAATTAAATTAAATCTTGCAACACAAAACTGTTAAACTGATCCGTTTCTAGATACAATTTACTTACTTGTTGCGAAATAAAATAAAAAACTTATGGTTAATCAGTAAACACTCGATACTACCTGCTACTTCCTGTCGCAGGACCCAAAGTCGCAATAAAAAACTGCCGCCGAGGTTTTAAATTCTAAACCCGACTGAAATGTAACATATGCATAAAATATCAAACAAGTACATACAAAGAAACATTATATCTTTAAATGCAAATAAAATAATACGCAAAAACGTAAAATACAAAGGTATCTTCACATATGTAAAATAATAGCAAATCGCAACAGAACACATCAAATACAAAATTATACCTAAAGAATCAAAAACATTTTCTAGTTTATTTCCTGCTATAATTAATTTTCATTAATTAATCGAGCCCCACGTTGGGCGCCAATTTATAACGAATCTTTTTTTCTTTCTTCGCTATTTTAACTAACTTTAATGATTCAAATGAAACAACATAAAAAAACACATACATATATTCAGAATATACCACATAACAGTCAGGGCGTGGTTAGCAAATAAAAAACTAGGTATAAATACATAAATTCAAACTTCAGAAAATCCTCGAATCATATCACTTAACAAGTTTGTTTTAGGGCGCCACCCGCTTTTCTTTTTCGTTTCTATAAAAGTCTACAAAGTTACACACACTAGTGCCGTTGAAAAGGGGAAAGAACGGTTGTGTTTTCACTAAAGTGTCTCGCACAGCTCAATAGCAAATTAAAAAAAGTCTAGGGGGCTTTCTCCACCTCTAGTTCATTGGACAGGCAAATCAGCCCTTTGATGCCAGCTTTAATTTTTAAATAGGCACCTATTTTAATAATAATAATAAGAAGGGATCCTACCTTCTCACACAGCTTTCTATGTAGTAACTACTTTACCATAATACATAGCTTCACCAGAACAAATCGTGAAACCAGCTCAGCAACGTACACTCACGTGCTCAAAGTCTCACTCCAGACTGCTCCATAAAACATAAGATAACGTAGTACAACGTAAGAGACCATAAAACACACATCTGCTCGGGACCGTGGCCTCCCAGCGTCTGCCTCCGAAACCTCACTGTTCTCTTACTATCGTTCCCCCTTGTCCCTCACACAGCGGAGTTCGCGCGGGTGCACTAGAGGTCCAGTGTCGCACACATTATCAAAGATTTGCAAATTCACAAATTAATAAAAGAGGTTCAGTGTCGCACATATTATCAAAGATTTACAAATTTACAAATCTACAAATTTAATAAAAGTCGGTTCTAGAATTTGTAAGGTTGACCTCCAACCAAATTATGCAATTAGCATTAAATAAAACGAAAGTTAATTAAATCTAGAAATGGACCGTTACAGACTTCAACGATTGATCTAAACACAAACCGACTACAAACGAATAATATTAGCTCAAAATATTATGTGTCACTGAGATATGGTTTACCGCCTTTATTTTAATTTAAAAATATGATACATAAAAAGATGTATATCTGATATAAAAAAAAATGTCAGCTTTCAAAAAATTTCGCTCCCTGAACACAAGAGGATTCGAGTCACTTCAATAATGCGAGTTGTGTCAATTTAAAAGTCCATTTGTGGTAAATTTAGCTTCATTTGACCATATAATATTTCCCAAATAAGAATCATCGCCTACAGACCCTATTAGAATAAATTCACAAACATGTGAAATTTATGTTTAATTAAGATTCGATGATATATATATATATATATATATATATATATATATATATATATATATATATATCCATATCCATTTGCAATTTTTGCATTTTCCACCGTGCAATTTTTTTTCTTTTTGCGGACGGTACCCGATAATTCATTGTTTTTTTTTTACTGTAATGTAAATATACCCGCGTTTAACTCATTCTCTGTTCGTATTCATTTTCCTGGGTCCGGCATCCCACGCAGGTTGCTATAGTTGCCCGCGTGTGCGATGCTTGGACGATGCTCTCATACCAGAGTCATCCAAGTGGAAGCCACAAAGGTGCGACTGGCTCCCTCGTCAGTGGTTTTCCTTTAGTGTCTTTTTTGAGTTTTGTCCATCATTTTAACTCAGCTACACCGTGCTGATGAAGACCAATTAGTCAGAAACACGTCTCCACGGTTTGCATCTTTCTGCCATTTGCAATTTTTGCATTTTCCACCGTGCAATTTTTTTTCTTTTTGCGGGCGGTACCCGATAATTCATTGTTTTTTTGTTTTTATATATATATATATATATATATATATATATATATATATATATATATATATATATATATATATATATATATATATATATATATATATATATATATATATATATATATATATATATATATATATATATATATATATATATATATATATATATACATATGTGTCTAAAATTTTAAAAGATCCCTTTTCCTTATTTAAAATAAAAACCTAAATCTAGGTAAAAATTCCATAGATCTGGCATCAATGTTTACAATTGATATAAGCGAATGTCTTATATTAACATAATAATAGTAATAATAGAAACAATTCTAAAACTTAATATAATTGTATTTCCAAAATTGCATGCATAATTGAATTTTCTAGTACGCCCCTGGTAATAACTACCAAACACCTCCACTTTCATCTTCAATTCAAACAATTAATAATTACCATTAAACCGTTCGGTTCCTCTAATTATTTACAATTTCTTTTGCTGGTGCTAACAACTTATATAATTTTTATTTTGCAATATTAAACAACTTTCATTATCTGTTACTTTTAGAATTAACTACAGGCTAATTTAAGACTTCAACCCAAATTTTAAAAAGCGGTTAGTCATTTTTTTGCAAAGCTTGTGATTATACAGTAATCCTATTATTTGAGAATCCAATTACCATTGGGGCCCTACCATTTTTAAATAATAATGGAAAATAATGAGTAATCTTATGTAATGTAAATCGGTATTATTTTAGTACAAATTTGCCTTTGTTCTAGTATTATTTTCATTAAACCGGAGGTGGGTGGTGAAATTTAGGTGATGCCATGTCTAATTATTGGAGCATGGTATTCAAGCGATACTTTATGGCATAACTATAAGATTAAATAAAAGAGTTTTAACACGTTGACTGCGTTGTCGGTCCACGGAGACCGATGCCAGGCATTCTTTTGGTGCGTAGTGTTTCCCACCAAAACTCTGTTACTTCCGTATTTTATTGCTTTATTGAAAATGGGTCTTTAAATAATTATTAGTAGCAAAATGTATCATTTAGATTGAATTTTCATAAAATATTGATAACTAGGTTTCGGTCCTCGGAGACCGATACCGCACTGAAGAAATAAATGTAACACTTGCTTGCGGTATCGGTCGCCAGGGACTTATGCTAAATTATATAGGAGACATGTTGATTCTTGTCGTTACCCCACTATTCATTCATTGCTGCAATATATGTGAGTGTAATTCAGTCTATTAGTAAACGTGGTGACATAAGGTCGTACGCAATGGGTTCCCGGGTAAGAAAAAATGCTGTCTATGGCTCTTGAAAATGAAGCTGACACTCAAATTGAACCTAATAAAAGTAGTGCCGTAGAGAACGCTCAAGAATTTCAGGATCTGAATCCAGAAGTTGAAACAATATAAGATAACGAATAGGAAGAGTTTGCAGATTTTAGTAGTGATGATTCTTTGATTGACAAAGATTACTCGGCGTCTTCAGAGTCGACCGATATAAGTACTGATAGTGATAGCAATTTCGATACTGAGATCGAAGAAGAAAGTGGTAAATATGAAAATATTTTTTTGTGAGCTAATTTTCATTTAGATTGCTTTTAGGTGTAGATAATAGTGAGAGTACGAGCACTAATACCAGTAGCCAAAACCTCGCAATTTTTCAAGATGAAAATGCTTGGCATGATGTTATGTCATCGAAACCTACCTTCGATTTGTGCAAAGTTTCACCAACATTCAATTTTAATGTAAGTGATATAAAAAACCTATTGGATCTATATCAATTATTTTTGAGGAATGACCTTTTTGAATTTAATCGTTGAAGAAACAAACATATTTGCTAGGCAGTTTTTAGAGAAAGGGTCTACGTCTAAGTCCAGAATGAGGTTGTGGACTGACACTGACAGAAATGAAATACTACGTTTCTTTGCCATCATCATAGTTATGGGGTTAAATCAGTTACCAATATTTAACTCATATTGGTCGAAAGATCCCATGTAAAGAAATAAATTTGTTGCAAAAAATCATGAAGCGTGATCGATTTTTATTATTGTTAAGATGCATACACTTTTGCAACAACAATGATCCCCTTTTAGATATGAATGATCGTCTTTACAAGCTAAAAGAACCTCTAAATATATTGAATAAAAACTTCAAATCTGTTCTTGAACCTGGAAAGATCCTAGTAATTGACGAATCTATGATTCCCTTTAGGGGTAGATTATTGTTTCGACAATATATTCCGAATAAAACCCATAAATACGGGATAGAAATATACAAGTTATGTACTGTGCATGGTTACACAAATAATGTTATTGTGTATACGGGAAAAAATCAAAAAGTTGCAGGTCAAGGCCATTCCGAAACTATAGTTCACGATCTTTTGAAATCGGTTGAAAAAAAGGGCATTACTTATTTGCGGATAATTTTTATTAGTCTATCACTGGCAAAATCACTTTTTTGAGGAGAAGGTGTTGTACTTGTTATGTTCTCGTCAGTATGCCATAAATAATGGAAAAGGCAAATAATGATGGCAAATCAAGCTAACCCTAAAGCAGACAAAGCAAGACAGACGTAGTGAGTGATAAGTGTAGCCGTCTAGTGGTCTTATCACTTATCACTCACTATGTCTGTCTTGCTTAGTCTGCTTTATTCTAGCCTGGTTTGCTATTATTATTTGTCTTTTCCATTACTTATGGCATACTGACGAGAACATAACAAGTTCTAAACCAGTCTATGTCTAGTGAGGAATTGATCTTAGCTACCAAACAAGACCTGTAGGTTTAATTCAACGCAGGTGGGGGCTTTTGTACGCTGAGTAGTTGTCTCCTGTAAATCTTATTCAGTTTCATTGAAGTGGCAATAAACGACGAAGGCTAACATTTGTCGATACTTTTTGATAACACTAGGAAATATCAGAAGCGTTATTGACACTGACAAAGTATTCTGTTATGCGATCTGCGAATACCGACCACCAGTATTTCTTTATTTAAGTACATGAATGGAAAATGCACAAAACAACCCATTATTGGTATAAATACATTTGGAGTTAACCCCAAAAATTTTCCCAATTTTTTGGACTTCCCAAAGCAGAAGATTTTACTGCGCATTGGATCAGGAGATCATCAGCAGCACTTTTTGCAGATGTAAGAGCAGACTTGAAATAAAAATACACGGTGAGTGAAAATATAGTAACAGAAGTATATGTGGAGAATTCCATCGGAACCAAAAAAGGAGACAGCTTCTAAAATTTTTGAGGAATTCAATATTATGCCCAATGCTACAATTATTAGCTCCAATACCAAATCGATTTCATCTCAAAGGTGTTCTTTGGAAGTAACCTTTTCCAACTGACCCAGCTGTGCCATAAATGTTTATAACAATAAATAATAGTACACAGTTTTTTATTATTACTGTAAGCGTTTTAAATAAAAGAAAGTTTTGCATTTTTTATTACTATTTTAATTAATCGCGGTTGTCACTACTTTGTCACACTAGTGGGGATAGTGACAGTAACCTGTCATTTTTCTCACACAAAATCAGTGGGAACAGTTACACTTTCTGCACTGAGATAGAAAATGTTATTTTTACAACATTTGACAAATTGAAAGTATAAGAACTTGTTTTAAATATAAATTTTACTTTACGCAGAAATTGAGTTTCACATATTTAAATTGATATTATTGTACCACATTTCAATTAGTTCTCGTTATGGTTGCATTCATATTAAGTAAACATTAATGAAAATAAACATTTATCACTATTTTTACATGAATGACAACCATACACAACAATATCTAATATTTTAATGGGGTTTCATAATGAAATCACGTACTTTTTTATATTTAAAATTAAAACGTAAGAAGGTTCATGAAACCAATAATCTTATTGTATTATTAAAAATGATTACATGTTAGTCTCATTAGGAATCTTTTTAATTACCAGTTAACTTCATAATAATCCTATTTAACTGCCTAATTATTTTGCTAAGTGTAATAATTTTCTATTTCCTACTGCAATATATTTGTAAGTTTACCAAGATGATATAGATAAAATACAGGAAATTCCAAAAATGGACTCAGAATGATCGCCTTCTGCATTTGGTCTGCCAGCCACTCGGCTGATTTTTGTCAGTCCGGTATGGTCTTCATTTCCAAGAGTAGCGTAGGTTTTATCCCTCCGATTATTAGGACGACCATTTTTACCGAGTAGCCTGGGTACAGCACTTGGAGCTCGTACCGGATATCGCGATATTTGGTCCGTTTCTCCTCCTCCTTCAAGGTGATGTTTTTCTTCGCAGGTGCCGAGAACTCGATGACATACATCACCTTGAGTTGATGGTTGAGGAGGACCATGTCAGGCTTGTTGGCTTGGATAAGCCTGACCGTCGGGAACGAGTAGTTTCAGCTAATCCGGCATTTCTCGTTCTCGACAACGGACTCAATATCTCCGGGGACGTAAGGCAGCACTGGTGTCTGGTCTACCCCATACGAGTGCCTTAGATTACCATCTAAGGCACCAGTAGTATAGCACTCGTAATGCCGCGTTATATAACTAAGCTATTAAACCCAATTTTAATTTAAACTATAAAATTATTAACTGATATTTAAATGTTGTTTCTAATAAATTTTCTTGTCACTAAAACTTCCTAAATGTTGATAATATTGGGGGGTAAGTGGATACAAAAAAAATGGAGGCTAAAAGAGAAATTCTGACTTTATATTCAGAATGAGTACCTCCAAAAACATAAGGAACATCAACAATTGGGCATTTAAGAAAATCACTGTCGACCGGTTGAATTAGAATTCAAAAATAAATTGTACTTATCAAAATAAGAAAAAATCATATAAACATCGTTCTAAAATTATTTTCCCAACCCAATATAAATTATTGGTCTACGCTTAGAGTTTGATAACTTTTTTCTGATTTTATCAAATAATGAAACTCAATAATTCTATTCAAAAATCTTAATTCCAACAAAGATTTCGAGAAGTAAGTTAAAATATTTCTTATTACAAATTCCAACCAGTAAAAACCACAAAAATTGCACTATCAAAAAAACATATTTTATGTTTTTAATATTTTTTATTTAAATAGTCCTTGATCACCCTGTATCTCGGAAATCAATCGTTACAGGACCTATCTTCATAGGAACTTGTCATACTTTGGCGTAAGAAGTATGCTCCTGAATATGTGCCGTCTATGTTTGGAACACACTGTATAAGCATTTCATTATTAGCGGTGTAAAAATTATACATATTTTTGGATGTCATACTTATATAAAATAAGTAATTTGAGCATGGGCATGTTCTTTGGAGTGTTTAATAATATTTGCATATTTTTTATACCATTTTTTGTCATTATGTAATAATATTCAAATGACGTTCTCATAAATATGGGCCACCATCCACAGTCACACTCTACATTAACCAAATTTTGTAAATGTTTATATTTAGTAGGTTAACAAACTACTGATCCACTTATTTAACTCGAGAGCAGTCAGCTTTGCATTGGTATTCTTTTACCTTTTAGTTTTCTTTAATTTAATTGATAAATTATTCATCAGTGTGTATCTTTTTGCAATTATAATGGCGCTAGTACGGATATGTGCTATAAAGCTATTAATTTATATTATTATTGGTGTGAGTGAAACGTATGAAACGTTATTCAACATACAGGTATTCAGAATAAATATTGTATCTTTCATTTTTAATCTGTGGAATATTACGGTTACGGATATATAATACATCAGTTCTTAAATGGCATACTGTTTCTTAAATTTTGTATAAAGTAATGGGAATAGTAATGGTGAAGGAGGCTCACGGTTCGTCAACAATACGGTTATCGCATTTAATAAAACTATGGTGGGGGGAAACATCAATGACGCCACAAAGTGCATTTTCGCTTTTCGTTCCAAGTGTTTATTTTTATATTTGTGTTATTTTAAGTTTTTTAACCTTCTCTATAAAGTATTCGTAAAGTATTCAGAATTCGAAAAAAAAAACCAATATTAAAAACTTAAAACAAGACAAATAATAATAACACCACATGAAATTACAACCCCCTTTATCCCTGAAGGTCTGGAATGACCTTGTGTAGGAGAGAGCTACACATTTAGAGACAATGGACACACACACCCAATATTCGAGTATACTACGATTAATCTCTCTCACAGAAAAATCCCAGCTCATCGACCGGGAATCGAACCCGGGACCCCGAAGTTTCGAGGCAAGTACGTTACCTCTAGACCACGGAGCCAATGCAAAAATAAACACTTCGAAGGAAAAGCGAAAAAGACCATTTTGACGTCATTGACGTGTCCCCCACCATAATTTTATTAAATGCGACAACCGCTTTGTTTATGAACCGTGGGGGAGGCTGACGCCTGGCAAGTAGACCACTGATGGGCCATTTTTACTAACCCCCAGCCATGTGCTTCTCTTGCTCCCTCGTCGAATATTTCTGACCTTCTAATGAAGGGCAGGATGTCACTCATTGTGAGGGAGATCATCTCCTCCCTTAGAAGCGCCTCAGAACCGAAGATACTATGTCTCAGGCGCCCAAACGCTTCACAATGTCCCAGGAAGTGGTAAGATGTTTCTTCACCAATCCCGCATCCTGGACATGTAGGGTCTTCCTCAACACCTATTAATGATAGATGCCTCCTAAGTCTGCGGTGGCCTATCAGAACTCCGATTAAAAGATTCTTCCGACTCCAGCCCAGTAACCAGAACGATCTCGATTTATTCGGCCCCGTCACAAAATCTCGAGTTGCATCTGCAGGCCTTGTTAGTCATCCAAATCTTCCTCAGTGTCTCGTGGGCCCACTCATTGAGGCCTTCTCGTTGCCTGGAACTCCGGTATGCCTCAGGACCCACATTAGTGTCACTTTTTTTGTGCCTGGCAAGCTCCTCTAGGATGTCCCCACACTCCTGAACGAGAACTGTTCTCGTCCTAGGGAGCACACCGCTTTTAGAGCAGCCTGGCTATCGGAGCAGATGTATACCATCTGTTCTGCACCGTTCCTAACCTCAGCCTTACCCGCCATAACTAGGATGGCGTAAACCTCTGCCTGGAAGACCGTGGTGTACGAACCTAGAGCAAAGCTCTCCTGCACTCCTTTGCCTTCCGGATATATTCCCGCCCCGGAGGACGTTCTAGTGGCCACCAGAGATCCGTCTTTGTAGCATACCAGAGAGTCCAGGGGAAAGTCAATTCTCCCTTCACTCCACTACTCCCTACTGGGAAGAGGGAAGCGTTGGCAAGCCCAACAGGACCTCCAGAGACCATAGATCCATACTGGAGCCTCAGTCTGTTGACCGCCGTGTACAGCCAATGTACCTAAGATCAGTGGGTTGAGGCCTCAGTTTCTACCTACCGCTCGACTGAATGCCAGAAGGTTGCAGTCGACTTTTGGATGACGTTGTCGATCTGTGGTCCTCATGACAGTTTACTATCCAGGGTCACTCTCAGGTATCTAACCTCCGGCGCAAGCGCGAGAGGTTCTTATACATGATTGGCGCTCTAAAATTCTTTATTTTTCTTCTCTTGGTGTAAAGGGTCATCTCAGTCTTGTATATAGTATGTATCACTTTTTATGCGTACGACCCAATGATGCATTTTTGGACACA
This sequence comes from Rhamnusium bicolor, assembly GCA_029963845.1. Classification (NCBI taxonomy): domain Eukaryota; kingdom Metazoa; phylum Arthropoda; class Insecta; order Coleoptera; family Cerambycidae; genus Rhamnusium; species Rhamnusium bicolor. Next base: position 837,779 of record JANEYF010002575.1, on the reverse strand, counting down.
TCTTCATTTTATTTTTTTCCATACACTTGGGAATCGAGCCTTCTGAGAAATGTTTGTAAAAAAGAGGCCCACACCACTCGAGGCCCTAAAAAAAGCTGAAAATGGTTTCTCATAAAAAGTCCCCCACTATAATTCCATTGTTGAGGTTTCCATGAGATTCAGAATTGCGAATATTACTTAGAAGTCAAATTTACCTCCAAATCGAAAAATCAGAAATACGTGTTTTTTAATACTTCTCAAATCATATTTTCGTTGTTATTACTGAGTTGATTTTTTTCTGCTAAATGGTTGTTTGTATCTAGCCATAATACTGATGCTGCTAAATTACATTCTATGAAGCCGTGTTATAAAAGAATACAAATTTTCAAGACCTTGTCGTCTTTGTGCAGTGAAACTTTCATTCGTAGAATAACGATTGTTTTCTTGAGATTTAAAAGGAATCTGTGGCAAAGTTGTGCCGAAAGGGCTGTAATTATTTTTAGTAAATAAAATGTGAGTTGAATACAAAAGTTTTTAATGCGCTCTTCGTTTTCTTACCGTAACTACTTGCTTTTTCGTCGCCAGAGAGCAACCACAGACCTAAATAATTAGACCAGTTATGTGCGCTTCGCGCATCCATTTGCGCATACGACCATATGGGCGCAGCCATTTTGATGGTGATATTGTTAATATTTACAAATTTGACCAACAGTTTATTTCGTTAATAGAGTTGCCTAATTTCATATGGCTTGACTTTTGAGAGATGATCACAAGCACTTATTTTAAGAAAGTGAAAGTGGTTTTAACTTGTATTTTTATTTTGCATTTTTGATAAATTCTTACAAGTGGTTTGTGGATATTAAAAGATTACGAAATAAGTACAAAAAATAATCACAATCACTCTATTGACGGAAAAGTTAACATAACTATAATTTAGAATTCTTAGGAAAGCTCCTAGAATAACATTTTAGTTTTTTATTGCGGAAAATTCGCTCACATTTTTTTTTCGTAAAATCACAAACTAGGTATACGAAAAAAATAGTGTTTAATATTTATTTTACTAAATGAACATGTAAATATATATAATGACAACATATACATTAAAATCATTAATTCAAAATTTTATCAATATTTAAATTATTCTTATGTCAAAGATATTTTAGATGACGAAAAAATTATTAAATATTTCGAACAATGATTTATTATGGAAAGGGTAGTTTTTAAGTACAATTATAAATCAAGCAGAGGATAAAACATTAATAAAGTGAAATTCAGCGATGGCTAAGATTTATTGGACAGTGATTTATTAAATGAAACAGGCATATTTACAGTTTTCCACTCTTTCTTAGCTTTCATCAAAATAATAAATGCGCATTAGCTTATACAATTCTGCTATTCTCATATTATAATAGATTACAATGAGTATATGACTCACTTTTATGAGCTGTTAAAAAAGATTTAATTTCAAATTATGTGTCAAAACTGTTTTCCGTGATCATTGCCACATTATGTTTGAATTTCGCGCTCTAAAAGTCCATGCAAATGGCGGCTTCAATTTTCGCAATTAATTATGCATTAGTAAGTATTCTCATTATTTAGTTTTGTGAGAGCAATATTACGAGTTAAAATATAGTAATTAATAATAAAATATTGTTTTTCCGTGTATTGAAACCTGTTTTTTTTTTAAACAAGGAATAACATATACTGAAGCAGAATTTGTTTATTTGAACAATAATAACAACAATAGCATTTATTATTTTTTATATAAATTATCATACAATACGTGCAGTGATCACAAGCTGAAAATAATTTGACATTTTGAATTTGACCTAAAATTTTCTTAATAATTTGTCTTGCAAATAATAGTAAAAGGGAAAACTATTATTTTCACCGACGAAAATAAAATATTGAACATTGAACAGTGCCATTACCGAGGTCATCTACGAATAATCCTTTATTCGTAGGAGGTCATTACATTAGTTCTAAATTTTTGTGCTGAGTTGATATTAGTAAGTATATATGCTGACAAATACTTGTATCTACTTTTAATGTTCTAGCTTAATTTCCGGGTTATACATTTTTCTTCGCATAAATAACTATCATTCCATATTTTACATTCATGCAACTAACTACACCTAGAAGAACAGCTGAAATCCACAGAATAATAAAACTTAACAACAATTGGTTTAGGTTCGATGACGTCGTTATTGGAGAAGCGATATTTTGCTTCCCAAACCATCCAAAATCGAATACATTTTATTAGCATTACAATTCTTACCAAATATCCATCTTACAGGTTGGAAACAAATGAGCCCTTCAATCGTCCATGTTCCCTACAAAGTTTAGACGTCAATACTTTCTGCAAGCCTGCATCACATGTTCTGATACAGAGTATCTGCATATAATGGCATTTTTGTAACAAAAGTGAACTCTAGTCAATGAGCACCGTTTAATCTATCGACACGATGCGACGTCGATGACGGGTGAAATTATAAAAAATATGATAGGTAGGAGCGCAAATAATGCGATCGCTTTAACAACTCGTTCTTGTTAACTAAGCAAAAATCAAAAAAAAAAAAAAATTAGTAAAATCTTTATTTTATTATCTATACCTTTGCCACATATAGTGCCTAGCTGTCTTTAATAACACTAACCGACACAATTTTTGGGACATAGTTCACACTACTGTTTTTATATTATTAATAACTCCCTATTAACTGAAAAATATCCAACAAGTCCTAATACGTACCATTTTTGTGTGAACACTATAGACCCTATTATATTGCCAGGTAATCAATTTTATGATAGATTGGCAATTTTAGAAGAGCTCAAAATGAATTGAATGAATTGGTATGTGACTTGGGGCACAAGAATAAGTAATTATTCTTGTGCTTGGGGCTCTCACAACAACAAGGGGAACTTCTTGGTTCCCGACTTAAGAAGTGAAATTTACTGACTAAAGAAACAAAGATTACCTATTTTTAGAAAAAGAAATGCAGCATTTTCTGCATTTTATGATATGGAATTCACTCTGAGCATGTATTGATATTGATGGTTCAATGCTGGGAGTTAATATCGCGCATTCCCCTTCTGAGCGACGCTTATTCTTAGATTCCTCCAAATACAGTTTAATAGGTGTATTACTACATAATGGAAATTTAAAACCATCTAATTGCCCATTCAGTAACAATGAAAGAGGATTATGACAATATGAGCACTATTTTTATATAAAATTAATTACATCAAATAAAAAGGCAAATATGTGGGGATATAAAAGTCATTTTAATAGGGCTTTACAAATTATTTCTGTTTTCTTTGTTTGTGAGATAGTCATGTAGTTAAAGGAACATTATGTGAATAGAATTTGCCAGAAAGGAAAAAAATTGTACCAATAATGTTAAATATGTGCCCCTTGTGGACCCTAAAAATGTTCTTTTGCCACCTCTTCATATTAAGCTTGGGATAATGAAAAATGTTGATAAGGTTATGAATAAAGAGGGTGAAAGATTTAAATACCTAAGAGAACTTTTTCCCCAATTATGTGAAGCCAAAGTTAAAAAAGGCATTTTTATTGGTCCTCAAATTAGAAAGTTGCTTGATGATGCAGATTTTAAAGAAGCACACAACAGAGGGAAACTAAGAGCTTTGAACTCATTTATAAGCATAGTCCGGGGATTCTTAGGGAATAAGGATGAGAACTACAAGCAATTAGTAAGGGAACTTTTAGATTCGTACCAAACGTTTGGTTGCAGTATGTCTTTAAAAATTCATTTTCTGCATTCTTATTTCAATTTATTTCCTGACAATTTGGGTGCGGTAAGTGACAAGCAAGGAGAACGAATGAGATGATTTGACCTCACATAAAAGAAAAAACCGCTTCCAATTACTTCGGGATCAGAGCCTCCTCATTGTATTAAAACTCGACGTGTGTTAAAGTTTATAATTAAAGTAATTTTTGACGTTTCAAAAAAGTCACATTTTGACGTTTCAAAAAAGTCACTTTGACGTTTCAAAAAAAGTCACTTAGACGTTTCAAAAAAGTCACATTTTTTTACGTTTAAAAAAAGTCACATTTTGACGTTTCAAAAGAGTTACATTTTTTACGTTTCAAAACTTGGGACCGATTTTGCTTATTAACGAACTCAATATCTTCCTTGACATCTAATATGTGTGTACCAAATTTGAAAGCTTTATCTCAAAAACTGTAGCTGTTATCGCGAACCAGACAGACAGACACAGACAGAAAATTTTTTCTGTCTGAAATTTTATGTTCGTCATAATTTGTCGAGATTCATCCAGAAATGCAATAAAAATTTTCAATGTTTTTTTCACGAATACATAACTTCCTCACTTTGAAGGGTGAGGAAGTAAAATGAACTGAGCAAATGTTTTTCAAAAATTATTCTATATCTTTGTAGATATATCTATGTAAGCATAATATATGTCATATACATCATTGATATGTAGCAATAAATAGATTAGTAAAATTAACAATGATGTTATTCCTGCCCACAAAGTTTTATTAATGTAACAAGAAAACGTTACGTTTTACGACTTTTTGCTTATCATTTCTGTAATCAGAAGGCTTTATTGCAGTGGGATATGCTATTCAAGTACATGTTATAAAAAAATATATTTTTTTTTGTCCGCCAGATTAATAATGAAGTTGGCAGACTACATTTTATGCTGCAAATTATATAAATCTATGTTACATATCTTTTTATTTTAGTAATACAGCAACTAATATAGTTAACATTTTTAATTTTGTTCACCTAAATATGATCAGAATGATTGGAATATTACCTGTTAGCTTAAGATTAACAAAATTATTAATAAGAAAGATACAGCAAGTTGAACAAAAAAATTCTAAAAAAAAAATCGCTTATTTCAAAAAATTCTCCATTCCACTGATTTCGCAATTCAAAACCAACTAGCGACCTAATTGGATGCAGCAGGTCAATTTACAAAAGTTTCAATGTCGAGTTTCTATAGGTCCTTGAGTGGTATGCACTATGCAGTGTGTCTCGGTTCCCTACTAGTAAAATATCTCGAGGATCAATCACCTGAGTTATTGATACGTGCATAGGATCACATGTCCATATAATGAAACATCTAGACCAAACTAATTTATTCATTGGTTTCTGCTTGTATGTTCATTAAAGTGTGATTTCCTCGAAAAATATAAGTGAACTTGATATACCATTATTTCATCTTGTTAAAAACATTTTTTAATGTCATTTATGATTGATTGACGCGAATATAGTTAAAGGAGGGACATGTACATGCATAAGTCCAATTATGCAGAAGACAAGAATACTTTTTTTAATAAAGGATGTGCACTGACAGGCTATCGACGTGGGGTATGTATATTCATCCTCAATTGTAATCTCCAACATAAATCGTTTAAATTTAACATAAGAATTTTAATTGCTATAAGACAAACTCATTGCTATATAAGTTCTGTATCTACCTATTCAGAGTGTTCCATAAGTCGTATGTGTACCAAAATGAAGAGGATGACAGAAAAAATGCATTTTTGAGCTTCTTTTTAATGAATATGTACACTGAGAGAATGATTTAGTTGGGCGAAATAAATTTTATTTCAACCAAATAAATGATTTCTTTGTATTTGGCGAACTAAACATTTAATTGGGAGAATTAAGGCATTTATTTGATTAAAAGCCGAATATTTAATATTATCAATTAAATCAAAATACTTATTTGTAAGAAATATTTGTTTCTGAACATTAAATATTTATTTGTGAACATTAAACATTTGTTTCTGAACATTAAATATTTGTTTCTGAGCATTAAATATTTATTTCTCAGGAATAAGACTTTTTACAGAAAATTGCGTGGGTTTATTGTTGATGAATACATTAACTCCGTTTTTAATTTATTTATAGTGAACAAATATTTATTTCTCAAAAACAATGAAAATTTCGTATATTCATTAATATTAAATAAATTGTTAATTTTTGTTAATAACGCTGTTTAATTTATTTATAATAAAAAAAACTAGCACCTGCTCAGGGTATCCACCATCTTATAAATTATTTAAAGAATTTGTTAAATAAATTTCTGCGCCGAAAGGATTAGTCATAGGTTGGTTTTTGAAGAAAAAAACAATCTGAACAATCCTTTTGCTACGCGTGGTTTATTTAAAAAAATATATAAACAATTTATATAGAATGGCGACTTAATACCCGAAGAAGATTCGAAGATAAATTATACGGATACAACAAATAAATGAATATAGAAAATTAAAAACATGTATATATATATATATATATATATATATATATATATATATATATATATATATATATATATATATATATATATATATATATATATATATATGTATTTGCCCGCTGAGTAGTTGTTTCCTTCAAATCATATTTAATAACATTAGTTTAGTCCACCTGGGCTAGGGGTCGCCGCTCTCGGTACTTGCTGTGATGCAAGTCGCTATCCGCCACAGAGACATCTAGGATGTCGGTCGGATAGTAGCATTCAGACCATATGAGAAGTTTCATACCTCTCACCACTATTCACTTCACCTTAGTTAGTATATAACTAGCAGGTTGGCCACTATCATTTGTCTGTTCCATAACCTATGGCATACTGAAGAGAACAAATAAGTTCGAAATCGATCTATGTCTGGTTAGGAATTGACAAGTGATATTGGCTTTCCATCTATCATGATTTGAAGGTGTAATTCAATGCAGGTCGGGGTATTTGCCCGCTGAGTAGTTGTTTCCTTCAAATCATATTTAATAACATTAGTTTAGTCCACCTGGGCTAGGGGTCGCCGCTCTCGGTACTTGCTGTGATGCAAGTCGCTATCCGCCACAGAGACATCTAGGATGTCGGTCGGATAGTAGCATTCAGACCATATGAGAAGTTTCATACCTCTCACCACTATTCACTTCACCTTAGTTAGTATATAACTAGCAGGTTGGCCACTATCATTTGTCTGTTCCATAACCTATGGCATACTGAAGAGAACAAATAAGTTCGAAATCGATCTATGTCTGGTTAGGAATTGACAAGTGATATTGGCTTTCCATCTATCATGATTTGAAGGTGTAATTCAATGCAGGTCGGGGTATTTGCCCGCTGAGTAGTTGTTTCCTTCAAATCATATTTAATAACATTAGTTTAGTCCACCTGGGCTAGGGGTCGCCGCTCTCGGTACTTGCTGTGATGCAAGTCGCTATCCGCCACAGAGACATCTAGGATGTCGGTCGGATAGTAGCATTCAGACCATATGAGAAGTTTCATACCTCTCACCACTATTCACTTCACCTTAGTTAGTATATAACTAGCAGGTTGGCCACTATCATTTGTCTGTTCCATAACCTATGGCATACTGAAGAGAACAAATAAGTTCGAAATCGATCTATGTCTGGTTAGGAATTGACAAGTGATATTGGCTTTCCATCTATCATGATTTGAAGGTGTAATTCAATGCAGGTCGGGGTATTTGCCCGCTGAGTAGTTGTTTCCTTCAAATCATATTTAATAACATTAGTTTAGTCCACCTGGGCTAGGGGTCGCCGCTCTCGGTACTTGCTGTGATGCAAGTCGCTATGCGCCACAGAGACATCTAGGATGTCGGTCGGATAGTAGCATTCAGACCATATGAGAAGTTTCATACCTCTCACCACTATTCATATATATATATATATATATATATATATATATATATATATATATATATATATATATATATATATATATATATATATATATATATATATATATATATATATATATATATATATATATATATATATATATATATAAAATTTTTACTTACTTGGTTTATATTTGCGAAACTAAAATTTGATTTATATTAAAAAAATGTATGCCTCACGATTTGTCTACAGTACGATGTATTAAAAAAATCAATTTTGCTAAAAATTACAGTAGATATTTTTTTATTTTTTTTCACAAGTTGTAAAGCATATCGTCGGTCCACTGCCAAAACAACGAATGTGCATTTTTCTAATTTTTTCAGAAGAAGGGAAATAAAGTTCAATTTGTTGTTAAATATTCAAACGTAATTTATTTATAATTTTATATTAAAAACATGTATGCTTCACGAGTTGTTTATAATAAGACATATTCTAAAAAAGGATAGGGTAGATATCATATAATTTTTTATATAATTTTGCGTAGATGTAGGTACATACATAATATATCACTATCAATATAATCAATTACTCTCATGAACTATAACTTCATCATAATATCTCCATAGACATGATGACGTTTAAACATATCTATTATGTTAATTCTTACATAGGTGTTAAGGTATTTATTCTTAATAAAGTTCTAAATTTTTTTGAACTAATGTGTCTTATTAGAATCAGTTAAACCTCAAATTTATTATATATAAATCTGGATTTCCATGTCAAATTTTAAGAAAAAATACAGGAAAATTGTAAATATGAGGAAATGCAGCCCTTATAACCGCTTATACCGAGTAAGTTTTGCATTGAATTGATGCGAGGATATAATCTTTAAAATAAAACGTAAACGAACAAGAAAAAATAATACAATGAAAATTACTGCGAAATATCTTATAGATTGTATGGTAATAATAATATAAAATAATACAGTCTATAAATAACACCTAGTTAAAAAAATAATCTATTTATTTTTATGAAAGAAAGTAATAAAAAAAGAACATTCTAAACCGAAATATTTGAGTACAGATTTTCCTTTTATTCTTTTCTTATTTTGACTGTAATGTGTTTAACTAGAACTTTTCAAAAATACCAAATAAGTGAGTTTATTATTAACTTAGAAATAATAGTAGAAAGTTCAAATAAAGATTAATTTTCAATTTTCTTTACCGCTTGTTTATTGTAATTTTTAATTGATGTGTCAGGTTAAGGATACAGACAAACAAATGTCTGTGTTAAAGGTAAACAAAATTAAATATATGAAAAATATTTACACATATTTATTAAAGAAATAACAGAAATAAATAACTCTGAAAAAATTTTCACAACTAAACAGTTTTTGGCTAGGTTAGGTACTTTAATATGCTATGATAAACAAATTACCACGTACAAACATTAAAAACTTACATTTAAAAGTTTCTTTTGAGGCTTTCCAGCCCTCATATTCTTCTAATAAACTATACATCTACCGAAAGGGACACAACACTTTTAACACAAAGCTCTTAATAAGAGAGAAAGGGAACAATGGCGTCTTATTGAATCTTGTCTAATGCGCTACCGCGGTTTCGCCGGTAGAGGGCCAACATTTAGTTCTCAGAAACAAATTTATTAGTGAGGAATAAATATTTCTTATTAGAATTAAATATTTATTTCCGCTATTAGGGTATAAACTTTAATAGTAAATATTTCTTTCTATGAAATAAATATAATGATGTAATAAATGTGGCAGATACAAATGTGTTATTCATGAGTAGTATTTATTTGTCTGAATTAAATATAATGCAGAATAATAAATATTTATTAAATTGAAAAAACTAAGGCTTCTTAGTCATTTCAAGCCAGATATTTCCCTCAGTGTATATAAAGAATAAACAAAACTTCTGGATACACTTATTAACGCAACTGTGTAAGTTCTGTATCTACCTATATATAATGTTTGATCCCAATTGACATGGCTAAAACCGTTCATTAATATCTCTTTTTTTAAATTGACACCTGGTGTATAATAAAGTAAATGTGAAAAATTAAAAAACTTGTAATTTTGGTAATAGCAGGTAAGTGTTCTCGGTTTTTATTATTTGATTGAAAACATAAATTATGAATTGTTCCTACTTTAAAAAACTTCATGGCTCACTGGACAATAATTTTGTAATCATGTAAAAACAGTAATTACATTTGAATTGAAAGGAAAAGTGCATACAGTGTTTTGTAGAATCAAAAATTTCTAAGACAATATTACAAATGATGGGCAAACATGCAAAAACATTAAATCTGCTTTTAGTAATGTATAGGAAATCGACAACAGTTTCTACCAGAAAAACTTCTAAATTATTTTTTTAAGTTTGCCTTAAAATTTTCAAAAAATGTGTAAAATAATCTCTAATCTTTTGGCCAATTTGGCCATAAATTTCGTTGTATTTTGTGAGGATATGATTGATAACTGTTTCTGTAAAATTCGTTCAACTCGAATAAAAACTCTGTCCGTTGCCAAGAAAGAATGACAATCTTTGAGTCTAAAGTACCTTGACAATTTAATGGCATTGAGCTAATTTGCTTAATTTTTTATGTACTTCTTAAATTTCATATCAAAATTTCAAAAAAATATATACAGGATGAAGTTTCGTGTGGGAAGAAGAAAAACTTTTTTAGTTCCAGTCCAGACTTGGAATTATTTTACTGAGCATTTATCCAAGATCACTAGTGTAACAATTGTACCAAATACGAACTTATTATTTCATTTTCTTATGTATCTCAGCTGAGAAAGTTCAATGAGGTGTTTCTATGGGTGGTTCTGATTATCCTTCTTGGTGTCCTCTATCAGCAATAAACCCATGATTGTTTTGTTATATAACAATTTATACTGTCATATCAATTATTGCATAAATGCTATTTTTGTAATTGATAATTTAAGTCACAACAATTTACAGTGTTCCCAAATAATTACAAAGAAGTTTAAGCAGCGATACCGTGGTTCATTCTAAGACAGAAAGTTCACACAACCATATATCCTAATCGGCCTATTTTTCAAGATAAAATTAAGTTCTCTCTGAATATTTCTAAAATGCTTCAAGATATTTTCCTGGAATTTGGTATGATCTTTATGTCATAGGAAACATCTTTTGGTTGAGAAAAACATGTATCCTTCTTATATCTTAGTTACTGATTTTGTTTTCAAAGTGACAGTCAGGTAGGTCATAACAAAATTTTTGCAATTTTGCATATTCTTTATTGTCAATAATGTTCAAAATAATGGACAGGAATAATTACTCCATAGTAGACCTAGTAGACAATCATTTTGTTTACGGTCGTGCGAATGGAAATTTATTAAAAGTATGCATCTTACGCAGAAATGTACCCCGTGACTATACCATTCATTATTTGCAATCTTCATCAATGTCGACATGAAATGCGGAGTCTGAAAAAAGGAGCCAGTGACCCAGAGATATTCGTACACCGCTGATAAAGAAAATAATTACATTAAATTGAAGAAGATCCAAAAACAAGTACTAAAAAAATTGCTACTACCTTCAGTGTAAGCCACCAACATATTTGGAGTGTGTTAAAAAAACATCATGTGTACCCATACCACATTCAGAGAGTGCACACACTCTTCCATTATGATTTTTCACAAAGACTTGTTTTCTGTCAATGGCATAATCAAAAGATAAGAGAAAATCATCTTAAATGATGAAGCTAACTTCTCTAGGGAAGGCATAATGAATGTTAGCAACAACCAGTTATGAGCCGAAAAAAACATAGGCAATAACTAAGACCTACCATCAATACTTATTTCGTTAATGTGTAGGTCAGACCTTTTGACAACAATGAATTTGATTATGTTCTATAACTTTTATATTATTTCCTCTTACTTTGAATAAACACTTTTTGCATAATATACTAGCAGTTTGCATTTTTCCAAGACTGGAAACACTGAAAACTTTAAGGAACAAATATATTTCCGTGCAGAAACAACATGACTAAAGAAGACAAATTATTTTTTTTATAAAAACTATAGTACTTTTGATGGATGCTCATTGCTCATATTGAAAAAAGTATGCCTAAATGTATTTAGATTCTGTACCAAAATTGTATTTCCAAGTAATACTGCAATTGTTTCTTTGTTCAGTTTTTTGCTTCTCCTGTAAAATGTGGTTGATGTGACTCGTGCTGTTTTTGAAATTACCGATTCGATTGCATTCTGTCTCCTATTAACTTGATAATATTTTCCTTCCTGTGCCATTACTCTTCCTATTGCTCTCATAATCGGTCGAACGCGAAGACTTTTTTTGAATTTGTTCAAACAAAACACATCACAATACAAAAGATCAAAGAAACAATTCAAACTGGAACACTACATACTCTTACTACATACACTTTCGGCAAATTTACGATTTGGGTGCAGGTACCCTCTCCAGCAAATATCAGCCTGTGTGCGTGGAGTGACATCACATTCTTTAACTCTGTTCTGTATTTTAACTCGCATGTAGGACCCAAATCGTAAATTTGTCGAAAGTGTATATTGTTACGATGCACAAGTACCGCTAGCCTCGACCTCCTATTTACAAAAAATAAAGTCATAATCGCAGGAGACCTAAATGCCAAGCATGTCTGAACAAACAGGCACGGCAATACCAACGGTACCGTCGTGCAGGACTATGCACTAAGGGATGATATTGCAGTCGTATCGACCAATACACGAACACACTACCCTGAAAACAACAGTACACGATATTATCCTCAACAAAAATTATTTAATACACTGAACTGATTCTGTGGTTGGCTCCTTGTGAAACATTATTAAATATTTTAAATATATGAAGGAAATTTGCTTTTTAATGTTTCAAAAATATTTTATTACAAACTCTACACGTGTTTCGGCTTTTTAGGCCTATGTCAAGAGTACAGAGAATACTGAACAGTAAAATTTGTGTCCATTGCTTATATGACTACATCTGGTACCTACTATATAACTTATAAAAACATAAAAAAACATATTTTACAATAGTTTTATAGTAGGTACCAGATGTAGTTATATAAGCAATGGACACAAATTTTACTGTTCAGTATTCTCTGTACTCTTGACAAAGGCCTAAAAAGCCTAAACACGTGTAGAGTTTGTAATAAAATATTTTTGAAACATTAAAAAGCAAATTTCCTTCATATATTTAAAAATTATTTGCATGATATTAATCCAGTTTCGCACTTGAAACTAAACTCGGACCACAATCCGGTCACTTTTAGCCTTCTCAACGTCGCGTCGATCGGAACATTTTACAAAGAAATATTTATAATTACAAAACGGCCAACTGGGATAAATACAAACATCTAATGAACATTTACACCACAATAAATTCTGAAATAAATACCAACGAACAGTTGGGCACAGAAATCCAAAAACTGACAGATAATATACATAAAACAAGTGAGGTACATTCACCGCTGCGGTGAAGATGCCACATAGATTTTCAGAAGACGGACAAAGTACAGTTTCGGTCAATATTTGGGGCATTTATTGCATTTCCAAAAAAAAAAAAAAATTCTTAATTTTTTTTTGACCCACTTCCCGTTTTCGGAACCGGTTTAAAATCAACAGGCATATGTATACCGTAAAGGTCTACCCCTGCTGCAAATTTCAAGTCGATCGGTCAATATTTTGAACAGATATCGCATTTCAAAAAAAAAAAAGAAATAAAAATGGCTTTTAGGCCGTTTTGCCCCACTTCGCATTTTCGAAACCGACTCCAAAACAATAGGCGTATGTAGCCCTTAGAGGTCCACCCCTGTTCCAAATTTGAAGTCGATCTGTTAATATTTAGGACAGTTATCGCATTTCAAAGGAAGGTAAAAAAATTGGTTGTTAGGCCGTTTTTGCCCCACTTGCCGTTTTCGGAATCGGCTCAAAATCAATAGGCATATGTAGACCATGGAGGTCTACCCCTTGTAAAAGTTTGAAGTCGATCGGTCAATATTTGGGACAGTTATGGCATTTCAAAGAAAAGTTTTCGGACTTCCGGACTTCCGGAGTTCCGGAGTTCTGGACAGACGGAAAGTTTCTGGAAATCTCGAGATTCGGATAGATCCCAAATATGAGGTCGATTCGATCAGCCGTTCTCGAGATACGGGGGCCCAAATTCGCCGAGCATAAATGTATATATATAGATTTTTTTTAAGAAAATCTATATAACTAGACGTAAAACAATTAAACAAACACAAGCAGGCCCCAGGCAAGAAAAATCCAAGTGTGCCTAAGTAACTTAATTACATTTAAAAACAGAATCCGCCGCAAATGGCAACATAATAAAAGGTCGATCGATAAGAGAAGACTAAAAGATTTACAAAAAAATATAACAGACAAACTAGTAAACCACCGAACCTCTGAGTAGCTAAGCTCACGGTGAAGAACAATTCTCTGTGGTCTATGTCAAAAATGATAAAACGGGACAACAGCCAGATCCTAGTGCTAATTTTCAACGGACAAACCGCCTTGCCTGGCAGGGAAAAAGCCGACACCGTGGCTAGCTACCTTTGTCAAATTTATAATGCACGACCCAGTGAAACCGAGCACCAGATTAATATTGATGCAAATATACCACACATACCTACGTACATGCCCATCCCACCACACAAACTCTCCAAGCTCCTTACATCTCCTAGCACACTGAAATCTATACTTAAAACACTTCCCAACCTGAAAACTCCCGGTCCTGATTCTATTCCTAATATACTATATAAGAAACTACCACGTAAAATAATCGTCCAAATCACATACATTATAAACGCGTCGATACGCCTGCAATATTTCCCTATAGCGTGGAAATCCCTATTATTGTACCTTTCTTGAAGCCATCCAGTTACCGCCCTATTTCATTGCTAAATACTTTAGGGAAAATTAGCTGAAAAAATGTATCTAATAAATTTTAATAAAATTATTAAAAAATATCTTAATATCTTGCTGTGCAGAGTTGTACACGACGTTATCGAGGGTTACAACAAAAAACATTGCGCCAAAATGCTGCTCCTGGACATCCAGAAGGCATTCGACACAGTTTGGAATGGAGGCCTCCTGCATAAACTCAAATACCTACATAATTTGCCTGATTATTTTATATCACTTATTAAATCTTATCTCGATAATCGAATATTTGCTGTCAATTCTAACTTCGAATATTTTTTAATCAGGGCCGGCGCGCCGGAGGGGACGGTGCTGTCCCCAGTTCTGTTTAACCTCTACCTGGCAAACTTACCGACGCACCCCCTTACACAGGCAATCATGTACACGGACGATATGGCTAATCCTTTTATGCTCAAACCGCAACAACTAAGTTGCGGTATCATCTCGCTAAACTTGTCGAGTACTATAAGGATTGGAAAATAATAATAAACGAGACCAAGACAGAAACCATAAACTTCACCAAGAAATTTACTAACATCAAGACTTTTACGCCACTGACAATAAACGACAGAGTCATTGAGGAGACGAAACTAGTAAATACCTGGGTTCAACCTCGACCAGCAGCTTTCCTTTAAAGTTTACATGGTCCTCCATAAACTGTACCCACTCATAAATCGGAGATCAGTTCTTAATGTTAGAAATAAACTTTTAATTTATAAAATAGTTATTCGGCCTATCTTACCGTATGGCTATGTCGTCTGGAATAGGATGTCCGACACATAGTTCGGGCACCTGCAGACGACCCAGCATAAATTACTCCGTCTCCTCACTAGCTTCAACAGATACGTAAATACACAACAATTATACGTAACAGTTGACATACCATACATACACGATTTTATCACACATACAGCAGACAAATTCTTAAGATAAAATATGCAAAAATCGGTGCTCACCGCACACCTCACTGATATTCGAAACTACCTCGAGTTTGCACGAAAACTTACCTATCTACTACGACTCACAGTAACTTTCCACGGACAACGACAGGCACATACACCATACATACTGTACAATACACACCCTAGCTACCCCTAATTCTTTATCTTCCTTAGATGACCACCCCTTTTGCTCTCTACCCCATTTTTACAGACATTCTAATTTCTAAATTATTGTAAGCAGGTTTTTTCTCTAGCTTTTTCCTGCATAACAGACTACAACGACATCTCTAGATAACCTTTATTTTTTCTTTTAATTATTACAAGCTGCATTAAGCAAATTAACTAAATGCGTTGAAATTTCACAGGAAAACGCCAACCGCAACAAGAACAGCTGGAGAGACCAAGTTAGCTGCTGGGGCCACAACATCGGCCAGCAGTGAGGGCCCTTCTCAACTTCGTTGGAACTGCCAACACTATTGCTTATTTTGTTTTATTTTATTTAAATGAAATAAATATACCATAGCCTAGTAGCTTATTATAATGTATACATTATTATGTAATATGTCTTATAAAAATGGCCTCATGCTTATATAATGTACTTAATATAAAAGATGTTTTAAATTGGAATTGGAAAAAAAAGTACCGCTAGAGCCATGTGACGTTTTCTATGAAGTCTGGACTACCAGATGTGGTTGGGGAGGGTCCTTGTTGCAACGATCGATTCAAACACATTCCCAGGACATTTTATTAAATTATCGAACGTAATAAAGTATTACTAAGTACAAATTTTTTGGGTTATTAGGTCTAATGTAATTAAAACAGTACTGTATTAACTTGCCGACGTTTTGGTATAATTTATTACCATCCTCAGGGCACTGTAAGATATAAATAAATTGATTGTAAGTTATTCTATAACTATATGGGTGATAAATTCTAATCCAAACTAATAGTGAAGAAATAATATTGAACAGTTAATTAATTATTCTATAACAGATTGTAGGAAACATGTACTTATTTTAGGCACTTCAATTATTATTTAGAATTAGTTATAGGTTAGTGATATAAAAAAAATATAAACAAATACTCAGATTAAAATTTAGTGTTTCTCGTGCATAAAAAACATAATGGCAGGAACATACTTCGTAGCTATAATATTGAGTTTATTGAAAAATACTCAGTATATCGGCGCATACAGAAATGAGAAATTTTTATATATTTCTTGAAATGTGTGTTATTCTCGTCGAGGCTGTGACACTAATGAGATTAGTTTTTAGCACCGTTAAACTTACTGTAGATAAGGGATGAATAAGTGTTTGGGAACTAACATAGTTGTTTATATAATAAGTAAACAAGCTTAAAGTAGAAAGGAACGAAAGATGTAAATAGGTTGATAATTTTAAAATATCTAATGTATCATAAAGTTTTCATTTTATTAATTAGATTGAAATAACAAGTTTAAAATTTCAGTGTCTTTTCTTGAATTTACTGATTCGAATTTTTTTAATGTTTATCATTTCTTGAAATTTTCTTTTTTCTAGATTAGATTATTTACCTATTACTGCGGTTTCGTCAAAGTTAAATTCATGATTTAAAAATTTACAATGTTCTACCAAAGATGTGATATTAAGCGTATTTTTGTTTTTGACATCTCTCATATGTTCTTTTTTCCTTGTTTTTAGATGCCTACTTGTTTGACCTATATAACTTTTATTACAATTTTTACATGGTATTTTATATATTAAATTCGATTGTAAGTCTGTTGGTGTTTTAGTTTTTAATTTGGTAAAAAAAATTATTTTTGATCGTATTTTCACTTTTAGAAGCTATACTTATTTTGTTTGACATGAGGACCTTACTTAACTTTTCTCAAAGATTTTTTTACATATGGTAGTTTATAATAAAATGTTGGTTCTGTTAGTAAAGGTCTAATTGGTCGACTATTATTGTTATTCTTTAATATTCTATTGATTAATGAGATTGGAAAATTATTTTTGATAAGATACATTTTGATTAGTTGTAAGTTTTTTTCATGAAATTGGGGACTGGATAAATTTATAGCTCTGTGTTTTAAATTCTTAATTATATTAAGTTTAGTTTTAATCGAATGTTGGGAATTGAAATTTAAAAATCTTTCTGAAAAGGTTGGTTTATGGTACCAATCAATAAGTATTCTATTCTCAGGTGTTTTATAATTTCTGTATCTAAAAATAAAATTTTGTTATTCTTCTCAATTTCAATTGTAAATCGTAACTTTTCATGAAAGCTGTTAAAGACGTACAAAAATTTTTCGACTTTATCTATAGGTATAACTAAGAAAATATCATCAACATACCTTTTGAAAATAGGAACATTGAAAGTTAATTTATTTAAACAAATTACCTGTAACTGTGACATAACTAGGTCCGAACAAACCGGAGACATACAATTTCCCTTTCCTAGCTTATAAATTTGTTTATAAAATTCTCCATTAAAATTAAAATAGTTATTATCAGTGCAAAATTGATATATTTCCAAAAATATTTCTAAAGAAATTTCTGTATTTTCTTCAATTAAATGCCATCTATCTTTGATAATGTTCTTTGGCAAATCTATAGGTATATTTGTAAATAAAGATTCTACATCTAATGATACTAAAATGTGATTATTGGGTTATAGTCTTCTCCTTAATGAACTCTGCAAATTCGAAAGAGTTTTTAATATATTTTTCATCCTTCAAAAAATGCAAAATCTAAAAGTTCACTAATATATTTTGATAATTTATAAATTGGGGAACCTATGAAACTAACTATGGGTCTAAGTGGTAAATTCTGTTTATGAATTTTCGGTGAAAAATACCTAAATTGTTTTTTAAAGTTTTTGCCTGTTTTTTATCAATGAAGTTGTTATTTGTTAATTTATCTATTAATTTATTGGTTTTATTTTGAATAGTGAATGTTGGATCTTGGGTCAATTTTTGATAAACAGATTGGTTATTGAGTAAATTATAGGCTTTATTCATGTATTCTTCTTTTTGTAGAACCACAGTAGTGTTACCTTTATCTGCCTTTGTAATTATTATATTATAGTAATTGTTTTTAAGAAATAGTTTGGTATCTTTTATATCTTTAAGTAGATTCTTGTTGTTATTTTTGCTATTAGAAACATTGTATTTATTGGTGAAATTTGTTACTATGTTAATAACCTTATTTCTCTTTTCATTTCGTTCCTCTTCTAATTCAAATCTATTAATAATGTATTCAGAATCAATTAAAATATTTTCTAAAGGAAAATTTTTATTTGTATAGGGTAGATTAAATTTATCCCCCAGACTTAGTAGGTACTGTGGGCTAGTCGGAATCTCAATATTGCTAAAATTAATAAACCAATTTCTATCTACGTTGTAGTTACCTTGCACATTTTTTGATCATTAATTGAATTGTTTATTTTTCTTATTTTTTTTTTTTCATATTTATTATTTTTTTGTAGTAATTATTTTGACTGTCGGCATATTTTTCAATTATATTTTGAGGTACTGTTTCTGATATTGATTGTTTAATACTGAGTAAAGAATTTTTAAAATGTCCTACTTTCCAATATGAGAATATAATTTTTATATTTAAAATATTTCTTTGGAATTTTGAAAGTGCTCTAAAAGAAGTACTTACATAAGGATTATCTTCGTTAAATAAAAAATGTATGCACTTGGATATATGTAGGATGTGAGATGGTTGAACTTCATTTCTTCTGCAATTTGTTAAACATTTTGATTGGTTTTCGTAATTTGCCAATTTATTTGTAAGATTTGCCCACAGCTTGAATTTTTGAACCACCTCAGCACCATATTGAATACGAATATCTTCCAAAAAACCCATAATAAATTGTGGTCTGGAAATTATTTTATATTAAGTAATAAAGTATGTCGTAAGAAGAGTTTTGGATAGAATAAATATAAAATTAAATTTTACGGTACAGTCTGAAACGGAAACGGCAGAGAGGCATGTACAGTGTTTGTATGTAGACGCTGAAAACGGTAGATCTACTGCAATAACGGTAGACCTGGCAACACCGCGAAGAGCAAGTGCAAAGTTACGTATAATATCATGATTACTATAACAGGTAGTATCATGGTATAATATTATGTACGTTTATCTCAGCTTCCCACCTTAATACTGGTTGCATATATTACAGGTATATAAATAACGCATAGTATCAATAATATATAAATTAATACAATTTTATAAAGGCTCCTAAAAAAATAGTATTTTTTTATATAATTGCCGGCCCTGAAAAATTGTAAAGATTTCCGCTGCCCACTAAAAAGTATAACAACTGTTTTTAATTTTATATGTCAACCAGTTATTTAATTTAGACGCAAAGATATCTCTACCTATAGAACAAATATAACAGAATAAATGTAATTTAATTATATAGTGGGCACGATTTTAACAAATAAATCACTGATTTAAATAATATATTCTACCAGACTCACCAGGTTGTATTGTAATGCCATGTAATATGGGTGTTTAGTAGCCACAACCAGTTTTCGACAAAAATCAGACGCTAGTTTTTGCAAATAGCAGTTTTTGTACAATAATACACATGAGCACGTATTGTAGTGAAAGTCTATAGTGAAAGTCCAAGCAATAAAGACTTAAAGGGTACTTACCTGTTCGACAACAACGGGGCAGCGGCGGTCCGTTACAGAATGAAAAGGGAAATATTAGAACCAAAAATTACTTGGAATTTGACATTTTAAATAAGTATAATGATTTAAATAGGTTTGTGAAGTACCTTCAGAAATAAATAAGAAAATACCAATTTGAGAAGTTAATAGTTTTAATTTCTATTTCATTATATTTAAATGCAGTTCATTTTAGTTTATGTAAATTACATATATTACATATAAAATGGAAGGAAGTAATGTGTCAGTTTGGCAAAGTGACGTTTCTAAAATGGAAGAACAGTTCACTTCCTTCACCCAAATAAAATAAAAATTTGTACACACGCGTCGTTAAATGCCATTCTAAAAAATTTTGTGTTGTTCTTTACTTTGAAACTTAAATTTTGTTTCCAGTTCCGCGGAAGTTAGGACTAGATTATCCTGTTAGCCGATGAAACACAATGGTGAAATGGTGAATTTCAGGCTTTTTCAAAACAATGTATGTTATCTGGTTTCGACAGAAGTATATTTTTAATGCTCTTTGAAATGATTTTTCGAAAAATGTTCTTAATTTTCAAAGAATCTGTTTCTAGCATGGAAATAAAAAAATACAAGACCATATTTCTAAGCCACAGAGAGTAGGCGTATGTATATTAACACAATATTGAAGAGCCTGTTTCTTTATGTATGTCTTGAATTTTTTTAATATGAATACGTTTTGAGTGCTTATGTCACTGTATATGACAAATTTGATTGAAGGCAATCAATACTGACGGTAATAAAAACAAAAATTCTAACTAATTTACAAATTTGACAATGTAGATGAGGAAATAAAGCACTAAAAATGGCTCAACCTCCGAAATTTCCGCAGCAAGACGGATTTTAATGCGGTTTTTTGCATTCGATTCGTGAGAGCATCAGGAAATTTTGTGAACTAATCTGATGAATAGCAAATGAAAAATTGCATATTTGCATTGTAAAAATGCATTGTTCAAAGTGCATTTAGAATAATTAATTTGCAACTCGGTAAAAATTGATTGAAATGAGTCCAAATTTGTTACTCGGGGGTTTTCGGGGTCGCTGAACACGAATATCATGGCGGCAACGGCCTCCGAGGTACCTGGAGCCCAGGGTGGATACTAGCTACCTCATCTCCTGGAAATTCATGTGAATTTGTAATATATTTAGTTGAAACTCATTACTCGGGGGTTTTCGAGGTCGCTGAACACGAATATCACGGTGGCAATGACCTCCGAGGTACCTGGAGTCCAGGGTGGACTACATCTCCTGGAACTTCTTGTGAATTTTTAATATAATTAGTTGAAATTCGTTACTCGGGGGTTTTCGGGGTCGCTGAACACGAATATCACAGCAACGTTCTCCGAGGTACCTGGAGCCCAGGGTGGACACTATCTACCTCATCTCCTGGAATTATTTTGAGTATAGCATCATTTTTAAACGAATTTGCATATGTTACTCTAACGGCAAGGGCCTCCGAGGTATCTGAAGCCCAGGGTGGATACTATCTACCTCATCTCCTGGAATTTCATGTGAATTTGTAATATATTTAGTTGAAACTCATTACTCGGGTGTTTTCGAGGTCGCTGAACACGAATATCATGGTGGCAATGACCTCCGAGGTACCTGGAGTCCAGGGTGGACTACATCTCCTGGAACTTCTTGTGAATTTTTAATATAATTAGTTGAAATTCGTTACTCGGGGGTTTTCGGGGTCGCTGAACACGAATATCACAGCAACGTTCTCCGAGGTACCTGGAGCCCAGGGTGGACACTATCTACCTCATCTCCTGGAATTATTTTGAGTATAGCATCATTTTTAAACGAATTTGCATATGTTACTCTAACGGCAACGGCCTCCGAGGTATCTGAAGCCCAGGGTGGATACTATCTACCTCATCTCCTGGAATTTCATGTGAATTTGTAATATATTTAGTTGAAACTCATTACTCGGGGATTTTCGGGGTCGCTGAACACGAATATCACGGTGGCAATGACCTCAGAGGTACCTGGAGCCCAGGGTGGACCTCATCTCCTGGAACTTCTTGTGAATTTTTAATATATTTAGTTGAAACGTTCTCCGAGGTACCTGGAGCCCAGGGTGGACACTATCTACCTCATCTCCTGGAATTATTTTGAGTATAGCATCATTTTTAAACGAATTTGCATATGTTACTCTAACGGCAACGGCCTCCGAGGTATCTGAAGCCCAGGGTGGATACTATCTACCTCATCTCCTGGAATTTCATGTGAATTTGTAATATATTTAGTTGAAACTCATTACTCGGGGATTTTCGGGGTCGCTGAACACGAATATCACGGTGGTAATGACCTCAGAGGTACCTGGAGCCCAGGGTGGACCTCATCTCCTGGAACTTCTTGTGAATTTTTAATATATTTAGTTGATGTTACTCTAAATTATTTATTTAAATATTATAATACTACCAACTTTGTCTACTGGAGCCTGAAAATTTTTTTTTGAGTTTGGCGCGCTTAGTGTTGGTAGCATCGATACCTCGATCGATACGATGAGAATTCAGGTAAGGCGTCAGCGTCTCATTGTAGTTCCACACGTGGCGTCAGTTGGCCGAATTGTACAGTGCTACAGAGTTGCAATTGTTCTAATGTAGAACATTACTTAGAAGAAGAACAATTATCGGTTGGAATTGGATTTGCAGACGAAGAGAATGAAGAAGAAAACTTCAATGTGTAATTAAACAATAAATGTTTTTCATTGTATAAGTTTGTGGTATTTTTTTAAACAATAAAACATTACAAATACAATTGGAGTTTTCAGAAATTATTTTTTGAAAAATATTGTTTGAATCTATATCTTCATTATAATATATAAATAAATAATTTAGAGTAACATATGCAAATTCGTTCAAAAATGATGCTATACTCAAGATAATTCCAGGAGATGAGGTAGATAGTGTCCACCCTGGGCTCCAGGTACCTCGGAGAACGTTGCCGTGAAATTCGTGTTCAGCGACCCCCGAAAACCCCAGAGTAACGAATTTCAACTAAATATATTAAAAATTCACAAGAAGTTCCAGGAGATGTAGTCCACCCTGGACTTCAGGTACCTCGGAGGTCATTGCCACCGTGATATTCGTGTTCAGCGACCTCGAAAACCCCCGAGTAATGAGTTTCAACTAAATATATTACAAATTCACATGAATTTCCAGGAGATGAGGTAGCTAGTATCCACCCTGGGCTCCAGGTACCTCGGAGGCCGTTGCCGCCGTGATATTCGTGTTCAGCGACCCCGAAAACCCCCGGGTAACAAATTTGGACTCATTTCAATCAATTTTTACCGAGTTGCAAATTAATTATTCTAAATGCACTTTGAACAATGCATTTTTACAATGCAAATATGCAATTTTTCATTTGCTATTCATCAGATTAGTTCACAAAATTTTCTGATGCTCTCACGAATCGAATGCAAAAAACCGCATTAAATCCGTCTTGCTGCGGAAATTTCGGAGGTTCCAATTCCAATTCCAATTTAAAATATTTATTTCACATATAATTACATAATATTGAACTTAACTAAGATGCCACATTCGGCATTGACACATAAATATAAATATTTACATATAATACAAAATGTATAAAAGCCAATCGGCTGTACAGAATACTCGCCCTGGACGATCCAGTGCTTTATTTCCTCGACTAATGTAGGAATGAATATCATTCGTGAGAACTTCAAATCAAAAAAGATTCAAGTTACATCAGGAGTGCGCCAAGAGTTTCATTTGGGACCTTTACTTTTTTAATCTACTAATGGTAGTTTTTTGTCAATGACCTTATGTTGTCTTCAAAAATAACCACTGAAGGCTGCAATAAATTATAAATATATTATTTGGATAGACTCATAAGATGATATCACAATAATGGTATAAAGATTTGCAACTATCATACCAGGAATCCTTTTTATTATGTTTACTATATTAATATTACACCCCTCAATAATATTTCTAGCAGCGGTACTGTCTCATTAAGTAAATGAAAAAAAAAAATACAAGATAGATTTATTGGGATTCAATATAAAACAAACGAGGTTTAGTGCCATATCCCCAAAAAAAACAAGTATGCAGCTACGGACACGTATTTCGAAGTTATTGCCCCTCATCAGCGTAGCGTAGCTAAGAAATGGCACAGAACCTTCTTTGTTTTATAAAAGATAATAGTTTGTTCAGTTACGAGAATATACAGAGCCTTCATAAATAATTAAGGACCACGTGATCAATTGCTATCTTTTAACTCGTGATTTTACGCCTTTCATATTACGGCAGTATCTGATG
Organism: Rhamnusium bicolor; assembly: GCA_029963845.1. Lineage (NCBI taxonomy): Eukaryota > Metazoa > Arthropoda > Insecta > Coleoptera > Cerambycidae > Rhamnusium > Rhamnusium bicolor. Next base: position 813,306 of record JANEYF010002575.1, on the reverse strand, counting down.
ATGATTTTTGCACTACGTACGTGTCAAAGGAATCATTTTTAATCATCTTCTGCGTCATGACTCGACAATGCTGTTAAGGGGAACTAATTGGTCACGTGGTTTTCGATCATTTATGAAGACATGTTATTTTGTATTTATAAATAATCATAACGTAAATGTGGATTTATAAAAAAAAAATACATGGTCATTGTGTAAATTGGTAAGATTCTGTAATGCAGCGTTTCAGCACCTACGAAGCTATTCCATGGAAGACACCTCGGGAACCGTCTTTGGTTTCTAGTAATTATGGTCTGCAGAGACCTTACACCTGTCACTAAGTTTCACATCTCACATAATCTTCTTTACAATCTACTTATATATCTTATATGTTTGAAGTTTCTATTACAATATACAGGGTGTAACAAAAAAAGCATGTTATAAACTCAATGGCATATTCTAGGCAACAAATAGTGACGATATAAATTGAACACAAATTTATTCAGGCTTTATTTTATTACTTTAGCAAGTGCTCAAAGTGACCTCCACCTTCATCAATACATTTAACACATCTTTTCAAAAATGTAAATCTGATTTTATTAAAAATTTGCTGCTTCTGGCGAAAACTATCTGCAGTATGAAATTTTAAATTATTTAATTAGGTAATTGTGTTGTTTATTTATTTATAAAGTAATTATTTAAAATAAATTGTTTATAATAAATTCCTAAAAAAATTATTTTGTTAAAATTAAATTGCTCGTTTATTCAGAGGACACTATTTCATTCGATTTAAAAGTCTTATCTCAAAAAATTTGCTCAATTCTGCTTTAGAGTCTTTTAATTCACAATTCGAATAAGCTAAATGCTTGAAAACTAAAACACGTAGAAAAAAAAGGTAAGAGTAAAAAAAATTTTAAAATTAAATTTTATTTTCAAAAATATTTATTTTTTTGCCATTGGTGTGCCCATAAAAAAAATGTGGGGGTAAATGGGTCACATGACCTCCACTTCTCGTCTTTTGAATCGAGATAAACTGATCATAATTACTTAAAATATTGAACTACTACTAGTGCTATATTGTACCAAATTTAAAGAAGATATCTTACAAGGACTCCAGAGTTAGAGCAAATTTTTCATTTTTTATTTTCGACTTTAAAGACTCATAAAAATTTTTGGAATAATTTTCACATAGAGGTAAGTTAAGTCATGTCGTCAGTATTTGTTGCCTAGAATCTGCGATTGAGTTTATGACATGCTTTTTTGTTACACCCTGTATATATCCAAAATTAAGAACAAGTTCAGTAAATAGTCTTGAGTTATACAGCCTTTAAATCAGATAGTAATGTTGACTATGCGATTCTACAAAATAATCTATATCTCTTGAAGTTTATTTATTCATTTAGATTTAGGTGTATTAGGTTGGAAATATACACCGTTTAAAATTAAATAAAACAGCCCATTTCTCTCTTAATGGCCCGCCGATGGTATTGATGTTGGATATATTTCAGATAAATTCATTCATGTTCTGTTCTCATACAGGTTTTTTTAGGCACCTGTTACCAAATGTTATGATCACGTCACTTTACAGGGTGGGCGAAAGCCGTGTTACAATATAAAATTAATATTTATATCGTTTTTATGCCAAGTTAGATAATATAAAACAGAAGGTTTTGTACTTTTTCTAATCAATATGTCACAGATGATTTCATTCACCGTAAAAAATTGTTGTAGAATGTAGAAAATTTGATGTTTATTTTTATTTTTAAAAAGTGTACAACCAAACGTATTTTGGTTTTGCTTTTATTAGTGGAGATATATTTTATTTATGTTAAGAATATAAATCAGAATATTCGTAACAAAGTAATTGTTTTGGATGCCAAATATGTAAAAATCGAATTGGTTTTGGTTTCAAAATACGTATCAATATGAAATTAAAATTGTTTAATATTTAAGAAAAATAAAACTGGTAATGTATTTTCTACTACTTATCATAAAGATTTCGCTTATTTTTTTTATTTAATGCACAATACACATGTTGAGGATATTTTCAACAATTATTATATTATTCAATTGTTGTTATTAACCAACATTGCATTGGTACATGATGAACTCGTACATGAACCCAGATTCCACTCGGGCAACTGGTTTGCATCCAGAGGCCCAGTTCTGACCCTGATTACAGTCAGATTTTCGAGTAATCAAGTAATTTAAGAGTTCGTTAAGAAACTTGTTTATGTGGATGCAAAACAAATGGTTTTCTGACTCAATTTTATGTAATCGACAAGAATATTAAGCAATTTAGCAGTAGAACATCGAAAAAAAAATGCCAGTTTGCTGTGTGAATTTTACTTCAAAAAAGGAACTATTCTTGAGTTACAGTTTGGTAAAATTAATATTTTAAAAACTCTTTTTTTAAACATCTTCTAACCGGATGAAAACGTAAAAATGTACCCGAAATTGCTATCAGCCAGTTAAAAACGGGTAGCATGATTTATCCAGTTTCAGACGTAATCTAGATCTGACGGTATTCGAGTAACCGACTAGTGTCAAAAATCTCAGTGCTAACAGTCCTACAGTAACAATAAATATAGTTTAAAAAAACTAAAAAAAGACGCTTTTAAAGCACATCAAACTAAAAAGTGAAAAATAATTATTAATATAAACTGAAAACAATAATGAACGAAAAATACTAGTATTATTGTGAAAAAAGCGTGGGTTGCTCGATATACGAAAAATATGGCACAAAGCGCCCCACGCTTTTTTTCACAATAATACTAGTATTTTTCGTTCATTATTGTTTTCAGTTTACACTAATAATTATTTTTCACTTTTTAGTTTGATGTGCTATGAAAGCGTGTTTTTTAGTTTTTTTAAACTATATTTATATTGCTTATTGATGCTGATATTATAACATATTACGATCCAACAGATACTTCTGAAAAAAAAATATATTTTTTTTTTTCAGCCATAGACGGGATTTGAACTCACGCTCGGGGAGTCCGTCGTTTCGCGTCGACTAAGACTTGTGCCTTAGCCCGCTAGGCCATCGAACGAACTGAGAATCACGGAATGTACTAACAGTAATAAGCCACTTGCTCTCACGCAGAGGATACGTGAGGAAAGGAAATTATTTAATTCTGGCGATCCTGATCAGGATAATGATATAAACTTATCAAATTATTGTATTGTTACCGGTTCTTCGTAAGTGTACAAAGTTTCAATTAAATCTGTCCGCTTAAAGTGGGTCAAAATCGAGTCCAAAGAGTCGGTTACAAACAAACAAACATACAGGTGAAGCTAATAAAAGCGTGTTAATAAAAAAAAATTGTAACAGTGCTTTGGTAATGGTAATGGTAATGGTGGGGGAGGCTGACGCCTGGCAAGTAGGCCACAGACGGGCCCTTTTTACCAACCCCCAGCTGTCCCCTCAGCCATGTGCTTCTTTTGCTCCCTCATCGAATCTTTCCGACCTTCTGATGAAGGTCAGGATGTCACTCATTGCGAGGGAGCTCATCTCCTCCCTTAGAAGCGCCTCAGAACCGAAGATACTGTGTCTCAGGCGCCCAAACGCTTCACATTGTCCCAGGAAGTGGTAAGATGTCTCTTCATCACTCCTGCATTTTGGACACGTAGGGTCTTCCTCAATACCTATCAATGATAGATGCCTCTTAAGTCTGCAGTGGCCTGTCAGAACACCGATTAAGAGATTCAGAGTCTTACAACTCCGTCCCAGCAACCAGGCCGATCTCGATTTGTTCGGCCCCGTCACAAAATCTCGGGTTTGCCTGCAGGCCCTGTTGGTCCTCCAGTGCGTCCTCAGTGTCTCGTGGGCCCACTCATTGAGGGCCGTTGTGACCTGCCTTCTTGAAATACCTAACATAGGCTCAGGCCCGTGACAGGGTTCCTCGGCTCCGAGTCTAGCCAATTCATCGGCCTTCTCGTTGCCTGGAACTCCCATATGTCCCGGGACGCAAATTTCCGTTCCCTATACGAATTGGTGATCGGAGTCAGGAACTCGTATAGAGAACGAAAATGTTTAACGTATTACAAAGCCTAGGGGAACTCGTGACGTCGCTCATATTTTACTCAGCGAGGTTAGTTTGTGCCTTGCCGTGCCATTTTAGTCTAACTTGCGTCAGTCTAGTTTACAGAATATCCACGTGCAGTTCGCGCTTTGTTTGGTTGTGAGATGTTTTGTTATAAGGAAACATCTTTAATATATGTATGTTTCTTTGACACAGAAGTTTGATTATTAATAATATTTATATGTTAGAGCAAGACCCTTTTAATGACCAAATATAAAAGTACCTAAAAGTTTCCGCCCTTAGCTTTGGATTTTTTTAGGTGATAACTTGCATGGAAACTGGCGCTGAAGAAAATGATCTAGAAATTGGTAGACTGTCTAACAATCTCGATCGACTAGTTAATTTGGCAAAATCAAATTATAACATACACATGGGGAAAACCCTTAGAAATTTCAACAATAATCTAGATAATATACAAACTTCATCACAGCTACTGGATTTTTTTTGGAAATCATGGAAAAAGTCACTGCCACGGAAAAAAAATCAAGGTTCAACCAATGGCAATATCCCGAAGAAAATGTAAATACAAGGGATCAATCTCCTTAAAGGGGGTCGACCAATTAATGCGAAAAAACAAAGACGTAAAAAACGACCAAGAAAGCTCATTGAAAACATCTTAGCTAATAAACCGCATGCAAAATCTCACACTTAACGTTATCAATCATCAAAATTTACTTTCTTCATTTATATTTTTCTGTTTATATAATAAAATATTTGGTAAAATAAAATTTTACAAATTCCAAAAATTTACGATTATCGCATAATTTATTTCTCAAAACCTTTGAAAATATGAAAATATGAGCGACGTCACGAGTTCCCCTAGGCTTTGTTATACGTTAAACATTTTTCGTTCTCTATACGAGTTCGTGACTCCAATCACCAATTCGTATAGGGAACGGAAATTTGCTCCCGGGACCCATACCAGTCTCACTTGTTTATGCCTGGCCAGCTCTTCTAGGGCATCCCCACACTCCTGGACGAGAGCTGATCTCGTCCTGGGGGGAGCACACCGCCTTTAGAGCAGCCTGGCTGTCGGAGCAGATGTATATTATCTGTTCCGCCCCATTCCTAACCTCAGCCCTACCTGCCATCGCTAGGATGGCGTAAACCTCTGCCTGGAAGACCGTGGTGTACGAGCCTAGAGCAAAGCTCTCCTGTACTTCTTTGCCTTCCAGATATATTCCCGCCCCGGAAGACGATCTAGTGGCCAGCCGAGATCCGTCTGTATAACACACCAGAGAGTCCGGGCGGAAGTCAATTCTTCCTTCACTCCACTCCTCCCTACTAGGAAGAGTGAGAGTGTAATTCCTTTCCATCCTTAGCTGATCTTTCGTTTCTCTCACCTTCAGGACAGAGAGGGATTTCCCTCTCCGTCAGTCCAGCAATTGCTGCGTGACCTTCAGCTCTGCCTGAACACTGCCAGCTCCCAGAATCCCGCATTCTTTGCTTTAGTTTATACTACAATTTGTGGCATTATTTATCCTGAAGTGGGTTGGAACCTTTGATGTGAAGATAACATTGACGATTTTCTCCACGAAACACCAAAACCCCATATTCTCGTCGCGCGTTTCGCCAACCAAGTTGGCATCATCTGGATATGATTAAAACTAACCTTATGCTAACAATGTATCCTAATTTTACCTGAACTATTGTCACGGTGCAGTGAACCTCGACCCACTAGCCAATAGAGCTGACACTATTAATACTATTTTTACACTTTGTGATTTCCAAGCTTGCAAATGCATCCAGCTGTTACATTCCTAATTAATCTCTAATTGCTAATATTTATTTCATGGTTGATTCAAACGCATGTTGGGCACCACTAGACTTATCTTTTCTTCCATATTTGAAATGAGTCATATGCTCTTTGAATCGAGTTTGACTTGAGGGTCTAGTTTGTCCTACATACTTTTGATTACAGTATTTATAGTTAATTTCGAAAATCCGACTTTTCGTTTGTTACAATTTTGTCTTTTGGATTGTCTAAAAGTTCTTGTGGTTTATTTTCCGATGAATGTACTACCGTCACACCCTATATCTTTAAAAATCTTACCAATACCATGGGTGAATCGAGAATCGATTGGAATCGATAAAATTTCGGATTTTCTCTTTCATTTTAAAAGGTCGCGGAATTTCGAAGTGTTCCTTCAAATGTACATATTCTAATTATTCTCTCAATTAAACTTATAATAAAATATCGATTACTCGCAGCTATATCCTTAATCAATGCCTTTCCTTTTTCGAACCTCTCCTTACTGAGGGGGAAGCTTAATAGGCCATGAATAAGAAAATTATTGTAGGAAGAAAATGTAAAAGATTATTCCAATTGTACTGATAGTGGCCATTCGTTCTATTGCCATTAAAAGTTTTAGTGAAAAGAATATTAAAGTGATTTGCATTTTAAAAAGGATTCAAACTGTTGCAAAATCTTCTTTAAAAATAATATGTCTAACTGATATATACAAAGAAGGTTCACAACAGTTTGATTAAGATCAGCATAGAGGTAGTATCTTCGTTAATACTACTTGGCCTCTGCAATTACCTCTAAACATATTTAATACTGATGTGGTTTTCCACATAACACCAAAACACCACATACTGCACTCGATGCACGTTTCGCCAAGGCATCATCTGGATATGATAAAACTAATCTTATACTAACAATGTATCATATTTATACATTCTTATGGTTAGATGAACCGTGGCTAATTAACCAATAGAGCGAACTTTATTGGATTGGCCCTTGTCACTATTCATATCAATTTAACACTTTGTAATTCCATTTTCGAGCTTTCAAATATCCTGTCTAGTATTGGTTAGTCCTAATTAATCTTGAATTACTACTATCTATTTTATATATATTTTTTTAAACTCATGTTGGGCAATACTAGACTAATCTGTTCTACCATATCTGAGATAAACCATATGCTCCCTGAATTTAGTTTGGATAGTCTGGTTTGTCAAACACACTTTTGATTACAGGTTGTCTAAAAGTTGTTGTAGTTTATTTTCCAATGAACCCACTGTCATACCAATACCTTTAAGAAACTCACAAATACGAGGGGTGAATCGAGGATCATATGAAATCGATACAAATTTCGGATTTTCTCTTTGATTTTGAAAGGTCGAGGAATTTCGAGGTGTCCCTTTACATTTACGTCTCCTAATTATTTTATCAATTTAACTTACAGAATATCTGTTACTCACAGCTATATCCTTAATCGATTCCTTTTCTTTCTCATACTTCTCCATAATTAGGGAGAGAAGCTTAATAGGCGATAAACTAAAATATTAAAACTCACCATTTTGTGTTAAACGCTATAGTGATTGTCCCTAGGAATATATCTTAAAGTACTGATATATTTTCTGTATAAGCATGTCAAATTTTAACTTATTTTCGCATCTAAAATGGTAATTGTCCACAGTTTTCAATATTATATGTGAATTTAACTGACGCGATACGACAAAGTTGTCAACATCAGTAATTTTTTTACCAAACATTGCAAAAATATCATCTACATACGTAAACCAAACTTTGGGGAAATACTCGAATTCTTCTTTTGCTTCTCTGTTTTAAATTCCAAATCTATTAAGAATGTTGCTGAGACACAACAAAATGAAATTTTTTTTCGCTGAAAATACTTGAAACTGACCTCTCATTGCAGCAAAATTGAAATACCAAGAATTCTGTAGAAAATCTTACACCCGAATTTTCTAGACACAAAGATAGTGAAAATAATGGCACTATTGAGATATTTGTTCTATAGGAAATGAGGACGCCTTCAACAGTTTACGTAATTATCTAAAAAAGGATCGTAGAAAAGGGCAACTTTGAGCTAGCTTCTTTAATCCAAGAAAATTACTTATAGCATCGCATACAAAATAATCCTGAGCATTATCATGAAAACTAATTTAAACGAAAAACTGAAGAAAACATTTGGAACTTGCGTGGCTATTCTAGTGAAGTAGTGTATCGATCCCACAATGTCAGATTTTACTCGTGTAGATGGATACACATTTCGACTGGCTAACAAGTGTCTGACAACAATCCAAAATAATTATGTAAGACCACAGACCTCGCAGATAAATTCGCTTGTGACATACATTTTTGGGGTAAAATCAGCTATAATAGAGCACTGTTGCGAGGCAAAGGAGCATATTTGCTAATGAGGATTTAACTTTTCACAGCTCGTGCGTACACCCTGATTCCGCAGTGACATAGAGTAGAATTATTGCAAGAAGATCACGTCTTCTTGCAATAATTTTACTCTATGACTTGATAACCCCCACAACCCCTCTCATAGGCCTAACAGTGATTAGTATCCAATTACAGTTTAAAAGGATAAATTCGTATCTTTTTATTAGCTAATGCGTAGTGATAGTCTGCAGCACGTGGTCATGCTTTAAATGCAAATTTCATCTGTAATATTCTTATGAGTTTTCTGTCATATAAGGTAAGCTTAAATGTAAACTTTGTCACTACTCATTCTTTGATAATGAATCAATATTTTAGAATGGGTTATGAAAATGAGCAAAAACGCCTGACCCAATTAATGAAAGAATGTCTGAGGGTTGATGACCAGGAACAATATCTTGCTCATGATGACGAAGAAGAAGGTGGCGAAGAGGATGAATTGGCAGCTAAATGTAAACAGAACAGTAAGCTTCTGTTGGTGATGACTGTGAAGAAGAATCTACAAACGATCCTTTTTTTGTTGGCAAAAATAAGATGTCTAGGTGGAGGAAATATATGTGTTTAGAATATTCAACATGTATGTACGCTCAACACTTTGTGGAAGATGAACCTAATGAAAATAAGCCGAATAATTTTATCTCTTCTTCACATTTATATATGTCCATAAATTATTTTGTTTCTTGAATATTATTAATAAATGTTTTATAAATGTACTGAGATATATTAAAGGCAATGTGTTCATGTATTTTTTTTTACTTTTTGATGACGAAAATATCCAACAGAAGAACGCGAGTTGTGGAAGGTTAATCTCTCATCTTTATTTTATGCGCGTGTTCAGGTTTAAAGAAGAATTATTGTTTTGATCAATCATCATATAATTCATACATTCCAAGGTATTACGGAAACATGAACAAATATCTATCAGATTGAAATTAGAAACTTGATGTCTAAACGACCTCAAAAGTGTTTGAAATGTCGAGAAAAATATTTGTCAAATTTTTTAAAATTTTAAAAATAATAATCACAGTCGAAAGTTATAACTAAAGCTGGCCAAGGTGGCTGGAAGACAGCCACGGTCTTGCGCTGGCGTCACACGTGCCGATTTAGAAGTGATTTACGATGCAGTCTTATTTGAAAGGTTAATGCGTGAGGTTGTACCTATAAATTATACATAATGTCAAACGCGCCAAAGGGTAAAAAACGACCGTACGCGGACACAGTGAATAAATTTATCGGTGAATTTCCGGATTTATTCTATGACGGATGCAAAATAATTTGTAAAGTTTGCAATCAAGACTTAATGTGCTGGCACAAAACAGATTGACGTCGTCATATCAATACCGTGCAACATCAAAATAAAAAAAAATGGCATGCCTTTGACAACTCAGTTTATGTTTAATTTATTGTTAATGTTAATAGCCTGTAATATTCCGCTACTCACACTGGATAAACAACCATTTCGGGAGTTTTGGAATAAATACAATCCCCAGGTGAACTTACCAAGTCGTACATCGTTACGTAGATATATTCCAGCTGTTCGTGAAGACATTGTAAATAGGATTAAATGTGGATTAAAAAATACACGGCTCTGGTTATGTATTGACGAGACGACAGATTGTAAAATAAATTCTATTTTAAATATTATAGTACGTGTACTGGACCCTCTTAAACCAACATTTCCACTTTTACTAGCTAGTAAAAGACTAACTGCGTGTACTGGCGAAATAATTACACGTGTGGTGTTGGAGACATTCGAAAAATTTGAACTTTCAACAAGTCAAGTATTGATGTTTGTGACTGATGGTGCCGCGACAATGCGCGTGGTAGGCCGTTCTCTTCAAAGAGACAATTGTAGGTTTTTACATGTTACGTGTAAAGTGCATGCGTTACATCTTGTGGCAGAAACGATTCGAAAATGTTTTCCAGAGGTAGATGCATTAATAGCAAATACAAAAAAAGTATTTCTCAAATCTCCTAAACGGCTTCAAGCATTTCACAGACAGTGTCCTGGTATCCCTGAACCACCAGAGCCGTTTCTTACACATTGGGGAACGTGGTTGAAAGCGGCTTTTTATTATGCTGAATATTTTCAACAAATAAAAGCTGTGATTCTACAGTTCAACCCTAACGAGGCTGCAGCTATTAGGGAAAGCCAGACAAGCTTTCAAGACGTTTCCCTTGAAACAGATTTAAAAACTATTAATAACAATTATAGAAGACTACATGACGCAATAGAAAAATTGCAAAATAGTTCGTTGTCGTTAGTGGAATCGCTGCAAATAGTGGACTAAATACACAGCTACAGGCTATAAATGACGCAAAAAATAATCGCGTTAGTGAAAAATTCGAGAGTGTATCACAGAAAGATCCTGATTTTAGCAAATTAAGACAAATTTGTGATGGTGCATCTACAACTTCGTTAAGTGAGTTCACAGATTGTTTTACTTATGCCTGTATTACATCCGTAGATGTCGAACGATCATTTTCAAAATACAAACATATTTTTTCACCAAAGCGAACATCGCTGACGGAGACAGCTGTAGAAACATACATGATGCTATTATACTATAGATCTTCCCCACTTTGTGATGACGACAACCAAACTACTTCATAAATCTGCTTAAAAGGGCGAGTTTTATACAAATTTTTATAAAATGTAACATTATTGTTAAAATTTATTTCCATTTATTGTACTTATTCAAGTATTATGATATGATGTAAACATATGAGTCATATGACGGCCCTGTCAGCCAGGTGACCTCGGCCAGCCTTAGTTATAACCACTTAAACAGACAAAGATGTATAGGCAAAGAGTGGTGTATTACAAAATTCTAAGTATTATGCAACCTGAAGACATATTTAAATAATTTGAAATGTGGCATGATTTGAAAGTTTTTTGACATAAACAATCATTGTACTTATGCTGAAATGTCGATTCAAGATGAAACATCTCAATATTTTATGCAACTTGAGAAGAATATGTCCAGATAATGTCAAATTACATGGACTTTGCATGTAACAAAGTATTTTCCGAAAGATAGTCAATCAATCAATCAAAACAATACATTTAAATATTATGTACAAAACAATCATTGTGACATCCAGGCACAGAGCCAGCCAAACATCCACTGTGCGATGCGTCGCAGTGACAATCGAAGGGCTGGATAGAGATGGCGTCAATTTGATATCTCAAATTAAACTTAAAATTCTAACACCTATCCTAAATTAAAAAGGATGTAACTAACACATGTCTTAAAAACTTACGACTAGGTTAAAAATAACAAAATAACATATAAATAATTGATAAATTTTATTTATCAAGGAAGGGAAAATCCCAATCGCAAAAACTCTTCTTAAGATAACTGAGCGGCTATGTCACACTGCTTAATTTTTGATTTTTAACAATTTATAATTTGATCCAAAAGTTATATTTACAAGATATAATGAATGTTTCAATAAATAATTATAAACAAATTTTGTAGGACGAAAAAGAACAAACAGAAAAGAAGAAAAAGAAGATTAATTTGGAATTTTGGCCTACAAGGGTTGTCAAAAGAACGACTGGTATGGCAATTTGTATTTGATTCTAAAGGGTGCGTTATTCTCCCTATGTGATGTTATTTAATATGGGACTATTTGACATTTGATATTTATAGAATTGTTGTGAAATATTTTTAATATAATCCATTATGGGTACAATGTCGTTACAACGCTCATGTGGATCTCTGATGGAGGTGTATCTATTCGAATATGATATGAGGCGGAAATAGTTATTTTCTAAATCCGAAAGTTTCTATAACGTCGTCACAGACGTGCTGCACCACGCAGGCGCCGCATAATATGTTAAGAACCTTCTCAATATACATATGTATATTAATTTTTTGTTTGTTCTACTTAGTTTACTACACTTTGCCATGAGTGGCAATACACTTCTGGACAGAGCGGAAACCTTTCGGATGGTTTGATTAATATGTTTCAAAAATGTTAAACGTTTGTCGAAATGTACCCCAAGATACCTGACACTCGCTTTTGTTTGAATTTGAGCCCCATTTATCGAAATTGGCTTCAAGATCTTAGTATTAAAAAAATTTTGAAAGAACACTATCGTCTCCGTCTTCCCCGAATTAACTTTAACCTTCCATCAGTCATAGTACTCCGTCGCACGTATCATGTGAACCTTCCAAAAAAAAAAAGCGTAAAAACAGTAAACAATCGATTGATCCTAGGAGTTAAATTCCATTAGGAAACACCCTCCGGAAGAAAAAATCTAAGGTTTTTTATTCGACTTAGTTCTTAAAGTTAGAAGTACTGCGACGCACGGTCCTGTCACAAAGATGGCTACTCGCTGTAGCCACCACCCTGAAATGATGCTATTTCCTCTTTCAATGTTGGTCACACAGAATTAAGCCTGAACCGATCAAGAATAAGCCAACCAGAAAATGCAAGAAAAAAATCAAGTCTAGTTTTACCAGGGACAACCATATCTGATACCCATCTGAACATGGCCACCAGATGTTATTCAACACTACTTTTATTAGAACCGGATTCAGTGTAGCTCTGGTTCTAATTCTTAGCTGTAATATGTAACTCATAATCTAATAAAAAAACATTGGTGGAGTATGGCGTAATTGTTTTACTTCATGATTTTATATTCTTTATGCCCTCGAATTATAACCTCTGAGGAACTATTTAGATCTCACACCCCTATTTGGTGCCCTAGGCGCCTTAATACGATGAAGGGAGAAAATAAAACGTGAAATGACCAACGTTGGTTTGTGAGCTGGTGGTTGCATAGTGAAACTATAAAATGATAGAATTTTTGTCCATTCGCCTAGTGAGCATAAGCTGGAACCTCATATTAAGAAAAGTAACAGACTAACACCATCTGTCGCCGACTATATACATTAAAACTTTATCAACTGTAGTTTCTCGAAGCTGTTTTGTTGTGAGGTGCCTAAAGCTTTATTTGTTATTCAAACCTTTGGAAAAACAACGCAAGAAGAGGGGTGTAAAATATTTTTACGATACATTCAAATACTTTTTAGGATGTGCTACATAGCTTTCAGAAATTATAGTAGGGAGTTGTTTTATTCTGTTATAAAAAAATCTGGTTTCATTAGCAACCACAATTACAGAAATTACCTCTACGATTTATAAATACATATTTACATTTTGCATTTCAGATAAAAGTGCATTACTCATTAGTAAAGCTGCAAATCGTTTCTGTGTATCATGGTCGTAGAGTACAGATGTATTTACTGTCGCCGGCATCCACCTTGACCGCGAAACTCTTTCTCCAGTCCAGTCTATTATTAGCTTTCGAGTTGTGTACACGTTAAGTCACTTAGGTGTATTGCATATTGTTTTTGTGTTTTTATTTTATTTGTTGTACTGTATTATTGATATCAATTTAATAATAAAGCATGGCAGACATAAGCAGGGTTAGAAAACGGCCATTTGCTGACATAGTGAATAAATTCATAGGTGAATTCCCGGATTTATTCTATGATGGTGCTAAAATAATTTGTAAAGTTTGCGAGAAATATTTGATGTGCTGGGATAAGCGTGATTGTGGACTTCACGTAAACAGTGTATACCATAAAAATAAATAAAATGGCGTGCCTTCGACAACATAGTTTATGTTTAATTTACTATTAATGCTAATTGCCTGTGATGTTCCGCTGCACATACTCAATAAACAACCATTTCGAGTGTTCTGGAATAAATACAATGCCCAGGTGAAGTTACCAAGTCGCACAACGTTATGTAACTATCTACCAACTGTACATGTAAACATGGTAAATAAGATGAAATGTGAATTAAAAAATACACGGCTGTGGTTATCTGTTGATGAGACAACAGATTGTAAAAAAAATTCTATTTTAAATGTTATAGTACGAGTACTGGACCCTCTTAAACCGACAGTTCCACTGTTACTAGCTAGCAAAAGACTAAGTCAGTGTACTAGCGAAACAATTACCAGGGTGGTGCTGGAAACGTTAGAAAAATTTGAACTGTCAAAAAGTAAAGTGATGATGTTTGTGACTGATGGCGCCATGACAATGAGTTCGGTGGGCCATTCTTTGCAAGAACAAGGTTGTACGGTTATACATGTTACGTGTAAAATGCATGCTTTACATCTTGTGGCGGAAACTATTCGAAAAGGTTTTCCAGAGGTGGATATATAGCAAGTACAAAAAGAGTGTTCCTTAAATCTCCTAAACATCTCCGTGCATTTCATAGCAAGTGTCCCGGTATTCCTGAACCACCACAGCCGATTCTTACACGTTGGGGAACATGGTTGCAGGCAGCTTTTTATTATGCTGAATATTTCCAACAAATAAAAGCTGTGATACTACAATTCAATCCAGATGAGGCTGCAGCTATTAAGGAAAGCCAGACAAAATTCGAAGATATTTCCGTTGAAACAGCTTTAAAAAATATTGCGAAGAACTATAAACCATTACATGAAAGCATAAAAAAATTAGAAAACAGTTCGTTGTCGCTAGCGGAGTCACTGCAAATAGTGGACGAAGTAAATCTACTGCTATACGGTATAGGTGACGCAACAAATGAGCGCGTTAAAGAAAAGTTCGCAAGTATGTTAAATAAAGACACCAGTTTTACCAAATTAAGACAAATATGTGATGGTCCGTTAAGTGCGTTCAAAGACTATTTTACGTATGCGTGTATTACATTAGTAGATGTCGAACGGTCGTTTTCAAAATATAAGTATATATTTTCACCAAAGCGAACATCATTCATGGAGGCAACCATAGAAACATACCTGATGCTGCAAAATGGCTACACATCTTCTCCAGTTTGTGATAAGCAAGCTAGTTCATCAAGCTAGTTAAGAGGGTAAGTTTTACATACATTGTTATAAATTGTAACAGTTTATTGTTTCTCGTATTAGTTAATTTCGCGTACGCCACTGTCCCACGGAACATTTTTAACAGCTCATCAGCTTACCGAGTTGCTCTATTTCTGGTACGCCCCATCACAAATAGTGCCAGAAAGAGAGCGTCTCGAAAGGGTGACTTTAAGCGGATGAGGAATATTTTTAAATTGAAATTTTTTTTTCTCAGAACTAAATAATATAATCTTTTTAGGAGAAATGTACCTAATCAAGAGGGGAGTCTAAAATATCGAAAGATGATAAGGAAGATGATAGTATCAGTGAACTTGCATATACTTACTAATTCTGATTATATTTCGGTATAGGTGATGCAACTGAAGAACCAATTTGTGCTGAAAATGATTTCCAGTTGGTATACTTAGTCAGTTGTACAATTTCAACTAATAATATTCGTATGTTGAATGATAATTTTACTTTGACATTTCATCAACAAGTAGGTTCCTAACATGCCAGCATTGAGAAACCCCTTAATGTATTCATTCCGAAGAAAGAATAATTCTTTTAATCTTTACCATAAGAAATAAATGAAATAAAAAAAATACTCATATGGTTTATTTTATTACCAGTGGTTCCACAACGGAACTACGTATTTTTTAAAAATCCTATGTAAAAAATATTACATTTTTGTTTTGTTGCGTCAAATTTTTATAACTATATTTCCAATTTTGTAAAAAAAAAGTTTAACAAGTAAAGTATTATGTCCTATGTGTATCAAAGTAGTTACAGCTATTAATTGATCATAGATAATTAAAAAAGACGTCCCGTATAAACTGAATATTTCGTCCTTATAATGTACAAAAGTGCCTAACAAACTATTGAGAGATGTAAAAGGCTGAGGACCGGACGCCGGACGTGAGCAAGCAAGCATTATCCTATTTATAAAACCTATTGTGATTCATAGGCAACCAACATTTCACTGGTGTATCTACTCTTTGACATATTATTAGTCGAGTAGGAACGAAAACGATCGGCGACGTATATGAATAACGAATGATTTATTTTAAAAAACCATACTAACGACAGATTTCTATAAAAATAAAAAAAAAGAATTATGACAGTGTTCATATAATGTGCCTAAATATTAATTTTCTGTTAAGGATATTGAAGATGATCATAAATAATGTAATATATCTGATGCATACTGAGGACAATTAATTTGGAATTGGCCTAAAATTGAACTTAAAACCATAAATATTAAGTTTTTTTTAATTTATGATTTCAATTTGTATTATCTTTAATTTTTAGCAGAGATAAATTTTAGTTTAGCCTTCCACCTCAGAGACCAGCATTATACAAATAATGCCAAGAGTAAATATAGGTAGAAGGCATTATTAACCCCAGAGGAGTCGCCCTCGGATCAGTCATTGTTTAATAGTACAAATTCAGTAGCTTCTGACGTGCGTTTTTTCTCTTACACTAATGAAACTGTTTTGACGCCTCCTGAAAATACCAGGGGCAGAAGCAAAATAAAATTGTGAGATTAATAGTAATTGTACAGAAGTTTTATTTGTGTAGTATTAAACAGTTGGAAAAGTAACATTCTTATTATTGTTGATCATTGATGTTATGGTATAAATAGTACCTAACATAAATAATAATATAATAATAATAGTATAAGTTTATTTCCGAAAAATATAAACAAAATCATTGGTATATACAATTATAAATTCTTAAATAATATGTAAATAAACATAAGAAAGCTTCCTCACAAAATACATTGTATTTTAATGTGAGGCTATACACCCTTCTGGTTTTTAAGTTTTTTTATTTTGCTTACTTTACTTGTTTATTTATTTATTTTTTGTAATAGTTATTATCGATATAATTATAAGTAGCGAGAAGGGCGTGATAATTATATATGTATATACAGGCATATATACACAGAGATATACACACTCCCATACGCATCCACCTAAACATACATACATACCTAGTTTGCATAGAGTCCAGGATGCCAGATTTTGTCGAAGTTTTTTTCGAAGTCAAGGGTGACAAGCCGTGTGTGCAGACCTAGGTTAAAATTGGTTGTGATGAGTTCACCGATCCAGAATAATTATTGTATATTGGAGTGACACGGATGAAAACCATATTGGAATCTGTCTGTCACAGATTCCAGCATGCTTCTAAGGATAAAGGAGTCTAGGATTTTACCGATGGATAATAGGAGGCTAATAGGGTGGTAACTCGAAAGTAGGGATTTTGGTTTTATCGGATTCGGGATAGGAATGAGTTTAGCTACTCTCCATGTACTAGGATAGTGGGCAAGTCTGAAGTAGGCGTTAAAAATTTTTGTAAGATAAAGTATAGCCGAAGGAGGTAGCTTTTTTAGGACGTAATTTGGGACCTTATCTAATCTAGGTGCTTTCCTGGATTTTAGCTTTTTAATAATATATTTAATTAAATAAGTGCAATTTGTCAACAACGAAGAGTTCAGTAAGATGGAGCTAACATAAGTCAGCGGCTTAAAAGGAACACCATCTAGTGGAAGTGTCTTGTTGTAATCAACTTGGAAATGGCCCGGACTAGGCAATAATCCAAGATAACAAGTAGAGGTGTGCACCTTATGATGAATGTTCCGGAATGATTCCAATTTGTAAAAAAAAATATCTACGAAATCTGAGTCAAATCCGTTAGAAGGGCTGACTGTAGCTCATGTTCCTCGCAGTGGCTCGCCAAGCTCTTTATGACTCTGAGCCTACACTTACCATTTATTATATTTTCGTGATGGTAGATTTACATTACTACCTGCGCTCACATGTAATAGCAGTTCACAAAATCCTTTGAGATTGGGGTCTCCAGGATGATATATAAGCCGTATGTTTTGAAACTACGGCGACAAACACGTGCTTTTTTAATGGAACCTGTGTTCTATTAGAACAATTCCTGGGCAAAAACCTCTTGTATCTGACCTGCCAATACCACATCTATGAGTTGGCCCTTAGAGCGACGTTCGAGAAAAAATGTAGGGCAATAAGTGTTCCCTTGATACCAACTTTAAAAAAATTTCACGAAAATAAATCCACCGACCCGGGCTTGTAGCGAGAAACAGTAAGAAAATTTTAAATTCACTTATGTTAACTTACTCCAAAGATTGCTGTCTTATCTTTTTTTTAATTCAATGTTATCGCAGCGAGCAATACAAGTTAAATTGATAAAAACCAGGGACCACTCTGGCGTTTACGCCGCCCCGGACAAAAAACAAATTGCCGCCCCTTTCAAAGTTATTTTTTCTTAATAAAAGATGGTTTTAATTTGCAATGAAAACGTATATTTAAAAAGAAACAAATATTAAAACTTAACATTTGGTACAAAACAGTATAAATTGAAATAAAATATAGTTTCAGTATATCTAGTTGTTATATTTTAAAAACATTTACTTCGTTTTAAACATACAGGATGCAATTTTACCGCTATTACGATTTAGATTTTTTCTTACTTATACCGAAAACCTAAATAGAAAACAAAAGGTAGATACATAGAATGACAGTAATACATTGTTTGTTTGAGTTATAATCAGAAGAATTTTTTTTCTCTCAGTTTTAATTCTGCATATTTTTTTATTATCTCTTTTAAGTTTATTTGATCAGCAATATCATGCTCAATTGTTAAAATGGCCAAGCCGTTTAGTCGACTTTGTGTAGTAGTTGAGCGTAAAAAGGTTTTGATTAATTTTAATTTAGAAAAACTTCATTCTCCACTTGCTACTGATTTTGGAATAGTCAGTAGTATTCTTAAGATGTGGAGCAAATTTAGCATTGTTACTATTTTAAGAACATCACTTGGACTTTCTATTTTGTCTAAAAGTGCACAAACTGCAGAAACTTCCTCTACTAATTCTAGACCATTAATGTCAGCTGATTCACCATCAGACAAAATATTTTTCAAATCTTTGCAAATCTTTATCTGTGTCTTTTTAGCCATGGTTTTCAAATCATATATATTACATAGAGATTGAAAATGGTTACTATGGTGATTCAGTTTTAAAATCGACTATCTAGTGCGTTTAATGCTTGATCAATAGTACAGAAGAAAAATTCTATTTTGTATTTTTCTTTGGAATCTTCGATTGATTCGTCCCTTGCCTCATATGAAAAGTTGGCCTTTTTTTTCTTACGCGGTGTCGCGGCGTTGTTAATTCAGAATTGGATTAAATGTTAATTTCATCAGCCAATTATCTTGCGTCAACAATAATTTCATTGAAAGATTTATCTGATCGAAGATTTTTAAGGAAATTTTTGCAGTTCTCTAGAAGATCAAGTGTTTTTTTCAAATCAAAATCTTTTGTTTGCATAAGCTTGCTTATGGGATTATTACAGTTATGACTATTGAAATAAAAATTTAAGTTGTTTATTGCAACTTAGCAAACCCGAAGCTTTGGTTCTTATTGAGGTATCGATGTCTTGGTTTTCATAAATGCTTAGCAAAACGTCGTATATTTCCCCAAGTTGAAATCTTAAGGGCGTTAAAGTTTCTATCCTGCTTTCCCATCGAGTGTCAATCAAAGGTTTTAATGTTAATCCTTGTACACGTTTTAAGAATATTGCCCACCGAAAAGTAGAAAAAAAAAATATATTTTTTGGACCATATTAAAAAAAATTGGCTGCTTCCAAGGATGATTTTGCCATATCATCTACCACTAGATTGAGCGAGAGGCTACTACACGGAACGTGGAATGCTCGTGGATTTAAATTCCTAATTCTAGATTGCACTCCTGCATTGTTTCCCCTCATGTTAGCCCCGTTATCATATCACTGTGCTCTTATATCTTGCACATCACGTCCCATTTCATGAAGCTCTTAAATAATAATTTCATATAGTTGTCTTCCTATAGATCTTTCCACATGTAAGAAACCCTAAAAGCTTTCGTAGATTTTTATCAGAATCAGACTATTGATAGAAACATATCTAATTATCAGGATCATATATGGCTCCGTGGTCTAGAGGTAACGTACTTGCCTCGAAACCTCGGGGTCCCGGGTTTGATTCCCGGTCGAGGAACTGGGATTTTTCTGTGAGAGAGACTAATCGTAGTATACTCGGATATTGGATGTGTGTCCATTGTCTCTAAATGTGTAGCCCTCTCCCACACAAAGTCATTTCAGACCTTCAGGGATAAAGGGGGTTGTAATTTCATGTGGTGTTATTATTATTATTATTATTATATTTGCTCCACATTATTAACATCACGAGTGCAATCTAATATTATGGAATAGAATTTCGCTTTTTCTATTTGAGCAATAATATGGGATTTTACTCTTTCGTGAAGCAAGTCTATTATCTCGTTTTGAATGTTTTTTCCAAGATAGTGAGCTTTGGTTTGCTCTTTTTTTAAGTACTCTACGTACGTGTTCCTCCATGATGGGGTCAAATTCAGATAGCAATTCAATTATTCTTAAAAAGTTGCCGTTATTATGCTCAAACAGCTTGGCGCTTGTACTTTGAAAACCATTCTAGTAATTGCTACAATTCTTAGAAGCACCTCGTACCAGTGATTCGTTTCAGCGTTAAAAACTCTTTGTGCAGCTGCATCTATAGTTGTACAACACTTTAACCTTTGATTGAGTTCTAGCCAGGATTTTTGAGCTTGAATATGATTTTTATAAATTTCGTGATCCTTTGAAGTTTCAACGATGTGCTTCCAGCTTTTAAAACCTTCTTTTGAAAGGGAACTTGACACGTCCATAAATTTTGCAGCAAAAGTTAGTAATCAAAACTAGGCATTTCATTTTTTTAAACTGTGGGACAGACTAAGCCACCGTCATCGACTAATCGTATTTGAAGATTATTCTTTTTTTATTTTTTTATGCAACGCATTGGCTTATTACTACACAAAATTGTAATATATTAATTATTAGGATTTTTTTCAAAGATTTTTTTTAGGTGTGGTGGATCCCAAGAAAATGGATAAATTGTGAACCACAACAACGAACATAAAAAAATTAAATATTTAAAATAGATAGGTACCTATCTAAAATGTTTGAATTTTTAAGATGGATTTTTTGTTTATCCTTTTCCGCAGCGAAAACCCAAAATAAATTAATAAAAGTCCATCACAACAAACATACAGAAACTATTTAAAAATGTATAAGTACGTATTGTGGAAAATATTTTTGAAAATAATTCTTTACCACTTAATATAGGTATTTGCAGAAGTACTTACCTTTAGAAATTGACAAAACACAAAAGTTACTATCCTGAACTAAACTGTTAAATATTTTTAATATTTAACTTACTTCAAGGATATTTTATCACCGGCACCGACGCATTTGCAATAATAACACAATTGTGCTTAGATGACTCTTTATATAGTAAGGCGCGAAAACATGTCCATGCATGTTAGGTCTTGCAGTTCCTATTTTAAGCAAGTAACTATATACCTACAACTTCATGCAGGGTCATGCGCGTCTTTTAACTATACGTCTTGTTTTATTTCAAAAATAAATATGAATTTTTTAAAAAGGTGTTTTAATATTTTTCTAGCTTTAAAACATAACAAACCACAAAGATCAAATGTAAATTGCATAGTACTCAACATGCGATTAAATTTTGCTTTGCCTGCCTCTGAAGGCATTTTAGATGAGATTGTTGCAAGTGTTGAAAGTTCAATTCAATACCTTCCTGACTCTTCTAAAGGATTTGTCAGAGAAGCTTACAAAAATCAAATCTCGACAAATATTGTCACTAAAGTAAATAAAAAGTCAAAATCTACTAAAGACAGAAAAATTACCAAACGGTTGCGTGAAAAAGATTGTTTTTATTTAAAAGCTGATAAGGGCGATAAGGTTGTTATTTTAGATAAATAGGACTATTATGAAAGGGTAGACAATCTGATTAGTAATGGTCATTATAAAAAAACTTTCTAGAAATCCATTACCAAAAATGGTTACTGAAGTAAGAAATGTACTGAAATCCTGCAACAACCTTATTACTCCAGCTTTAAATAGGAGGTTACATGTATCTAACCCAAATGTACCTAGATTGTACTGCTTGCTTAAGATACATAAACCAGGAAAGTCGGTACGTCCTATTGTTTCAGCAATCGGATCGCCGACTTACCACCTATCAAAATGAACAGTTCGAAAATTTACCTATTGCAACACCTAGTTTCTCTGTGATTAATTCCAATGATTTCATTAATAAGGTGAAAAATATTCAGTTGCAAGAAGGTGAAATTTTGATCTCCTTTGACGTTTATTCATTGTTTCCAAGTGTTAAAATACCACAGACCTAGAACTACCTACAGGATCTACTCGAATTAAACAATCTCAGTCAAGATGTAGTAGAAGAATATCTTAAACTCACTAAACTTTGCATGAAACAAATTTGTTTCCGATTCAACGATAATTTCTTCGAACAACATGAAGGAACAGCAATGGGTAACTCTTTGTCACCATTCATTACCAGTCTCTTCATGAACAGATTCGAGACGGAAGCAAAAGAAGAATTCGAGTATTTCCCCAGGGTTTGCCTTAAGTATGTGGATGATATTTTTTGCAGTGTTCGATACAAAAGTCGCTGATGTTGATAACTTTGTAGGTATCTAAATTAAACAGTCGTTTCGCATCAGTTAAATTTACATATGAAATTGAAAACTCTGGACAACTACCATTTTTAGATGTATTAGTAATTAGAAATAGTGAAAATAAGTTAGAATTTGACATTTACAGAAAAGATACCAGTACTCAAGATATATCCCTAAGGACTCTCACCATTGTGCTCAACACAAAATGGCGAGTTTTAATTTTCTAGTCCATCGTCTATTAAGCTTCCTCCTCAGTAAGGAGAGGTTTGAAAAAGAAAAGACATTGATTAAGGATATAGCTGCGAGTAATGGATATTCTGTAAGTTTAATTGATAAAATAATTAGGAAACGATAGTTTAAAGAGTCGCTTCGAAATTACTCGACCTTTCAAAATGAAAGAGAAGATCCGAAATTTGTATCGACTCCATTCAATCGTCGATTCACTCGTGGTATTGGTAAGATTTTTAAAGATGTAGGTATGACAGTGGTTCATTCATTGGGAAAAAAACTTCAACAACTTTTAGGCAATCCAAAAGACAAAATTGAAACAATGGAAAAGTTGGGGATTTACGAAATTGGCTGTAAGGACTGTAATCAAAAATATGTTGGACAGACGAGACGATCAATTCAAACTTGATTCAAAGAGCATATGGCCCATCTCAAATATGGTAAAACCATAAACATATAATATATATGTCTATGGGTAAAACAGATAAGTCTAGTATAGCCCAACATGCGTTTAAGAACAACCATAAAATAGATATTAGCAATTTAAGATTAATTAGGAATGTAACAAATACCAAACAGCTAGATGCATTTGAAAGCTTGGAAATCATAAAGTGTAAAAATAGTATGAATAGTGACAGAGGGCCTATCCCAAATAGCCCGCTTTATTGGTTAATGGGTCACGGTTCACCTAACCGTGGCGGTTCGGCGAACCCTGACAATAGTTTAGGTATAAATAGGGTAGATTGTTAGCATAAGTTTAGTTTTAATTATCTCCAGATGATGCCAACTTGGTTGGCGAAACGCGCGTTGAGTGCAGTATATAGTGTTTTGGTGTTTCGTGGAAAACAAGTCAGTGTTGCACAGTACTTAGTTTTAGTTAGGGAAAAAGTCAACAAGTAGTGTAAAATTTATATTAATTGAGAATAATTAATTTATCAATATTTGGTTCACTTTCAGGGGGGGCGAAAATGCCGCCCTCAGGTTCACCGCTCTGGACAAGGGTCCGGATTGTCCGCCTCTAAAGCGGGCCCTGTAGAAGCTTTAGCGTTGTAATGCAGTGAAGATAGCAGTGATTGCATAAAGCTCTTTCAATTAACTTCTGATATAACTACTGAATTTTCGCATTATAGTAACCTCGAAGATTTTATTTCTTTGAAAACTAGGGATTTTTACAAGATTTAACTAAGAGCAACAATTTCTGTATGAGCTACAAATTATTATTAAAATGTATTGATTTTGCAAAAAACTAAAAGTCGTGATTGATGTGGTGAAATTGTGTGTTAAATAATGAGAGATTATAATAATTTATTAATAAAAAAACGACGAGCAAAGACAATAAATGCTCGTGTCCGATTATAGGAAACAATTATTCTCCGACTTGAAAACAGAAACTGTCCAAAATTCTCAAGGGTTGTTTTTTTTAAAATAAAGCAAATGTTTACCAGCGTTAATTTGTTGTTTATCTGTAAACTTTGTCATAAGGAATTGATAAAAACCTACCCCTGCTTAAGCGCACATCATACTTGAAAATAAGAACCAATCTTAAGATTTGGTCTAATCATCAAGCAAATTATTAAAAATTTTCTGTCTCAAATAATAATTTAATTATTTATTATTAGTGGTAACTGACAATTTGGAAGATAGCACATGCCTAGTATTTACATTGCGTGTATCCTTCTTGAAGTTAAATTTATGTTTGGTTTTAAAAATGTATGCATATATTTCAAATATAAACAATGAACACAATAATTCACGAAAAATGTGTGTAATTGTTTACACTTCTTATTACATCCTGAAAATGAATCATTTATAGTCCAGTCACATTAGAGGTTTCACCTCGGAATTAGAGATAATAAGCTGTAAACTTGTATAAACCTTTATTTTGGCGTTCTAAAAGTTGTCTCAAAAGTCTCATAAAATCTCGTGTCCGCGTCTTAAGATATTCAAGGTCAAAGGTGACAAAAATCGGTTTTTTGCAAATATCTCGCTTCCTATGGTTTTAATGCCATTTGCATTTATTATAAAAATTTTAGAGAATAAAATTTTCTACAACTTCTGTCCCAAACATTTTTTTTATATACTCAACCGTTTTTGAGATAGAGGGCGGAGAGCGCGCCGCGCTTACCTATTCACAGCATAATTCAAGGTCAACCGTAAGTCCCGGTAAATAATACGCCGTATAAAGTCTATAAATGATTAAAAAATATATAATTATGAATAATTTGCATTGTTTATTAATTAATGCATTATATTTAATGATATTTTTCATTTATCGAATATATATTTGTTTAATATTACTTACCTTTCCGTGTAATCAAAAAATTGTTGAGTGGAATACTTTAAGTATATTTTAATTATTATATTCTAATATATATGTTAATTATATTTTAAGTAGAAAAAGAATAGAGTAAATAAAATTTTAATTATATCTTTATTTAGAAATACTTTTTCATATATTTATTACAGTTGCAGTTCAAATGTGGGGAAGTTTTTCAAAAACTTTTATAATTAGAAGGACATGAGTCTTAATTTTGTTCTTCTTCTTCATCATCGTCTTCCGGTCGCTCGAAAATTTCCAATTCAATATCATCATTTTCGTTATCAAGGATCTTCGAGAATTTCGGAGTCAAACTATATTCATCGAGATCGCTTTGATACGGTGAAGCATTGAGGCACGCTTGCCCATTACGCTCTATCTCAAAAACGGTTGAGTATATAAACAAATGGTTGCAACAAAAGTTGTAGAGAATTTCTCTACAATTTTTATAATAAATTCAAATGGTATTAAAACCATAGGAAGCGAGATATTTACAAAAAAACCGATTTTGGTGACCTTTGACCTTGAATATCTTAAGACGCGGACACGAGATTTTATGAGACTTTTGAGACAACTTTTAGAACGCCAAAATAAAGGTTTATACAAGTTTACAGCTTATTATCTCTCATTCCGAGGTTGACCCTCTTTTTTGGCTTAAGTGACTGGATTATTAGTAGAACGTTGCAACTAAATCGCAATATCGATAGGATTGTTTGTTTTTCATAAAACTGACACATTTTTATATTAGTACCTTAATTTAATGGTCTATATTTTATATTTATTTCTGTGTGGGTGCATTATTATCCGTCTACTCCAAATGCGTATTAAATACTAACTTTATATTGGTAACGACATACAAATAAAACCATAAAAGTTAGTTCACATGAAATTGTATGACTTCAAGTTTAAGGATATCTGGAAGTTGATTTTGAGCCAGATGTTGCCTAGACGCCACAAGTAAATTAAAACAATGATACCTTCAGTAACATTCTGTTTACTTTTCATACAGTGTAGTGTGCGTAAACGTATACAGGGTGTCCCAACGAAAAGTAGGCACCTTGAATAACTTTGGAGATAACATTTTTTTGAAAAATTGGTGAAACACGTCGACCTTGTTTCCAAGGGGGACATATTTTAATGTAATACTTGTATACCTATCATCATCCCTCTACCCTACACGGCCACCCCCTCAAAAAATTCAAATGGCAAGGGGGGTCGAGTGATACATCTTTTGACTGTCCTCCCACAGCCTCCCTACTCTCCAGATCTTTCTCCCTGTGACTTTTTCTTTTTTCCCAAATTAAAATCAGTCCTGGAGGGACACCGTTTCGACACCACTGATAACATTAAGAAAAGTTTGTCACTGGCATTGAGCTTTCTTTGGAACCTCCAAAGGAAGCTTATCAGGACTGAAGTGCAAACATCGCTGGGATAAATGTGTGAAGAAGACAAAGACCAATAATCTGTATGTTGATTAATATAAATTAAAAAAAGATCGGTTATTTTTTGAGCGTATAATGCAGATGCATTATGCGTTAAAATTGTTTCCCTAAATAAATAAGTTTTTTTGGTACGTGATGGATCAAACACTTTCGAAATCGACGTATTAATACTTTTTTAATGTAAAATGCAGATATTGTAGTGAAAAAGTATCAAAATTGCCAAAGCAGTCGGGTGTTCTTGAAATGTGGTAAAGGAGTACAACTTTTTAATCTGAATAACTTTCCTTACTGACATTGCTGTATATTTTACAGAAAAGGTGCCTTACCTAACAAGAAAGTAGTCCTTGCTTAACTGCCATGGCCTACATGTTTAAAAAAAAACAAAATATGCCCACAATTGCTTTTCAGATAAGCAGGGATGAACCCCAAATGTGCAAAAAAAATTCTGAAATTGTTGGTCCACCCCAGCTTTTGCGAACTCAATCAGGGGGGACACATTGTATATTTTATTTGGAGCAAACCCATCTTATTTGAATTATTTTAGAGTGTGTACTTTTACCACATTAGTCTGTCGTTGGGTTGGTGCTCTACGCAATGTTCTGTTTTAACTTTTTTACGTGATATTTTATTAAACTTTTAGTATTCAGAACAATGAGAAGTAGAAAAATACGACATATTTAATATTTTAATACCAATATAATTCGTGCAGTGTTTATTAAATTATCAACTCCTCAGTTTCCATACAAATCCAGTTTTCCTGGTTATATTAAGTTACATCTCTGCCTTAAAAGGCACTTAAACGTATTAATTAACTGAATTTATCAACCAATTAAAAATAAAATAAAACAATTGTTGTCTTTAACCAGAGTGACTAAATATAATTCGCCAGAGATTAATCTTAAATTTATTTTACAGATGCAAGAAATCTTTTAATTCAATATTTATTAATCAAAATGTGCATCTAATTGAAGCAAACTGATGAAAATTTCAATGAAATTAACAGTTTCGCAGGAAAATCGATTTGCATTATCGCGAATTTTATAATCACTTGTTTGTATTGTTCAGAATAAGTATACATGATTTTAAAAATCAAATAATTTCTATTCGATGTCTAACGATTGAAATATAGCGATAATTTCACAAAATTAGGAAATATTTTCTTTAGTTCCTGTTGAGAGGCAGTGAAAAGGCATATGTTAAAATCGATTTGCATAATCGCGAATTTTATAATCGCCTGCTATGTTTTTCAGACTTTTTTATTTTACTTATTTCTCAATATATGACTTTAATAAATATAGTTTAAACAAACTAAAAAACACGCTTTTAAAGCACATCAAACTAAAAAGTGAAAAATAATTATTAATATAAACTGAAAACAATAATGAACGAAGCGCCCCACGCTTTTTTCACAATAATACTAGTATTTTTCGTTCATTATTGTTTTCAGTTTATATTAATAATTATTTTTCACTTTTTAGTTTGATGTGCTTTAAAAGCGTGTTTTTTAGTTTTTTTAAACTATATTTATTTTTCACTTTTTAGTTTGATGTGCTATGAAAGCGTGTTTTGTAGTTTTTTTAAACTATATTTATATTGCTTATTGATGCTGATATTATAACATATTACGATCCAACAGATATTTCTGGAAAAAAAAATATTTTTTTTATTTCAGCCATGGGATTTGAACTCACGCCCGAGAAGTCCGTCGTTTCGCGTCGACTAAGACTTGCCCGCTCGGCCAACGACCGAACTGAGAATCACGGAATATACTTACAATATTAACCCTCTTGCTCTCACGCAGAGGATACGTGAGGAAAGGACTGGCGATCCTGATCAGGATAATGATATAAACTTATCAAATTATTGTATTGTTACCGGTTCTTCGTAAGTGTACAAAGTTTCAATTAAATCTGTCCGTTTAAAGTGGGTCAAAATCGAGTCCAAAGAGTCGGTTACAAACAAACAAACAAACAAACAAACAAACAAACATATAAGTGAAGCTAATAAAAGCGTGTTAAAAATCAAATCATTTCTATTCAATGTCTGACGATTGAAATATGGCGAAATTTTCACCAAATTAGGATATATTTTTTTAGTTCCTGTTGGGAGACATTGAAAAGGCATATACTAAGAACCCATAACTTAAAACAGTAAAAATTATCCTTTATAATTTGGTACATCAGATGATAAATTAATAAATGTTTTTCGTAAATTCAATTTTATTTATTTTTATTACAATTGCATTGATTGACTTAATATATTCATGATATTCAATCAAAATAGCAATTTAATAATTTAATGCAATTAATATTTTGCGAGAATGCAGCAAATTTAGCAATTGATTGCAATTAAATCTTTGCATTAATTACTTGCTCTAGTTTGCCACAATTCAATATAATTAATTGCATAAATCTCTGAATAACATAACTTGTATTTCTTGTGGAATTTTTCGTTTTAATCGAAGGAAAAATATAAATCGAAAAGCCTTTATACAATTTGATGAAAATCGAAATAGGTCAGGAATTGTCTAGAGCGTATGTAAAGTGTATGAAAATGGGATGAAATATCAATAATTGCGTGCACCTAACAAATAATTAGGGCTGTCAAAAATGTTCCGTGGGACAGTGGCGTACGCGAAGTTAACTAATACGAGAAACAATAAACCGTTACAATTTATAACAATGTATGTAAAACTTACCCTCTTAACTAGCTTGATGAACTAGCTTGTTTATAACAAACTGGAGAAGATGTGTAGCCATTTTGCAGCATCGGGTATATTTCTATGGTTGTCTACATGAGTGATGTTCGCTTTGGTGAAAATATATTCTTATATTTTGAAAACGACCGTTCGACATCTACTGATGTAATACACGCATACGTAAAATAGTCTTTGAACGCACTTAACGGATCTGGAGCTGCACCATCATATATTTGATTTAATTTGGTAAAACCGGTATCTTTATTTAACACACTTGCGAACTATTCTTTAACACGCTCATTTGTTGCGTCACCTATAGCGTGTAGCAGTAGATTTACTTCGTCCATTATTTGCATTGACTCCGCTAACGACAACGCACTGTTTTCTAATTCTTTTATGCGTTCATGTAAGGGTTTATAGTTCTTCGCAATATTTTGTAAAGCTGTTTCAACGGAAAGATCTACGAATTTTGTCTGGCTTTCCTTAATAGCTGCAGTCTCATCTGGATTGAATTGTAGTATCACAGCTTTTATTTGTTGGAAATTTTCAGCATAATAAAAAGCTGCCTGCAACCATGTTCCCCAATATGTAAGAATCGGCTGTGGTGATTCAGGAATACCGGGATACTTGCTATGAAATGCACGGAGACGTTTAGGATATTAAAGAAACACTTTTTTTGTATTTGATATTAATGCATCCACCTTTGGAAAACCTTTTCGAATAGTTTCTGCCACAAGATGTAAAACATTACACGTAACATGTATAAACGTACAACCTTGTTCTTGTAAAGAACGGCCTACCGAACGCATTGTCACGGCGCCATCAGTTCGGTTTAAGAGGGTCTAGTACTCATACTATAACATTTAAAATGGATTTTTTTTTACAATCTGTTGTCTCATCAACAGATAACCACAGCCGTGTATTTTTTAATTCACATTTCATATTATTTACCATATCTACGTGTACAGTTTTTAGATCATTACATTACGTTGTGCGACTTGGTAACTTCACCTGAGCATTGTATTTATTTCAGAACTCTCGAAATGGTTGTTTATCGAGTATGTGCAGCGGAACATCACAGGCAATCAGTATTAATAAATAGTAAATTAAACATAAACTGTGTTGTCGAAGGCACGCCATTTTTTTTATTTTTATGGTGAAGTCCACAATCACGCTTATCCCAGCACATCAAATCTTTCTCGCACACTTTACAAATTATTTTAGCACCATCATAGAATAAATCCGTGATTTCATCTATGAATTTATGCACTTTGTCAGCAAATGGCCGTTTTCTACCCCTGTGTACGTCTACCATGCTTTATTATTAATTTAATATCAACAATAGAGTACAACAAATAAAATAAAAACACAAAAACAGTATGCGATACGCCCAAGTGACTTAACGTGTACACAACTCGAAAGCTAATAATAGACTGGACTGGAGAAAGAGTTTCGCGATCAAGGTGAATGCCGGCAATAGTAAGTACATTTGTACTCTACGACCATGATACACAGAAACGATTTGCTGCTTTACAAATAATCAAATAAACCAATTTAGGCCAGTCCTCTAGTTCAAGACTAAAAAAAATAGGGAAGTCACGATATATGGTTTATGTATTGGAGAATGTGAAGTAATATAGTTTAAACAAAATTTCATATTGGAGCAGTCCGAGGATTATGCAAAAACCGCTTAAAATTAAAATAAAAATGTCTCGCAACAATTCATGAGAAAAATCTGGCAAATCGTTAAAGATACGACAAAAAAACAAAGTTATAGAGAATTAAATTAAATAAAATCCATGCATGTTTTACACACAACAATCAGTAACAATCGGGATGGAGCCAAACATTTTTTTTAAGCAAAGATTGTAATTCGTCGGCTCCACAGAAAATACCTCGGATTTTGGAACAAATTGAATATCTCCGAAACTATTTGCCGTAATAGAAAATCTGAAAAAGGAACATTGAGGTTATTAAATGCCCCACATGACGCATGCACATATTTTGCCGTTGATGTTGCGTTGAAAAATATTGATATTATTTTCATTGTTTACATATGTGTAAAATATGTATTTACGAAAAAATTAAATGACGTTTTGCTTTTGAGATTCCGAATATAATTTTTGAGAAATCTCAAAAATAAAATTTTCAAAAATTAGTTTTTTTAGAATATCTTTTAGACTACTGAACAGATCAATTCCAAAATCTAATCAACTCTTCTTCTTATAAAGCAACGTCGATCGTCTCAAACCGCATCAAAATCGGTTGATTCGTTCGAGAGATATCGATTACGAAATATTTCTGTCGGGTCGACTCTTGGTACTAAGATAACTTTTTGTACTTAAAGACTACTGAACAGATCAATTCCAAAATCTAATCAACTCTTCTTCTTATAAAGCAACGTCGATCGTCGTAAACCGCAACAAAATCGGTTGATTCGTTCAAGAGATATTAATTACGAAAATTCGCAAAAAAGTGTTTTTTTGAAATAACATTCAAAATTTTTGTCGGATCGATTTTTGGTATAAGTATAACTTTTTGTACTTGAAAAACTGCGTTGAATGCTGTAAACTGCATCTCGATTGGTTAATTTGTTCAAGAGATATCGCAGTTCAAAAATTACAAAAAAAAACTGTTTTTTTAATATAACTTCGAGATTTTTCACCTAATCGTAGAGTTCAAAAATGAATGTGTATAATATGATGAGCTCGGAGAGCTCAAAAATTAACTAATACGTATATTTTTGAGCGCTTTAAGCTCGAAAATATTGGAAAGTTTCAGGGATGGCTTGCAGAGTCAACCGATTTTCAGATTTTTTAAAATAAAACAGATAGCTTGCTTATTTTATTTCAATATAATTATTGTTATTATGGCAGTGCTCATAAAGTAACCAATACGATGTGTGCTTTGACAGTTAAATCGATCTGATACTAGCGATTTGACATTTATTTTGACGCTGAGATATTGGGAGGGCCATAATAAGAGTCTGTGGTTTTGTTGTGATCTACCAATAGCATGTGTCATGGCCGACTCCAAGCAGGCCATGAAATAGGAGATCGCGCAACACGGCATGGTTGTCTATTCCTGCACCATGTTTGTTTTTTTATATTAATATGCCGGGACAGCTCAACAAATTGTAGTGATTTTTACAGATATTAGTTATAGTTAGTTATTAATTTATTAAAAAGTAAATAAGTTGTACCTTGTGTTTGTGTAGAGAACATTTTAAGTGTATGTGATACGTAACTTCTAATATTTCGCCAGGAAATTAGTAATAAAGCACAGCCAACTGGACTCTGTAAAGTGACAAATCACGACCAATTACATTAAGTTTTAATCGTGAATACTTATTTTACGTTACTATCTTGTGTTTTTCCTTAGTTGTTTAATTTGCTGTCTTTATATTTAGATTTATACGAGAAATTATTTTAAAAAGCACTATGTATTTCTCTAGTATCTGACACGTAAATGGAAAAATCAATTTTCAAAATGATACCAACGTCAATTTTCCATAAAAATTATTTTCATCTCACTAGCCATCCAACAAATTTTAAAAATATTTTAATGCTGAATAGGCCATCATAATGGTTTTCAAACACAATAAAATAAATTGTGTCATTCCATTTAAAAGTATATATTCTTTCATCTACCACTTTTACAGATCGCCCTGTATAATTGATAGTAACTTTAAAAATTGTCCTATTTCTCACAATTTAATTAAAATTTTGAACCATGCCTCTGTCTGACGAGACAGGAGATACGGAAGAAATACGCCTAATTGACTCACCCTGTATATTTAGCATATCCATCCGGCTACTTTTACACTTAGGTAAGTCTATGAAATAAAACTAAATTCGATATAAAAATAATAAGATAAAAAACAATACAGGAAATATCCACATATCTTTGTATAGACATACACCCATATATACATAAAATAATCAGACATACATAATACATATAGTAATTATTATTAATTATGGGCAAAAATACAAAAGTAAGAAAATTAGTTGCTAATAGCAAATTTTGGAAGATAATATTTTTTTTAAAGATTTGCATCTCAAGTAGTAAGAACAATTTCTTCTATTTTCATCAATAGTAGTAAGTACAAATAACTTCGATTTTACAGACTTCAGAAAGAGAAATATATTTTTATTTTTCACTGTCTTAATACTGAAGCAAAGTTAAATAAAAAAAATATTTACACATTATTTTACAGCATGATTTTACCACTTATACACACGACTAATGTATATTTACACCGGCTCGTCGTATGATAAGCGCTAAATATAAATATTAGAAATTGCAGCTAATCAGGTAATTACTTACAACATATCTAGGGAAATTGTCAATTGCCCTGAGGCAAGCAAAGTCCAGCCAAGTAATCTAAGTCGAATGTATATCCATAACATATCAATTATTATTATTTAACTTAAAACTAATAACGTATTGTAAGATTCATTTTATTTGAAATATATAATTAGTGCTTAATTTTAATACTGAATATGAAAATTTAGTAATACTTTATACAGAAATACAATAAATCCTAAATATATTAAGCTTTCGAACGCAAAACATTTTTTCATCTGATTTACATATCAAAACACCATTCCTTATTTAATTCCCTCTAAAAATTGTATAACGTATCAATGCTGAATTAGTGATCTATTGGAATATTTTATTTAAAAATAAAAATTTTCCTTTGTCAAAGAATTAAGTTTGTCGTTTGACTACCTGCTGAAATCGCCCAGGGTGCTAACTTTAAATCAATTGCAACTATGGTTTATTGTTAAATAGTATTTGTTTAGTATGCTTTTTGTCATTGTGTGATTAACTCTCTACTTCTAAACGAAAGAAGTCACTTTGACGCCCTTAAGTACGGTGCAATTTATAGTAAGTCCTCTAGCGGGAGAACTTGTTTTGTTACTTTGTCAGCAGGATGATAGAGGTTAAGTAGTTGCAGTGAAGACACAGTATTGTCCAGGTATCTAAATTAACTTTCAATATCACCTAAATTAAACAAGCTGTATACTAAAGCTATAAAAATTTTCAAGCTGTATTTACTTAAAACTACAAAAATTCATGAAATTAAAAAAAATGAGAAACTACTGTGGTATATTACAGTACTATTTAAAGTGGTTTACTTTCAGTTCCGTCAAAAATTTAAGTATCAGCTAAGTATAAAGAATTTTTCTAATAAGTATCTATTAATTCAATCAATATCAATATAATAAGCCAGGATTTCAAAACGGTTCCAGCTCTAGACAAAAAATGGCGACTGGTTAATTATAGGTTATGTTATACCTAACAATTGGAGTATGAGATCCATGTCATATTTTAAGATAAAACTATTAAGACTAAATGAAGTTATGCAAAAAAGTACGAAAGAAGTTTGCGAAAGAAAAACTGCAAAAATGGCCTACCGATCCAGGTTATTTTGTAGACAATTTGTGAAATATTGGGAATTTTTTTCCATAATCGGGAGGAAAATTTATTGACAGATTTCAGATTTTCTTTAAAAAAAACTGAACATGAGTCAGGAGGTTCTATGCAAAATTTGTTATATGTGGCATAACCAATAATTTACCAGTCACCGCTGCATCACTTAAAGTAAGCAAGTTACTTATTTGACATTACCGGACATGATGAAAATTCATTGGCAGGGGTCAGTGATTGTAACGCAAATTCATATTCAGATCACCAACATTTTTTAAAAAATTTAACAATCTCCCAATCCCTTCAAAATTATTGTGATTTTTTTTAACCACTTATTTTTTATTCTTTAGCTAATACCTCTAGACCTTTTAGCAATTTTTCTGTCTAACACTGTTCTTTATAGAGATACGATATGTTTTTTACTGCTTCCCTTTTTTTTTGTAATCACTTTTTTCTTCTTTAAGGAAATTCTGTTCGGCCACTGACCCTATGTAACTTTCCAATGAATTTTCATTCAAAATGAGTCAAACAGTATTTCAATCAGTTAACGCTAACAAAACATAAAAACAGTGAGAAGAAGTGACAAAATTTCAGGAGATATTTTAATTGACATTTTACTGCTCTTTAATATACCCCGTATAAAGGTAAATATGAAATAATAAAAAAAATAGAATCCTTTGAAATAATTGTAAACACTAAATATAGGAACTCCTAAATTCCATTCAGTTCATGTGGCAATTGCCCAAGTATGTACCTACAAATTTTACATCAACGACTTGCATAACTGACATCATTTATTTTAACCAAATGAGACTCATTTCTTAGTTTATCTAGACGTGAAATGTATGAAAACCATTTTAGTCATATTTAAAAATAATCTATTGTTATTAAACTAGTTGAAGAATATATTTAACATACTTTGGGTACCATTGATCACATCAGATGTTGTCTTTCGAACACACAGAGCTATTATCATCAGCATGCATTACTAATGCATGGTTAGTAATAACACTTGACAAATCAGTAACAAACAAAATAAATAGTAGGGACCCAAGAACCGAGCCTTGTGGAACACCGCATTCGATTTTTACTTTTTTTGATTTTATGTTATCGTTTTCAACAAACTGGTATCGATTAGTAAGATAGCTCTTAATTAGATCATTAAATACTCCTCTTAAGCCATAAAAAGTTAGTTTTGTGAATAGTATGTTATGATCTACCATACCAAAAGCCTTATTTAAATCCATAAAAAGCTAACTGTTTTTTTTTATCATTTAAATTTATATATAGTTGATTTAAAAATTCTTGTACAGCTGTTTCCGTGCCTTTAAGTTTTCTTAATCCATAATGCGCGCTCTGTATTATCTTATGTTTTGAAACAAAGGACATGATTATGTTTGAAATTACTTTTTCTAAAGTTTTTGCTATTGTAGACAATAAAGATACAAGTCTTGTAACGGTATATTTTTATCGTTAAATAAAAGGTATATTTGTAAACAATATTCGCTAATTTTTATTCAGAGATTAGACACATTTTCGTATAGTTGTTGTTTTAACACTTTAATATCAAGTTTCAGTTCAATATCACTTAAGGTTCTGCAGCCTTTCTTGGTTACGTTCGTCAGCTTTTACATCTCTCGTGTTTTCCAGTTAGCTAGGAAAAAAAAATAAGAAATTAGATTGCATATTTTTGTATATAATAGTTAAGTAATGTAGGTATTATTAGGTAAATATTGAGTGTGAATAATTTATGGACCTGGGTGTGCATGTGTGTGTCTGCATGAGGTAAACATACTCACCATTTTTGATAAAGAACTTCTTTACTTCCGAATTTATTTTGGCTCACATTTACGGATAACATTAGTGCTGATAAGTCTTGAAGTCGCTGGTGGTCCCTACAAAATATTTTTATAAACATCAGATTATTCCTACGAATTTAG
Organism: Rhamnusium bicolor; assembly: GCA_029963845.1. Lineage (NCBI taxonomy): Eukaryota > Metazoa > Arthropoda > Insecta > Coleoptera > Cerambycidae > Rhamnusium > Rhamnusium bicolor. Next base: position 776,548 of record JANEYF010002575.1, on the reverse strand, counting down.
ATTTAAATATTAATGTCAAATATTATTACGGGAAAATAAGTATTACTTACCTTACGACGTTCGGTTCAGTAAAAGGTGTTTTCTATGTTTCTAGTATTAGCAACGTAATAGTCCTTGCTATTAATTTAAATAGCCGGTAAAATATTATTATTAACCTCTCTCTCTCTCTTTGTATTTACTTTCTGTGAATCAGCTGTCAGAGGGCACTTGAGGTCATGATGTTCATGCGATACATGAAACCTTATGATCTAAGTTTAGACATACCTACCTGAGTCAAGAACCTAATAGTTAATTCGAGCTGGTGTGTTATTAGTAATAAATTGCATAATTACGGTTATAATTATGAATTAAACGTTGTCTGTCGAATTTTTGTAAAGTTCTGTAGTAAAATAAGATTTTGCAGTTAGCCATCTAGCGTCTGGTAACTAAAGCTTGACGTCACATTGTTAACTCTGCTAAGGTTTTCTTCTTATTTTACCGGGATGAATTTCATATTTATTTAATTCAAATCGGGCCAATAAACTTCAAATTTTTGTTTTCCATCGTGAGATACTTTCCATAAGTAGGATTTTCTGGATGTAAGAATTTTCCAAGAAAGTGAAATTAGTATTTTGATAAAAGTACAGTGACATCTGTGGTAAAGATATGAGGTGTGTCTATGAAGGAGTTTTTGTGCAATTTTCAAAAAAAGTGAAATCGTGACTGGTTCATTCTGATATTGGCGTTTGACGGTGAAGAAAGGAAAATTGATTTAGAATCATCCATTTCGGGACTAGTCCTTTCACCGTTATAAAAGTGATTTTCTGTTTGTTTCAAATTGGAATTTGTAGTGTTGTTGATATTTTGAGAAAATCGCTCCTTTTTGGGATTATTAGCTATATCGTAAGTACCACACGTGTTGTTTCGTTATATTCACATTTTCATTAGTTTTCTTTTTTATTCAGTGACAAAGAAAACCTCCACTTATTGTGCCAGACAAGCAGATACTGAGTGTTCTAGGAAATTCGTCAATTTCTTGGAAGATATTTGAGAAAAACCCTTTTTGGAAAAAAGGTAATACATGTTTTTTTTATGTACAACCAGAGTCCTATCGTTGTTTAAAGATGTTGTAGTAATAATTTAAATGTTGTGTTGTCCATTTCAATTAGTCATTTTGGGAAAATTAAGTGATTTCTACTATTATTTAGGGTTTTTCTGGTGGGCTAAAATTTCCACCTCAGCGGCGTTGTGCACACACATTGTGCCGACAGTTCGCCTATCTAGGATCCTGTGTTCTCCATCAAGAACGAATTTTCATTGGATTGATTTCCTGCGTGTTGATTGTTTGGGGATTTTCCAATCGGACTTTGGGTTTCCGCCATTTGCAGGGATATCACCAGACACGCAAGTTTTAAAACCAAACTATATACCTATCTTGTTTCTTTTATTGCTTAACATAATTGAACTAGAGGAAAACCTCCTTGGAAAAATTATTACTAGTATTTTTAGACATAAGTAATTTGATAATCAGTTTTCACTATTTTTTTTAAACCTATAAACTGTAATCTTTATTATTGGCCTATACAGGGCGATAGTTATTTTATTTGAAATATGTAATTTACCAGTACGTGGTGAGTTTTATTTAGAGTATATTTCCGAGTTATCTGGATACTTAGCCAGCCATAAGTAATCTGTACGTGGTACCTTATTTAATTACTGGAATTATTTGTTTAATAGCTACTGTGTACGGCGGAAATTAGTAATTTTTTTTTTACTATATTTTCTTTGAAACATATTACCTACATTTTTATGCTGTTGTTTCGTTTTATATAAAGGCGCTTAAGCTTAAGCTACACAATATAAAACTGCAGTATTTACGTACGCTTTTTTTTGATGAGTTAATCTTACTGAATTTCTGCTATCATATTAAACTAAGTATTATTTGATTATTTTGTTTTTTTATATATATATATATAGTTCTGGGAGGAGAAAACCCTCTGGGTTTAATTATTTACTACTTATAATTTTTGAAAACTTATTGCGAATAATTCATGTATACAGGGTGTCCTCTAATTGGATAGGTATACTTTACCAACAAATCAATAGTTTTCGTATGATAGTGCATATAGGTATAATAGACCAGGTTCCTACTATAGCACAACTTAGAGTAATTATTGTTATTTCTTTTTTTAGTTAAGTAACAATTTTTTTTTTATGAAAATATTAGGATTCTTTTTTTTATCGGTGTAGGTACTATTTGGAATAACAATTTCATATAGGTATCTCCAGATAAAATAAGAGTTTTTTTGTTCGTGGTGATAATTATTTGTCTTCGACATTTATAGACATTTACGTATTTTTTTTTTTTTTGGTTTTGGGACATAATTTATTTTCTTATTTTATTTTTAATTTTTTTTTGTAAACAGAACGCTGCTCATCTTGTGCTGACTTTTTAAAATAGTAGTTATTAAATCTTATAGTCCGGTAAAGTTTATTAAATAAATTGTTAAGTCTCTTAGTCTGGTCAACTTAAACTGAGATTGTTACAACACGTATTTCGTTTTTATTAACATATAGTCTGGTCATCTTAGGCTATTTTTAATACAACACTTATAGTCAAGTTTATTTATGCTGAAAATTTATTATAATTTTAATTAGTTTTACTTAGTTTTATGCGATAATATCCACGCGTATTTGGGAGTTAATTTCACGACTCTTTATATTTGCTGAATACTGCTGTATTTACATTTTACTAGTAGTAATAAACTGTTTTTGTCTTTTAAGGTGGACTTGTCTTTTATTTATATATGATAATCCTTTGTTTAGTAAATTGGAGGGATTACTAGAGACTTTTGAGGGTATTTGTGTAACAGTTAATTTACTTGGCGCCCATTTAATAATATCTTATATTGAACCACGTCCGTCTCCACTGTTAGTGTGGCCGGAGAATACCCGATTGTCAACTGACAATCGCTTTATTGTTGCTTACGTTTAGTGGTAGGTAACAGTCTATAGTTTTCAACATTCTTAGAATATCCTTTTTTATACAGTGGTATTATTTTAGACGATTTTAAGATATCTGGAAATATTCTCTGAGACAAAGACTAGTTTACTAAATCAGTTAAAGGTATCAGTACGAACTTATATAAAAAATATTAGCATCCTCTACAGAATTTGACTTTTTTCAAAGCATTTATAATATTATAAATTCTACTTTCATTTACTAACTCGACAAACATGGATGGATAATTCGTATCTATATTAAAGTCATAGTCTTTGTTTTCGTTATTGGAATTTTTTTTATTATTTTTTTTTAGAAAATGTGTTAAAATATTAAGCCATTTCTTTTTATCGCTTATGGTTTTACTATCGATTTCCATCTTTAGTAAAGTACGATGGTCTTTAGGTTTGTTATGCATACTAATATTAATTACACTCCATGCAGCCTTTAATTTATTTTCAGATTTTGAGTAAAATTTGTCACTATACATTTTCATTGCATTTTTAATTACAACCCTGTAGATACCTTTATATTTTTATAATCAGTTATAACATCCGCATTATTTGTGTGAATCATATTATTATATATATTCTTCAGTTTCTGGCTTGAAATATATATTTCTTTCGTGATCCAAGGTTTTTTATTTATTTTCTCATCTATTATAACTTTTTATTTAGGAAATGCAATATCAATATAATATTTTACAGTATTAATAAATTTTTCGAAATCTTCATGAACATGATTACTCTTATATATTTCGAACCAGATTTCTTTGTTTATGTAAGATAGAAAAACATTAGATTGTTTTTCACAACGGGTGCCTACGATATTACTAGCCAGCCTATAACTTCCTTGTAAAAAAGATATCGATTTCAAATTTTGGGACGTTGTATGGCTGAATACGGTGCACAGTTTGATTGCTTCAATATCTGATTTTTATTTCCGGTTTAACCGGAAACAGTATAAAATTTGTTATTTTTAATGGAATACTCTATATATTATTCAAAATTTAGATTGCCCAGGAAATTGTAGGTCCAAAACATGTAGCATACCCTATGTCTATCTTTGACAGTTTTCGAGAAAATGGCGGTTGAAAATGTTATATCAATCATAAATTATTTCATTTTCACATAAAACAAATGAATGTAGGAAGAAATCTGTTACGGTTATTTAAGCTTCTTGATGAGTAAAATTTGATAACGTCATAAAAATTTCATTTCCGGCTGAACCGGAAGTACTACGAAAAGTGATTTTCAGGCTCAAATTACTTCGATATTTTTAATGGAACACCCTGTATTGAACCATAAATTTACATTCTACTAACCTTTCTGGATTTCTTTTTTGTTTCTGGTGTCCCCTGTCTAAACCTAATAGTTTATGAGATATCAGCGACTGAATGTTCACCTGCATTAATATGTCACAAATCTGCTCAAAGCAGAAAAATAAAATAAGTATCAAAAGTGAAACACTAAACGCAATAAGTGGGTAAATTTATTTTAACCATAATTTAAATGTTCAAAATGTACACCTTTGACTTCTCAGCAAGAATTAATCCTTTCTTTAAATTCCTGAGGAACGTTTTCCACCTGAATTGGAGTAATAGAGTTTACCACTTGCGTAATTCTATTTCTAAGGTCTCCTATGTTATGTGGTTGTGTCTTATACACCTTTTCCTTGATATGAGCCCAGTAAAAAAATCTAAAGGTGTAAGGTCTGGGGATCTCGCCGGCCACCGTATAGGACCATTGGTACCTATCCAGCGATTATTAAAAGTTTCACTTAAATAGTCGGTGACTACTCGAGCGTTATGGGGCGGTGCACGATCTTGCTGATAGAAGACATGTTCATACTGCACAGATAAAACTTCAATAAAATTTTGAATTTCGTTCTGTAGAAAATGTAGGTACCGGGCCCCGTTTAAAGGTCCATCAAAAAATATTGGTCCTAAACTGTGTGTTCCTATAACGCCCAGCCAAACGTTGATGCCGAATCTTTCTTGGAAAGCCCCTCCTCTAAATAGATGGTTATTTTCAGTTGCCCAATATCTCGTATTGTTCCTGTTAAACATTCCCATGTTGGTAAATCGAGATTCGTCCGAAAATAAAATGCATGATTTTATATTTGGCTGATGAAGCTCAGTTTTTAGATACTAATTGCAAAATTTCAATCTTCGTTGATAATCTCTCTCGTAAAGATGCTGATGGATTTGGTACTTAAAGGATTTGTACTTATGTTTATGTAGAATCTTTCTAACACTTTCGGGAAATATCCCGATACCACTGGCAATTTGCCTTGTAGAACTTGTTGGATCAGTCTTAACACAGGCCAGTGTATTTATCTCTGCCTCCTCATTTACAATAAATGTGTTCTCATGTTCATTATCATTTTCTCTTTTGAATTGTTCTTCCAACTATGGAAAATATTGTGCACAAGGTTGGTCGCGTTCTGAATAACGTCGACCATACAATGCTCTGGCTTCCCTTCGGTTTTTTCTTACCTCTCCATATAGTAATAACATATCAATTTGATGCTCGCGCCTAAATACAGCCATTTTTAACAACCAGATAACACTTAAACACTTACTAAAAGGTAAATCAAGAATTAAATGCAAATATTAAATGACAATTGTCGAGAGAAACTTTTAAATAATGCAGCAGTACTGCCAAAATCTAAATGAAAATCGGTAAATAGTTCTTTTGTTTTACACAGCCCTCTTGAATCAAAGTTCTGTTTAAACAGCATTTTTTATTGTGTAGCCTTTGTGACAGTGCAGGTGAACATTCAGTCGCAGATATCTCATAAACTATTAGGTTTAGACAGAGGGCACCAAAAGCAAAAAATATCCAGAAAGGTTAGTAGAATGTAAATTTAAGGTTCAATACAGGGTGTTCCATTAGAAATATCGTAATATCGAGTAATTTGAGCCTGAAATTCACTTTTCGTAGTACTTCCGGTTCAGCCGGAAATGAAATTTTATAATATTTTACTCACCAAAAAAACCTAAACAAGCGTGACAGATTTATTCCTACATTCATTTGTCTTATGTGACAGAATAATTTATGATTGATATAAATTTTCAACCGCCATTTTCTCGAAAACTGCCAATCATAGATATAGGGTATCATGTTTTGGATCTACAATTTCCTGGGCAATCTAAATTTCGAATAATATACAGGGTGTTCCATTAAAAATAACAAATTTTATACTCTTTCCGGTTAAACTGGAAATGAAAATCAGATCTTGAAGCAATCAAACTGTGCACCGTATTCAAACATACAACATCCCAAAATTTGAAATCGATATCTTTTTTTACAAGGAAGTTATAGGCTGGCTAGTAATATCGTAGGCACCCGGTATAGTCTACAATGAACATTTCCTTCCTCAACATTATTTTGTAGTAAATTAAATACAAGTAATTGAGTTGAATGATCAGATAATACATTAGTTTATTACACTTTATATTATTTACATGTAGTTAAGTTATAGGATCACATTCTGGTACTGAAAGGTTTACCCTCCTTAGCACGTGATACAGATGGGTTGTAGAAGTTGTCTGGGGGATTATTTTAACTTTTGTAACGATCTACATAGATCTAGTTATTAACTGTTTATAGGAAGGACATACAAGATATACATGAAATAGTAATACCAAAATATAAGACTTAGGAGAATTTGTCGCTGTCCTCCTATAAAACGTTATCTTTCTTATCAATATTACCTTCCACCTAGAGACTTGATACCTGTCCGATATATTAAAAATATTCTTTGACTTAGTTTTCCGTTTGAGTTGTTTAGACAGTTTAAGTGTTGTTTCGGTTTGTTAAGTGATACAGATAAATAATCAATTAGTTATTTAACGTTACCTTTGTGTGCACTATTAACTGTGTAAGTTTATTTTTTCCCACATTTTTTATTTTAGTAAAAAATCATGATTATATGCAATAAAGAAGAATATTTGTTGCTTTGCCAGTATAAAGAAAAAAATTGTTGTGGTCTATAATAACGTTTATTAATTTTAAAAGTTTTACTAATTGTAATTACCAATTCACGTCCACTTCGTAGGAGGGAGAAATAGTAATTAAAATTTATTGTTAATAATAAATTTTTTATCCAAATTATCTATGACTAATTTCTCCATCTAATTTTACTTATCTGCCTGCAATTATTTTTTTTTTTTCATTCACCAGCGCACATAATCTGTTCTATTTCTTTACATTTAATCTAAATATACAATCATATAAAACACACAAATGTTCAAATGAAGCTAACGAAAAAATTAAGTTATATGTACTAGCTTATACAAACTTAAGTGTACATAATTAGCATGAAATAAAGCAATTGGATAAATAAATTATATACAGAATTATCCACGAATTTTCGTACATTACTTCATATCGGATACATTTTATCATACTCACATCGAAAGTGCGTGGAGTAATAAATATTTAGAATGATTTCGTTTCAAGTAATTAAATTATTGAAATTAAATTCCTTCAGTAACACTTGTCAATATACCACATTCCTCATTTACTTAATTGCCATTGATAAATGGAAAAGAAACTAAAAAATAATAAGATTTAAATGTCGTTAACTTAATACCATAATTGTGTTAATAAAATATTCATAAAAATTGTGGATATTCAAAACTGTTTGTAGAAAAATTGATTTTTTCATAAATCTATAACTTTTTCATTCATATTTTCTTTATTTTATATAAAATGTAGACATATACATCTTTTTATATACAGGGTATCCCAGAAAACAATAAAGTAAAATGAGTCTTAGATGCTAGAAAACAAATAAAATTGATTTACGGAACGTAGAATATATATAGTGGGTCTCAGTAGACCCTCCACTGCGGCCATCAGCAGGCCTATTGTGGCTCACGCCTAATTATATTTCACCCAATAAGTTCAGTCTCTTAATGAAACCGATAACTTTATTGGGTGAGAATGTTTCCAGATCCTCTGGCAGCAGTTGCCCTTTGCCAAATATTGAGAATCGGATCCTCTCCACAGCGGGACAGGTGCATAAGATATGGTCTGCCTTCTCATCATCCTCCAGGCATAGACGGCACTCGGCGTTTTCCGCTAGGCCGAGTTTATGCAGATGATAGTTTAGTCGGCAGTGCCCGGTATATAGGCCTGTTAGAGTTTTCAGGTGTGTCCTGTTTAACTCTAAAAAGTTTCTTAGTTCTTGATTTCAAAGGGCACTTTATAAACGCCTTCGAATGAACTAATCCTGGTAACTCTTGCCAATACTGGAGAGTTTGCCTTTCAGCCCAGGTTGAGATAGCCATCTTGGCAGTACTTGAGGATATTCCAAGTATTGGTTCTGGTCCGATGAATCGTGATCCCGCTCCTTCTCTGGCTAAGGAGTCCGCTATTTCGTTACCTTCCATACCAGAGTGTCCGGGTATCGAGACCAGAGTCACTTTGTTGTTCTTGCTCAAATGATTTAGAACTTTCTGACAGTTCCATACCGTTTTGGAGTTACACCGGTAGGAGCCAAGAGCTTTTATAGCTGCTTGGCTATCTGAGAAAATTTTTATTGATCTGTGTGTAAGATGCATATATTCCAGCCTTCGTACACACAGTTCAATGGCATGAACCTCAGCCTGAAAAACAGTTGCATGAGTACCTAGGTTTGAGACTATCCTCACCCTTGGTATGTAGCTGTGTACTCCGGCTCCTGTTCCCTCGGGAGTTTTAGAGCCGTCTGTAAACCAACAACTGTCTGCCTTCAGTAGGTCGGCTTTATTCCGATCCCACTCATCTCTTTCTGGAGAAAGGATGTTGAAGGTCAGCTCGTAGTTGGTCATAGTAGGCATAGTATCCGAGGGCATTCCCAGGATGCTGTGATTCTCTATGTCATCCAGCAGCCTGTTCCGCTCCATGATACTAGTCTGCGGCATATTAATGGCCGCTTGTTGCAGTCTGTAGGTTGCCCACCTGGCCTCTCTCTCCAGATATATATGAAGAGGGGGTAAATCCAGGATGATTTCCATTGCAGCTGACGGTGTGGTGCTAATTGCTCCCGTTACGGTCATGCATGCTAATCTCTGCAGTCCAGAGAGTTTGGATTTGGCAGTCCGTTGTAATCCTTTTGGACACCAAACAATGGATCCGTATGTTATCATTGGTCTGATGACCGTGATATAGATCCAGTAAATTTGTTGGGGACCGATGCCCCAGGATTTGCCACAAATACGACGGCATGTCAATAGGGACAGCTTTGCTTTGTGGATTACCTTTTCCAGATGGGAGTTCCAATTAAGTGATTTATCCAGAGTGATTCCTAGATATTTCACCTCCTCCGCAAATGGATTAGTTTCAGCCATTAAAGTGGGAGGTCTTAAGTCTTTCAGCTTCCTTTTCCGGGTGAATGGTACTATTACTGTTTTTTGCGGGTTTACAGACATCTGTTCCCTGCGCACCAGTTACTCACTGCATCCAGTGTCTCTTGAAGGGTATTTGAAATTACTCCTCCAGAGTTTCCTCTGACTAGTATGACTAGATCATCTGCATATGCTAGAACCTCAACCACCCACAGTGTGAGGATGCCCAGTAGGTCGTCCACAAGAAGTGACCACAAAAAGAGGGGAGAGAACCCAACCCTGTGGGCACCCTCTCGTGGCTCTAAACCTAACTGTTTCACCCTGTAGGGACGTTGTTATGGTTCTGTTTGATAGCATGGCACGAATCCAGTCGCCTATAGTAGGCTCAATTCCTCTGGCAGCCACTGCTGCATATAAGGAGTCGGGCAGTGCATTATTAAATGCTCCTTCAATGTCGAGAAAGGCTCCCACCGCAATTTCCTTCATTTGAAGGGATTGGGTGATCTTATCGACTAGGTTATTAAGTGCTAGTTCTGTTGATTTTCCTGTCTGATAGGCGTACTGATGGATATTGAGGGGGTGATGATTCAGGATGTTCCCCCTGATATATCCGTCCAGCACCTTCTCCAGGCATTTCAACAGAAAAGATGTCAGGCTAATTGGTCTAAGCGATTTAGGGCTTGGTTCTTTCCTACCCATTTTTGGTATATATACTACCTTAACCGCTGACCAACTGGATGGGATATAGTTCCATACCAGACTAGCTCTGAATAGTTTAATGAGGAGTGGGAGCAATATTTCCAGTCCATTTTGTAGTAGAGCTGGAAAAACTCCATCCTCTCCTGGCGATTTGAATGGTTGGAATGATCTGATGGCCCACTCAATTGCCGGTATTGTGATCACCTTTTTAGCCGTCAGCCAATCATTTTTATCAGGTCGTTTTAATCGGCCTTCTGATGGTGACGGCTGTTGGTCATCCGCATTCAAGCACCCTGGGAAGTGGTTTTGTGCTAGGAGCTGTAAGGTTTCCTTTCCAGAGTCCGTATATGAGCCATCCGGCCGCCTTAACGAACCGAATTCCCTTGTCGGCTCTCTGGAAAGAATCTTGTGGATTCTAGTACTGTGAGGTACATCAGTTATACTCTCACAGAATTTCCTCCAAGATCCCCTTTTTGCTTTCCTTATTTCTTTGATATACTCCGTTAGAGCGGATTTATATTGGTCCCAGTCGCCCGAAGCTTTAGCTCGATTAAAGAGGCGTCGAACTTCTTTTCTCATTTTATCTAAATTTTTGTTCCACCAAGACGTGCCTCTATTATCCCTTTTTGTCTTCAGTGGACAGTTTTCGTTATATGCCGAGACCATCGCGTTGCAGATCTGTTCCGCCGCAATTTCAGTCTCATCACGATTCCTGATTGTGGTGATAGCGGATTAAAGGTGAGACTGGAGGGAATATTTATACCCTTCCCAGTCCGTGCACTTCGGATCCCGATATGTCACCACAGGTCTTGGACCAGCTTCTATATTGAATAGAATATGTTTATGATCTGAACACGAGGGTTCAGAAGATACTTTCCAATCGGATATCTTGTTGCTCAAGTAGTTTGAGCTGATTGTAATATCTAATACCTCCTTCCTATTTCTGGTGACAAAGGTTGGTTCGGAACCAATGTTATTCACAGTTAGTCCTTCACCTAATAAATATTCAAAAAGTGACTCACCTCTTTGGTTAATGTTCGTGCTTCCCCACGCTGTATGGTGGGAATTCGCGTCACATCCAATAACCAGGTGGATATTGTTCCTCTTGCTGTAGGCGATTAAATCCCGCACTACAGCTGGAGGAGGTTGGTCTGCATTTCTATCACCCGGGAAGTAGGCTGAGCAGACGATTATATCCATCTTGCTTTCTCCCTCCGAGATCGATACCTAGACGGTTACAACCTCCTGGGTGCAGTAACCTGTAAGAACAAAGTGGTTAATGTTATTTCTGATCAAGATACATGCCCTGGGTCTTTCATCAGAGCCGATTTCTATTACCTTGCCAGAAGTATTTCCCAGGCCGCTTACTCGGCCTGTGTTACTTGTCCAGGGTTCCTGGAGGAAAGCGATGTCGATTTGCTCTTTCTTGAATCTTTTGCCGAGGACGTATGTGGCCGCCCTGGATTTTTGTAGATTCGCCTGCAGACACCTAATATAAGATGTCATTGGGTAGTTGATTTGAGGATAAGGATTAAGGATAAGGGTACTAGTTGCGGAGTGTTGAGATACGGTTGGGTTAGGTAGGGTTAGGTTTGTGGGTTTAAAAGTAAGTTAAGGGGGGGTGGGATTTTTTCTCCTCCTCCCGGAAGGTGAATGTTTCTCACTCTTCCTGGAGGTGGTTTTGTCTGGGTTAGGTTCCCCGCCGTTCCCTTCTTCGAAGGTGGTTTAATTCCACTCTTCTTAAGATGGGATTTATTCGGGATGGATTTTCCTTTCCCAGAGGTTCCTTGTCGGGGCTGTTCGCTCCTCTTGGGAAGCGATTGTAGTTCGCTTTTCCTTGAGGGCGTTCCTGCCACCGCTTTCTTATCAGAGGGGTCTTTACCTCCTCTGACTTTTGGGCGAAATTGGACTTGTCCAAATCCGCAGAAGGGCCTGAAATTCAGTCCTTCCAGTGTAATCATGGACGCTTTATCTACTGAGAACGTCCATGTTTGACCAGAGCCCGAATCCTCCCGGTGTAGTACGTTCCACTCCCGGGTGTTCAGACCGTGGTTCATTTTCCTCAGCCTATTCAGCACCACCTCAGAAGACAGCCGGTTACCGACGTCATCCGGGATATATGCCGAACAGACATGAGGTTTGGGAAGGTCCTGTCCCTGCACGAATTTAAGACGCGCTCCTTCCCATGGATGGAGGCGTTCTGTGGCGCTTTCCATCCACGAGGTGCTCGTCCCATCCGCACAGGTAATGAGAAGCCACCCAGGCCGTTGTGTACAGCCTAGGAACCTCACCTGAAGACCTTCGTCTGGGATTGCCTCTACAGCTTGCATTATTGCCTGCTGTAGTGCTCCCATCTGTGTACTCGTTAGAGTCTCCGTTGGGTAGTTGGAATGGATTATGCCCACTCTGACCCCCTCCACGGCTTCCCTAAAAAGCAGTTTTGCATCTCCACCTTCACGGGGCTTTTTTTGCCCGCTGGTGTGGTGTGCTGTCGTCGGAGCGCAGACACTTACCGGTTACAGCTTGCTCAGAGGAGGTTTGTTGCCCCCCGCTCTGGCTGCTGTTCGGTTGGCCGTTGCTCCAACACTTTACTTAAGGCGGTTTCGTAAGGTATTCCGCTCTTAAGTAAAGGACCAAGGCGTCTTCTTGCAGCACCCCCCAGTCGTTTCCTTTTAAGGTTGAGTCCATCCAATTTCTTGGATACCCCATCCTCTGTGGTTCTCAATTGTCCGGCCCTTAGAGACGGGGACTTTAACAGCTCCCACTCCTGGTCCGATGAAATCGAGATCTGATGGAGTAGGATTGATCCCAATCTCCATATGTTCTCCAGTTTCCTGGAGATCGAGAGCTTACCTTCTCTCGTTAAGGGTGTCAGTATTATTAGTACCCTCCAAAGCCTGACATCCCACTGTGGGTACTGAGTAGTCGTTGGCTGACGGTCGGGTGGAGCCTACTCTCCTACTCTCTTCCCCAACCGGAACTGGGGTATCCCTCCCCTGCTCCGTAAACTCTTGTTCCTTATTCGTGTCCATTTCCATTTTGTTGTATTTGGCTATGGTCCTGGTCCCGCGCCAATGAGTACCAAGGAACTTTTTTTGTTAAAGAGGTTGTTTCCCTCTGTGCAAGCCTGTTGGTCCACGGGTGTTGTTTTATTTCACACCTACCCGGTGACACCAGTGTCACTTAGGGCATTCCACTATCCGCCACCTGGGGACGCGCCCGGTTGGGGTACAGGTATCCCCGCCGGGATTCAGTATTAGTATTCATTTGATTACTATCACGATGCTCCTTTAAGCAGGATAAAGAAACCATATTACAGTTGCTTTTATTTATTACGTGTATTAAACAGTTTTAGTATTTTTAAAATATATATTTTGATATGAACCCAGAGGTTGCTTCTGGTCCTTCAAGCATACAACAATTTAAAGATGTGTTATGTACAACAATCCGCCCAGTGATTTAAACAACAATCACAACAAAACAATGACTTTCTTTGTTTATGCATAAAGTTTATCACACACCAATATTTCCATACAAGCACGGTTCGTACGCATCTGGAGACAATTACAATTTTTGTAATAATTTGTTTAACATCGACCTATTTCCGCTACCAAGGCCAATCGCCGCTGGGAGATAAGCTCATTAGTGCTTATGTAAGCACTGACATTCCTAACCTAGGATCTTTTACGCGCTCATATCACAGATACACAAAACCCACAGATTTATATTTATTTTGAGTATGGCGACGCGAACAGATCCGCTCATCCATTATACCTTATAGTCCTGATCCCGCCCGGCTTAGAACCCAGACTCTTTGGATAATTACAGTTGAATCGCCTAGTTTTAAAACCCCCTAAAGTACCGAGGGCATTCTGATGTTTCTTTTTTTATCTAATAGCGTAATTTGATAAATGCTGTATGACAGATTATAATTAACTTGATTACTTAAATTTTATAAATTTTTTAAAAGATGTTTTGGATTTAGTTGATTTGATATTGATAGAGCTGTATTTGAAAATAACCAGAATTATTATTGTCTGTAACGTAATGCGACTTAATTTAGTATGCTCAGAATAAGTGATTTTGGACACATAATGTGTATTCAGCAGGAGGTACTAAATTTATTTGACATTTATCTCTCGGTATTAGTCACCAATTTCTCAAACTATGTGTTGCATGTGCAACGGTAAAAGTCACATTTAGGAACTTTACTAAATACCCTCATAGCTATGACACCCTGTATAGCAATAAAATTTGGTTATAGTAGGTATAACTAACTTTGTTTTACAAGCTCTTGTCATGTAAACCTTTACAAAAGGTTATATGTTTCCTTTGTTTATACATATATTTAGTAATTTTCCTTAGTTTTGAATGTTTGTATTTCTTGATTTACTAAGCCTTTGTTTATTATGCTGCAGCTTTCCAGTTTCCTAGAAATTAAGATATATATTTGTTTTTATTATAATAACCTAACTAGTTTATTCAATTATACTTTTAATGTATAATGATATTAGATTAGTAGGTAATGCATACTTACTTTGATGATTAAGCATTTAAACATTTCTTTTTATAGATAAGTACAATATACCGTATGGGGACTATAAGCAAGGTAAATGGGAAAAACCAAATGTGTAGAACAAGGACAGATTGCTCTCATATCATACGTATGTGAGAAAAGGACAGATAAACTGATAGTAAATAACGAAATTTGAATTAGTGGTAACAGGAACCCATAAAGAGAAGCTGGCGATATTTTTATCACCGTTTATTTGTTTGTTCATGCGCGTATTATGTAAAGTGGGGAGACCGGCCAGCGTCAAATTTCGTTATTTACTATCAGTTTCTCTGTCCTTTTCTAACATACGTATTATATGAGAACAATATGTCCTTGTTCTACACATTTGGTTTTTTTCCCATTTACCCTGCTTACGGTCCCCATACTGTATATCTTTTTAAACAATTATTTTCCCGGCTATTTGCCAAAACGCTGAAACGTGGATTACAAAAAAGATAATATGCACATTATGTTCTTATTTATCCAAAATTTCAGCATCAGCTGTCAAGCAGTATCGACCTCTAACATTGATCATGGATAATAAACGAGCATTGATTAACACGTGACATTACTCTGTGTGGTTTGCACCTAAGCTCAGGCAACTAATAAATTTCACTTATAAAAACAGTTTTTTTGTAATTATTAAACCATTTTCCTTATTAGCTTAATTTTAATAAAGATCTTAAGCTTATTTTTAAATGAGTACTTTGTTGTTGACTATCTTTAATAAAGTTTACCTTATACCTACAGAGCTGAAAAATACCATTTGATTTCAATTTCTGGCCTGGTAAACATCATAGTTATTCATCAACTTTAATAAGTTATTTGATTAACTATTTTCGATTACCATTTAATAAAGTGCTTTCATCATCAAAGAGGTAATTATTGTTGTAGTTAGGGATTATTCAAACATTAGAATAAAAATAACAATTTTTAGAATTATTATTTTTTATTCTTGTTTTTTTCTCTGCTTTTTACTTTCATATACCTAGTATAAGTAAGTATAGTAATCGTGATTTTTTTCAACCTCTAGATTTTGACTGTTTTATACGTTTTAAACCGTCCTGAATCTGTTCTGACTATTTTTCGAATGATGTCTGTCGGTGCGTGCGTGTGTGTGTGTGTGTGCGTGCGTGCGTGCGTGCGTGTGTGCGTGTGTGTGTGTGTGTGTCCTATCGCCCGCCCGCCCTATAGTTTCGAATATTTCTAACACCTACGTATCATACACAATCATTAGAAATCTTAGGTATTTTTATTAGACTTATATCGATAAATACAACTATAGGCTATAAGGCGTATCCAAAATACAACGTTATCAGAGAGAGAATGTATGATGTGATATTAGATGCTTCTAAAACACTGAAGGGAACTAGGCCCAGAAGATCAAAAAAAAAAATTCAATTTTTTATGTATGAATGAGGAAATATTTCACATATTACTTGATCTCGCTTCATCTTTTTTTTTGAATTTTACGTAGTTCTCCTTCAATCTCCAAGATTTTTGAAACGTCGAACTTCCATTGTATTTCACAATATTGATAATTGTTTAAATATTCATGGTGACAGTAATCACGATAGTTATTATCACGGTCGCGAGAGTATTTTCAACTATTTAGTCAAGCGAGATAGTATGAGAATACTCGCGCGATAGTACGGAGACAGATTTATGATATCATGACAAGTACTATCGCTCGCTTTAACGAGCAAGAAACACAAAATCCTTTAATATGGCGATAAAATCGAGATTAAGACTGTACCAGGATTTACGAGGATTTAGTATGTTATTTATAAAGACAATTGAGTAGTGGTGAGAGGTATGTGAAACTTCTCATATGGTCCAAATCCTACTATCCGATCGACATCATAGATGTCTCTGTGGCGGATAGCGACTTGCGAAGCAAGTACCGAGAGCGGCGACCTCTAGCCCAGGTGGACTAAACTACTGTTATTAAATATGATTTGAAGGAAACAACTACTCAGCGGGCAAATACCCCGACCTACATTGGATTATACCTTCAAGTCACGATAAATCGGTAGCCAATATCATTTGTCAATTCCTAATCAGACATAGACCGGTTTCGAACTTATTAGTTCTCCTCAGTATTTGAAGGTATAATCCAATGCAAGTCGGGGTATTTGCCCGCTGAGTAGTTGTTTCATTCAAATCATATTTAATAACAGTAGTTTAGTCCACCTGGGCTAGAGGTCGCCGCTCTCGGTACTTGCCTCGCAAGTCGCTATTCGCCACAGAGACATCTATGATGTCGGTTGGATAGTAGCATTTGGACCATATGAGAAGTTTCACATGCCTCTCACCACTACTCAATTTTCCTTAGTCAATATACGACTAGCAGGTTGGCCACTAACATTTGTCTGTTCTATAACCTATGGCATACTGAGGAGAACTAATAAGTTCGAAACCGGTCTATGTCTGGTTAGGAATGACAAATGATATTGGCTACCGATCTATCATCATTTGAAGGTATAATCCAATGCAGGTCGGGGTATTTGCCCGCTGAGTAGTTGTTTCGTTCAATTCATATTTAGTATAAAGACAATGTGAACGCGTGTACAAAAGTACAGCTTTATGGAAATTATTTCCGTTTCAGGCCTAAAGAGGTTTAATTTTCTTCAATTAAATTAATTAATTATTAATAATAATGCTCAATTTAAAAGCCCTATTATAAACCAATGTTATTTATTTTACAATATTTAATTTCACATAAGGGATTCAACAACGCAGAAAATAAATTACAGCTACTTTAAAATTAATAGGAACATTTTCTGAACAAAAGCGTTCTAATCAACTTGAACTCAGGCCAAATTATTTAGAAAGTGGCCAATGTAATCGCTACTTAACATAAACAGCGCACCTTCATTATACTCCCGCATAATTAGCATTTTGTGTAGTACTAAATTTACGCATTATCTCTTTATATTATTGCTTAATGTTATTACAAACGGCACCATTAAATTTAATTTGCATAACGTTGGTAAAATCAATATTATTTTATTATTAGCTTGCTGGCACACTTTTCCCTATAGAATATGCGAGCTTTGTTACACCTGAGGGACACGTAAAATGAGTAAATGGAATTTCAAATATTAAGTCAATACAACACTTATTAGAATAAATGAACAAACACTGATGCAGTCTCCCCAAACACCAAAACATCGAATAACTAGCAAGACGCACTTTTCGCCAACCAAATTAGCATCATTAGGAGATGAACAAAACACAGAACTAATCGTCTTGTCGTGTGTAGTATTGGGTGTTTTGAAACTGTCTCAGTGTTAGTGTCAAATCAAACACCCGACAGGAAAGTGTGAGATTGTTTTTGCACACACTTTAAGAATGACCTTGGATGGCAGAAGCCGAAGCAGACTATCCTATTTACTCCTATCGCATCGCTGTAAATCTGAACCAACCTCGTAAGGGGTGGGTATGTTGCACCGGCAACTCCGTCTGCAAATGCGAACAGGTTGTCGTCTAGGTAGACCTCCCCCGGTCCTGGCTTGTTGAACCCCACGAGGTGGGGTCTTTTTCTTCTAGTGTTCTTTCTTCATGTTCGTCTTCGTCGGTTCTTGGCTTCCGGGAGCGTTGTTGTGTTGAGGGCCAGAGCGACTGGTACCGCCTCTGCCCAGGGTTTAATAATAATAATAATAATAATAATAGTAATAACAGACACCAGTGCTGCCTTACGTCCCCGGAGATATTGAGTCCGTTGTCGAGAACGAGAAATGCCGGATTTACTGAAACTACTCGTTCCCGACTGTCAGGCTAATCCAAGCCAACAAGCCTGACATAGTCCTCCTCGACCATCAACTCAAGGTGATGTATGTTATCGAGTTCTCGGCACCTGCGGAGAAAAACATCACCTTGAAGGAGGAGGAGAAACGGACCAAATATCACGATCTCCGGTACGAGCTCCAAGTGCTGTACCCAGGCTACTCGGTCAAAATGGTCGTCCTTATTATCGGTGTACTCGGAGGAATAAAGCCTACGCTGCTCTCGGAACTGAAGATCATACCGGCCTGCCAAAAACCAGCCGAGTGGCTGGCAGGTCAAATGCAGAAGGCGGTCATTCTGGGTTCTCTCCGTCTGCTTAGGGCACATGATTCTGATATCTACAGTCACTAACCCTGCGGGATGCGGGGAGTGGCTGTAGTTGATGCGCCTGCGCGACTCCCGTGAGGCGTCGGAGGCCACGGGAGGACTGACCGGCATCGGATATTCCGGAAAAAAAAAAGTAATAATAATATGTCTTTATTAACATTAAAAATTCATTACAAAAATTTTAAAGGGGGATGGCGGTATTCATATATAATATGCTCTTCCATACAACCATCCGAATAGAAGAATATTGATAACCAAATAAAACAATAATTACGATATAATAATGTATACAAAATACAAGAAAATAAACCAATGATCATACATAAATGATGAATAAATTCAAACAAAATCAAAACTACATACAACATACATACATACTGGAAAAAAATTTATATGCATATGCATACAGCAAGATAGTAAAGATTAAAATTAAAGCATATACATATTACATTTAACATTATCTACTGGCAAATATATGGTTTTTTAAACTTTTTTTTGAAAGAATTAATAGATGAAAGTGACTTAACATTATTAGGTAAGGCATTAAAAACCTTTGCAGCATTGTAACTAAATGATCGTTGAAACTGGGCTGATCTATGCTTAGGGATACAAAGTAGGTCACGATGGCGGGTAGAACGCATGTGTAGATCACTATTTTTAAGTAATTTGGCTGTTAGATATTCAGGTTTTTGAGATTTTAATATTTTAAATATTGCACACATAATCAGTTTGGGATGTTGACTGACGGTTATAGAACGCAACTGCAATCATACACCGGCCGTCTCTGTGGAGGGTAGTGCTGTGCAGTACAGGACGCACGAAGCATAAGAGCTGCCTGTGCTTTGGACCCACACAGAGCTAAGGAGCATGACTGGATCCGGTGATTTGGCCAGTTCGGTACATCATAATAGGGAAGGGTTGTTTTTGCAATCTCACTTTCCAAACTACGATACTGTGGAAGAACAAAGTGACTGGATCCGTAAAAACCCATACAGGGTGTTTTTTAAATGATGTCGAGAATTTCAGCAGATGATTTCTTGGAGGATTCTAAAGAAAAAGGTTCCTATAAACATGGGTTCGGAAATGCTTCCCTGCAAAGTTATGACCCCTCAAAATTAAAGAAAATTAAAAAAGTGATTGTTTCGTAATTTTTAATTGAATAAATAATGTTAACAAGTAATAACATGTTCGAAAAGTCCATCGTAGTGTGAAATTCAAGTACAAAATGACTCAGTTTATAATATATTCTTAAAATAATGTCTATGGTCAAAAGTATTGATTTTTAAACGATATATTTATATCGTTCATGATAATAATGTTGTTAGTTTACAACATGTATTTCATTGTTTTCACTGTGTTCCTTGTTCTATAATAACCATTTAAATTTGTCATTCCCCCGTTAATTTTTTTGAACAAGGAAAATTATTGCTACTGTTAAATAAATTTCGCACTAATATGCATTCTGTATGCGCATTTCACACTCGATCACTGATGCCCAGTTAGCATAAGTACATACCAAAGACGTGTTAGGGACGATTACCTAGGACATATGACATGCCTTAAAAACGTTCCCAAGACGGCTTGGGAACGTACATATGTTGTTACAAATCAGTATGTGTCTGGGACGTCTTATTCATTTTAGATCCAAACAAACCTTCATAAGATATTATTAAAATGTTCTCGCGTTGATAAAAAATTGGTCTATTAGCAATGACATCAGTGGCGGGCGGTGACATTTAGGCTGTCATATTTTAGTATTGGAGCATGAGACTCCACCGATACTTTAACGCATAACTATCAAGACTAAATGAAGAAGTATTGCAGAAGAAGAAAACAGATATTTTCAAGCAATACTACAGAAATGACTATGTCTGCCGATGTAGTCGTTGGTGAAAATCAGACCAACCACCATATCAATATAAATGAAACAAATATTTTTCGCACATCTGAACCTATAATTCCAGGAATAAATATAAATGTTAGTAAGAGTACTATTCATATAAATTTTCGTTAAATTATGAATAAAATTGTTCATGAAATTTGTTAATAATTAATAAAAGTTTGATGTAAGAACTTTAATTTGTTGTCTGTTGGATTGAAGACACTTTGCATAAACTAAAATAGCTAAGATAAAATCAACTAAAAAGATGATTCCATTTTAATTTAATAATTGTTCAAAATTCTACCCTTGAACCTCCACACATTTTTCGCACCTTTGAATTAGTTCTTCAAGGGTAGCTCTTTTAAATGAATCCTGTGATAAGTTTTGAAATGCATTTCTTACTCTCTGCATACACTCTTCAATAGTTGGTATTGGGCTCTCGTAAACTTTATTTTTACTAGTTCCCCAAATAAAATAATCTAAAGTTGATAAATCGGGCGAGCGAGGAGGCCATAGGAAAGGTCCATTATTGGCGATCCATTGATCGTAAAAAGTTTCTTGTAAAAAATTATTTATCAAATACGCGTTATGTGGGAGAGCACCGTCGTGTTTATAAAAAATGTTTCTATGTTCGGCGAGAGTTAAATTTTCTAAATAGTTATTATTCAAATTTTGTAATATATTTAGATATCTCTCACTGAAAAGAAAAACAAAAACAAAAAAATTAACTAAGTATACATATTAGCAGAAGAAGAAATCTTTATAACTTACTGTTTAAATTTTCCTGATAAAATTCAAATACGTCTCTTATGGCACAGTAAACATCAAACTGAAAACTTTCTTGTCCCTAAGCACATGAGGATTCGAGTTACTCCAATAATGCGAATTGTGTTAAAAAGTCCATTTTTGGTAAATGTATGGTCAGATGAAGCTATATGGTCAGATGAACCTATAATATTTCCCAAATAAGAATCGTCGCCTACAGACCTTATTAGAATAAATTCACAAAAATTTTCTCTTCTTAGGAAATCTATTTCTTTTAATTGTTGAACCACTTGGAATGAAAACGGGTGAAATTTATGTTTAATTAAGATTCTATGAACTGAATCCTTGCATGGTCACGATTTTAGAGCAGCTTGACTTAATGACATCATTGGAAATGAAAATATCCCAGAATTGCTATTTCTACGTTTTCGTCATCAACAATAGACTTCCGCTTTTGAATTCTTGCCTTGACAGAACCATAGTTTTTTAAATTATCTAGTATGCGTTTTACAGTGTTTGGTGACGGTTTCCGTTTTTGTGGATATCGAGTAGCAAATGTACTACAAGTTCTTGATATTATTTTATCACATTCTCCATAAATAATAAACAAATTTAAAAAGTTTTCGTGGGTATAATTTAAACGCGGTGGCATTTTTTGACATAAGAGAATGTCTGACGTTACTAATTATTTCTAATCATGGGTAATTTGAAAAATTTTTTACTAAAAATTAAAAATTAGAAAATCGCAAATATTTCAAAAAGTTGTCACTTAAACCCCCACAATGTTTATATAAAAAAAAGGAATTTAATTTTACATAACTTGATGTAAATAAATACAGGGTGTTCCTTTTGACTTAATCAAGTTTTCTCGATTTGAAGTTTACAAAATGTAACGTCAAAAATGGAACACTTGTTATACTATTATTGAATTTCTTTAAACTGTGGAGCATAGCTCACCTTATGGTCTTTTTGCGTGCCAAAAAGCAAATGATTATCTTTTATACGAAGAAAGTTATAAAGGTTATTGTAAACCATTACACCTGTCAACATTTTTTTTAAAATGTCAAATATCTCTGAAACGTCTGGGTTTAGGCATAGGGTATGTATGTTTTTGACTCAGAATTTTATGCTCTTTTCGAAAACTCTAAAATATATAGGGTATTCTATTTAAAATAAGCAAATTGGTATCGACTTCCGGTATAACCGGAAGTGCCAGATGCTTGTAATTATTTTAGTTGGATTGACCGCACTGCCGTTAGTAATTCCCTAAATTTTGAAAATTTTCTGGTGCGTATTTTTTCCTATATCGATCGATGCATTTCCTGGTGAGACAAACTGTATTTAGTATAAACTGACAGCAATAAATAAAATTTCACTATTTAATCAATCATAACTCATAATAACAGTCAAAGTAACATTTTACAAATGCTTGATTTCTGCAGTCGCATAAGCACACCTTATAATTTCCGATCTTTCTTCTATCTGATATCTAAGTTGTCTCTTTCTCTCCCATATGTAATAATGGAAAAGAAAGCAATAAAAAATCTGGACAAAACACATAATCGTTGATTGAAATACTTCAATCAACGACATAACTATCAAAATCAACCCAAAAAAATGACGACAGCAAACGAACACGGTCGAGCGTCGAATCTGAGAAAATTCAAAACTAATTATTATGAATTATTTATTATTTACTTTGGAAAGTTATGGATATTATTAATTCTGTTGATTTTTATATGTCTGTTAATATACAGAAATTTAGTTAAAGCCGCTTTAATTAATTTAAATTAATTAATTTAAATATTTTACTAGAATTTTATGTTTGCTTTATTTAGAACTGAACCCTGTTGAATTTTATGCGATGCAATTCTTATTTTACACAAAGAATGATCAATTTGGATGTAAAATGTATTATTTTCCAAAGCTAGAATGAAAAGAATGGGGGGGCCTAATTTGGACATACTAAAAATGTACATTTTTTACTTCCTAAAGATGTACCACTTTGGATGTCTTGAAGACGTCCATATTAGGGTCTAAGACGTTCAGACCAAATAAGGATCAAAATTGGACATCTCTGGGACGTCGTGTGCTATGTGGGTGGATGAAAGTTTGAATCTGACAAAACTCTAGGTGCCAAATTAATATGCAGAATGCCTAAATTCCAAAGGTCCAAGTACTTTATCTTTTATGTTACCTAAATGTTTGATAATGTTATATGAACGACTTAATTAGCCAAAGTGCTTTTAGTTATACCATCTTTAATGCTGCATAAATAAAGTATTCGTTCATATTTATCTGTTATCCATCCAACAAGTTAAATTCAAATCTTTAGATTAGTTGAACATTATAACTAATTTCTTATAATATCTTAAGTTCTCAATAAAATTGTTAATTTACAAAATTTGCTTTAGAATTTACAGAAAATAATATAAAAAACAGATTTCTCCAAGAATTTTGTTTCAGTAATAATTGTGGTAACGATTGCTGCTACCAATTGTATAATGTACGAGTATTTTTTGGATGCTGTTTAGCTTTCAAGAATGAACTAAATTCGGTAAAGTCACATTTAGACCCCAATATCAATCTCCACCCCTGCAAATACTTTTTAATAGAGTAGCATGCTAATTAATTAGTAACTTTTGACATCATAAATTTACTGCAGCACGTTTCGCCCAGTCTCCAAAAGGACCACCTAACGCCACCTGTGGGCGAACCTCCCATCCAAAAACCGACGCTTGCGTATTACCCGACGCCGCTTAACCGCGCCCGAGCAGATGGACGCCAGTACTCTCGCAACCATGGATAAGGATGCGTTGAAGAAGCAAATAGAGAACATGAAATACCAAGCGTCGATGGAGCGCTGGCCCCTCTCGAAATCCATCGCAGCGTGAGTACTTTTTATCTGTTTTTATGTAGATTTAAGTTGACGGTGGAATAGTGGAAGGTTTCATTCAATTTGTTTATAAAATTGTGATCGTGTTGACTGAATAGATTGTGTATATATTGAACGCCGGCGACGGCGGTCGACGCTCCGTGTGAGTTTTGTGTTGAATAGCAGGGGAAGGTACAGTCGAATTATAAGTTAATGCCTTGTGATATGGTGTGTATGGGGTGTGCAAGAAGACGCAAGGTTATGAAATTTTATTAACATGAGTTGAGGTTGGGTGATTTGATTATTATTGTTGCAGTATAGGGATAACTCATTTCGCTCAAATTTAAAGAAAATGTGCTTTTAAATTTTTTAAAATTTTCTTTTATATAAATAAGTTTGCTGTCTTAAATAATAATAACAATAATCCTTTATTTTCCTTTAAAATACAATAAACAATTGTATAGGAATAATCAGTGGGCAGCTACAGATAAACATACTTAAGACAGAGTTCAATTAAATTAAATCAGATTTAAACAGATAGAAATCTGTTAGTGTATAAAAACATTGCTCTAACAAAAAAGATTTATGTTTTAGTAGACTTTATATAGGCGGGTATATGATTATAAATTCGGGCAATGGGAAGGTGAATTTTTCACGATTTGGTATTTAGCAGAAGGCACATGGTCTTGTATTAGGTCGTGTGTTAACATCATTAATGTCTTTAATAAGCTTAAAATCGTCCTTGTTAGAAAATACATAGACAAATATCTCTAAAATATATAAACAGGCAAGAGTTAAAATTTCATATTCCTAGAAGAAGTTTTTGCACGTGTGGGTTTTAGGATTATTCCAATACATGGCCATGGTGGAGTTGCCCCACAAGCAATCACCATATCGTAACTTAGATTCGACCGTAATATACGCTTATTAGTTGATACTTATGCAGAACTAATCTTAAATTTTTAAAAATTTATGTGATAGAACTTATTTTCGAAATCAAATTGATGATTATCAAATTGTAACACTTGTGTCTTGCTAGTATTAAAATATAAGTCGTGCTCATTAAAATAATGAATTAGAGGTTGCAGTTACAACTTGTTCACATTTATTTTTAATGTTTCCAGAATTCTTCGCAGAGATAAGTAATGAAATATCATCTAAATAAGTAATAAAATATAAATGAGATATTGTTGGTTCTAATTAGTTTATATATAATAAAAAGAGAATTGGGCCCAATGTGGAGCCTTACGGGACGCCCATTTGGACCAATCTAGTTTCAGATATGGCATTTGAGATTAGATTATCATTTTGGTATCTCAGGGAAACATATTGACAGCTTAGAGAAACTTCTCTTACACCTTAAGACTCCAATGTACACATTTTTTTATGATTTACACAATCGAATGCCCGGTTTACGTCACAAAATACTGCAGCCGGGCATTCGCTTGCGTCGATAAAATTTATTACTTCATTATAAAATGTGAGTAGTGCTGTTGTTCACTTTTCTGAACGAAAACCATATTGTCTCGGAGTTAAGATATTTAGTTTGTTTATAAAATTTAGAAAACGGTTACAAAACGCATATTCAAATACTTTGGATAAACTATCTTGAATAGTGACTGGTATACAATTCTCCAGTAAAGTCGAATCATCTTTTTTAGAAGTAGGTGTAACCTTCCCCTTTTTTAGGTTGATAGAAAAGATATCCGATGGAAAAGATAGGTTAGTTAGGAACGTAAGCGATTCAATTATGATGTGTAACACTTTCTTTAAGGCAAAATCGGGTATATCATCGGCACCCGCAGATTTTTTTATTTTTCATTTTTGTATTTAATAAAGTAAGTAGCTCCTGTTCAGTAAGCAGCTGCAGAAACATAGTCGAATTAATAATATTATTTTTATTGGAATCATAGTAATTAGTGTTTCTTTGTATATTATGCACCAGTCAAAATGTGTCTTGATAACATAAGTATTAAATTCAGTAGCCACGTTATTAGGGGTTTCTAATAGTATACCATTCTTTTTTATTGCGACATTACTTTTATTTTTATTCTTATTTTTATTTGTCAACATTCCACATAGTTCGAATATTATTTTCAGAGCTAAGGGTCTGCCCTTATATAGAAAAAAGTTCCAAACTTTTAAAATTGAAATATTTTTCTTGACAAAGTGTTGCCATAAGGTTGTTTTCTAAGCGCTTGAAATTCTGTTTGTTTTCTGATGATTTGTAAATAATATAATGCTTATTGCAGAGAACTGGAAATACAAATTTACTTTATTTCCTTTATTTTAATTGACACAAGGTCGATCTTATCTAAAAGAGAATTGAGTGTTTAGAACAGATTAACCAATTATACAGAATGATTCTAAAGTATCATGCAAAAATATATCAGTACATAGGGTGGCCATTATCTGTCTCCTTATATGGGCAACTTTTTTATTTGCAGAGTTACAGAGTAGGTTAAATGGGCAAAATTAGGCAGGATTATGAGAGTAATTGATTGCTGTAAATTGTAGTATATCTTCAGGTCGCTGAATTATACTGAAAAAACTGAAAATAATCGATTTTTGTAATGTAAAATAACTTCGAAACAGATAACCTTAGGAAATATATGAAAATTGTTATCAATAGATATTTTTACATAGAATTCAATGAACCCATTGCCAATTCCATTGTTGACACGATTTCTGAGATACAACATAAACTTATTTTTTCTGATTTCAAAGGTATAAACATTTGTATGTCGTATTTTTTTTTGTTATGTTGGAAACGATGAAATAATCTATTTTTTAAATAAATCCAAAATTAAACAGGTAGGCTTAGAAAATAAATGATTACTTACCTGAAACTTAGTTGTAATTATAGAAAAACCACACTAATTAGGTTTAATCATATATTCAGGGTGACCACCATTTACTTCTACACATATAAACAACAATATCATATCTTATATCTTTGAAATCAGAAAAAAATGATCTTTTTTTTGGTTTCCATTAAAAAAAAGCAAGTTTATATTGTATCTCGGATATCGTCTCAGCAGTGAAATTGGCTTATTGACATCTACGTAAAAATATCTATTGGTAACAATTTTCATAGATTTCCTAAGGTTAACGGTTTCGAAGTCAAGTGACAAAAACTGGCCATTTTCAGTTTTTTTTCAATATAATTCAGCAACCTGAAGGTATATCACAATTTTCAAAACAGCAATCAATTGCTCTCACAATTCTGCCCAATTTTACCTATGTAACAGACCGTAACTTTGCAAATAAAAGAGTTACCCATGCAAGGAGATAGATAACGGCCACTCGTATAGAATTCGTTAAAGTTGGGCTTTCGCAGATTAAATATGAAGTGTTCATTTATTCTTGGTTTATTATAAATACTTAAGAAATACACATGGTGTGATATTTAAAATAGTTTTAGACATTGCTTTCAGTTGCAACATAAATTAGCAACTAAAAATTTATATTATTTTAGCCGTTAAAACGATAGCGAAGTCCTAAAACCATTTTGATTATATTTCTGTGTTTGTTTTTAAACATTTATAAGAAAAAAAATTACCTATTTCCTCACACTGCGACATGCCGGCCTTGAGTAAAAAATACCTAGAGTTCTTTTACTACACACTGTCCTAAAAAATAATCCCAACGGAGCTACGCGAGCTCAAACTACATTGTGTGACTGAAAGTATTCATCGTATCTAAAGATGATAGCAGTTTATTTTTACGCTAAATGTTTGTGGGTAATATTTTTTAATTTTGGTTAATCGAAGTCACAATACGCCTAAATTTTTCTGAAAATTTACTAGCCCCGTATAATATGAAGTTTTTATTAAAACAAAAGTTGCCATTTTTTTACTCTTTCTGTTTGTGTCGCTTTACACATTAAAAATATCTGATCTTCTTGGTTTTTCCTATTCATGCTATGAAGAATTCTGAGGATAATAAATGCATCTTTTGTTTTCACAAACATCCATTTTTCTTCAGAAAAACAAAATTTTGTATACCAGATTACCTGACGCCATAACAACTGCTAATAATTGTGAAATTAGCTAAGCATACGTATGAATGACAGTTACTGACCTAACCTTATACTTCACTCGGATAAATATCTGATTAATGTTACGATATAATCCCATTTTTCTGTAGGAACAATTATATTTTTGTACAAAACTTATACAAACTGTTATAACGTTAATTTTTAAATAAACATGGGTGTATATAATTATTATATGATTGTGAAATTGCAAAACTCTCATGAAAACTGGATTTTTCATTCCATCATTTTGTTTTGGGGATACGTTTTCAAAAAGCATTCTATTATGAAGTAATGATTCTTGTAATCTACTCGAGGTTTTAGTGCTCTTTGGAAAATCATAAAAAGTTATGTACCTTGCTATAATAATCACTAAAGAATTAAATAAAAATAAAACCCGCTGTAGCTTTGTTGAAAATCTAAAAAAGTCAGAACAGAAAAAAAAATACCATTATTTTTCACCAGATGGTTAATTTTTTAACTTTAACTAAATAAAGCTTCACCCCGTATAAGTTTTTTTTAATATCATAATTCCACTCCTGTCAAAAATTGCACACTCTAAAATCATATTTAAAATATTTATACAGCAACAAAATTGAAAAACTGACTTTTTTTCAGGCCAAATTTTTATTTACCTTCACTGTGTCAGCCATAAAAACGCTATTGTTCCTTGCAAGAAATTAACTTTTAGCTAATGTCATATTTATTTATTCTTAGTAATTGTACTGTTAGCAAATAAATTTGTTATTAATTATTAATTTATTATCTATATTATTAAATACTCGAGGAATAGTCTTGCCAAATACCACTCGAGGGAGGTTTCTATTTTGATTAGAATAAATTATTATTCACACTTAAACTTTGCTGTCATTTTAAGAATATAGCTCAATATAACTCAACCTATGGTGTCGTGTTTTTGTACGACAATAAATTTTCGTTACATTGTCATGACGACCAAGTTTTCGTGTAAATAAAAAATTATCCGAAGAATCAAAACCTCTTGTGGTATTATTTACGACAATTTTAAATATGTAATAATATAGATAATAAAGTGTTAATTAACAACAAATTGGCAGCTAAAAGTTAATTTGCTGCAAAGAATAATAATAGAGTTCTTATAGTTGCCATAGTAAAGATAAACAAAAATATTTTTCTACTCCCTACATAGAAAATACTATTTTGCTCCCTCATTTCAGTGAGCGAAGTAGTACTTTTCCTCCCTCGGGAGGAAAATACTTTGCTTCCCTAGGGAGGAAAATACTTTGGCTCCCTCTAGAAGCAAACAAGTAAAAACTTCAAATAGCTGTAATAGCTTCTTCACATATTTTTCTTATTTGCCTAGTCTCCATCCAACAATTAAATAGCTGGTACTCTTTTTCATATTTTTCACGAGACTTTAACGGTAATAAATTTAACGAAACCACGTTTGCTTCTTCCAGAATATCTTAAGGAACTTCATCTTCACATTCGGAATACATTATTATAAACTTTTTGGAAGTTTGTTTATTTTGAAAACAAGAAGCAACCTTAGCAACGTTCCATGTACTTTGATTTTTAATAATATTTACTTATCTAAATACCTATTATGACATTTTGACATATTTGGTTATTTGATTGTCATGCATAAGAAAATATAATAAAATATATGTAAAACCAATGTAAAACACTGTAAATGGTCGTAGAAAAAATCATATGTATTACACAGGAGCAAAGTGCCATTTCCTCTCTTGGATATTGATGCCCTCCGCTTCGCGTCGGGCATCAAACTATCCGCGGGAGGAAATTATGCACTTTTCTCCCTTGCCATACAAATAGCTATTTCCTTGTAAATTCCACTCTTGTCAAATATGACACATTATATTTAAAATGTTTACTAGCAACAAAACTGCAAAACTTTGTGTTTTTTCACAGCATAATTTTTAGAATATTTACCTTCACTATGGCAACCATAAAAAAGCTATTGTTTTTATAAGAAATTAACTTTTAGTTAATGTTATTTATTTATTTTTAATAATTGTACCAAATAAATTTGTTATTAATTATTAATTAATTATCTTTATTATTACATATGCGAAAAATTGCCATGCTAATACCACTCGACGTTTGTATTTTGAATAAGATAAATCTTTATTTACATTTAAACTTTGTTGCCATTTTGACAATGTAACTCAAGCGAACTGCAAAAAACACATGACCTACTGTTTCGTGTCCTTTTACGTGACAGTATGGAGTGTAGAGAAGGAGAAACGTCTCCGTGTTAAAAATGAGATCGGATTTTCGATGGAAGAATAGGTGGCGCTGATTTAGAGGAGGTATTCTACGTACTATTTTTATTATTTTTTTACGCTGTATAATTCTTTCCAACACCTACATAATATTATGTTTTCGTTAGTTTATAGAATCTGAAGCTAGTTTCAGAGATATAGTAAGTGTTCAACTTCAGACTCAATCCCATAATACGATCAGCGCCACATCTCATACCTTACAGAATTCAGACCACATTTTGAACGTACCGTCCATAAGAGACGTTCCTCCTTCTCTACACTCCATACGTGACAGTTTGCTTTCATTACATTGTCATGACAACCAACTTTTCATGGCAATTAAAATTTATACGATAAAACCGAAACCTCGTGTGGTATTATTTATGATAAAATTATGAAATTATCCAAAATGTCACCGTTTTCGCAATACACAGAGTTAAAGGTTGCTAAATCTAGCCATATTTATTATAACATAGTAATAAAAATTTGACTAACATTGTCACATCGGGTGATTAATTTTCCTTGACCATCTTCCGTTTAAAAACCTCAATTTTCTTTGAGATATGCCAATGACCATCCTATGTATGCTAGAAAGAAAGATCACTTTAATTATAAAACTGCATTACTCCTAAGTTTTTTTTGATAACTTAGTTACTTAAAACAATAATGTTTAATGTACAGGGTGTCACAGCTAAC
Source organism: Rhamnusium bicolor (assembly GCA_029963845.1). Classification (NCBI taxonomy): domain Eukaryota; kingdom Metazoa; phylum Arthropoda; class Insecta; order Coleoptera; family Cerambycidae; genus Rhamnusium; species Rhamnusium bicolor. The sequence goes on along the minus strand of JANEYF010002575.1, from coordinate 745,343 downwards.
AGGTCACTCGTGATTTTCAGGGTAAAATTCAAGACAAATTCGTAGTTCAGACTAATGTAATGTAGTTTTTTCCGAGGAATTCGATGCCTCCAAGAAAGAAACAATTGAACATCGAACAAAAAAGTTATGGCCGAAAAACTGATTTTTCCAAAAAAATCGAAATGATTATAATATTTTCTGTTATAGAGTATTACTGAAACAAATTCCATATATTAAATTTTTTTATCACTTCCGGTTTGGTCGGAAATTAATTTTTGTTTACAAAACTTTTAAGTCTAACAATATATTTTATTTGCATTCAACAGAACAATCAATTATCTGTCAAAAATGCATAAACCACGTTTGTGATATCTCTAACCGTTTTCGAAACCCTTTCCGTGGTGAAATCGTCTTGTGTTTGAAATAATACCATTATTAGGGCCGAATCGTAGTAGGTAGGTTTCAAATTAAGACAACTGAAAGATAAGCTAACTGCGATATCATTTAAATTGCATGGTGTATGGGTAAGTATGAGGATAAAGTCAAAAAGCGATCAATATTTCGAAAACGGATAGATATCACAAGAGTGGTTTATACATTTTTGATAAATTGAATGTTCTGTTGAATGCAACCAAAATGTATAGGGGAGATTAAAAAAAATTCATTTTCTGCCAAACCGGTGATATAAAAAACTGAATATACGGAATTTGTTTCAGTAATACCCTATAACAAAAAAAAAATAATCCATCATTTTGATTTTTCGAAAAAATCAGTTTTTCGGTGGTAACTTTTTTGTTTGTTGTTCAGTTGTTTCTTTCTTGATGACATCGGATTCCTCGGAAAAAACTACATCATATTAGTTTCTGAGCTACGAATTTTCTGAAGAAAGTCGCAACTGACATCTTAGGTGGAACACTCTTAATTTGAAAAAATCAAGAAAAATTAAATCTCGTTTTCTTGATGTTTCCATCGTCAAAGATATTTAAAAATCTTAAGAAGAAGAAATCTTGCACTTGAGATGCCATACATACCTATATTATAGCCATGGGCGTATCACGAACAAACCTGTAGGTGTCACAAGAAAGATGATCTAAGAAAATTAATCACTCAGTGTATCAACGTTAACCAAATTGCCACTGAAGATATAACAAAAATACCTCGTATACTAAAATTGCTAAATATATCTCACAATGTTCAGAAGATATCTATTTAAAAATATATGGTTAGGTCCAGTCGCCTTTGACAGTCTATATTTCAAAAACCGAGATATTCCGGATATAGTTATTAGGTTCAAATATAATTTTGTGTCTAGCTAGAATCTACCCTTAAGGGATTTACGTGTAATGTTGGGACAACTTGTTTAAGAAACAAAATAATTTATGGAAAGATTCTGTGTTGAAAGTTTTTGACAAAAACAAAATGTTTGCCGTTTTTTAGTTATTATTTAAGGGCAATATTTGTTTTAATATTTGCTTCTTATCCGTTACATAATTTTGAAAAAAAGGATATATGTAAATGCTGAGGTAAATGCCCATGCATTGTCAAAATACAATTTATTGAAAACAGAGTCCACATTTTGATATTTTTCTTGAATTTTTTTTTTGTCGTAAATACTTTTAATACTAGTTTAGTCACGTTGTCAGCTATTGTACCCTGGATTTAAAGCAGTAGTTACTGCTTGCCGATAAAGAAGGAACTTTGTTGATATCATTTATTGGGAAGCATTCTAGAATGATTCTAGCACACCATACATGTCCAATGAAAAATAAAAATTTTTAAAATTCTCTTTAAAATACTTGTAACCTGCTGGAATATGATTTGATCATGTCTTTGTCCTGGTAGAAGTATATTTTCTAAAATGTCTCAGAATCGAACGACTGTTACCTTACATTTTTGTCTATATAAATTTCGGCTTATCCATTCCCAGGCGGCACAGAAAACACAATTTGAATATTCCTTTCAACACACTTTATTTATGATTGTATAACAAGGAAATTGCCGCTTTCCTTCCTCAAAAATGTCCCTTGCGTATTGTAGACACCTTTCCTGGTCCTCGATTAAAACAGGCTTTTCGACTACCTGGTAGAACTTAAGTCCTGCTGGCTTCATACGACTGTGTGATGTTCTCACAAGGCCTGGATGTATCTGATGAACAGCAATAACAGCAGTTTTTAAAAGATTTTTTATTAGCTAGAGGAATAATAAATCCCTTTCGGTAGTGATTTTGCCCTTGCCCACGTCTTAAAATTGTCTTTATTGATAGACCTCTTCGACGACAGATTTACAGAATTTTGATTTAATTGGAATGATGTGGCGGTTGCTTATGTGTGCCTTAAAACATAACTTTTATTTTTGGTGTCATAAATTATAGTTTGTGAAAAAATCCAATGATGTGAAATCTGGAAATTTGAGTGGATATCCACATGTTAAATATTGTTTTAAAAACGACGAAAATTTAATTCAAAACACTGCTGAATTTCATATAATTCATTTTCGAGGTATAGATGAATCTTTCCTTTACCATCATTAGTACCCAAGGTGGCCAAGGTATGTTAAATTTAAATATACAAGGGCCGCCACTTTAAACTCCCCTGGTCCTTATTTTTTTATTTTTTAAGCAACGGCCATGTCCGGTACATCAAATTGTAGATATTTTAAAGTTCTTTAAATGTAGCATGCAGTGATTCAAACATTTTTTTTGGATCATTGCACTGTATATTTAAATTAAACATACCTTGCTATCTTGGGTACTAATGGTGGCGAAGGAATTAAATTTTTAATGCTGATTTCTTTAAAATATACAAACCTACATCACTGCAATAAAAGTAACATATCAACAAAACAGTTGTTGTTTGTAGGTATCTATTTGATATTATTTCATGCGGTATAAATGAATGACTACTCAGTATATTATTAATTAACACGCTTTTATTAGCTTCACTTGTATGTTTGTTTGTTTGCTTGTTTGTTTGTAACCGACTCTTTGGACTCGATTTTGACCCACTTTAAACGGACAGATTTAATTGAAACTTTGTACACTTACGAAGAACCGGTAACAATACAATAATTTGATAAGTTTATATCATTATCCTGATCAGGATCGCCAGTCCTTTCCTCACGTATCCTCTGCGTGAGAGCACGAGGCTTAATATTGTAAGTATATTCCGTGATTCTCAGTTCGGTCGTTGGCCGAGCGGGCAAGCCTTAGTCGACGCGAAACGACGGACTCCTCGGGCGTGAGTTCAAATCCCATGGCTGAAATAAAAAAATATTTTTTTTTCAGAAATATCTGTTGGATCGTAATATGTTATAATATCAGCATCAATAAACAATATAAATATAGTTTAAAAAAACTACAAAACACGCTTTCATAGCACATCAAACTAAAAAGTGAAAAATAAATATAGTTTAAAAAAACTAAAAAACACGCTTTTAAAGCACATCAAACTAAAAAGTGAAAAATAATTATTAATATAAACTGAAAACAATAATGAACGAAAAATACTAGTATTATTGTGAAAAAAGCGTGGGGCGCTTTGTGCCATATTTTTCGTATATCGAGCAACCCACGCTTTTTTTCACAATAATACTAGTATTTTTCGTTCATTATTGTTTTCAGTTTATATTAATAATTATTTTTCACTTTTTTAGTTTGATGTGCTTTAAAAGCATGTTTTTTAGTTTTTTTAAACTATATTTATTTTTAATACAATTTTCTAATAACCTGGATAGTACGTATGACGGACCAGGTGATAGTGTTGCCAGCGGAAAATTAGAACAGTACTGATTTTCAAGACTTTTAAACCAGATCATTTAATAGTATAATTACTTTTTTTAAGTGTTCTGAACACACGTAGTGCCACTTATTGGAATTTTTCATTTTGAGAGCTTTCAGCCAACTTTCTCTTCTCACTAGATTCTCGGGAAATCTGAAAATAAACATATCTTATAATAACAACCTTTAAAATTGAATTAAAAAAAATATCAACAGACTTTAAAACATCTATAGTTTGTGAGCAACCTTAAGAATGAACTTTCCATTCATGTTAAAATAAATAGTTTTGTATAAGTATCTTTTTTTAATAAAATGTGGATTTTTTACTGTTCATCTTTATAAGTAACTAAAAATCGATTATTAATCAGTACCCAATAACACAAGATTAAAATAGCAACAGCATAATAGCATTGAAAAATACAAGCCTCAAGAAAACAAATGTTGTATACCTATTAAGTTTTAAGTTACACAAAAGCATTAAAATAAACACTGAAGTCTGGAGCCGCCCCTGATTTGTTTTGGATACGTTGATATGTAAACATGCTAATTGTTGTTTATATATCGGTTATAAAAACCAGCGTAACTCTTATAGGTGTTACTTATCTTTATATTATTAATCTGAGGTGAAATCAGTATAAAATCTGATACATAGTAGACATACACTTGAACATATAGTTAATTGTCTCAATAATATGAGCAAGACTGTTTTAGTTATAATACTTATAATAAATAATAATCACATCAATATGTTGAATGCATAAAACACATCGATATAAAAAGAAACAGAATTCAATCGGATTCATCATCTTCTAAATAGTCTCTGCGATTTGAAGAAAGAAACATATTGTGCAGCAAACTGACATTTTTCCTAATAAAAATGTGCATTACGTGGTGGGAACCTAGGTGAGATGCACAGAATTAAGGATAAGCATATCTATAGATGTTGAGCTTTTTTGGGTGATCTGGCAGAATATTAGATCCAAAATTTTCGTCAGACATTGCATATACGTAGGTAACTTTAAATAGATAATAGCAAAATTCCAAGTTTGGGACTAATGTAAATATTCGATATATACCCACAGATTTATTTGGGTCGTAACTTATTCCCATCTATATGTTTGGCAGTATGATTTTATTACATAATACATCACTAGATGTTAAAAGAATAAAAAACCAAGCCTAAGACTATCATCTAATTTTCCCGTTTTTTTTTCTCAATTTGCGAGTCTACGCCGTCCTTGGTAAAGGACTGCCAGACTTTTATTTTATCCATTGACAATTGTAAGTGAATATTGAGAAATAAAAAATTTTCTTAAGAAAATCATATAAGTTAATCGGCTCCGATACTATAAATTTTGGGATAAATTTTATACTCAATGTTTTATTACTAAATAAAATCCAATCTAGTCGCCACTGGACATAACAATTACGGAATAGTTGGTTGTTAATACAACTTGTCAAATTTGGCAGAAAAAGTTTTGCAAGATATCATACAAATTCGAAATACACCAGTCTATCTATAATTTAGTAGGACGAATATTGCAACTCAAAATTGATAACGTTTTTAATTATAAAAATTTTGGACGTTCGACCGTATGAGAAGGTACAGCACGCATTAACTTACCAAAAAATGGATGACTCGAACTGTTTTTCTCAATTAGGACAACAAACTAACCCATCATGATTTGAAGGTATAATCCAATGCAGGTCGGGGTATTTGCCCGCTGAGTAGTTGTTTCGTTCAAATCATATTCAATAACAGTAGTTTAGTCCACCTGGGCTAGTGGTCGCCGCTCTCGGTACTTGCTTCGCAAGTCGCTATCCGCCACAGAGACATCTATGATGTCGGTCGGATAGTAGCATTTAGACCATACGAGAAGTTTCATACCTCTCACCACTACTCAATTTACCTTAGACAGTATATGACTAGCAGGTTGGCCACTATCATTTGTCTGCTCCATAACCTATGGCATACTGAGGAGAACTAATAAGATCGAAACCGGTCTATGCCTGGTTAGGAATTGACGAATAATATTGGCTACCGATCTATCATGATTTGATGTATAATCCTATGCAGGTTGGGGTATTTGCCCGCTGAGTAGTTGTTTCGTTCAAATCATATTTAATAACAGTAGTTTAGTCCACCTGGACTAGAGGTCGCCACTCTCGGTACTTGCTTCGCAAGTCGTTATCCGCCACAGAGACATCTATGATGTCGGTCGGATAGTAGCATTTGGACCATATGAGAGGTTTCACATACCTCTTACCACTACACAAACTGACCCAAAGTGATGAATGTAGGAAATTTCACATATGACTGTTAACAGGTTTTTTGACAGAAATTGTTATAAATATCGAAAAACAAACAATAATGTCCCGAATACACAGCAGCCAATCTTGAGTGAATCTCCAGATGATGTAAGGCGCCTCATTTTATCAGAAACAGAGTGATCGTTATGGATGACGAAAATTATTTTACATTGTCCCACGTCAAATGAAGGGTAATGATGATCTTTACACTTCCAATATTGCAAATTATCCAGATGAAGTAAAATATAAACCAAAAGCGAAATTTGCCGACAAGATTTTGGTTTGATGCGCTATTTCTAAAGCCGGAATTTCAAGAACTTACGTCGGGCGAATTAGAGACTAAGCTGTAGATGCAAACGTTTATGCTAGTAAATGTCTTCCAAAACTCATTAATTTTACTAATTTTACTAATAATATGTCATTATGCCAGAAGAACTAAAGATTGATATACAAAAAACAACAAATTTTGTACCCAAAGAGAACAATCCTCCAATTGTTCCTCAGCGGCTACCTGTTGAAGAATTTTGGACAGTTTTCACAATTAGCAGACAAAAGTACAGTAATGACAATGACTGGGAAGCCCTAAACGAATAACAGTTGCTGACAAGAATCTACCAGAATGTCTGGGAAATAAAAGAAAAATGAGAAGTTCTAATAAATTGCTTGCTAATGAAGATAACGGTCCCCCATCAATGTTGTAAAACTAGTTTCTTTTTATTTTAGGCTGTAGAAATTACCCTTAATATTGATTATACAGTGTGTCCGTAAAGTATGGAAGATATTCATTATTTCTTAAACCAAAAATATTTTGAAACACTCCTCGGATATATCGATTATTAATTTCAATAGCGCACCTTATCCTTTATTTATTTTTTTTTTGGTTATGACATCATCACTGTTTGCGTTATGACGTCGTCGAAGTTTTTTTAAATGGAACACCCTGTATATTTCTCCCTTTTTGGATTCTGCTTCAACAGCTGATTCCAAATATGTATTACAGGAGGTCTAAAATTAATAAGTCGGAAGATACTGCCATTTAGAAAAACAAGTAAAAAAAAAGTAAAATAAACACGTTTTTTATTAATTTTTGAAGTAGGCTAGTTTTTGTTTGTTGTTTTGTTTTATCATTATCGTCTTTGACAGTGAATTACTTAATAATACTTTACCGCAGAGTGATTTCTTACTGTACTTGGTGTAATCCAATGCAGGTCGGGTTATTTGCCCGCTGAGTATTTGTTTCCTTCAAATCATATTTAATAACAGTAGTTTAGTCCACCTGGGCTAGAGGTCGCCGCTCCGGTACTTGCTTCGCAAGTCGCTATCCGCCACAAAGACATCTATGATGTCGGTCGGATAGTAGTATTTAGACCATACGAGAAGTTTCATACTTCTCACCACTACTCAATTTACCTTAGTATATGACTAGCAGGTTGGCCACTATCATTTGTCTGTTCCATAACCTATGGCATACTGAGGAGAACAAATAAGTTCGAAACCGGTCTATGTCTGGTTAAAAATTGACAAATGATATTGGCTATCGATCTATCATGATTTGAAGGTGTAATCCAATGCAGGTCGGAGTATTTGCCGCTTAGTAGTTGTTTTGTTCAAATCATATTTAATAATGATACTTGGATGGTGATAGGATACAAACTCAACAAGAATTATGTAATTCATTCTAAAAAACTTAGTTTATAAAACCAAACCGGAAAATATTGTTGAATTAAAAAGAGAGAATTAGAACAGAAATAAACAGCATTTCTCAGAAAACTATAAACAAGTTTCAGCAACACTTTATTCATCGTTTAGGGTACCGTCAGCTACAACAAAGGAGTACAGTTCGAACATTTACTATAAATTGTTTTTATTATTAACTAACTGATAATTCTAGTGACTATTATTTGTTCAAACAAAACATGAAAAATTAGTAAATCCAAAATAGCCGTATCTTCAAATTATCCATTTTAGGCCATAAGTGTGACACATTTTTGGAATCAGCTGTTGATTCAGAATCCTAAAATGAAGACATATACAGGGTGTTATATTTAAAAAATATTTATGACATTATAATGGAAACAGTGATGATGTCATAACCAAAAAAATAAAGGATAAGGTGTGCAATTGAAACTAAAAGCCGACGCAACTGAGGACTTTTTCTAAATATTTTTGGTTTAAGAAACAATGAATTTATTTCATACTTTACGGGCACTGTATATTATTATTTCAACAATTTTTTTATAGTTTTTTTCCTAAAGCCTATGTTACATAATATGTATTCACTGACATTCATAGAAATTTAATACCGTCTTTAGTTTTGCAGGATTCAGCCTGGGTAGTTTTAGCTAAAACAACCTCATATTCCAACAAATTAGTTCTAACTGCTTTTCATTCCTCAACTTTCATCATTAAACGATCTTCTTGGGATTGTTCGTCATCTTACTCTTAAGCATCTGTTTATTTTGTCCCTTGAAAACATTACCTTATCAAAATTAAAATTTATAGTATTGTCACGTGCTTTTGGTTACAATAAATAGCTGTCGTGCTCGGGTTGCTTGAAGAATCGATTTACTTGCACCCTTAGTCAACGTAGCTTTAATTTGCAGCTACTTTGAAAAGAATTCGTACTTAGCAAGCTAATTTTTGATGGAATTTATTCTACAAGGGAGTGTCATTCATGAAACATGAAATATCCTATCTCGGTTAGTTGGGGAACTTACGTAAAATCACTTTTAAAGATATTTGTTGGGGTTTTCTGTTCTCTCTTAAACTGTTAATTAATTTAAGAAATATGAAGAATTCTATATTGTCAGTTGATTTCCTTTTACTAGTTTTTCTATTACTAATCAATATTTTTCAGTTAATTTGTATCTATGCAGATTTCGTATTTTTAGTAATTTAATTTAATTGCTAAATTTTTCATGTTTTAATAATTTCAACATTTTTGAAGAATGTGTTCTTTTAGTTAAATTATGGAATAACTTATAATTTATATCGTCATTTTCCATTTATGTGAGCATTAATAAAATCGCTTGATAAATACTGGGTACTTTATGATTTTATGCTTTAAAACTTTTTTTTGTTTAAGAAAATCAGAAACTTAAGTAGGCCTTTGGCAAGATAATCAGTAAAATACAAAACACCGACCTCATGACTAGAAATGTAATAAATGAAATGACAGTAGGCCGTAAATCACACTTTTAAATTTAATTTATATCAAGTAGTCTAATTATGAAATAATTTAACTAATTTAAGTTATATAATAAAAAACCGCTGCCAATTACTTGGGGATGAGAACTTCCTCACCGTAGTAAAACTCTACGTGTGGTGGAGTTTATAATAACAGTAATTTTTGACGTTTCAAAAAGTCACATTTTTTGACGTTTCAAAAAAAGTCACATTTTGACTTTTAAAAAAGTCACTTTGACGTTTCACATAATCCACAAAATTTATGTTTTATATTGCATTGCAATACATAATATATTTCTTTTATATAAATAATTATTTATTTAATGCTTTCCACTACCTCGGAAAGGTTTATTGTCGACGAGGAAATCAATCAATATTTTAGTCAACATCGGGCAGATTTAAAAGTTGCAATCATTAAATTCAACGAATAGGCTCCTCATAATTACATATTTTGCTTAAACGAAATTTTTAAGTCGGCTTGAAAATTAAAGAAGCAACTTTTTAGAGCAGATGGATTTAAAACGGTGAAGGATTTAAAAAAGTAATGATGCTAAAATATGTAAGGATTTTCATACACAGAAAAAATACTTCTCAAATTAAGAAAATATATGTGTTAGGAATTTATATTGTAAATTATTTTTTTGTATGAAACATTTTAAACATAAATTGATCCGTTTATATATATATATATATATATATATATATATATATATATATATATATATATATATATATATATATATATATATATATATATATATAAAAAATGATGAAATTAATCGGGTATTCCCGCATAAAGAAAAAAATTTTTTTGCAAGGTGGAAAAATGCAAAATTGCAAATGGCAGAAAGATGCAAACCGTGGACACGTGTTTCTGACTAATTGGTCTTCATCAGCACGGTGTAGCTGAGTTAAAATGATGGACAAAACTCAGGAAAGACACTAAAGGAAAACCACTGACAGGCAGCCAGTCGCAACCTTTGTGGCTTCCACCTGGAAGACTCTGGTATGAGAGCGACATCCAAGTTTCGCAACGTGGCGACTATAGCCACCTGCGTGGGATTCCGGACCCAGGAAAATGAATAAGTACAGGGAAATAGCTAGACGCGGGTTAATTACGAACAGTAAAAATGATGAAATTAATCGGGTATTCCCGCATAAAGAAAAAAAATAATTAAAAAATTTAGTGTCTTTCCTGAGTTTTGTCCATCATTTTAACTCAGCTACACCGTGCTGATGAAGACCAATTAGTCAGAAACACGTGTCCACGGTTTGCATCTTTCTGCCATTTGCAATTTTGCATTTTTCCACCTTGCAAAATTTTTTTCTTTATGCGGGAATACCCGATTAATTTCATCATTTTTACTGTTCGTAATTAACCCGCGTCTAGCTATTTCCCTGTACTTATATATATATATATATATATATATATATATATATATATATATATATATATATATATATATATATATATATATATATATATATATATATATATATATATATATCCGCAGACAAATTTGAAAATAAATTTTAAGTAACATTTTTCTTTGTTTCAAGTAAGACAATTGTCTTTTCAGCAAATGCAATATATGTTCAAATTAAATGAAGACAATAAAGTCGTCGTTAATGTTAGACCAAAGATTAGACTAACGTACAGTAGAATTTTATTACTGTTCCTTGTTTGCTCATTGATTTTAACTACAATTATAACGTAGAATTTGTCTTCTTATAACATTTATCCGTAAGGCAATTGTCCAAGTTTATTGCAATAAAGTTCCTAACAGAAGAATTTACTGGATTGTCTTATAAATCGCTGTTTTAATACAGCTCTAAGATGACAGGAGTCCGGTATTCTCTCGTGCTAATCTTAAAGAAGAGTAGCCATAAACAGCAGTACGTGGAATGTGGATGAAATCCGAGTCTTGGTTACATGGACAGATTCCTCAACTAAATATAATATTTTCTGTATAGGCATTTTTGCCAATCCTCTAAAAGCATTCCTAATAATTTTGTATTGCTGTAATGCCACAGTCCCTATTATTTCAATAAGGCATGCTTATGGTTAAACTTTTACGTTTCAATAACAATTTGTTAACTATATTTTTTCATATATAAGATATAATTCCCCACTTTAAAATCTTCATATTCTTTCTCTTGATAAATAATAATATTACTGATAAATTTAAATAACTGTAATCTGAATTTAATATTTGTTTCATTTGAAAATATATAATTTTTACGATGAGAGATTTTTTATTTCTTATTATTCTTATACAAGGTGTTACAAACTTTAGGTCCGTAAATTTAAGTGGTGATTTTAAACCATAAAATATAAAAAAAGGTCCCATAAATATGGGACCAGAAATCTATAATAACGGAGATATATTGCACTTCAAATTGTGTATTTTTTTTTCCTTTTAAATTCTGGACATCTTTGAAAATGAATCAGTATCAAAAATGATTCCACCAATAAAGATTTTTCAAAAGTACCGTTCTCTTCTAAACTGAATATTAATACAAAAAAAGTCATCAATTCATAAAAAATCTTTAGTGGCATAGAAAGTATTTAGAACCATCATTTAAATTTGCAGACCTGAAATTCGTAACACCATGTACAGAAAATAAGGATTTATTTAAATCAAATGTTTTTTGATGTATACTATGTAGTCACAGTGTTTTCCAGTAAAAAATGAATAAGCATTAATAAAATTGTGTTCAGTTTACTTTAAATAAATAAAAAATCATTTGAGGTATGCGTAGTTCTTATAAACATATTTACTTTACAAAACTTATAAACACAATATTTTAGCTGTCAAAAGTATACAAAAACAGAGCAAAGAAAAATGATAGTGGGAATTCCAGAGATTATAACAATTTCGATTTAGATTAGTTCATAAAGTTGTATCTCAAATTATTATTTTTTGCCCCATTAGTAAGAAAATTATAAACTGTTGGTAGGTAAACATACATAGTAAGACTTTTTTGTGGAAACTTTAGATCTCTACATAACATCGATAAATTGAGCAAGTTTCCTACATGAAATTTGCCTCGAAAGGGCACCGTTATTTAATAATGTTTTGAAATATCTCTCAAGTGAATGAGAATATTAAAAAATATTCGGTAAATGTAGTAAAGTATCTCCGAAGCATTAATATTTCCTTATCATAAAAGTGTTCAGTAACTAGGGAGTAGTGAACTCATTTTTATAGTACACTTTCAATGCCGTCGGTTCTATCATCTGAGTTTGAATTTTCTTTGTGCTTTGGTATTTTTTTTACACAAATGTCTTTCTATTTTTCTATGCGAAAGATTTTGGACCTTGCACATCATTTATTAATTTAATTTTTGATAAAATCCTATTATCTGTTACATGTTTAAAGCATCACGCACTGAAACATTATGTCTTATTCGAGGTACTTTCACAATTGAGACACAAACATACATACAAAAAATTATAAAATGTGAAAAAGTTTTTATATATTTTATCTCTAACCACAACATACCTGTAATTTTACAAATTGTGTCTATTTTGCTGGTGAAAATTTATTTGAGTTGTCATCCATTTACCAAATTTTCATCAAAAATGAATCTGACGGACACCAAATGAATCGAAATTCTTGCTATGATTAGATACAATGATAAAACAAGGGTCCAAAAAGCAGACTGTTTAATAATAAGCATCCGTATAAAGAACCAATTACTCATTCTACAATAAGCAGGTTAGAATAAAAATTAGGAGGCTGGTTACGTGAAAGATTTGTCAAAAGAGACAGACCAAAATTAGAAGACAATGTTAAATTTGAACTTTCTACTGCAAATTCACTCAGTTACGGACTGACCATGGTGGCGTGGTGACGTTCGCCACAACGCCCTCGGCTCAAAACGCGCCCTACTTGATCCCAAAAAGTGCCCTTTTGTTCTTTTGCTAAAGAAAAAAGTATTCCAAGACTAAATGTCAAAAAAAATCTGTTTAAATATATCAAAATTAACTTCTGTTATATATTTACAGTTCCTTTTTTATGTTTTTCTAATAGTATTTTTATTATTATTATTATTTAGTTATATTTTTAACTAGTTCTTACAACCAAAGAGTTTAAAGTTTATTTTTATAAAATTCATTTCTATTTTGTACTTATGCTAAATCAAATAAAAATATGTGATTCTGTGAATAGTATTTTTTGATATTTTTACCCCCCTAATTATATACAGGGCCTTCGTGGGCATGTGCCCTCGTCGCCCCTCGGTACAAATCGTGAGAACCATCAACAAGTGTCAGTTTGCCACTGAGTTCACTAAAATCCAGTTCCATAATACAAATTGATTCGCATAATGCTGTACACCATAGCACAGTAGTTAGATTTCAAAAAAAAAAAAAAAAAAACCTCTATAAGTGGTTTAGGAAATAATGGAAGATAATTTTGACCGCAGTGTTGAATTTTGCGAGCACGATAGGATCGCAATGAAAAGTTTGTGAAAGACAATTTTTTCTGATGATGCTACGTTTCATTTACATCGATATGTAAATCGCCAAAACTGTAGATATTGGACTCCTAATAATCCCCACTGGATGCAGGAAACTCATACCCAATATCCACAGAAAATAAATGTTCACATCCGATTATTAGGTTCATCCTTTTTCAAATGCACATTAATTGGAGAACGCTATTTACAGTTCTTAAGAGAAGATCTAGTTCTCCTATTGAGAAATTTGTATCCTAATGAGAAAAATCCAAATCATCCTTCAGGTGATGTGTGGCATCAGCAAAACTGAGCTCCGCCCCATTATGTCCGAGCTGCACGAGCATATTTGGAAGAAATGTTCCCTCAGAGATAGATTGGCCTATTAGGTCTTCCGACCATACTCCTTTAGATTATTTCTCGTGAAATTATCTAACGGAAAGGGTAAGGTTAACAGACCATATAATTTAGAAGATCGTATTGGTGTAGAAAAGACTCAGATTTCGCTTAATGCGATAACAAAAATGTTTAAGAAGAATTCATTTTACATCATTTCCAATGTATCATAGTAAATAATCAACAATTTGAGCACTTATAATTTTGTTAAAACCATTTTTATTAATGATTTTGCATCATTAAGTACTCTTGTGTACATCTTCCCAAATACATATTTTCTGAATATTATTAGCGATAAATATACCAAACCTGGTGTGGTTGTATTCGCAATGAAATGCTCTACTCAAATATTGAAAAACATAGATACCAGGAATACCATATAAAAAATACCGATAATATCATATTATCAACATGGTTCACCCTGTATGATTACAATCATAGCCTAAATCTACGTATTTTGAAATATATTTTTTTTTTACATATGCACTACTAATTTTTTTAGCGAATTTGTTCTATACTTTAGCGACCCTTTTAGATAGTTTACAATATTCTTTTTAAGCTTCGCGTACCTATTCTGTTTTCTGTAAACTATCTGTTGTATAAACATTGCTTGATTGAGAATTTCCAGTTTTCAATATTTTTTTATTCACAACTCATATTCGGTTTGAATCTACAGATTTTAAAAACAAACATTTCGACATTTTTTAAGCATAAAGGTTTACAAATTTTATATATCCTGAAAATTTCAGGTATACATGTTATATATGTCCGGCATCAGGTGCATTGAGACCAAATATCTGGCCTGACAATTTGAAAGATCCTTTCAATTAGTTACATGCTGGCTCAGCTGGGTACACTTGAGTGTTATGTTTTAACTACATGCCTCAGGATGTAATGATTAATAGGTTGTAAAATCTGAATTAAAACGTTAAAAACTGTGTTTGTAAAAGCACACATTTAAAAAATTTTCAAGTTTCATAAAGTTTTCATAAATTTAGGAATCTGAAAACTAATCTACAATAGAAAAACAAAAACCAAGCATAATAAAATAGTTCGGATTTTGTAAATTTTAAAATAATTCAAACGTGGTTTTAGTATTTTAAAAATCTGCAAAAATTTTATGTTATTAATTTTATTTTATTTTTGGGGCCTAGTCGGGAAAAATCGTCGGATAGCTGTGTCACTCTCTAGAAAGTTTTTATACATGCGCCGCTGAATAATTTTGCTCTTGACTATACCTTCACTGGACGTTTTATTCACCGACTTCATTGAGGTGCGATTCCCGATAGAGGTAACACTTCCTTGCTCCATTTGTAGTGACAAAGATACTTATTTAGAAAATTCATTTTAACCAAATAGTACGGAATAAAACTTTGAAACTTGCTGAGCATAATTATGAAGATTCATTCTAAAAAGACATGTATGAATTTTACCTCGAATTTTACCGATTGATATCATAATTCAGGAGCTAATCACGTCCAAATTTTACTTATATTTACAGTATAAATTTTCCCTACATAAAGTGAAAATTAATTAAAATAGATATACATGTACTCTCTAGTACACTTTCAACTACTGATCCTCCAAATTTGGTGTAATTTGACCAAACCGTATGGAAGAAATAAATTTTGAAAAATTACCTTACAAACACTGGTTCGATTAGCCCTCTTAACTTTATTGGTGTAATGAATCTTGAAAATTGCAGGGAGAACATAAAAAGTCATGAATGTGGTTAGTATGCATTATTTTCGAGGCTTGTCATTGATGCATGATGTAATCATAATTAAAATTATTTAAACACATTCAAATCACTGCACTTACCACATTTGACATTTAAGTAGGTAGCTATAAGATACATTGATAAAATCAAACGTAGAAGAAATTTGCAGAGACATTAAACGAACCATTTCTCAACTAAAAGCAAGCCGTTAGCCCAATTTGTCTCAATTTACAAATGCATTCCTGCGGAGATACATGTCTCAAATAATGAGCCACAAATACATAATAAAAGTGAAGCTTACACAGAATGATAGCATCATTGTTCTTTGACACATCCAAAAATATGTTTCGTATACGAGAATGATGGAGCACATCGTTAGCACTTGCAAACCATACTTATTTCCAAAAATTTTTTAACAAAACCTAATGTTTTCACAAAAATGTGAGAAAATATCGTGTTTAATTAGTTGACGTGGTTTTCCACAATACACCAAAATCCCATATATACTGCACTTAACGCGAATTTCGCCAACCAAGTTGGCATCATCTGGAGATGATTAAAACTAACCTGATCTTTACAATATATCCCATTTATAGCTACATGGGATTGGTCCTCTGTAACTATTTATACTATTTGCAATTTCCAAGCTTTCAAATGCATTCAACTGTCTAGTGTTTGTTACCATCCCAATTAATCTTAAATTACTACTATCAAATTTCATGGTTGCCCTCAAACGAACATTGGGTAACTCTGTTCTACCATATTTGAGATGAGCCATATGCTCCTTGAATCTAGTTTGATTTGATCGTCTAGTTTGTCTAACTAATTTTTAATTAAAGTCCTTACAGCTAATTTTGTAAATCCCTGACTCTCCATTTGTTTCAATTGTCTTTTGAATTGCCTGAAAATTGTAGTTTATTTCTCAATATAAATTTCGTATTTTCGCTTTCATTTTAAAAGGTCAAGGAATTTCGAGGTGTTAAGTTTTACATTTCCTAGTTTCCAACTAAGAGAATATCCAATACTTACAGCTATATGGAAAATCAATGCCTTTTCTTTTTCAAACCTCTCCTTATTGAGTGGGAAGCTTAATAGGCAATGAACAAGGAAACTAAAACTCGCCATTTTGTGTTAAATATAATGGTGAGAGAGGGATATATCTTGGTATCTTTTCTGTATCTGTCAAAGTCAAATTAATATTTTTAATTATTAATACATTTAAAAATGATTGTTGTCCACAGTTTTTAATTTCATATGTGAATTTAACTGACGCGAAACAACCGTTTAACTCAAAAACAAGGTTTTTATCAAGCACTGCAGAAATATCCACATACCTCCCAAACCCTGGGGATATACACGATTCTTCTTTTCCTTCTGTTTCGAATATACTCATGAAGAGACTGACAATGAATAGTCACAAAGAATTATCTATTTCTGTACCTTCATGTTGTTCGAAAAAGTTATCATTTATCAATCGAAAACAATTTTGTTTCATACAAATTTTAGTTTGCTTCGAGTAAATTTTCAAAGTATTCCAAGGTGTGTTGTATTGGAACGCTTGAAGACAATGGACAAACATCAAAGGAGATCAAAATGTCACCTTCTTGCAACTGGGTATTTTTTTACTTCTTTAATGAAATTATTGGAATTAATCAGAGAAAAAATAGGTAATGCAAAACTTTCGACCTCCTCTATTAATTATAAATTTCAGTGTACTAAGGATGACCTAATTATATAGTTAAAACGTGGATAAAGTTAATTGACGATTTTTATTTTGATTAACCTCCCACCATATAAAAGAGACAATACTCGTAAAAGTTTAAAAAAAGTTACTTAGATGCATTGTAAATTTTGCAGCGGGTCAAAACTTCACCTTTGAAGATGAATTCTTATAAACAACTCAATCATAATCAGTGCCTTAATAATATAATATTCGTTATTCCAGCATTACTCGCTCAAGAGGTAGGGAATAGCTTAATGGTTTTGGGCGCATATTTCTCCTTAAGGTGTATTGGGCTAATCAATTTTTGATAGAGAAACAGTGTCAACATGTTCGTATACTTTCGGACACACGTAATTATAGTCGATTAATTATGGTAAAAATGTAAAAACTCAATTATTATTATTCATTTTGTAGTTTATTTATATCTATACGGAGAAACTGCTATAATTAATGTACTCATATTTAAGCGTCAAGTTTCATTATTTTTTTATACCTATACTTAGTTTCCTTAATTTCATACGTAGTTTAGTGGTTTATTAATTTTAATCAAAAGTTTAATCTGTGATAAACGAAATTATTTATAATAAATACCTAGGTTATCTATATATATATAATCTTATATGAGAGTGTAACGTATAATGCAATGAAATTAAAATTATACAGGATATATACCGGGCGGCCCAACATATAGGGCCATGTGTTGTGTATATCTTTTGACCTGGCGTATTTTTTTCAATTTCAATGTGATTATATTAGAAGTAATTTCCGATTATACGAGGTAAAATTCTAACATGGCTGACTTCCGGTTTCGGAGAAATTATGAAATCAATCATCTTGTAAATTTTTGCATTTTCGGATTCTACAGATCAAAATACATAAATTTCAACTAAATGTATAATAAATAAAAATTGTCGCACAACAAAACTTAACTTAAAAATAGGGCGTAGACTATTATTTTTTTCATCTAACTACTAATTTGTTGAATTTTTTCAAATCAAAGTAGGAAATAGTACATTTTATTTTAAACTATTATCGAATTGTAATTCTAACCCAGTAGAAGTTCGTTGTACATATATAGTTGGTATACAAACCAATATTATTGTAGAATTAACCCGCGGTTCTGTTTAGATGAACATAACATCATGCAATCTACTTTAATGAATTAATTATGACCGTTCAGAATCTGTATGTCTTTCCATTCAAGAGATGGCGCGTTATATCACATGTGGTTTTAATCTACAAGAACTTCAACGAATATTGGTAAAACAGTCTTTTGTAGCAATACTTAATTTTACATGTCCAATGAGTTCCTCGTAGTCAAGGAGAACCCTAGCATGTCATTTATGACATTCTTAATACACTACTACAAGTTTTATTGTAAACTAAAGTAGTAAGTACTTGGCTTGTGCACGCATAATATTTTTTAACGAACTCCACTTTATGCGTCTAAATTGTATTATTCTGGGAGCATCATGGATAATACTGATTTAGAACACTAAACAAAAAATGGTTAATAAATAAAAAAAATGGTCAAATTACTATTTACATTGTTGTTCTACAAGATATTAGGATTACCAAACTACTATTTGCTTATGTAAACCAATATAGTTGTTGTAGGATTAAAGAAAAGGTTATATAGTTAATTAACAAAATTTCTTGTTCATAATAACAATAATGGTGACAGAATTAGTTCGACTATTCTTTTCTGGTTGATTTAACTATGAAACTAGATATATGCTATTTCATTCATATGCTCTTTTTGGTTGATTAACCTATCATTTCCGTTGAGTGTACTTAATATCTTTGTACATAATAGAATAACATAGTCATTAAAGAAACAACAGAACCTTATTTAAAAAGTATATTTTCAAATTTTTATAAGCCTACTGCGTGTACTGCATTTAATAATATATCGCTAATAATAACGAAAAAAAGCTAAACACTCAAGAATGTCACATTGCCGAACTCATAATTTATTGCTCTCTCCAAAACTGTAATAATTTGCAGGGGGTCATGATAAAAATTAGATAGTTGCTATATTTCCGTTGAAACCGGAAATGAAAATGCTTTTTTTATGTCAAATAGTGTCTTTTTTATTTGTGTATTGATTAGATATATTAGCGCTGTTCGCGGTGACAGTTGAACTAATTTCGAATATAGTTGAAATCCTGAATTATTTAACTACGCATACACTAGTTAGTTTTCGTACCGCGGACGTTTAAAAACAAATTGCGCATGTATCTGACACCAAAACTTATTCGGGATTAATACCGAGAACAAAGCTATAATATCATTAAAGTTAAAAATAAAACAAAAATGAAGGGTGTATCGCATCTCAGTGACATCCGGTATATTATTCTCTAATAATTTAATGTATTAATGTATTTTAGTATTTGATTCAGTTTTATACTCCAAATGTTTGTCTCAAATGCTACATGTTAATATATGTCCTGTATTATTAACCTGTTTGTATTATACTCTATTATATAATTTGACTCGCCATATATACATTTTTCTAGCTTAGTGGTGAATAAGTTTTTTTTCTTTCGAAATAACCGATGTCGGACAGTCCTTCGTAGCCTCCCATACAACACACAAGAATCGCGCCGGCGCATCAACTACAGCCATTCCCCACTTCCCGCAGAGTTAGTGATTGTAGATACCAGAATCATGTTCCCTAAGCAGACGGAAAGAACTTATAATGACTTCCTTCTGCATTTGGCCTGCCAGCCGCTTAGGTGACTTTTGGCAGGTCGTTATGGTTTACAACAATTGAAGCTCATACCGTGGATCGCGATACTTGGTTAGCTCTTCCTCCTCCTTCAAGGTGATTATTTTCTGGCTATGAACCGAAAATTTGATGACATACATCATCTTAATTTGATGGTCGATGATGACTATGTCAGGCTTGTTGGCTTGGATTAGACTGGCCGTCGGGAACGAGTAGTTCCAGTAAATCCGGCATTTCTCGTTCTCGACAACGGACTCAATATCTCCGGGGACGTAAGGCAGCACTGGTGTCTGGTCTACCACGCACGAGTGCCTTAGGTGGTAATATGGCATTCGTAACGCCGCGTTATGTAGGTGATGTAGGTTGAAATCGGAAGTATGGGTCATGCAGAACGTAAGTTCTTGAGCGATTCCGGCACCTGAGGGCATGTCTTTCAGTTAATGTCAGAAACCTGTACACACCACACGCGGCTACAGTAGACTAAAGTGTTGATGAGACCATCCTGGCAGGCCACATTTACTATTATTTTTATTATTAAATATGTAAGTATTTTCATTTGTATCCCTAGTTTAAGTTAAAAATGTTTTGAGTAGGCAATAAATGTTATTAAGTTGGAACTGGAATCTTATCTGGAGTTTGGAAGAATTGCTCTCTTTGCCACTTGATTTCATGATAAAAAATCAGAACTGAATTTTCAAATCAATTTTCATATGAGTGCGACATATCACTGTAAAGAGAATTTTCAGCCTTCAATGCACTGAATTTCAATAGGGAAACCATAATAAAACAAAAGTTGACAGTCGCAACTTTAACACGGAACGCCCAGTAACAATTCCTGGTTTTTGAAAACTCCTGTATTCAATTATTTTCTAAATCGCCCAATTCCGTATTTTCTTGTATATCTCGTAAACGATTGCTGATATTGTGAACATCTTTCCATTGCTAAATTATTCATAAAACTGCAACTATGTCCTAATTTAACTATTGCTGTATCTTTTACGGTTTCCGAGATTCCAATGATGGGACATAAAAAGGTGTGCGCTCAGTATTTAAATTGGATGAAGACGGTTATGGAAATGACAACTGAAAATAATAATATTGTGTGTAACATTGTCTTCTCAGATTGATCTTTTTCTCATTTAAATAGTTCTGTCAACAGACATCATAATTCAACTCAACTTGAACAAATGTTTAAATTACTCTTAATTGTCTCTGGAAAATTTTAAATCTACCAACTGTGTCTCACGTAAAGCAGAAAAATGTGTCTTTAGAATGTATTAAGAAGAATATTTGAAGAATATCTACAAAACAAAATAATTAGATTACAGTCTATATAAATGATTAGATAGAAATCATATTTTTATTGTGGTCTAGAGTGGTCTAGAGCTTCTGTTACATCCTTAGAAGCTAAATATTTATTTGTCTCAAAGTCCAACTGATAAAATACATAATGCATAAAAATACAGGTCAATTGTACCCCTCAAATAAATATCATTCATTATATTAACAAGTCTGTTTCGAACAGAGATGTATGATCCCAGAGTTATCCCTGTTTTAGTATCCAAATCTGTAGCTCGATTTGAGGTGTCATGTTAGGGTTTAGAATATCTCTCAAATAAATAGCCAGTTGCTTTGTTAAGCGAAACAAGTTAATAAACTGTCCGCCTCTTAATTCCTAAATGGATTGTGGTCATTTCGTTAGTGACTGAGGAGTTATTACTCCATTAAGTCTAGATTTTCTATGACAATAACATTCACTAATTGTAAGTATATTGCAATAAAGTTTAGCTTTAGAAACATATATACAATTGAATAGTATAATACTAAAATGATTTAAAAAGTTTGCTTAATCTAATGTATAAGGAAATATCAACAAAATTGTTCTCAAAATATTCCTCAAAGCTACAAAGAGCTTTCCTTTTGAGGTATTCTTTTATTTTATTCTTAAATTTAACAAAATTTTGCTCTATCGGTTAATTTACTGAAGAATTTAATATATTGATAGCCAGTGCTGTCTCTGGTTGTTGTAAATCGAAGAAAGTGTTTCATGTTACTTCCGGTTCATGTTACTTCCGGATCTTTTATAACATATGAGTGTAAATTACCTTGTTTATAGAAGTTAACTAAATTGCATCTAAGACAGTGTCTTCTGTATAGTATATATACAGATGGCATTGGAAGAATGTTAAAATCCTTCTAATATTGACGACAATAGTCTCTGTAATTTAAACCTGCGTGATTCTCAACACATTTTCTTCAAATATGAAGACTATTTGTCTAGTAATTTATGTTTTTAAATTAAGTTTCTAGCTACCATAGAACTCGACATATCGAAGTCGGACGCACTATTGCCCCACCCTGCATATTACTGTCATCGAAACAATATATCCTTAGTTTTTCCAAGAGAATGTTGTGAGATACATAATCAAAAGCCTTTGTTATCATAAAAGGCAGTACTGGTAGTTTTTCTAATTTAAGAATTCTATAGCACAAATTAGGTTAAATTATTTACTGGTAACGTTGTTGAAAGCTTGGTTCTGAAGCCGAAATAGTTCAATGAAATAATTTATTGTCTTCAAAGAAATTTGAAAACCGCTTCAAATATATTTGTCAAAATTGAGCCTAACGAAATGGGTCTTTAGTTTGAAACATTTTCTGCACCGCCTTCTTTATAAATAGGTATGACCATGGATAATTTAAGTTCTTTAGGAAATATATTCTGCCTTATATATTGCAGCATTACGAATTGTTGTAATTTCAAAATACGTGTATGTTATCATTTACCAATGAATTCCTATCTTAAAAAGTGAATTTTTTTTTGAGATTTTGCTTTCACAATTTACCTGAACTAACTCATCTAATTAAAATACTAATCGATATTGTTACAATATGATATAGTTCAGGTTGTTATCAACCTGAACAGGATATCATCAAATTTTCCCGAATATATTTTTTGTGCTAATTTCGTAATTAAAAATAATTATAACTGTTCATATTAACATACTATATTTAATTTCGTTTCCAGTAAGGGAGTTAACCCTTCAATTACGACCCAGTCATTATGTACAATGTTCTAAATTGTCAAGCATGTGAAGAGTAGGAACCTATAATCGTTTGAATGTTTATATACAAGGTCTTTGTCTCTCAAGGACCATGGTACCTATTGTTACTCAACCTTGGTTTTGTTACTCATATTTGACATTGTTTTGGTAACCGATTACAGTCTCACATGTTTTTGATCTCTTAAAGCCATTTTTATAAACTCAGTTTAATTACAATTCTAAAACAGGAATACTAGTCAGCATCATTGATGTGTTAGTGACTGATAGCCACCTGTAAAGCAGGTACCCAGAGTTGCGACTTCTAACCCTGGTAGTCTAAACTATACACTAAATGAGATTTACAGGAAACAACTACTCAGCAGACAAGCCAGGTAGTAGCACTGACCACTAGGAAGGATACACTTATCACTCACTGTGTCTGTCTTGCTTAGTTTGATTTAGGCTTAGTTTATTATTATTAGTTGTCTCTTCCATAACTTATGACTAAAGCTGCAAATCGTTTCTGTGTATTATGGTCGTAGAGACAAGGCCAAAAAACAACCAATCAGAAAAAAATAGTTCAAAATTCCCGGCTTGGATTATCCTCGCAGGAAGAAAAAGCATCGATTATTTTGAATTATGAGTAAAGCTGCAAATCGTTTCTGTGTATCATGGTCGTAGAGTATAGATGTACTTACTGTCGTCGGCATTCACTTTGACCACGAAACTTTCTCCAGTCCAGTCTGTTATTAGCTTTCGAGTTGTGTACACGTTAGGTCACTTGGGCGTATTGCATATTGTTTTTGTGTTTCTATTTTATTTGTTGTGCTGTATTGTTGATATTAATTTAATATTAAAGCATAGCAGACGTACGCAGGAGTGGAAAACGGCCATTTGCTGACAATGTGAATAAAATCGTAGGTGAATTCCTAGATTTATTCTATGATGGTGCTAAAATAATTTGTAAAGTGTGCGAGAAAGATTTGATGTGTTGGGATAAGCGTGACTGTGGACTTCACGTAAATAGTGTACACCATAAAAATAAAAAAATGGCGTGCCTTCGACAACACGGTTTATGTTTGATTTACTATTAATGCTGATTGCCTGTGATGTTCCGCTGCACATACTCGGTAAACAACCATTTCAAGAATTCTGGAATAAATACAATGCCCAGGTGAAGTTACCAAGTCGCACAACGTTATGTAACTATCTACCAACTGTACACGTAGACATGGTAAATAAGATGAAATGTGAATTAAAAAATACACGGCTTGGTTATCTGTTGATGAGACAACAAATTGTAAAAATAAATCTATTTTAAATGTTATAGTACGAGTACTGGACCCTCTTAAACCGGCAGTTCCACTGTTACTAGCTAGCAAGCGACTAAGTCAGTTTACTAGCGAAACAATTACCAGGGTGGTGCTGGAGACGTTAGAAAAATTTAAATTGACAAAAAGTCAAGTGTTGATGTTTGTGACTGATGGCGCCGTGACAATGCGTTCGGTAGGCCGTTCTTTGCAAGAACAAGGTTGTACCTTATATACATGTTACGTGTAAAGTGCATGCTTTACATCTTGTGGCAGAAACTATTCGAACAGATTTTCCAGAGGTGAATGCATTAATAGCAAGTACAAAAAAAGTGTATCTTAAATCTCCTAAACGTCTCCGTGCATTTCATAGCAAATGTCCCTATATTCCTGAACCAGCACAGCCGATTCTTACACGTTGGGGAACATGGTTGCAGGCAGCTTTTTATTATGCTGAATATTTTCAACAAATGAAAGCTGTGATACTACAATTCAATCCAGATGAGGCTGCAACTATTAAGGAAAGCCTGATAAAATCGAAGATATTTCTGTTGAAACAGCTATAAAAAATATTGCGAAGAACTATAAACCATTACATGAAAGCATAAGAAAATTAGAAAACAGTGCGTTGTTCTTAGCGGAATTACTGCAAATAGTGGACGAAGTAAATCTACTCCTACACGCTATAGGTGACGCAACAAATGAGCGCGTTAAAGAAAAGTTCGCAAGTGTGTTAAATAAAGACACCGGTTTTACCAAATTAAGACAAATATGTGATGGTGCAGCCATAGATCCATTAAGTGTGTTCAAAGACTATTTTACATATGCGTGTATTACATCAGTAGATGTCGAACGGTCGTTTTCAAAATGTAAGAATATATTTTCACCAAAGCGAACATCACTCATAGAGACAACCATAGAAACATACCTGATGCTGCAAAATGGCTACACATCTTCTCACGTTTGTGATAAACAAGCTAGTTCATCAAGCTAGTTAAGAGGGTAAGTTTTACATACATTGTTATAAATTGTAACAGTTTATTGTTTCTCGTATTAGTTAATTTCGCGTACGCCACTGTCCCACGGAACATTTTTGACAGCCCTACTTATGACATACTGACGTGAACATAACAAATTCGAAATCGGTCTGTCTGCTGAGGAATTGACAAATGATCTTAGCTACCAAACAAGACTTGTAGGTTTATTTAACGCAGGTCAGGACTTTCGTCCGCTGAGTACTAGTTTCCTGTAAATCTTATCCAGTATAAAGTTTAGCCCACCAGCTCTTAGTACCTTAGCCAGAGAAGGAGCGGGATCACGATTCATCGGACCAGAGCCAATACTTGGCATATCCTCAAGTACTGCCAAGATGGCTATCTCAACCTGGGCTGAAAGGCAAACTCTCCAGTATTGGCAAGAGTTACCAGGATTAGTTCATTCGAAGGCGTTTATAAAATACCCTTTGAAATCAAGAGCTAAGGAACTTTTAGAGTTAAACAGGGTAAACCTGAAAACTCTAGCAGGCCTATATACCGGACACTGCCGACTAAACTATCATCTGCATAAACTCGGCCTAGCGGAAAACGCCGAGTGCCGTCTATGCCTGGAGGATGATGAGAAGGCAGACAACATCTTATGCACCTGTCCCGCTGTGGAGAGGATCCGATTCTCAATATTTGACAAAGGGCAACTGCTGCCAGAGGATCTGGACACATTCTCACCCAATAAAGTTATCAGTTTCATTAAGAGACTGAACTTATTGGGTGAAATATAATTAGGCGTGAGCCACAATAGGCCTGCTGATGGCCGCAGTGGAGGGTCTACTGAGACCCAGTCACAGCAAACCTAACCTAACCTAACCTTAGTACCTGCTTTGCATCACTAAGGCATCAGTGATGTCTGACGAGTAGTACTACTGACCACTAGAGGGATGCACTTATCACTCACTATGTCGGAAGATTTATTATTAACAATCCAATTTAATGACACTCAATGGTTTCTTTGAAATAAATAAATTATAAAGGCAGTAAAAGTACAAATTTGGTACTATTTTATTACCAACTATAATAAATAAAAACACCAAGTAAAAAAAAATGTCATAACAAGCAAAAAGTTTGTACTATGAAGTAGACGTCCACACCAATAAACTAAACATCGCGGGGGGGGATACATAGTAGAATTATTAATAAAACACTTGGCCTTCTCATAGCTGGTTTTTATATTGTATAATTTATATAGTTTCTTATACGAAATGATGTTATACACGTATTCATTTTACTATTTTCATTAATAAATTCGCGACAGTGAAATAAATTGTGTGAAAATATAAATAATCTCTTTGGCTCCTTGCCCGAAACAAACAATATAATTTTAAAACTAAGTATCAAAAGTTATAAACTAGAAATTTTTAGTAAGTTTATTAGGTGTTATTAATTATAAACATTTTCATTTTGATATAAAATGTATGAAATAATACATATTTTACGTCCACTGAAAATACATTTTAAGATACATTTTCATGCTCTATTATATTTATAGTACAGTCATTTTGCATAATTTTTCTATACTGGATTAGAGAAATCCATCATATTTTCATGGTGGCTTCTTAAATAAGAAGTAAAGTTTATCTAATTTATTTTATTGAAACTTACGTATTGTCTATATAAATAGTTTGAATAGTATCCATAGATAATGCAACTTTTTTTACACATTTTTATTAAAGAAGCTCTCTTTTTTGTGTGTATTTTAAGAATATAAAATTTTATTCAGTTCTGTTTTTACACATTCTAAGTAGAATTCTGGAAACATGTCAAGAAGATTTGTATAAATACAAACCGTCAATTAAGTGACATTCCACAACTCTGCTGAATTTTCGATATTCCATGCGGTAAATTTTCAAAAATTTGAATCGTAGTGTGGCTATTGCCTCAGGAACAAATTCTTTCACATGGACATGGATCTGGTAGGCTCTAACCAATCGCAGTGATCGTCACCTCAGCTCATCTGTTAGCTCTAAGAAATGGCGGCGGTTTACCACCAAATACGATGTTTTGGGATTGAATATCATTGCACGGTGCTTAACGATTAAACCCGTTTTTTTGAGCCCACGATGGCCAAAGACGGGTGAGGCGTTTACATGAAGAATATTGTAATTTAGTATTTGTTTGTGAAGTCTAAAAAAAAAAGGGATACACCTGAATTTGTTAATGGTAGTTCCCTTATAAGTAAGACACTGTATGTAAAGGGAATAGTGTCAACAAAGATAAAAAGTGATTTTTTTTCATCGTATCAATGATATTAAAATATAGGGTGTATCAGCAATTTATGTCGATAATTCGGGAGCGAGTCCCTTAATCAAGAGTCTGCCAATACCGCATGCGGCGGCCTTGATTATTGTGTTTTGCAATTGTTAAAAGTGCAAGAAAATAAGGTGACAAGTAGTCAGTAATTAGGTAGTGATTGAAAATATTTGGTAGTTGTTCACTATTAAAAACTGAGTATAATGATCCAAAATTTTAGATTCTACTGACGGGAGAAGTATGCAAGAAAATTAAAAAACATTTTAAAAAAGATGCGCCGTGACCCGTCACCCAATACCATGTAACAGATTCGTCAAAATTTTTTTGGGACCAAAGTTGTAACGGACAAAATTCTCCAAAAAAAGTTTGCAACGGTATATATTTATCTTTTATAGTTTAGCCGTGAGGTCAAAGTTGTGTAATTAAAACCCGTAGCTCGTGGGAGCAGGGAGCATGGATTGAAGCTCTTAGTTTATGTAATTCAGTATGTATTTTTGTAACTATTGAAACGAGTCCAAAAATTCATGGATATTTCACGCATTGTGGGGAAGTTTTCTGCAATGGAAAAAATATTCGACCAAAAATTAAAATTTTGACAGCTCCGTGAAAAAAAAAAATTCTCAAAATTAAATTTTTTTAAATCCCTTCATTTCAGTCGCTTTTTAACTTAAATGTAAGTAAAAATTTTTCATGTAGATTTATTTTAAACTAACTTATTTTGAACCACATGGTTTTATATTTTTGTAGCGCAAACAAAAAAGTTTTATATAGTTTATCTAATTGGGAGCCTAGACCTAGCCTAAGCTTTTGACAATTCTTTCAAAGATAGAACGTTAAATAGTTTTGCATATTGTATATTAAGAAATAATTAAGTTTACGTAAAAAAAACTATATTTAAATGTGCAGTTACTAACCTCACATAAATATGAAGTATTTGTAGGATTCCAATTTTTTTTCCGTACTTTAAGGGCCTATTTCTTTCATCTCTGAGGATCCCGTGTGGAAACTTTCATTTTCAAACCTTTTATGTCAATTCTTGATACAATACACAGCACTAACTAATATTAAACAACTAAAGCTATGTGATTCTACTGTTATCTATTGAAATATACACTGAACAACTCTTAAACACTAATTATTAATGTTAACAATACCCCATACTTTTTAACTACTTATTCAAAGTAAGCAGAAACCTTCCAGTATAAACTAAAATACACAGAACTAAATGCAAACAAACCGTGAATTCGATAAACATGGACGTCGCGTACCATGTGAGCGTCCAAGCCAATGAAAAAGGTGACATACCTCTGGTCAAACTCTTTACTTGAGAGACTTTAGGTCAAAACAGTACAAAAATATTTCATATAAAAAAAATCCTACGGCCCTCCCCTACTGAGTTGAGAACTATTAAAGACCGAAAATGGTTTTTTCATGAATTCTTGCCTATAATTTGAGTTGTAACAAAATTTTGGCTACCCAATACTCAGCACAATTAAAAGTAAAAAACAGTTTTATCGAAAAATAAAATTGGAGAATTGGACCTTCATTGGAAAAGTACTTACTATTTACGGATGGATAGGGTTTTTCTAGAGATTGAGTTATTTAGTAACCTACAATTTCCACCTATGGGATGAAGAAAATCCTCAGGGAACCATGCAAATCAACCACCAAAACAAAGTTTCTATAAATATATTGACAGGAGTAATAGGAAATCACGTAGTTGGGCCCATTCATTTAAAAGACCTTTTTAAATTGTGAACGGTACATAGAGTTTCTTCAGGACCAATCCGAAGGGATTTTACAAATTATGCTTCCGTAAACCTAGCGAACCATTTGGATCATACACGATGATGCTCCTCTCTATTTCAGTGTTATTTTGCGAGATTATCTAAATAGTGTTTTGTCACAAATACACAAGGTCTTATTTTTTATGGAGCCGCTATGAATCCTTTTACATTATCGATTTCTCCCTAGGTGAGTTATTTATTTCTATTAAGTTGGACGCCACGTAACTTCTTGCCCGAAAATTATTTTTGTTTTGTTGCCTTGGTACTTGGAATTTTCTCAAGGTCGATTTTGATTGTGTAGAGTAGCAAGGTAGCCTGTTTTTGACCTCTTAAAATTATTATTTGCCTTTAGTCTATGCTGGGCAGAGTTGAGTAGGACTTCAGCAACTCCTCGGCGGCCCTGGTTTGAAGGTCTTGCTACTACCTTAGATTTTGTAGCTGAAGGATGTTAAGCGGCTGTTGCTTATTTTTTATTTATTAGGGTTTAAAAAAAATGGAATTTAGCTTTTTTCTAGCCTGAAATTGACTTTATCGAGTTATTTTTCAAGTGAAAAATAATTTTGAAAAGAGGGGTCCCTTGCAAAGTTGAAATTTACTAGTGAGAGCAGGTGATTTGTGAAAGTGTAAAATTGTTTTGACTGTCGTTAAGACCAAAAAATAAAATTGGATAAACGTAAAATTCACAATCACAAAACACTTTCGAAAAATTTCTGAAAAAATTGTTGTAATTCAGCAGACTGGACGGCAAGTTGACCTACAACTCGCTTACTACTAGCCTACCAAAAAGTTCGCGTAAGACTTCACAACTTTTCTTAATAATGGACAATTTGTAAAACAAAGAAGAAATTCGGATTCGAGAAAAAATGTCTGGGCAGTGTATTTCTTTATGCTGAATGCAATTATGTAGAAATAAAAATAATTTTGAAAATTTAAAAATTAAATTTTCGACGTCCTGGTGGACTAAAAAAACAATTTGATGAAATTTATTTTTTAAAAAATTTTGGCTGTCGATCCTTAAAACTCCAAAATTTTTAATAAATTCTGAAAC
This sequence comes from Rhamnusium bicolor, assembly GCA_029963845.1. Taxonomy (NCBI): domain Eukaryota; kingdom Metazoa; phylum Arthropoda; class Insecta; order Coleoptera; family Cerambycidae; genus Rhamnusium; species Rhamnusium bicolor. The sequence goes on along the minus strand of JANEYF010002575.1, from coordinate 714,577 downwards.
TTTTGTGGCAGCCTAGTAAACACCTGGGAAACTTAGAACTAGCCAAATTTTGTTGAAAAAAAAAAAGACTTTTATGTCAAGGGAAGCTTGGAATTGAAATAAGTTAATTTTTCTAAAATAAAACTAAGGTTCGAGACTATCTTAAAAAACCTAACTTCGCGAAAAAAATAATTTTGAAAAGGGTTTTAAGTTCCTAAGTATATAAGTTTCTTACCTTGCCCTAGGAGGTCTCAGGTCTGTTGTTCTTTTAGTATAAACGCTTAATTTTTTATTTTTAGAAAGTCTACGTCCATAGGAGTCTGCTCAAGGTTTTTTTAAGTTTAATAAATAAAAAACAGTGTAGATTTTTACAATAAGATCTGATGACGGAAGACTCTTAAAGCCAAAATCCACGGATTATAAAATCTGTCGAAGAAATACTTCTGGTTCTCTGCGGTTAATATTTGAAAATTACTTTGTATGTGGTGGCTTTTAAAAATCGGAGAATTGAAGTAAAAATGTTTAGTTTGAAGTTTTGATTACGAATTTTTTATTCTTTATCTAAGTTGCTAAAAAAAAATTGTGTGACATGTGATATTTTGAACCCGTCTAATTTCGATCTCGGCCATTTTTTTAATGTTTTTAATGGCTGAGGGCCTTTTAAGTGATCTGGGTGATTTTTTGGTAACATTGATTTTTTGAAAAAATTAAAAACATTGTACAATTTTGCTTCTAAAACAGTTTTAACAAATAGATGGACAGGTTAAAGAGGCCCATTTTCATGGTCACCGTGTTACCCAGATTAAAATCTACTGGATTATTTTCTTTGAAGTCATCTTAAATATTTCATTTACTCAACACCTATTCAAACAAGGAAAAAATTGTTAGATAGAATACTATTATGTTGTGAAGCCTTAGGAAAGCAATGGCATGCCCTTTAAAATACAAAGGGATTGTCTTCGTAGGCTTAGAAAATGCACCGAACTGGAGTAGCCCCCATTTATTGTAGTATTGCATTACTTGGTCTCTCTTATCAAATGAAACAAATCAAAAAAGGGTACTTTTTTTAGATAAACATTAGGAAATCTAGTTATGTTACATACAGTTTGAAAATATCAGCGCTTTCAAAATTTTGGGATTGCACCCCTTAAGAAGAGGCCGTCTTCCTATAAGACAAATGAACTTAAAAATTAAAGGTATCATCATCTACTATATAAACCCCCAAAATTTGGGTAAATTTCAAACTGTAGTCAAAAAGTTACTAACAAATAACCATATTTATCCCATAACTTGAGGGCGTTTTAAACATATTTACATGCTCCTGAATTATTGACATGAAGTACTGGAATACCCTGTGTATTATTGATGTCGGAGTAAAAAAATTATAAATGGTCTAGCATGACATTGTTATCATAATAACCCTATGGTTATTTATAAATAGGTAATGTTTATATAATTGTGTAAATAAGGTAAATAAGCATATTTATGTTATTACGCTAAATGCATTAGCACTCGAGTTAATAAGAATAATAATATAGAAATTAGGATAATTTTATTACTGCAGTGAAAAATATTTGTCAGATACCGTTGTATATTTTGGTCTACCAGCTATTTCAAAATAGTATTTTAGTTATTTTCTACATTCAAAGCAGTTTTAATAAATTATTATACTTTATGAAAATTGGGTTGGCTTGAACTATTTCATTTTCTTGTATCATTGTCTTTTTACTAAGCATATGATTCATAATGGTTTTCAAAAATGCTTTCTTAACCGCCTTCCTAGTCACTGAGGTGTGAAAGTCAGAAATTTTGCGTTAGGTTAGGAGAGATGAGGACCTATAGTTTATTGTGGAGTCTGAACTATATCGAAAGATTCGATAATTCCATACCTCATCCGAAGAAAATTTCAAATTAATTTTCAATTTGTCCCGAAATAGAATCGAACCATCAGTCTTCACTACCAAGTAATTCCATTAAATATGTGAAGTGAAGTAAGGTAACTTCTCAAAATTTTGTTTTTAATTGAACTGTTATGAATTCACACATTTCTTTGAAATTATAAAATACGTGAATATGAAAACATGTTTATTTGGGTGTATCGAGATTAATAAAAAGAGATTTTTTGTTGTTGTGATACCTAATCTGTCTATGGTTATACAAATGAGAGGAGGACTAGGTTCTTTTCTTCACAAAAAATAATTCTGTGTATTAAAAACTACTAACTGTAGAATATGTCGTACACAATAGCTAATTAAATATAGAACAAGCGAACATTAAACGTGAGTTAACAACATAAATATAACAATATAGGACACGGTAATTAGCAAAACCGGCTTAACTTTAAAACCAATTGCAATCTGGAATCTAGAAAGCGTAGATATACCCTACAGATAAATAACATTAATTAAGTTAAGAGCGGCAAAGCTTTTCGATCTCCAACCGATTTGTACATAGATTAAAGATGTAGCACAATCTGTGTACCATTTATATCTCTACGATTTAAATTTTATTATATCGGACGAAATCGGTTGTCATTTTATTATTGAATATGTTAATAGTAAGTAATAATTTATTCAACTTTAAATAAGGAAAAGGTTGTAAGGGTGAATGTAGAATTAATTACATAGGATTTAAAGTGTTTCAGCAAAAGTGTGAAGAGTTTGTGTTTTTAAGAAATAATTATATTTTTTGGTAAGAAATACGGCTACAAGTGATAATTACTCGGACATTGTTGCGCGGCTTCATGCGTGGCTGGTTCAGGAGGTACCGCCCCTTGCAATGATAAAATAGACTACTTTACATTATATTTACATTACATTTACATTACGTTTACATTACGTTTACATTAAATTTACATTACGTTTACATTTCGTTTACATTACGTTTACATTACATTTATATTACATTTACATTACATTTACATTACAATTAGATCTACGTTATCGACTTTGTGAAGTAGTTACTAGAGCTCGCGATGGCATAGATAATCTCTCCATCATCCTGTGGGTTCGAATTCCGACAATGTCGGTGGGAATGGTTGTGTGTCCGCGCTTTTTCAAAGGTGTAACCGTCACCCGTGAAGCTTCAGCTTTTAATTCGGGGGTTGTCTAAATTCCGTAGTGACCATTTATTATTTATTTATTATTTAGAGACAATTAACACACATTCGCGAGTATACTGAGAATAATTTCTGGATTAAAAAAAAATTCCAGTTCTGAGGATAGAACTAGAAACCCCGTGGTGAGATGCAAATGCAGCTATAACGGAATCATATAGTACATATGAGTATTTTCATATCATAATCGTTTTTCGTGTTGTGTCAATTATTGATCTATACGGGTCATACTGTCGGTTGCTTTTACATTTTTTTTAGAATTTTTACGATTACTCTATACACAACTATATATGAGTCTGCTGTATTGTTTCATGCCTGGCGGACATGATTCGTTACAGCAGACTGATTTCCATCTCCTTGATGCTCTCTAATTCTGCATGTCACTGTTCATGTTCTCTAATGCTGCATGCCACTTTTCTTCAAATCTGACCAACGTATCGTATTTTAGGTTAATCGTTAGATGCTATCAAATTGTAGTTGTCTGTTAAATTTTTTCATTAACAACTAATTCAAGACGCTATGTATCAGTGTTCTTTTGTCAGTTTTGCAAATTCTTCATGCATGATGTTAAAAAAAATAGCATATCGCTCATTCATCCTGATACTGCGATTGTTAAGGAGGTATAAGTACATTCCTAAACAATTTCCTAAATTTGAAATTAAATATGCCGTTAGAAATGAATAAAAATAAACTGGTTGTTCAAAACAGTTCATTACAGTATTTTTACCACCCTGTTCTTAAAGAAAATGAAAAAAACAATTTCATAAATATCACAGAAAGTGTGTGGGCAATATCAAGTGTCATTGTAGGTCATTTATCAGGAGTTTTTATTTCCAAATCTGGCTTCAGAAGTGCCAGAACTACTTTATTCTGCCTTGTTCGAAACAGATCCAACAGAATCTGTTTTTTCTAAATTTGATTTCATCTAAAATTACATAACAAGAGGAAGCGCTCAAATTGTGTCAACTTCCACCGCCTCCATTAGCTTTAATCACATTTTCTCGAGAATGTCATGGAGACGCCCTTAAATAGACTCTGTTAGTGGGCGCGATATGTTCTTATAAATCTAATATAGGGTCTGATTTTAATTTATCGGTTCTTTTACCACGACCTTTCGATATGAATATTGTACGTAGGATACTAACTAGCCTCTCACGATTATGTTATTGTTAATGATAATTTTATTGATTAACTTAAAAATTTTGTGTTCATATGATCAGGTTAAATCACAGTAGCATGTCATCGCTTAACAATACATGTTAAAATTACGTAAAGATACATTCGACAATAAAATAATTTTTCACCAAATTTTACATAGAACACCTCTGTCATTTGCTTCCAAATATACCTTCCCACGGCTAACAGGGATTCAAGGACTTGTCTGCCCTGAATATTACAGGCGCAGTGTGGACAATACCTACAGCTGCCCTTGATGTTCTGCTGAGTTTGCCGCTGTTCTCCTCATGGATACAGAAGAGGGCTATGGCGACCTATCTCGGGAAACCTGGAGTGGGTTGGAACCTTTGATGTCAAGATAACACCGACGAAGTTTTCCACGAAACACCAAAACACTATATACTGCACTCGATGCGCGTTTCGCAAGCCAAGTTGGAGATGATTAAAACTGACTGCGTTTTAATCATCGCCAGATGATGCCAACTTGGTTGGTGAAACCCGCGTCGAGTGCAGTATATAGTGTTTTGGTGTTTGGGGAAATCTGTAAAGTGGAGGCAGAACTGAAGATTACACATCAATCACTAGACTGGGGGAGAGGGAAATTTTTTTTTTTTAAATGATGGAAGCGAAATATCAGTTGAGGTTAGAGAGGATTTATACTTTCACTTTTTCAAACAAAGAAGAATGGAAAGAAAAAAGTTATACTGGGTCTCTGTGGTGTGCTATATGGATAGCTCTCGTGTATCCGACGAACCGTATTCGAGGGTAAGGATATATCCGGAAAGCAGAGTGTAGAGAATCGTACACCACGATCTTCCAGGCAGAGTACTTGCCATGCTACTGGCAATGACAGATAGGGTAGAACTAAGAAATTGCACGGAACAAATAATTTACATGTTCCGACAACCAGGCGACTCTAAATTTTAAATTTTGCGGACGATCATATTTTAAATATTACAAGGGGGTATATTATAGCTTTCAATAAGTGGGCTTACGAGATATTGAAGATCACTAGAAGTTAATCAATGACTGCAGACAAGTCCGACAAAATACTGTTATAGAGTCAACACTAAATATTACTGTGAGCGTAAACAAATTGTCCATTTGATAATGCGGAACTGTGACATTCCCGAAAAAACCAATAATATAAGTATTGGAAAACTCTTCCGATGGGAATTGTTTCTATAAACCACATTTTTCAAATAACTCCAAAGGAAACAACTGAGTGAGGTCAGGAAATCTAAGTGGCCATTGTACAAGAACCACTAGCAATAATAGAAATTTTTAATTCATTTTACGAAGTGCTATTTTCAAGACACGGAAGATCACAAAAACATTATCTCAAAAGAGGTAGGTCAAAGGACAAAATTATCTGATATAAAATAAATATACAACATTGCTATAAAAAAATTCAACTACATTTTCGAATACTATACAAAAAATTAAAGATGGTTTACTTTCATGTTTTTTTATCTATATATTTTACGATCCTATGTAGTAGCCTGATCTTGTATTGGCATATATGAATTAATGAAATTGTAGTTTGACTTTAAGTAATGTTGGTAATCTAGTTAGTGACGTCACACTAAAGAAGTTTATTAACAATCGAACTTAGTTTTATCTTCAATAATAGTATGCGTCAAAATTAGTCGCTTCTCTTGATAATAATATCACCAAGTAGCACTAAACTCAGTCACAATTTTAAATAGGTCGTATTTCTTGAATGTGCTTAAAGGAATGCATACCATATACAGATATCTACTGGGACAGTGACAGTTATCTAGAAACTAATAGACTGATTATTTAAACACAACAAAAGTTGCTTCCATCTACAGAATAAATTTCAAACCTCGAGTTCTCACACAATAAAAAGTGCCATTAAGGAACTTTTTGTACAGGAACAGAACTTTTTGTGTTGATAATTAAACACTGGGGAGTAGAAATAAATAATGCATGTGGCGCTGAGATTCTACAAACCTCACTAATGTCCGTCTGACGATATTGCTGTCGAAAGGCGAGCGCCGTTGCCATTTAAAACAATTTGTAGGTACAATTTCCGGTAATAGGTGATAAATTATAATAAATGAAGTTAATTATTTACTGTTATTTCAACCTCTTCATTTTTTTATTATGGCACTACTGCAAGTTATTTAGTTTTCTAATGTTTTAAATACATGGGCAGCTGTTTTTTAATTGTTACTGAAACATTAAGTGCGATGATAAATTTTTTTCGAACAATAACCTTCATTTAGGTGAAATTTGCTGTTTCCGGTTCAGCAAAAAAAATGTTTTTCAGCTTTGATTGGTTAAAATCTAATTGTCTAGAAAAGTTATGGATAATACCAACTTACTAATATTAATTTACTAAATCTAGAGGCTATTGGATCATTTATAAATAGAATACCTCAATATAATTAATAGTAAATTTGTTTGCATTAATATACAGTGTGGAAATTTAGTAACGCATAAATTCAGTAATTCCGTTGATATTAATTTTTTGGAAAAGATGTCGAAGGGGTATAGCGATTTTAACTTCAGCAAATATTTTCAGTCTATTTTCAGTTTCTTATGTCATTTATTTTTTAAGTTATGATGTCATCGACTTTTTTTTAAATGACAGCCTATATTTTTTATTATTGATTTTGGTAGTAGTTTTAATTCCGGTTCAGACCATATAAAATGTTTAATATGTTATATTTGAAAAAAAAAGAGAAAAATTGTCTTAAAGTTCAAATAACAAAAAATTCATTAAATTGGGAAAATTTATCTAGTTGCCTAAGTTTGACGGAAAGTTATCGACGGCACATTCGTTTTTATTTTGAAATTATACAAATAGTTGAAAAATCGAACTAATGTGATACACCGGCAACTAGATAAATTTTCCCTATTTAATGAATTTTTGTTATTTGAACTCTAAAACTGTTTTTCTAGATTTTTTTTCAAATAATATCGTATTGAAAATTTTATACGGTCGGAACCGGAATAAAAACTACTACCAAAATCAATAATAAAAAATATAGGTTATCATTTAAAAAAATAGTAGATGACGTCATAATTTAAAAAAATAAATGATATAAGAAACTGAAAATAGACTGAAAATATTTGCTGAAGTTAAAATTGCTATACCCCTTCGAGATTTTTTCCAAAAAATTAATATCAACGGAATTACTGAATTTATGCGTTACTTAATTTCCACACTGTATACATAATTTCTTAATATAGAACTTTGTATGCAAGAGTCAATTTATCGCTGAAACACTAGATCGAAAAAGTCAGATGGACGTTATTTATACTGACATTTCTAAAGCATTTGACAGATTGAACCATGGTATATTATTAACAAAATAGGAAGACGTTGGCCTTAGCATTTGTCTCACAAATTTATTTTATTCTTATTTGTTTCGTCGATCTCAATTTGTACAATATGGTGGTTACCAATCTGCTGAATTTACTCGAACGTCAGAAGTGCCGCAGGATTCAATACTCAGTCCATTGTTTTTTTATTATTCATTAATGATACTGTTGACAGCCTTGATGAACATATTTACTCTCTGCCTAAAACTACATTTTCGCATAAATTCTGATTTTTCTCGTGATTTTGATTGCCTGAAACCCCAGTGCGATCCTGACCTTCTTAGCAACTGGTACTTAACAATCATCTCCCTCTATATAAGGTCGTATGTTTTTTTCACGAAAAATAAATCCGTTTATGTTTGACCACAGTTGGGATACCCTAGCTTGACCTAACTGTGTGAAGGACCTTGGCTTGATTCGAAACTAACTTTTTTTAAACATGTTGAAGAATGTGTATCTGGAGCATTCAAAAGTTTAGGTTTTGTTTTGCTCAATAGTAAATATTTTGAGTTCTCTATTTAACGAATCTTTGTCATTTTTGTTAGGTGCAAATGAGAACTTTTATTATTTGGAGTCCTAGTTATAATATTTACATAACGACAATGTATTTTATTTATTTATTTATTTATTTAATACATATCCAACAGGCAAAATCCCAATTACAGGATACGGAGATAACTTGAATTAACGGTAACAGTAAAAAGAAAAATGATAATAATAAAAATAGCAATACAAACATAAAATGAAAATGAAAAAGAAAGATGGCAATAAAAATAGTATAAACAAAAATAAGCACATACGCTTATACAAACATGTATGCACACATATACATACACATGCACATACATACACACAAAAACCCATATACACACATATATACGCACATACATACATACATCCATATATACATGCATACATATCCACACATATACACATATACACATACATACATATATACATACATACATACATACATACATACATACATACATACATACATACATATATAAACACATATTATATATACAAATTATTATAATAGTAAATGACTAGCTGTAAACAATTTTTAGCCGCCTGATAGTACAAAAGAATATATCAACCCTGTCCTCCACGGTGCAATAATTAGAGATCATTTGATAAAGAGGAGATGCTTAGAGAATATTGGTATTAGCTGTAGGAAGATTAAACACATTGTTGTGCCGCGCTGAAATCTTGGGCACCCGTATATTGATATTGATATTGATATTGTATTTTATATTTTATGTATTATATCTCTGATATTTTATTTTAATTTGTTTGTATGCTATTATTATAGTTGTTATATTTATATGTTATTATATTTTTAAATATCTTTGTATGCAGTTATTCACTATTTCAGATTTTTTGTGTGTATCTGTTATTTATTTATCCTGAAACTGGGTTTTAATACTCGGATAAATTATTGCTAAATAAATTAATAAATAAATAAGACACTAATAATAAAAAAACTTGCATGTACTTCTCTTCCAAACATTTAATCAATTTGTAATTCATATATAAATGAAAACTAAGCTGAACTGGTAGAAAATAAATACATACCAAAATTTTAATACCTTTAATCTCTTACGTTGCTAATTTTTGCCATATTGCGTGTTATATGCGCATATAGTTTTGGAATAATTTTAACTTATTCGTGGGAAATTCTCTAGTCTATGTATAATCGTGTTCACTTTTTATTTTGCAGTAAACCTATCATTTATCAACATACTTTAAATCACGCATATAAACGTGATGTGAGTTAAAGTTCAGAGTTTGCCTTACTCACGAATGGCACACTGGGATATTTATGTGCAGGATATAGTACTAAAAATGTTGCGGTAGAGTCTGGGATGTCTACAGAAATATAAAATAAAACTAAAATTAATAGCTAGAAAGACATGCTGGGTTTTCCGTTTATGAGCTCTTAAATATATGAAAATCCAATAATGGAAGAAAAACGACGTGGACCTACATATAAATTCGTAGGATTGACAACACAGTAAACCAGTAGATTGGTTTATCAACGAGTTTTGCGTTGCTAGGAAGGGTCGCAGCCCTCGAGGGGAAGTAATTTCTTAAAGGATATAAATAATTCATGTAAACTTTATATAGCCTAGGTGTTACATTGAGAAATTTGACACTTTTCTAATTTATGTGGGGTGGTTCGTGAATATTGGAATATTTATTAGTATTTTGATATAAATATTATGCAGGAATAGTAGTTATTGATGGTTTATAAAAGATCCCCGACTAGTTTCGATATTTTTTTCTTATAATATGGTTAAAAAATAATCCAAATATTTGAGACAAATTTTGAATAAAAATGTAATATTTTATTATCCTTTCTATTTGGAAATTAGCTTAGGCGTTGAATTTTTTATTAAGGTTGGAGTATTGAAGTGACAGTTCCATGTATGTACATTCTAATTAATTTTTCACTATTCGAGCTATGTTGGACCATTTTCTCTATTGTAAACCTCATAGAAGCTACTATGATGCAGGCTAATATGCTGTCTCTGTTTTTCTTTGCTTTTCCCTGTTTTTCTTTGTTTTACCATGTATCTTATCTATTAAAAAATTTTCTTTATTTCTCATTATTGTACGTGTTTATTTTAAGGTTTATAGTGTGCGAATAATGTTTACATACATGTGTTCTTCATTTTAAGCTTTAAATCCTTTGTACTTTTGTTATTACTTTTTTTTTTGTATTTACAATTTCTGTTTGTATTAAACTCTGTCAGAATCCCCCCTGCCCTGTAGTTGGGTCTTGTACGCGTTGGGCAGTGTATGAAATAAATAAATAAATAAATAAATAAATAAATAAATAAATAAATAAATAAATAAATAAATAATCAGCGTGTAGCTGAGAACGATGTAATTAATTCAACCTTATTTGCAGCATAGAAACGTCGACCTCTTTGATCCGCTTACCGCCGTCAAAGAAGCCGACGATTTTATTATGCAAATAAGTTTGAAATACACTATATATACTCTGCATATTGAATTTACCAATTCAACGAAAAAAATGTTTACAAAATTTAATATCAAATTATTACAGGTTAAGCGATAAGTATAGCGGTTTGTTGACAAGCTCTAGGAAAGTGAATCAGTTATTGCTACATTTAACAGCAACGCGTAAATATGGACGGGATATGGGGTTCGGTTTTAATTATACGGAAATTCACTGATAACATTATCATCGTGGTAATTGTGTGCTGTACTTTTATACGTAATTAACTACCTCATATTGTTATTTACACAGTCTCAGCTTATATGATTTTTGTTGGTAAATATTCACCCAGTTGATAAACTTCCATGTTTGATATTTAATAAACTCTTGTCAATTATATTGTAATTCGCTATGGTTTTTGGTAAGGCTATTGAAATATTTTGAGACGTATAATATACAGTGTGTTCTCCTTCGCTAACCTGTGAACCGTTAGTGATATAACAATTTATTAAATACAAAAGTTTTTTGGGTCGATAAGATCTATCATTTAAAATTATTGTGAAATCTACAGGGTGCTTAAATTTTCTGTTACACACAAAAAATACTTTTTTTTTAATGGAACACCCTGTATATTTTGCCACCATTTTATTAAATGAAAAGAGTATTATACAGTGATATTTTGTTTTTTGGATTTGCATGCAACGTTGCCAAGTTATTTAAAATTTTCTGGAAATTTAAGGATTTATAAGGGTCCGTTTAATAACTTTTATTTACCTATGAAAACAAGCTGGGTAAGCAAATATTATACTATTCTTAGTTCATACTACACGCTAACTATTAGTACCTTTTTTACATTATTCTATTTTACAGGGTGTCCATGACATGTCATGTCAATTAATGCAAATTTCAAATGGGAAAAACTCTGTTTTTTTAAATGGAACACTCTTTATTTTTTTACGTGGTTGGATTCCTCCTTCAAATTGCTTTCTTTTTTGCACCTTAACTGTTGAAGTTTTCGAGAAAATTAAGGTTTTCTCTTTAACCTTTCGATCATAGTAAAAATTAATACAATTTTATCAAGAATGGCTTTGGAAAAACAAAAATTGTGCTGTCAAACTGATATTTTGTAGTTTACACGTAATTAATTTTACTTGGTGGTGATTCTTCTGTATTTCCAAGTTGTGTTAAATATTTTTGTTAAATAAATTATGAATTTTTCACACGAAGAGTTGATCGACACGAGAAAGCCGCTTTTGGTATCAAAAATTTATATTCAGCGTTATCCAGAACGAAGACATCCTCACCATTCTACATTTGAAAGGTTGCGAGAAAGGTTTGAACGAACTGAACATGTAAATTATGAAAAACATGAATGTACAAAACTAGCAACAAATGAAGAAAAAGTGTTTCAAGTTACATTAAGTGTCGTTGAAGATCCGCATAAAAGTACGAGAGAAATTAATAGACAACTTGATATAAGTGAATCGTCTGTAACAAGAATATTGAGGACACAAAACTTTCATCCTTATCATATTCAACTGTTTCAGGAACTAGTGCCAAATGATTTCGAACGTACGGTAGCATTTTGTCAGTGGACACTCAATAAGATTCACCAACAGCCGCAATTTTTTGATTTCGTGCTATTCAGTGATGAGGCCACATTTCATAAAAATGGTTGTGTTGATAGACATAACTTACACTACTATGATACCATGAACCCTCATTTTACGAGAACTGTAGATAATCAACACCGATGGTCACTCAATGTGTGGGCAGGGATAGTAGGTGAATATGTAATTGGACCGCATTTCTTTAATGGTCACTTGACTGGGAATATGTACCTCGATTTTTTACAAAATATACTGGGAGGATTGTTAAACGGGTATCCTCAATATGTCTTACAGAGGCTGTGGTTCCAGCACGACGAAGCTCCACCCCATTATTGCCGTAAGAAACTTTTTAAATGTTACATTTGGTGACAATTGAATAGATCGAGGAGGACCAGTTCAATGGCCACCTAGGTCGCCAGATTTGACAAAATTGGACTTTTTTTGCGGGGGTACATTAAAGGTAGTGTAGAAAACATCACCAACTACAAGAGAAGACATGCAGCAAAGAATTCGACTAGCGTTCGACACCATCACGCCTAACATGTTGCAAAATGTAAGTGACTCATTTCTCCATAGAGTCAAAATTTGTAATTTACAACTAAGAGGTCACGTTGAACCTATTTTGTAACTTGTTTTATTTTTTTCTCCTCTGTTTACTCTTTACGTTCAAAATTACACTTTTATTTTGTTATGTACATAGGTGAGGTGTAAATTTTGTCATTCAAGTTCAATAAATTTGCTACTTTTACTGTTTCCTTTACGATTTTATAGAAAATAATTTTCACCTTACCGCAATTTTTGTTTTTCCAAAGCCCTTCTTGATAAAATTGTATTAATTTTTACTATGATCGCGAGGTTAAAGAGACAACCTTAATTATCTCCAAAAATACAACAGTTAGGTATAGGAAGTGTTATACAAAAAAGAAAGTAATTTGAAGGAGGAAGCCAACCACGTAAAAAAAATACAGGGTGTTCCATTTAAAAAAAAACAGAGTTTTTCCCATTTGAAATTCGCATTAATTGACATGACATGTCATGGACACCCTGTAAAATAGAATAATGTGAAAAAGGTACTAATAGTTAGCGTGTAGTATGAACTAAGAATAGTATAATATTTGCTTACCCAGCTTGTTTTCATAGGTAAATAAAAATTATTAAACAGACCCTTATAAATCCTTAAATTTCCAGATAATGTTAAATAACTTGGCAACGTTGCATGTAAATCCAAAAAACAAAATATCACTGTATAATACTCTTTTCATTTAATAAAATGGTGACAAAATATACAGGGTGTTCTATTTAAAAAAAAAGTATTTTTTGTGTGTAACAGAAAATTGAAGCACCCTGTAGATTTTACAATAATTTTAAATGATAGATTTTATCGACCCAAAAAACTTTTGTATTTAATAAATTGTTGTATCACTAACGGTTCAAAGGTTATCGAAGGAGAACACACTATTGACCCTGTATATTATTTTCTAGTCTATATTTTATTTTTCAGAGCTATTTACAGGCACTTAAAACAACAATCTGCATTTTGCACTAATGCATAGAGAGAGGAGAGAGACAGATCAGATTTTGCAGGTTTATGCTTATTCAACTCAATTTGTTTTGTATTCGATGGGCAATTTATAATTTTTGGTTTGACCCTATACATACATTTATTATAATAAAATATTAACCTTCTTGCATGATTTTAATTGTAGGTAGTTAAATATTCGAATATTTAGATAATTGAATAATCAGATATTCGAATTGTCAAATAGTCGAAAAAATTGAAATAATTGAACGTTGAATAATTGAAATATTTGAATAAAAGTTTCAACGAATATTCGAATATTAAAATTTGAAATATTTCTAGCCCTAAATATATTTTTATATGTATACCTTAAATATGTATATTTTAAATCTTTATGGTTAACTATTAAGTATTTTCCTGAAATAAGAACTTTTCGATAATAAATGTATAGCATACAAATGTATGATAAAAATTTCATAAACAATTTTTAATTATGAACGCTTTATTTTATTATTATAAGTTATTATTTTCTGATTACTAACAAATTACTCAAAATTTTGATTAACTCATCCGGTAGAATGTCATCATTTTTTATAGAGATTGTTAGCAGTATGTTTCATAAAAAAACTTTATGAAAATTCTTCTGTTTAAGTTTTTCTCATATTCATTCAACACAAACGAGGTTTTATCTACTCGGTTTATTGGCGGCACTCTTGATTATTTATGCCGACTATTAACATAGTTGTGCTGCATCTTGTAAATATATTTGTGATATATACTGCCCTAAAAGTTACACAAATAATTATTTGCCCATATATTCTGCACTTGATTAGTATTCAAATTGAGAAAGTCCCTTTTTAGGTGCACTTTTTTCTTTTTAGCATAACACTACTTTCCTAGATTGTCAATGGTGAGATGAAGAATGAACGAAATGGAATGAATGGGAAAAAATAACCGTAATAATTCATCCTTAATTTTCTTTTGGGGTTATTTTATTTATTTTTATGTCTATTGCATGAACATAAATTTGTAAGCTAATTTAGGTGGAAACCTATTCTTGTTTTTTTAGTATATTAACTATACATCTGTAGTTCGGCATTGTAACTTATGTTATTTTCAAAAATTAGTATCATTTTTTTTATTACATCTTCCTTCTTCATTTGTGGCGACAATTATTTCGTTAGCGGTTTTAAAAAATAAACTTATAATAAACTGAATTGCTAAACTAAGAAAAAAAATCCAAAAGCGACTAATGTGAAACTGTCAATATAACATTCAAATTTGTTGTTAGGTCAGATGCCAGATGTCAAAAAATTGTTGATTTATGAAACTGTTGATGTCAAGTTGTCCTTTATTTATATTTTCCTATTTGATTTCAAATATACCACAAAATAAAAGAACCAAAGAGTTTATTATCTTTATACATTACCACCAATTTTTCATCCGTTATGTATTTTATAAAGTTTTTGAAAGAATTTCAGTTATTTTGTTGTTAATAATGTGGCAGACAAATATTGCAGTGTTGTTCCTGCAAATGTGACCTGATGATTGACAGACTATAGACTTGAAATTGCTATGAGAAATCAATAAAGTGAGCAAAATCTTTCAAAAATAAAAACAAATATAAGAATTGTATGTAATGGTGGGTAATTACAAATTAAATAAATGTGTAGTATAAATTATTCCATGTATCATTCTTAAAATTGTGTCGTGTCAACAAGGCCAAAAATCAACCAATCAGAATAAAATAGTTCAAAGTTCCCGGCTTGGATTATCCTCGCAGGAGAAGAGTATAGATTATTTTGAATTATGAGTAAAGCTGCAAATCGTTTCTGTGCATCATGGTCGTAGAGTACAGATGTACTTACTGTCGCTGGTATTAACCTTGATCGCGAAACTCTTTCTCCAGTTCAGTCTATTATTAGCTTTCGAGTTGTGTACACGTTAAGTCACTTGGGCGTATTGCATATTGTTTTTGTGTTTTTATTTTATTTGTTGTACTGTATTGTTGATATTAATTTAATAATAAAGTATGACAGACGTACGCAGCGGTAGAAAACGGCCATTTGTCGACAAAGTGAATAAATTCATAGGTGAATTCCCGGATTTATTCTATGATGGTGCTAAAATAATTTGTAAAGTGTGCGAGAAAGATTTGATGTGCTGGAATAAGCGTGATTATGGACTTTACGTAAATAGTGTACATCATAAAAATAAAAAACTGGCCTGCCTTCGACAACACAGTTTGTTTGATTTACTATTAATGCCGATTGGCTGTGATGTTCCGCTGCACATACTCGATAAACAATCATTTCGAAAGTTCTGAAATAAATACAATGCCCAGGTGAAGTTACCAAGTAGCACAACGTTATGTAACTATCTACCAACTGTACACGTAGACATGTTGATGAGACAACAGATTGTAAAAAAAATATATTTTAAATGTTATAGTATGAGTACTGGACCCTCTTAAACCGACAGTATCACTGTTACTAGCTAGCAAAAGACTAAGTCAGTGTACTAGCGAAACAATTACCAGGGTGGTGCTGGAGACGTTAGAAAAATTTGAACTGTTAAAAAGTTAAGTGTTGATATTTGTGACTGATGGCGCCGTGACAATGCGTTCGGTAGGCCGTTCTTTGCAAGAACAAAATTGTACATTTATACATGTTACGTGTAAGGTGCATGCTTTACATCTTGTGGTAGAAACTAATCGAAAAGGTTTTCCAGAGGTGGATGCATTAATAGCAAGTACAAAAAAAGTGTTTCTTAAATCTCCTAAACGTCTCCGTGCATTTCATAGCAAGTGTCCCGGTATTCCTGAACCACCACAGCCGATTCTTACACGTTGGGGAACATGGTTGCAGGCAGCTTTTTATTATGCTGAATATTTTCAACAAATAAAAGCTGTGATACAACAATTCAATCCAGATGAGGCTGCAGCTATTAAGGAAAGCCAGGCAAAATTCGAATATATTTCCGTTGAAATAGCTTTAAAAAGTATTGCGAAGAACTATAAACCATTACATGAAAGCATAAAAAAATTAGAAAACAGTGTCTTGTCGTTAGCGGAGTCACTGCAAATAGTGGACGGAGTAAATCTGCTACACGTTATAGGTGACGCAACAAATAAGCGCGTTAAAGAAAAGTTCGCAAGTGTGTTAAATAAAGACACCGGTTTTACTAAATTAAGACAAATCTGATGGTGCAACCCCAGGTCCGTTAAGTGCGTTCAAAGACTATTTTACGTATGCATGTATTACATCAGTAGATGTCGAACGATTGTTTTCAAAATATAAGAATATATTTACACCAAAGCGAACAGGAGACAACCATAGAAACATACCTGATGCTGCAAAATGGCTACACATCTTCTCCAGTTTGTGATAAGCAAGCTAGTTCATCAAGCTAGTTAAGAGGGTAAGTTTTACATACATTGTTATAAATTGTAACAGTTTATTTTTTCTCGTATTAGTTAATTTTGCGTACGCCACTGTCCCACGGAACATTTTTGACAGCACTAATTATGAGTTAAAAATGGCAAAATTTTTATTATTAGATTTAATTCTCTTACCCCTATACTTTTAGTTAGGAAATATCTAAAACTAATCCCTTTAATTAAAATGTAAAGGATTAGTAGGTAAATCTCTTTCGCAAATATGTACATAAAAATGTTCGTTCTTCCTGCTGCAAAATATTAAAAATTAATCCTTCCGTTCCTCATTCGATGCTTCACGGCTCTGTAGTTATCACGAAGCTACAAAGGACTAATTATTTCTGACATTTTAATCTATCGGCAAGTATCTAACTTAGTTCAGTCAACTCAAATCTTGAAAATATTATGTCCTAAGTTATATATATATATAAATAGGTAACAAACGTCTTTAATTGGAATTGGAACTGGAAATCTTCCGACATACGTAGTTTTGGGTAATATATTTGGCAACTAATGTTAGACAAAATGAAAGTTTAAGTAGGATTCATTAGCTTAGTATTAAAAGAATTATTGTAATCCGAATTTAAATTGATATTATTTTATTAAGCATAGTTAACGGTCATTAATTTTTTTATTGTTTGGTATGTTTTTATGTTATTTTCCTTTAACTTGGTTTACTCAAGGAAGGGAACAGTATCATTTGGACCCAATTCTCAAGGTGTGTCTTAGAGCTTTGCATCGTTTTCAAATAAAGTGTTTTCAAAAGTATTAGAAGCAATATAAATGCTACTTACTTTTTTATTTGAAACATTTTATACCATAAGTAATTTGTATTTCAAAATTCAAGCATTTTTGTTTTTGTATTTTAATTGTTAATTCATTATAAATACATTAAGCAGTCTAAATATACATCAAATACCTACTTTTAAAATGCTGTAGTCAATTATAATTAGTTTAAGCGTTTTTAAATTTCATCAGTTAATGGAAGGAAGCCCTTTTAAACACACGCATGTAACAGAATGTATTAGATATTCAAACATTTGTTTTAATTTATATTTACTTTAAATGAAAATAACTACACCCACTAAGTGTGGAAAGTAACACAATCCGCTAAGAAAGTACACAACAATTCAAAAGAATAGACGCGAAAACAAATGCTAACAAACTTATGTTATTTTCCTAACACGTGTGTGTTAGCAAAATAACGCACAGCATAGTAGAAGATCGCAAATTTAACTTTGTTTTTTAATAATAACCATTTAAATAGCTTATTACTATATTTTGTAATAAAAAAATATTAGCGTAGGTAGGTTAATCCCATATGAGTAATTATTTATGATAAAACAAACAAAAAAATTCCTTTATTGGTGTGGCCGGTTTCGTAAACAGGTAAATATACTTCACATCATCAGACACAGGAATTTTTTATAAATAAAACCAGGGTAGTCAAAATTAAAATAGTTTTTCAACATAGTCAAAAGGGGGTAAGTAAATGTAAGATATATAAATTTTTTGTATCTAATAAATTAACTTTCTAATAAAAATTATAAAATTAACGTGCTTTTTTTTTAACACATACATACATACACTACAACAGTTTAAAATCTAATGAATCTAGTTAATTTTATAATTTTTATTAGAAAGTTAATTAAATACAAAAAAATTTATATATCTTACATTTACTTACCCCTTTTTGACTATGTTGCAAAACTAATTTAATTTTGACTACCCTGGTTTTATTTATAAAAATTCTTGTGTCTGATGATGTGAAGAAACACGTGTCCGTAGCTGCATAATTGTTTCTTTTTGGGGAATATGGCACTAAACCTTCTTTGTAAATTTACTTGTTCACGAAACCGGTCACACCAGTAAAGGAATTTTATGAGAATTTTTCTGTTTGTCTTATCATGAAAAAAAAAATATTTGCATTAATACTCTGAAGAATAACAATACTGTTATCATATACAGTTATCCGTAAAGTATGGAATAAATTCATTATTTCTTAAATCAAAAATATTTAGAAAAAATCCTCGGGTACTTCGATTTTTAATTTCAATAGCGCACCTTATCCTTTTTTAAATGGAACATGTTTTTTTTAAAATGGAACACCCTATATGTTTCTCCATTTTTTGAATTCTATTTTAACAGCTGACTCCAAATAATTATCACATTTAGGGTCTAAAATTGATAAGTTGGAAGATACGGCCATTTAAAAAAAAACAAAAAAAAAATATAAAATAACAAATTTTTATTAATCTTTGAAGTAGGCTAGTTTTTGTTTGTTTATTTGTTTTATCATTATCGTCTCTGATAGTGAATCACTTAATAATACTTTACCCCAGTTGTGGTTTCTTAATAATGTTTGTCGATTTATTTTAATTTATAACATGAGTGTATCTGTTAAGCAAGAATTGAAATTCTTACGACTATTGGGTATGGTGATAGGGTGCGAACTCAACACGAACTATGTAATTTATTTAACACTAACTATCCAGAACGATACATAACTCAATCGACAGTGAGTGAAATTTAAAGAAAAATTAGGACTAATACGGTGGAAGATTTACCCAAAACAGGTCGCCCAGGTGTTGACGAGGATACAAAATTAAATATTTTATTGGCTGTTGAAGAAAATCCACATACCAGCGTTCGCCAGGTTAGTCGCGATTATGATGTTACTAAAACTCAATACATATAGTATTAAAATAGAAAAATGGCATCCTTTTAAGATTCAGCTTGTGCAAGAACTTAATGATATTGATCCAGATCGAAGGATACAATATTATGAAACAATTATGATTATGTGCAATGGTGATCCTTCTCTGATAAAAAATTATTTTCTCCGATGAATGCCCTTTTAAATTAAATGGCGAAGTGAATCGTCAGAATTGTATATACTGGACAAGGGAAAACTCTCGAAGGATGCGGGAGCAACACACACAGTATTCACAAAAGGCAAATGTGTGGGCGGGAATTGTAAGAAATAGAATCATTGGACCCCATTTTTTTTCGATGGAACTGTATGCGGACCGGCATATCTCCAATTTTTAATAGGCTGTCTGATCCCAACGTTATTAAATTTATTCCCCAGTAGAATTAATCCTGAAAATGTTGACGAAAGCCTGTAGTATCAATAGGATGGTGCCCATTATGCAGCAGAAGTTCGAAGGTAGCTTGACCAAAATTTTTGAACAGGTGGATTGGTAGACGAGGACCCATCGAATGGCCACCAAGGTCACCGGACCTCAGTCCATTAGATCGTCTTCTGTGGGTTTATCTAAAAGATTTAGTTTATAAAGGCAAATCGGAAAACATTGAATTAAAAGAGAGAATAGAACAGAAATAAACAACATTTCTCAGAAAACTATAAACGAGGTTCAGCAACACTTTATTCATCGTTTATGGTACTGTCAGCTATAACAAGAAGTACAGTTCGAAAATTTACTATAAATTGATTTTATTATAAACTAACCGTTAGTTCTAGTGACTATTATTTGTTCAAACAAAACATGAAAAATTAGTAAAATCTTATATTCAAAATGGCCGTATCTTTCAACTTATCAACTTTAGACTCTAAGTGTATACATTTTTGGAAGCAGCTGTTGATTCAGAATCCAAAAATGGAGAAATATACAGGGTGTTCCATTAAAAAAATATATCGATGACGTCATAACGGAAACAGTGATGACGTCATAACCAAAAAATAAAGGATAAGGTGGTAAAAATCGACGCGTCCGAGGATTTTTTTCTAAATATTTTTGATTTAAGAAATAATGAATTTATTCCATACTTTACGGACACACTATATAATTAAGACATTATTAATAATTGTAGCAAATATTAGTAACATTAAAATTCTCTCGGAAACGGCCGCGGCGTGTGGACGTCGAGCGTAACATATGCCGAAGTAGGCTATACCAAACAAAACGCAGAAGCATCTGGCAAATTATGCCTGATTGGCTGCTGTGTTATTTTGTTTAAAATATGCCTGTCCCCCGTCAAACTCCTAATTGTTAATTTGATTATTGACTTGAAGACTGTAATAATATCTTTCTAGTTTCTTATTAAGAATTGCTATTAGTCTAAATTTTTTTCGAATTTAATAAATAGTTACAAAAAAAATTAAATTAATCCTGGGTTGTTCGAAATATATTGTACACAACTCGCTGAAAACGGCAATATGCTATGTTCCATGCCCGTTATGTAATATACTATTCCACATGGGGTACCGTAAAACGCCATTTCCTATACTGTTTTGCATGTTAGAAATTAAGACTATCTACACAGTCGAGCCGTAGAAAAATTTATTTTTTGGACACTGTTATAGTATAATATTATAACTAATTCAGCATGAATGTTCTTTTCCTGGTTGATATGGTAATAAAAAGTTTTTTAAAATATTTTCCTCTTTAATAAAATTTAAATTCAAAAATGCGATTTTTCGTATACTCTATAAAATAAATAAATATCGCGTTGTGTTTTTTTTTAATGGTATTATTATAATTAGGAAATGTATTATTTAAGTATCTATGGACACAAAACCTTTAATATGTTATTTAAAATTACAAATACATGGTTTCCGAAAGCGTAGTATCGGAAGCAAAAAAGTATCGCATTGAGCAAACCACAGAACATCAAAATTACTGAAAGAACGAGTTATAAAGATGTTTCAGCGCAAGATTTGAATTGCGCGCCAGTTTGGCTTTCATGATGTTATAAGATTATGACATGCCAGGTCGATGGGAGACAGATGGGAATTAGTAAACACGGAGCATTACACGATAGAACAACGCATCCTGATTGTTAAACATTATTATCAAAATAGTGAAAGTTTGATTGCCACAATTCGTTAAGTGCGTCCAATTTTCGGTCGAAATAATGTTCCTCATTCATCTACTGTGAAAAAATTAATCGAAAAATTCGAAAGTACTGATTCTGTTAGTGATGGGAAACACATGACACGAACTCGTAGAGTCGTTTAGAACACAACATCACGGCAATTTGCGAGAGCGTGGCCGAGAGTCTAGAGACGTCGAATCATCATCGTGTACAAGAATTGGACGTTACAACAGCCACTCTGCAGCGTATTCTTACTAAAGATTTACATCTCCCTACCTACTTTGTACAAGTGACTCAACAACTTTTGCCAACAGACCATGCACAGCGAAGAGAGTTCATCAATTGGATCCTTGACAACAAGAAGTGAATGCCGATTTTACGAACAAAATCATTTTCAGTGATGAGGCCCCCTGGATGGATTCGTTAATAGGCAAAACTGTTGCATTTGGGCTCAAAAAATCCACGAATGATTCATGAGAAAACATGTGCATGTTCTCTGCTACTCCGAGCACTGGCTGCATCAATGTGAAGTCGCGACTACAACGCTATGTGATTATAAATTAGTTACGTGCTATTGCCGGTCAAATTCAACTCATGGGGGTGTTCTAATTTATGTAAGAAATCATTTAGATTTTGTGGAAGTAAAGGTATTAAAAACAGAAAAAATAGAAAAAGAATTTGAATACGTCGCAGTTGTAAGTGGTAAGCTAAGAACAGTAATATTATGTATGTATAGATCTCCCATTGGTAAGTTAGACACATTTTTTAATTTTTTTTACAATCTCCTATATGAACTTAATAATCTGTACAAGAACTATAAATTTATAATCGGCGGAGATTTTAACATTCATTTTGAGAGCGAAAACACCGCAAAACAAGAATTCGAGATAATCTTAAATATGTTCAACTTAAACAAAATATTTACAGCCTCCACTAGAATTACTAAACAGTCATCATCTACTTTAGACAACATAATAACTAATATTGGAAAAATATCTAATATACTTAACGAAGATATTGGAATTTCAGATCACAACATACAATTAGCAAGCTTTAATGATATAAATATTCCACAAAATACTCGCCCTGTATTTGAAGAAAAAATTGTTTTTAATTATAAAAATAAGCAAAACTTCAGCAAGTTGTTGGAGAGTATAGATTGGTCCCCACTATATCTTGAAACTCAAGTAAACACGGCTTATGAAAAATTCATTGAATATTTTAATAGTTGTTTTAATGTCGCCTTCGTACCTAAAATAATTAATATAAACTGTCATACTAGTGAAAGAGGCTGGATCACAAAGGGCATTAGAGTTTCCTGTCGTAATAAACGTTGCATTTTAAAACTTAAAAAATACACTAACAACTTATTTTTTTTTGGACTACATAAAAACATACTGTAAAATTCTTAAAAAAATTATAGCACTTGCAAAAGAAATTCATGTAAATAAATTAATATTAAACTCAGATAATAAAATCAAAACTACTTGGGATATAATAAATAAAATTATAAAAAATAAAAATGATAATATACCGGAAAACTTACCGTAGAAAATAATAACTCGATAATAACAGATCCGTATTTAGTCGCAGAAGAATTTCAAAATTTTTTTATTAATGTCGCAGAAGATTTAACAAAAAACTCAGTAAGCCATAATTCGGCGCTTGACTATTTAAAAAAAGGAAAATATTCAAACACAAACTCTTTTTTCTTTTCGCCCGTCATCGAAGCAGATATCAAGAGGGAAGTATCGGCTCTTAAAGCTAAAAAAAGCATAGGAGTTGATAACATCCCAATAACATTAATAAAAGAAAATATTGATGTATTAAAAAAGCCCCTTACGTTTGTGATAAATATTTCTTTAAATACTGGGGAATTTCCTAACCCCTTGAAAACAGCGATTATAAAGCCAATATATAAGAAAGGTGACAAATTTAAAGTAGAAAATCATAGGCCAATATCAATACTGCCTTCTCCTTCAAAAATTCTAGAAGTAGTAGTTAAAAATCAGATAGTCAGCTACTTTGATAAATACGAAATCCTCACTAAAGCACAATATGGGTTTCGGAAAAATTATTGCACGTCTAAAGCAATTTATGATTTAATAACTAATGTCAATGATTCTCTAGAAAATAAAGAAAGACCGTTGGCTATATTTTGTGATCTTTCTAAAGCGTTTGATTGTGTGGACCATTCTATACTTCTTGACAAATTAAATTATTATGGTGTAAGAGGAGTGACTAACACATGGTTTAAATTTTACTTAGAAAATCGTTACATGTCTACGGAAGTAACTTTTGATGATGGTGAATACATCCATAAAATCAGATCACAACCGCAGAAAATCAAATGTGGAGTGCCGCAAGGCTCCATCCTCGGCCCTATTTTATTTTTAATCTATATAAATAATATCGTAGACAACTTCAAAACTGTAAGATTTTTTCTATTTGCTGATGATACAAGTATCCTGATAAAAAGCTACATTCTCGCTGATCTCTTAGATATTACGAAACAAAAAATGTCAGAAATTCTGGACTGGTTTGCAGCTAATAAATTACTTTTAAACTCAGATAAAACATTCAATATGATTTTTCAACCACATAAAACTATCACACCTACAGTTATTCCCACCGAAAACGGAGAAATAAAATCAGTTACCTTTACAAAATTTTTGGGAATGTATATAGATGAAAACCTTAGCTGGAAACCACATATCGTTGAAATTAATAAAAAGTTAAGTAGCGCTGTTTTTGCCATAATATCTATAAGAAATAATGTAGGATTTCATGCTGCAAAAACAGTTTACTTTGCTTACTTTTATAGTATACTTCAGTATGGGGTTGAATTTTGGGGAAACCTACCAGCTGCTCATAGCACATTTCTAATACAAAAAAGAGCAATACGAGCATTATGTTGTCTAACCAAATTAGAGTCCTGTCAACAGTACTTTAAACACCTAGAATTGTTTACTTTAACGGGTTTATATATATATATATATCGGACATCCTTAGTAGTATATACTAATAAAAATTCCCTTACAACATTATCGGATATTCATACGCATTACACTAGGTTTAACCATACATATATAGCCCCATATTATAATTTTAATGTCAATCGAAAAGGGCCCGCGTATATGGGAATTAAGATTTTTAACCACTTACCACTAGTACTCCAACGAGCAAATAATGTTAAAACCTTTAAGTGTAACTTAAAGAAACTTTTACTTCTTCACAATTTCTATAACCTTGATGACTTCTTTCATTGTGAACTGTGAAGCATTATATAAGTATATTATAATTACTTATATATATGTATATAAGCATATATATGTATATGCATATGTGTGTATATGTGTGTATGTGTGTGTATTTTTTCTCTTATTTTTCTGTTTCCAGTTATATATTATCATTTATATTATATATAATTAGAAAGATCACTACGTAGGTACTATAGGCACCTGTAAATATATATTGTTATTTGTTTATTCATTAATTAATACCTGTTAGGTGAATTTGTACTTTCATTGTATTTGAATTTCGTATTCTTACTAATGAGGATAGCGTTACATTTTTTTCTTTTTTTTCTACAGCTCCGAGGAGCTTTTAGCATATACGTAGCCATAAGCTATAATTGTTTTAAATAATTTAATATTATAAATACTATATATGTACTATGTATATGTTGGGAAATAAACTATCTATCTATCTAATGCATCTAAAACGAGTCACTGTTTGCTGTGCATTGTGGTTAGGAGGAATCATTGGGCCGTTTTTCTTCGAAGACGAGGCAAGTAATACAGTAACAGTAAATGGCGAACGTTATCGTGCTATGATAATCCAGTTTCTTGTGCCTTAATTGGAAGATCTCGACGACATGTGGTTTCAGCAGGGCGGTGCCGCTTGCCATACCGCCCGTGAAACATTAACAGTCTTGCATGAGTCTTTTCCTGGTCGTTTCATCTCTCGGTTTGGTGCATAGAATTGGCCGCCACGCTCTTGCGATTTAACACTTTTGGACTTTTGGCTGTGGGGTTATCTGAAGTCACAGGTTTATGCCAACAAGCATTGAAGGCCGAAATTAGACGATATATCAACGAAATACCGCCACATGTATGCAACACTGTTATTCAGAATTTCGCCAAAAGATTACGCATGTGCCAGCAAAGCCGTGGCAGCCATTTACCAGATGTGTTGTTCCGTACATAACTCCCAAATGACTACATTATAACTCAATAAATATTTCAATACTTTGCTACAGAAAACCATGTTTTATTGAACCTTGAAATATTGCGCTCTTATTGATACACCCGACTCTGCAAAACGGCAATGTTTGCAGCACTACCCGGTCAACAAATATGTGGATAGTGGGGTGTGGGGGATTGAGATGAGCAAGAGAGCAATATCGAACGCTTTTATATGTTTATATTGCGCCTCTTTATATTTCTTCACCGAACGGTTTTAAACAGTTTGAAACTCCTTAAAGTTTTGTTTCACATGTCTAAGATTTTACTAATGGTAACAATTTACATATATCAAAAAAAATTATCTGGCCTTTTTTTAAAGATAATTACAAGATATGCAATTAATAATAAAAATGATGTCGCTAGTTCCTCGTGTTACAAAAATATAACATTTAAGTTTTCCCCCTTAATATCGAGTTGGCACCATCAGGAATGACCTAATAATGTTTATAATATATCACGATCATATCATGATATTTACTAAATGATCATTAAAAAACACCATTAAAAAAATAAATTAAAGAAATTATTTTTTGTTCATTATGTGTTTGTAGTTTTCATAATAATTTATTTATTTTTACTATCATTGACGTATTATTATTATTATTATTATTATGCATAAATAGGATTCTGTGTCAAGAGTCCAATAACTTTTATATCATTTGAAAATTATGTAGCCTGAGATGTGACCATTAAAAGTCACTAAAGAATTGTTCTGAATAGGGTTTACAGATGTAGAAGTATTATGTATGAAAAATCAAATTTCGTGTATGATTTGTATAAAACTACAACACAACAATAAAATAATTATTGGGTATCACCACAAATAACTGATTCTGTGGTATCACTTAACCATCCTTTGTAACCTAATATGATAACAATAATAAATACCTATAATTTCTTACATTTTTTTTCTAGAAATGCATAAATACGAAGCAAATAAAATATCAGATTTCCGAAATATCCAAAGAATATACTATTTTACTTGTAACACAAAAATATTTCTAAGTTCTGATGACCCGTAATATGTAAACGTGTTTTTCATATATTTTCAGAAATTATCAGACCAAAATATGTTTTCCTTTATTTTTCCATGTTTTGTAACATTTTTCCAATCAATCCCAATGAATTTCCTTCTACGATTACTGAGACTTCAATAATTTTGAATTCTTGAAAGGTTGACTCTTTATCACCGCATTCTCTCCCTTTTTGTACATTTCCGAATATACGAACTTAATAGATCTACCAGAATATTTTATTTCACCGGAACTGCTTAGCCCACATCTTTACCTATAAAAAGGGTGATTTTGGTGTATATTCTACACAGGGTGAATGCTACTATATATGATGTCTTGTAACGCGTTGTTTAGGATAATGAAGTCCTCTCTAATATTCATTAGTAATTATTGATGAAATACTCGATATAATAAGATAACACAAGATAGATTTATTGAGTAAACAGCAAAATATTAATATTGTCAGGGTAATAGCACGAGCTGAGAATTTGTTTAGAATTGTTTGTCTTTTGTCGTTTCTATGGAAACTCAATAATTTTACAAGGCCAAACATCACCTGAAACGAATCGAGGACGAGTGAAATTTTCTGTGATATTTTTGCTGAGTGAAATTATACAACGCTTCCATTGAAAAGACAAACATTTCTCAAGGAATTAGAACTCGAGTAGTATTTAGCAAGACTACTTTTTCATATTTTAAATAAAAATTAAAGGTATTGATTAATAGCTAGTAGTAATTCACCGACGAACAAAAAAAATTTTTTTTGTGGAACATGTATCTAAATAGCATATCCCAGTGGAATAAAGCCTTCTGATTATTACAGAAATAACAAGCAAAAAGTCGCAACACGTTAACGTTTTCTTGTGACATTAATAAAACATTCTGGGCAGGAATAACATTATTGTTAAGTTTACTAATCTATTTATTGCTAATTATCAATGATATATATGACATATATCAGGCTTACATAGAATATCTACAAAGATAAAGAATGTTTCTTTTATGGGGGATCAAATCGTCTCGCTTTAAGAACCAAGAATAATCACCCATCATGGCTGCATCCCATCGTTCTTGATAACGAATTTCCATTGTCCTTATATATTGATGAAATCTTTCTCCTTGCTCGTCACTTACCACACCCAAATTTTTAGGAAAAATTTAATTGAGAATGTAGGAAGTGAATTTTTAAAGACAGACGGCAACCAAGGGTTTGATATGCTTGCTAGTTGCTTGTAGTTCTCATCCTTCTTTTTCCCTAAAAATTCCTTGACTACGCTTACAAATGAGTACCAAGCTCTGTGTTCCTGTCTGTTGAATGTTTCTTTAAAATCTGCATCAAGAAATTTTCTAATTTGGGGACCAATCAAATCCCTACATATTTGCCATTTGTATTTGTTATAATTAATTTTATTTAAAAGGGTGCTCATACTGCTATAGTCCTCTTTCATTATTACTGTATGGGGAATTGGTATAGATGGCTTTAAATTTCCATTATGGAGTAATACAAATTTTAAACTGTATTTGGAGGAATCTATGATTAAGCGCCACTCAGAAAGGGGAATGCTCGATATTAAATTCCTGCATTAAATCATCAATATCAACTACATGCGCATAGTGAATTTTCCATATTACAAAATGCTGAAAATGTTTATTTTTCGAAAAGTCGTGTCGTGTCTTTGTTTCTATAGACAGTAAGTTTCACTCATTAAGTCGGAAACCAAGAAGTTCTGCTTATTGTTTCGACGTCCCCAAGTCACATACTAAATCATTCAATTCATTTTCAGCAATTAAGTAAGGACACTAAAACTTTCTGGAATATACAAAGGGTCTGGGCTGTCTAAAATCTCGTTCTATTTCCATTACCTCTCAAAACAATATTTTACCAGTCTAAAGGCGCATTGATATATCTGATACATTGTGAGAAATATGTCTTAGGGCTGATGACAAATTCGGATATTTGATTTTTGTTTTTATTTTTTGGAATATTCCACAGTTCTTGTTACACAAAGATAGCAATCATCGAAATGATTGGTGGGTTCTCGCCATAACACTGGAACCGCAAAAGGCACGCTTTTTGTTTTCCCTTTCATCCATTGTACTAGTGACATGCTGTGACTTATATAACAAACGTGAGGAGCCCATTGCTTGTCTTGATCCCTCACTAAAACTCCAGAATATAGAAAATATGCTTTTTTCACATTTTCAGACAATGGCCTTGCTGGTGACCTCACAAGGAATTCTCCACAAATGTAACAAAACTTGTCAGATGAGGCTTTGCAACTTCGGCGTGTTTGACTGGACTGAAGCAAGATTATTATTCAAAAAAACTAACTGATGCGAACAAAAATACAAAAAAAGTTTGGCAAATAATAAAAGACTCGATGCCAGAAAATAATAACAACAACTACCAGATACATATATGATCAAAATAATGAAATTGAAACAAATGCGAAGAAAGTTTATGAAATTTTTATAAAATATTTTTCTAGTGTAGGTGAAAATCTAGCCAATAATATAAAATCAAATCCTCTGTCAGAAACATTAAATATCTCAAATAAAAAGAAAACAATTGAAAACTCTATATTTTTTAAGACCAGTTACCACAAATGAAGTATTAAAAACCATTGATAACTTGAAAAATAATTCATCTCCCGGAATAGATAAAGTAACTACAAAGACACTTAAACTAATTAAACATAATATCCTTAGTATCCTGGTATACCTGATAAACTTATCATTTCAAAATGGCCAATTCCCAGATTCATTAAAACAAGCTATCATAAGTCCAATATTTAAAGGTGGTGATAAACTTATTACACATAACTATAGACCAATTTCAGTAATTAGTAACATTGCTAAAATATATGAAAAATGTATGGTCTCTCGACCCCAGGCTCATTCAATTCTTCACAAACTAATATCACCAAAACAATTTGGTTTCAGACAAAACTGTTCCACGGAAGATGCTTTATTCTACTTTTCAAATAAAATACATGAATACCTAAATAAAAATGAGAAAGTTATAGGAATATTTTTAGATCTAGCTAAAGCCTTCGACAGTATATCACACGAATTACTTTTAGACAAAATGGAAAAATATGGAATTATAGGATTAGCATTAGATCTGTTCAAAAGTTACTTATCAAACCGAAAAGCATTCGTCAAAATTCATAATACAATAAGTAGCTCAGAGGTAGTAAAATATGGCGTTCCACAAGGAACAGTTTTAGGTCCGCATTTATTTTTATTTTATATAAATGATATGCTAGAATTAGATATAAGTGGCGGTACCATAGCATATGCTGATGACACCGCATTAATATTTCATGGCACAGATTGGTCTGACGTTGTTAAGAACAGTGAAAAGGGGTTGTATAAAATCAAACGCTGGATGGACAATAATCTACTAAGCCTTAATTACTCAAAAACAAAGTTTGTTACATTCAGTAACAGTTTGAGAATGCTGCCTGGAATTGACACTTTAAAATATCATTCAAAATGTGACTTAATAAACTGCACTTACCAAAATGTAATTCATAATACTACAGACGTGAAATATCTAGGTCTTTTAATAAACGAAACTTTTAAATGGAATAGTCACGCCGAATACCTTACCACAAAATTAAGAAAACTTGTTTATGTGTTCTATAAATTACGTAATATTCTTCCATTTAATATATTAAAAATGGCATATAAATCACTAGTAGAATCTATACTTACCTATAGTATCATAATATGGGGCGGAACATATAATAGTCAATTAAAAAATCTAAAAATTACTCAAAAATGGATATTTAAAGTTATACTTCACAAAAACCGAAGATATTCTATAGAGCAACTTTTTCCACATAGTAATGTATTTAGTGTAAATGGATTGTATATTTTTAATGTAGCCAAATATATTTATAAAAACAAGGAATTGAGAATAGTAATTAATCACACATACAATACAAGACAAAAAGAACACAAGGCTCTTAGTATACCACGACCTAACTCAAGTTTATACAAAAAATTTATTAACTTCACTGGTGCAAAAATTTATAATATTATTCCTGAAAATATAAAAAACATTCATAACTATAACGTATTTTGTAAACAATTATCAACATTTGTTATGCAAAATTTTAATCTATTCGAGGAAATATTTTCATAATTGAAGCGCTTGTGTATGCTTATAACAATCATACCATGTTTTTTTAGTTTCTTTTTAGTTTCTAGTTTTTTAGTTTAGTTAGGATAAATAAATCATAACCCATAACAAATATAAAATACTATAGTATCTGCTAAAACACAAAATGATTTCATTATGAAATCAGGTGCATATATTTTTACTAATTTATCACTATATAAGAAATGTATTGTAACTTTGGGTTAAATAAATTTGATTTGATTTGATTTGATTTGATGTAGACAAACGAAGATACTTTCTAACAGATATAATTGGGTACTTAGAAGGTCAAAACAAGACTGATACTGAAAATGTCCCACCTTACTTTAACTTGCTCTTCATAAAATTTATTACCTGGCAATATAATAGGGTCTAATGTTTTCACACAAAAATGTTACTTATTAGGACTTGTTGGATATTTTTTTAGTTAATAGGGATGTATTAACAATATAAGAACAGTAGTGTGAACTATGTTACAAGAATTATGTCGGCCAGTGTTATTAGTAACGGTATTATTGTTACAAATACATTATTTTGATTATTTTCTGTTCTACAAGGTGTTTCAGTATTAACTGGACAAACTTAAAATGTAAATTCAGGACCTCAAAATAAGAAAAAGTATGTCCGGAAATGCTTTGTTAAAGAGTTATGCGCCTCCAAAGATGTAGGCTGAAATTAGGTATTTAATTTTTTTCTCAAATTTGGAATAGAAAAAAAAAAGAATTTTGACAGAGATTTTCTACTAAAAGGAATGCTTCTAAAGGATGTTTTTTAATTACCTCTTATCGGTAAAATGGGGGAAATATTGCTTATTTTATTTTTTTTATTCGAACTTTTTGGTGGACCCGAATTTTGTCATATAAAAATAAACACTAGCAATTTCCTTGTTGTTTTTTTATGAAGAATTAAGGCTTGTTTAATATAATTCAAAATTGGACCTAAAATTTATGAGCACCATTTACGAATTTTTTCGTTTTTACATACATACTAGAATTTAATAATATATAATAATATATAAAAAATATATAATACTTGGCTGTAGCTTAAAACAGATCAGATTCATTAACTTCTATATAATATGCGATAAAATTATTGAAACCGCAATAAAATAATATCCAAAACATCCATATATATTTTTAGAATATGATTATGAAGTATGAAATTCCGTAATATATGCTTTCATAATAGAACTACGGATTAGGAGCAATTGTTTTTAAAACTACATAGGCGATGAAAAATTGCTTATACAAGGTGTCCCAGGATCGACAAATGGAGTATTTTTTTATGCAGATCCTCTTTGTTTGTTTTAACATCTATCGACAAGTTCCTGAATTTTTTTGTATACGTTTGTTAAATGTTTTTATACGAATGTTAAAAAATTTACATTAGAAAAGTGTCATCATGTATGGTTCGTTATTAGGCTTGTCGGACTACAACTTTACTCATTTAAGTTTTCTGTTTTTTTTATGCCACTGTGCGGCGCTGTACATACAATGGATCTCTCACCAGCCGCTGAGCTACGAGCATGTGACGTCAGCTCAACCAGCAATCGTTTCGGATTCAAATAAAGCAAGCGGTTTCTGCTGCTGTTGTTATAATTACGATTGTTTCATTTATTTATTTATTTATTTCATTTCCAACAGGTAACAAAGAACCCAATTATAGGAAATACTTATTTAAAATAAATACAAATGATAAAATCAACAGAAGAAAGTGCAATAAGAAAAACAGAAAACAATTACTCATATCTAAGAAATATTCTAAATTTAGAAAAACGCAATATACCCAAATAGATAAATATGAACATATATACATACTTATATAATTGGTACCTGCTTAAAACACTTTGTATTAACATAAGAAATAAAGGCACGACTATAAATAGGCCAACCATATACACATACATGAACACAAACACACCATATACACATATCTATAAATGTAAAGTGCACTCAAAAATGTACTGCAAGTAATACCACAGGGAAGCTATATATCAAATTCAATTTAATAATCTAACGCAATCATAATTTCATAACATGGAATTAGCGCAATTAATAATATGTTTGATATTATCCACATAAATATCACAAATTGATGAAATCTTGTTAACATTAGTACACATAATGATTGGTGATTTACACATTATATTAGTACGAATTGGATTAGGATAAAAAGCAAAGTCGAGCGCGATTCTATTCTTGGAACGTAAAAATTAAGCATATTAAGTATTGAAGGTGAATCAATATTATTGTGTATAAGATTGTAAACAAATTTTATAGATACTATAATACGCCTAGTTTCTAGAGAATGAACACCATATCTGTCTAAAAAGAATTGAATTTTCTATACCCCTATTGGGATATGCCCGATCTTCTTTAAAGATTAAGAATTTTAAGAACCTTCTTTGTACGTATTCTATATTATTTATGTGATTTTTGTATAGCGGATAATAGATAAGACATCCATATTCTAATTTCGATCTCACATAAGCAAAATATAATATTTTAAGACTAAATACATTACTAAAGTTTTTGCAATTCCTTAAGATGAGGCCTAGTGTTTTAAAAGTAATAGACACTACATGTTCTATATGTATTTTAAAAGTTAACTTACTATCAAATAGTATGCCCAAATCTTTCATTTCAGAACACCTGACAATTGAAGTTACGTTAATACTATATTGAAATTCAGTAATATCTTTTCTTCTAGAGTACGACATGACAACACATTTGGAAATATTTTAACACAAATGACCCCTAACACACCAGTCATTTACTATATTCAAATCATTTTGAAGGGCTATACAGTCTGCCGCAGATGAAACACTGCTAAATATTTTGAGATCATCTGCAAACATTAAATGTTTAGAATTAATGTTATTCGACAGATCGTTTATAAATATGAGAAACAGTAAAGGCCCAAGGTTGGAGCCTTGTGACAGTCCTGAAGTTGTTTCATATTGATCAGATCTAAAACCTTCATATTCGACAAACTGCTTACGATTAAATAGATAAGAATTAAATAGATTAAGTAGCTGGTTCGAGAGGCCTATAACTTCCAGCTTTGTTAAAAGTAAATATAAATCTATTTAGTCAAAAGCTTTACTTATATCCATATAAATGGCATCAACTTTGCCCTGCGCATCTAACACTTCAGAAACATATTGGGTAAAATAACAAATATTGGTGACAGTGGATCTTTGCTGTATGAAACCGTAATGATTAAGAGATATAAGAGATTTCACATCGGTATATATGTTATCATATAGGATCATTTCAATGAGTTTAGCAAAATTGCAAAGATAGATATTGGCCTATAATTTTGTAAAATGCTAGGATCTCCTTTTTTTTAATACTGGACATATTTTAGCTGTTTCCATAATTTCGGAAAATTTGAAGTTTTAAGAATTAAGTTAAAAATATATAATAATGGCGGTATGAAAACATCAGCGCAATCTCTAACTACAAAACTCGGTACGCCATCAGTACCAGAAGTTAATTTATTTTTTAATTTATTTATAGCCTTACGAATATCATCCTCAGTTATTTGAAATATATCAATGCTTACGCTGTGGCTTTGCTGATCAAAAATATTAAGCGCATATGTAGGATTAGAATCATGATAAACACTACAAAAATAATTAGCAAAAGCATTAACTACAGCCTGTGATCCTTCGTATGTTTCGTCACCTTTTTTTGTTATTCCTGGTATTCTAGTGCGACCTTTTATATTATGGATATATGCCCAAAAAGCCGTAGGATTAGTTTTAATACTCTGTTCAGTGTCACCTATAAATTTTCTATATGCACTATCAATTTGTTTTTTAATAATATATCTTAGTCTTTTAAATTCAGTGTCATAATAAGGCGTATTATATTTTTTATGATTGCGATGAGCAATCTCTTTTAGACGTATGTTGTTAATAATTTCATTATTGTACCAAGTTGGATATTTTCTTCTACGATTAACACGTAGTGGTACCGAAGAATCAAAAGACATTATATATGCTATTATATAATTCCTCACAAGCGGAATTTACGTCCTCACATTCATATAAATTTGCCCAGTCAACATTTAGCAGTAAGTTATACATTAATGGAAAATTAGCTTTTCTGAGATTGTATGATTTTGGCATATCTTGATTAGCTTTAAAGTTGTTAAAAATTGATATAGAACATGGATGGCTTATAATAAGTGAAGGATGATGGTGGTCTTCTTTGACAATAGGAATATCATCTCTAGATATTTGACAAACTAGATTTGAGAAAAGTAAATCTAATGTACGCTCATGTGAATTTAAAATATGGTTGTATTGATTTAAATTTAAATGCATAAAGTTTGACAATATTCTGTGTTTATTATCTGTGATATCGAGCGCGAAACACGGGTTGTTAAAATCACCCGTTGTTAATATTTCATTTCATTTACCAAAAACCTCAGATATTGGTAATAAAGGCTCTAATGTATTATTTTAACTAATATTAACGCATTGTATTGTTTTTGTACACATGCCTAGGATCAATTCATCTTTTTTTCTGTCAGTTGAACCATTTTCACTTTTAACATCAGCTAAATTCAATTTATGGGTCTAATACTACAGTCACACTAAAATCTAAAGGCTATGAAAGCCGAAAAATACGACAAAACCATGTCATTTTTATGCTCATTTTCATAAAAAAATGTGGAAAATTCATACGCATAACCATTTATAATTTTATTTAAGCAGCTATTTATGAAAAATTTGATTCTACTAAAAATTTTCAGTATGCAACCCCATAATAATTAAAAGTATAGAAATAAAAAATATAGTGTGGCTTTTGAAAAAACAAAGTTGATCGCCACAGCAACGAGACTAGTAAAAAAATTCAAGATAATCCTAGGATTTTCTGGGAGTTACTTCGGTGACTTGAGAGGTGGTTAAGAAAATATTTTAAGGAAACATTTTAAAAATATGTAAAAAAGTTGACAAAGAAACTTTTAAAAAGTGAAATTTGAAAAAAAAATTTTATTTGATTTCGGTTTTTTGACTAAGAACATTGTTAAATTTTAATCTGTTGTGTGTCTAATGTCTACATATATGTATATTTTATTGACTTTCAAATTGATTGGTCTTGTAATTGTTATGCCTACAGACGTGGTTTTTAAAAAAAAAATTCTGTTGTGGAATTTTACATCATTATTTGGCTATTGAGCCCTGAAGAAGTTTAAGCATATTAAACGAAACGTAGGCAAGGTAGCGTTTTATTTTAACCTATTGTCCCGGTTTTATTTTCAATTAAACAAATGTTTAAAAAATTAAAGGTGTTACTCCCTACCCTACACCATTATGAAATAAAGATTCATTTAAATTAGAAATATTTAAATTCATTTAATTTTTTTATGTGTGAAACAATAATAATTAGTGAAAAATATAAACAAATTGTATTTATAATAAAAACAAAAAGAGCTTTGTCTCTCGTATATCATATTTTATTTTGAAAGTCAAGGAAAAATTTTATGAACAGATTCAATAAAATATTTTTATTGCGTTTTTAATAATCTCCGCGAGACGAAGCCTTTGCAATTGAACGAATCTATAAAAAGAGATTGTGAAACATTTCGCTTCTATTATACGATTTGTTGGTCCACCAAAGTTCAGATTACAAATATAGTTTCCAACTGTTTGTAACTTTGGATTGGATACATTTCATATCGATCTATATTTTTCTCGATATCCTTTCTAGTTTTTGCTGCAGGAAGAGACTTGTACAAAATCATTAAATAGGACACCGTCCGTCGCGCGTTACTTTGATTTTAGTGACGATTTAGCCTCCTTGCAGCACATATTACTACCTAACACTAAAGTAGTTTACACAAAACACTTGATACTATACATATGGAAATGTCTAGAGAGTTTAAATTTAAATAAAACCAAAGTGTCTATTCCTTCTCAGCTATGCAATATTAATGATATTAACCAGTTTTTTTCTAAATAGTATACCGAAATTTTCAGTAGGATCAGATGACATCAATTTAGAAATGATAAAAATATGCTTTCCAATCATTCAATATTACCTGCTAAATATAAGAAATATTTGTATTTTGGAAAACGATTTTCCTAATGAATGGAAAATTGCGCAAGTAATACCAATTCTAATAAGTACTGTAGATCAAGAATATAAAGATCTTTAGCATCATTCCAACATACTCTGAACCACTAAGGTCAATTTTAAATGCACAAGGGAATATTTGGATAAAGACGATATTTTACCAGTACATCAATCTGGATTTAGACCCCAAGATAATTCTACTACCGCATTACTCCATATTACCGACGATATCTTGAGGACAAATGATGAAGGTAAATTAACTTTACTATTTTTGTTAGAATATAGCAAGGCCTATGATCCAATTGATCATCATATAATGGCAGCTATTTTTCATTATTTAGGTCTTAGTAGAGACTCCATACAACTATTATGGTCCTATCTTGCCAATAGAATTCAGTCTGTTGTAATTGACAACACAATATCCAAACCAATGCAGTTGACATTAGGTGTACCTCAGGGATTTATACGTCGTCCGCTGTTGTTTTGTATGTATGCAACTAATTTTCATAAACACATAAACGATAGTAAAATGCACATGTATGCTGATGATCCACAGTTATATTTGTCTTTTAAATCTAATGAGTTTAAGTTGATTGTCGACAACATAAATGCTGATTCAGAACCGATTATGTCTTAACGCATCAAAAAGTAAGGTTTTATTATTTGGCACAAATACTTTGTATCAGAAGTATGGCAAAGACTTAAAGTTAAAGCTATACAATGTCAATCTTGAAGTAGTTAATGAGGCAAACAATTTATGATTACGGATGGATAATTCACTTAGATTTAATTACGTGTATCCAAATGTATACAGATAGATTATAGCTCTATACGATTGTTGTATCTTCGTAGGTCGTATCTAAGCACGACAATAAAAAGTATCATTTGTGAAACGATCGTCTTTTCACTTAATATGCAAGACCGGTAAGACGACCATTTTTACCGAGTAGCCTGGGTACAGCACTTGGAGCTCGTACCGGAGATCGCGATATTTGGTCCGTTTCTCCTCCTCCTTCAAGGTGATGTTTTTCTCTACAGGTGCCGAGAACTCGATGACATATATCACCTTGAGTTGATGGTCGAGGAGGACTATGTCAGGCTTGTTGGCTTGAATTAGCCTGACAGTCGGGAACGAGTAGTTCCAGTAAATCCGGCATTTCTCGTTCTCGACAACAGACTCAACATCTCTGGGGACGTAAGGCAGCACTGGTGTCTAGTCTACCCCGTACGAGTGCCTTAGATGGTAGTATAGCACTCGTAACGCCGTGTTATGTCGGTGGATATAGGCCAAAATCGCGTATATGGGGCATGCAGATAGTAAGTGCATGAGCGACTCCGGCGCCTGATGGCAGGTCTTGCAGTTGATATCAGGAACTTCTACACGCCACACGCGGCTACGGTAGACCAAGGTGTTGATAACACCATCTTGGCAGGCCATAATGAATCTCTCGGTCTCTGACTTAAGCCCGGCTGACCTTAGAAAGGCGAATGTCAGCCTGGTCGATAAACCCAGCGTTTCTATGTTCTTATGGAAAACACCATTCTGGGGTTTATCGACGTGCTGCCGAAACAGATTTTCTTGTTCGGCAGCTCTAATTCGGGCTTTCAGACTATTTGGCTGAAATTCGGTGACTAACACATCAGCACCTCGCCGGCCTCCTCGCCTGATGTTAAATGCGAGACCGAATTCATCTGCGGCTCTTTTTTGCTGCCTTGAACAATCCTGCTCCTACTCCTACAGTTTCGTGATGTTTTACGAACCGCAAAAGGGGATCTGAGCTCCTGAGAATGTTACATGCCATACTCAGTACTACTCTGCCATGCGTACACTCCAGGCTCAAGAGTCCTCCCCCCGTTGACGTGGGAGGCACACATGAGGAACGGACGATCTAGGATGAATACTTCTAAGAATATTAATCATCTTGCGGGTATCTCTGTCTAATTGGCGCAGCTCATCTACCGTCCACTTTACTACTCCGAAGGAGTAAAGCAGAACCGGAACGACAAGCATATTAGTTGCAGACACCTTGTTCTTCCCCGAAAGTTCGGAAGACCAAATCTTTCGGAGACGGTGTCTGTACTTGCCGCGGAGAGAATCCTTTATTTGTGTTACATCCTGGATGTGCCTTTATTGCACACCCAGGTATGTATAGGTCTCTCCGGCATCCAGATGTCTTAGGATACTTCCGTCTGCGAACTGCGCATCTTCAGGAATTTCCCACATCGTCCTCTCTTAAGGTGGACGACTGCACATTTGTCCAACCCATACCAATTGTTCGCGTATATTCTTCGACCACCCTAAGAGCGTTTGTAGTTCGCGCTCTCCGGAGGCATAAAGTTTAAGATCATCCATGTAAAATAGATGAGTGACCTTATGTCTCCGGTCGCTGGGTGGTCCACATTGATATACAACTTTTTATTTAAATTTATTTTTTCTGTAGGCAATAGTAGCGATGATAAGGGGTGGGTAATTTATAATGAATAACCCTGTACCATGAGACCCATCCTTCGGCATTATATCCTAATGAAGGTATACTCCATCTTCTTTCGACAATTCTTGTTTGCGAATCAAGTTGCAATAATCCTTCATAATTTTACTTTTATTTTTCCCCATAAAACCTCGTAGAAAATTCATAAATTATCTGCATTAATTAATATCATATCTTTTTAAGTTATCCGCAACTCCAGTTCATTATGATATTCCTCCAAGTAAATATTTTGTAACAGTCTCTAGGGTCTAATTAAAATTCCTTAAGATTTTACGTCACAAAGCAGGAAATGACTTTTCCAACAAACCAAACTCATTTCTTGTGTTATCCAATGCTTTCACGAAATTTATTGTTTCAAATTTTATTTGTAAAGAAATAATGTACATTATTTTATGTTCATCGTTGTAGTATACAGTATATTCATGAAATATGTAGTGCATATCTATGAGCAGATATAATATTAATTCGACCAAATAATCTTAACCAAAAAATAATTCGTGGTGGGTACGAGTCTCCAAAACCCCCCTATCTCTTATATTTTTATTAATAATCGCCAGTATTTTTATTTGTTTAATTTGAAATTTGACAACAGTTTGTTACATATCAGGATCAACGTTACAACGAAGGTGCATTTTTAGAATTTCTTGTTTTACTAATAACTTGTGTCAGGAATTTCTTCAGCTAAATTCATGGACTTGTCAAAAATGAAAAGCTAATGTTGTGTATGATAAAACGGGAGAGGTCTTTCAGCTGACTAATAATTTTGCTCATCATCGATATTATTATTGTCTTTGGCCATTAGAACATGTGTACCAAAATTGAAAGCTTTATCTCAAAAACTGTGGTTGCTATCGCGATACTACAGACATGCAAACTGATTTTTTCCATAAAGTTATGTTTATTCATTATAATTCGTCGAGATTCGTCCAGAAATGCAATAAAAATTTTTTTTTCACAAAATTGTACCTTTTGCTTCTTTCATTCATTGTGTCTCTTCTGGTGGTACCACATTCACCAAATTTAATGTGTCACCTAAAATGTTGTTGACAGTCTTAACTGCCAAAATTGGGAAGCCTTCCATTAGTATTTTTTGTGTCATCGCAGATACACACATACACACACACACACGCACCGACAGACATCATTCGGAAAATAGTCAAAATGGATTGAGGAGGATTCGAAACGTATAAATCAATCAAAACCTCGAGGTCGAAAAAAATCACGATTACTATATTTTCTTATATTAGGTATTAGCAAGTAAAAACATAATTTTTACGATTTAGAAACATCCTGTATACAAAGTCATTTAATATTTTAAATCTTCAATTTGTACCTTTATCGCCACCTTTCATAGCAAACAGCTTTAAATATTGTTTGTACACTTAAACCAGACGAACATAAAAACTTATGTTAGTATGTTTAGTAGCTAAATTTGTAAACACCGACATAAAGACTGATAATAAAATGTCTATTGCCATTTTAATTGGGGGTAAAATTTTATGGTTAGAAAATATCTGCGAAAGCTCATTATACGTTAGCAAACTTAGGGAATTTATGTATTGTTAGCTTTGTTGAATTTCAGCGATATACGAAACTCCACAGCGACAATTAAACTTGGAAAATTAATCCTTTCAGAGCATATAAACAGAGGACAAACTACATTAAACAAATTTGGTGTTTGGAGAGGTAATTACGTTGACTTTATTTTGGTTTAGACAAATGGATTGGATGAAGACAAACCCCTCTCCACAAACAAACAAAAAATACTAGCAAAATACTCTCGCTAAACTTGACCTTTTAAACCATATGGAAACTAGAAATGGCAGTATATTCTTTCTCATGGGATAATTTTAGTTTGAATTAAATTAGAAAATATTATGTAAACAGGATTTTATATTTTATATTTTATTTTGTTATATGCCCTAAGAATTTACATGCCATATACAGGGCCAGAAACAGAGTACTAACATGCGCGGGCGTATTCATTTTCCTGGGTCCGGAATCCCACGCAGGTTGCTATAGTTGCCCGCGTGTGCGATGCTTGGACGACGCTCTCATACCAGAGCTATCCAAATGGAAGCCACAAAGGTGCGACTGGCTCCCTGTCAGTGGTTTTCCTTTAGTGTCTTTTTTGAGTTTTCTCCATCAATTTAACTCAGCTACACCGTGCGGATGAAGACGAATTAGTCAGAAACACGTGTCCATGGTTTGCATCTTTCTGCCATTTGCAATTTTTGCATTTTCCACCGTGCAATTTTCTTTATGCGGGCGTACCCGTAATTCATTCTTTTTTTACTTTAATGTAATTAAACCCGCGTCTAACTCCTTTCTTTGTTCGTATTCATTTTCCTGGGTCCGGAATCCCACGCAGGTTGCTATAGTTGCCCGCGTGTGCGATGCTGGACGACGCTCCCATCCAAGTGGAAGCCACAAGGTGCGACTGGCTCCCTGTCAGTGGTTTTCCTTTAGTGTCTTTTTTGGGTTTTGTCCATCAATTCAACTCAGCTACACCGTGCTGATGAAGACCAATTAGTTAGAAACACGTGCCCATGATTTGCATCTTTCTGTCTTTTGCAATTTTTGCATTTTCCACCGTGCAATTTTCTTTATGCGGGCGTACCCGTAATTCCAAATTATCCAAATATATATATATATATATATATATATATATATATATATATATATATATATATATATATATATATATATATATATATATATATATATATATATATATATATATATATATATATATATATATATATATATATATATATATATATATATATGTATATGTATATACATATATATATATATATATATATATATATATATATATATATATATATATATGATTAAATATGATTTGAAGGAAACAACTACTCAGCGGGCAAATACCCCGACCTGCATTGAATTACACCTTCAAATCATGATAGATGGAAAGCCAATATCATTTGTCAATTCTAACCAGACATAGATCGATTTCCGAACTTATTTGTTCTCTTCAGTATGCCATAGGTTATAGAACAGACAAATGATAGTGGCCAACCTGCTAGTTATATACAAACTAAGGTGAAGTGAATAGTGGTGAGAGGTATGAAACTTCTCATATGGTCTGGATGCTACTATCCGACCGACATCCTAGATGTCTCTGTGGCGGATAGCGACTTGCATCACAGCAAGTACCGAGAGCGGCGACCCTAGCCCAGGTGGACTAAACTAATGTGATTAAATATGATTTGAAGGAAACAACTACTCAACGGAGGCAAATACCCCGACCTGCATTGAATTACACCTTCAAATCATGATAGATGGAAAGCCAATATCATTTGTCAATTCCTAACCAGACATAGATCGATTTCGAACTTATTTGTTCTCTTCAGTATGCCATAGGTTATAGAACAGACAAATGATAGTGGCCAACCTGCTAGTTATATACAAACTAAGGTGAAGTGAATAGTGGTGAGAGGTATGAAACTTCTCATATGGTCTGAATGCTACTATCCGACCGACATCCTGGATGTCTCTGTGGCGGATAGCGACTTGCATCACGAGCAAGTACCGAGAGCGGCGACCCCTAGCTCAGGTGGACTAAACTAATGTGATTAAATATGATTTGAAGGAAACAACTACTCAGCGGGCAAATACCCCGACCTGCATTGAATTACACCTTCAAATCATGATAGATGGAAAGCCAATATCATTTGTCAATTCCTAACCAGACATAGATCGATTTCGAACTTATTTGTTCTCTTCAGTATGCCATAGGTTATAGAACAGACAAATGACAGTGGCCAACCTGCTAGTTATATACAAACTAAGGTGAAGTGAATAGTGGTGAGAGGTATGAAACTTCTCATATGGTCTGAATGCTACTATCCGACCGACATCCTAGATGTCTCTATGGCAGATAGCGACTTGCATCACAGCAAGTACCGAGAGCGGCGACCCCTAGCCCAGGTGGACTAAACTAATGTGATTAAATATGATTTGAAGGAAACAACTACTCAGCGGGCAAATACCCCTACCTGCATTGAATTACACCTTCAAATCATGATAGATGGAAAGCCAATATCAATATATATATATATATATATATATATATATATATATATATATATATATATATATATATATATATATATATATATATATATATATATATATATATATATATATATATATATATATATATATATATATATATATATATATATATATATATATATATATATATATATATATATATATATATATATATATATATATATATATATATATATATATATATATATATATATATATATATATATACATATATATATATATATATATATATATATATATATATATATATACATATACATATATATATATATACATATATATATATATATATATATATATATATATATATATATATATATATATATATATATATATATATATATATATATATATATATATATATATATATATATATATATATATATATATATATATATATATATATATATATATATATATATATATATATATATATATATATATATATATATATATATATATATATATATATATATATATATATATATATATATATGTATATATATATATATATATATATATATATATATATATATATATATATATATATATATATATATATATATATATATATATATATATATATATATATATATATATATATATATATATATATATATATATATATATATATATATATATATATATATATATATATATATATATATATATATATATATATATATATATATATA
The DNA here is from genome assembly GCA_029963845.1 of Rhamnusium bicolor. Lineage (NCBI taxonomy): Eukaryota > Metazoa > Arthropoda > Insecta > Coleoptera > Cerambycidae > Rhamnusium > Rhamnusium bicolor. Next base: position 669,773 of record JANEYF010002575.1, on the reverse strand, counting down.
TGTATATATATATATATATATATATATATATATATATATATATATATATATATATATATATATATATATATATATATATGTATATATATATATATATGATATGTATATTTATATATTATATTATATATATATATATATATATATATATATGTATATAATATTTAATATAATATATATATATATATATATATATATATATATATATATATATATATATATATATATATATATATATATATATATATATATATATATATATATATATATATATATATATATATATATATAATATATATATATATATATATATATATATATATATATATATATATATATAAATATATATATATATATATATATATATATATATATATATATATATATATATATATAATATATATATATATATATATATATATATATATATATATATATATATATTTATATATATATTGATATTGCTTTCCATCTATCATGATTTGAAGGTGTAATTCAATGCAGGTAGGGGTATTTGCCCGCTGAGTAGTTGTTTCCTTCAAATCATATTTAATCACATTAGTTTAGTCCACCTGGGCTAGGGGTCGCCGCTCTCATTACTTGCTGTGATGAAAGTCGTTATCCGCCACAGAGACATCTAGGATGTCGGTCGGATAGTAGCATTCAGACTATATGAGAAGTTTCATACCTCTCACCACTATTCACTTCACCTTAGTTTGTATATAACTAGCAGGTTGGCCACTGTCATTTGTCTGTTCTATAACCTATGGCATAGAAGAGAACAAATAAGTTCGAAATCGATCTATGTCTGGTTAGGAATTGACAAATGATATTGGCTTTCCATACTATCATGATTTGAAGGTGTAATTCAATGCAGGTCGGGGTATTTGCCCGCTGAGTAGTTGTTTCCTTCAAATCATATTTAATCACATTAGTTTAGTCCACCTGAGCTTTAGGGGTCGCCGCTCTCGGTACTTGCTGTGATGCAAGTCGCTATCCGCCACAGAGACATCCAGGATGTCGGTTGGATAGTAGCATTCAGACCATATGAGAAGTTTCATACCTCTCACCACTATTCACTTCACCTTGAGTTTGTATATAACTAGCAGGTTGGCCACTATCATCTGTCTGTTCTATAACCTATGGCATACTGAAGAGAACAAATAAGTTCGAAATCGATCTATGTCTGGTTAGGAATTGACAAATGATATTGGCTTTCCATCTATCATGATTTGAAGGTGTAATTCAATGCAGGTCGGGGTATTTGCCCGCTGAGTAGTTGTTTCCTTCAAATCATATTTAATCACATTAGTTTAGTCCACCTGGGCTAGGGGTCGCCGCTCTCGGTACTTGCTGTGATGAAGTCGCTATCCGCCACAGAGACATCTAGGATGTCGGTCGGATAGTAGCATTCAGACCATATGAGAAGTTTCATGGCCCTCACCACTATTCACTTCACCTTAGTTTGTATATAACTAGCAGGTTAGCCACTATCATTTGTCTGTTCTATAACCTATGGCATACTGAAGAGAACAAATAAGTTCGAAATCGATCTATGTCTGGTTAGGAATTGACAAATGATATTGGCTTTCCATCTATCATGATTTGAAGGTGTAATTCAATGCAGGTCGGGGTATTTGCCCGCTGAGTAGTTGTTTCCTTCAAATCATATTTAATCACATTAGTTTAGTCCACCTGGGCTAGGGGTCGCCGCTCTCGGTACTTGCTGTGATAAGTCGCTATCTGCCACAGAGACATCTAGGATGTCGGTCGGATAGTAGCATTCAGACCATATGAGAAGTTTCCATACCTCTCACCACTATTCACTTCACCTTAGTTTGTATATAACTAGTAGGTTGGCCACTATCATTTGTCTGTTCTATAACCTATGGCATACTGAAGAGGAACAAATAAGTTCGAAATCTATCTATGTCTGGTTAGGAATTGACAAATGATATTGGCTTTCCATCTATCATGGATTTGAAGGTGTAATTCAATGCAGGTCGGGGTATTTGCCCGCTGAGTAGTTGTTTCCTTCAAATCATATTTAATCATATATATATATATATATATATATATATATATATATATATATATATATATATATATATATATATATATATATATATATATATATATATATATATATATATATATATATATATATATATATATATATATGTATGTATATACATATACATATATATATATACACATACATATATATATATATATATATATATATATGTATATAATAAAATATAATATATATATACATATACATATATATGTATATACACATACATATATATATATATATATATATATATATATATATATATATATATATATATATATATATATATATATAACATATATATATATATATATATATATATATATATATATATATATATATATATATATATATATATATATATATATATATATATATATATATATATATATATATATATATATATATATATATATATATATATATATATATATATATATATATATATATATATATATATATATATATATATATATATATATATATATATATATATATATATATATATATATATATATATATATATATATATATATATATATATATATATATATATATATATATATATATATATATATATATATATATATTTGGATAATTTGGATTTCATTGCAAAATTTTTACCCTTTACTATTCTTTAATATACAAATAAATGCAGTGATGGATTTAGGATTTGATTATGGGGTGCGTAAATTGGCGTATTTAGGGGGGATAGTAGTAGTAAACCAAGCAGCAATTTTACGACTTGCGAGCACATTTGCATAGAAATTAATATTGTATTAGATGTAGAAAATCGTCCTCATGTTCTGGCCGATTAAACGACGCACATGGGTTGTAGTGGCTAAAGTAAAATAGACACATTCCTCTGACTAAAATACATGGATTGTGAACGTCTTGGGTTTATTATTGACATTGCGGAAACGTCGTCATATGACTGAACTACAATATATAGATTAGTCATTCTTTAGCGTTTCATTGACAACACCTCGTGGTATGATGCGTGCATGATAAATAGAATAGAGGAAGAACTAAAACAAATAACATCACCTATATTTTTGTTATGTTATTGTATTATTCTCCTGATTTTCTTCGTCGGGTTCCCATCTCAATATTAAAGAAAGGAGACCGGTCAATCAAATATTCAATCACTTTTTACAACTAAGCAGTCGTATATGGAGCAAATTTTAGAAAGATTTATGTAAACACTGCCGATATTGCTTTACACGATTCCGCCATTTTTTCAATACCAGCTCGAGAACAAACGTACGTTATTTGCATAATTTTGTTTTTATTTCATTTTACATTATTATTATATTTGTTAATTCCCTTAACAAATTGAAATCATAGTTGGTGTGATGGATATTCCAACATGATAATCTGCATAATCTGTATAATCTCTATTTTGTATAATGCTGGATAGTCATTGTAATGCCTGCTATAATGCGGTAGTATAGATATCTGAAATTGTTAATAAATCAAGCTTACACAAACACATTCGAAATCAATGTTTTGTTTAAAGGGCATATTCGGTAATCCTGGAAATTAGCGTCGACGTGTATAATTCACGACCAAATATAAATCTTACTACTAAACGCATATTGATAATTTTTTAAAATTTAAAATTCAAATTGATCGTACATTCTATCTGTATTATTAATCTGCGAAAACCATTCGTGATTGTTTAATATTAAACAGCTTATCTGGGAAGTCACAAAATTTTTATCGATTACTCAGTGCGATGGAAATGCATGATTTATAATCATTTGTTACAGATATACGGTTCGTTTAACACATTTATACTTTGAATTGAATTATGCTTCTTGTGAAGAAATAAAAATAGTTGATGTTAAATGTCACTTGTCAGTAATACGTAATATATGTTTTAAATATTCCATATGGAACACGGCAACAAAATAATTCTCCAGTATTGGTCCAATGTTGTGAACCGTTTAGCCCAATATTAAATGTGAACAATTCGCTAGATTGATTCAATATAGATTGTACTATATTGGGATGATATTGAAAAAAAAATAGGTACAATTGAAATCAGTTGCTTTTGAACGACCTGCGGCCTGTTTCTCGCGAACATTTGTCTTAATATCCTCGACGTGGCAACATCATAAAATAAATGCGTCAGCTGAGCTCAACTTTTTAATAAACAAATAAAAAAGAATCGACAAAGGAGGATATGAGGACAAATGAGAAACAAGCCACAGCTCGTTCGAAAGCAACTGATTTCAACTGTACCGGGTGATCCAAATAAGCCTCCCACCCCTATTTTCTCGGTTATTTGGAAAGATACGAAAAAAGTGAAAAATGCTTTTTGTAGGGTTTTTTAAAAGAATCCAGACACATTAACAGAAAAACATCTGAACATCAAATAAAAAAGATGGAGACCTAAGTTATATTTTTTTAAATGGAAGTACCCAAATATTTGAATAGGGCGTCTGATTTCAAATATATATATATATACTTCTTATATAGTATCTTCAGTAAATATTCCGATAATCGATTATTTCCCAAAAGAAAATACGTTGCTTAACAGATATCAAGAAATATTTTCTAGGTGGGCATGATAACAAAACAACAATTAATATTTTGACAGTTTTGCTCATTTAATAATTCAACAGTTTGCCAACAACTGTTACTTTTGAACGTTGCTTTGTTGGTCAAAAAGAACCAATATGAATAATCATTATACTTTAGGAGAAAAATATGATATGGTAAACTTATATTTTAAAAATAATAAAACCGCTTGTGCTGACCAGCGAAAATATGGACAAATATATCCGAATAGGAAATTGCCTGACAGGAAAACTATTAAGTTGGCACATAATTTATTAAAACATACAGGTGCAATTCAAAACAAAAAGAAACTAGGAATAGTCAACGAAGATAGAGAATGCAGTATTTCACTCTATTTTCAAGAGAATCCAAGAAATTCAATAAGAGACGCAATGAGGTATTTGAATTTTTCTTATGGAACCATACAGAGAACTTTAGAAAAACATAAACTTAAGGATTATAGTATATTGCCTGTTCAAAAAATATTCCCTCAAGATAATGAAAAGCGGCAATAATTTTCTAAAAAATATGATCAACAGGTATGACATTGTTAATAATATATTTAATAAAATATGTTGGACCGATGAGGCATCATTCAACACATCAGGTATCTTCAACAGAAGAAATTCACATTTTTGGTCTTCCAAAAGTCCTCATATTTCTGAAGAAATTCAATTCCAAGGAAGGAAATCCATAAATGTTTGGTGTGAAATAATAAATATAAAAATTATAGGGCCTATTTTTCACGAAGGCTCCCATAGAGGACCATTGTATTTAGATATGTTAAGAAATGATGTAAATAATTTATTAGAAGAAATGCAATTGCAATTCGATGTTATTTGGCAGCAAGACGTGGCACCCCCACATAATATTAATGATGTTACAAATTACTTAAACACAACATATCAAGAATGGATAGGAAAACGAGGAACTATTGCTTGGCCACCTTGTAGTCCGGACCTAACTCCATTAGACACGTTTCTTTGGGGCCATTTAAAAAATATTTTTTATAAAGAAAGAAGCGACAACTTGGAAGAAATAAAGGAAAAATTAGAACAGAAATACGAAATTTGAATAATAACAACGCTGTTATGGCAAATGTAATGGGAAACTTAAGAAAACGATACGTTCTCTGTATAGAACACAATGGAGGACACAGAGAATTTTTTGTGATATTTTGTTATTAATTAACTAGCAATAAATTATTGTTAATTTACTACATTTCTGTAGCTGTTAAAGAATTTAAGTATTTTCATTTACCACTCTTATTTTAATGGATAATATTATTTTTTAACAAATTATCTACCACTTTAATAGTGTTCTTTAGTTATTTTCTATATTTGTAGTTTTTTTAGCTGGCTGGGCAGCATAAGCGTTTTTTATTTATTTATTTATTTTTTTTCAATATAATAATTTATCTAATAATTGAGCATAGTTTCATGAGGATAATAAAAAAGAAATTAAATATAGGTAAATTAGGCAAAAAGTTAATAGTTATAATAGTCAAACTGTCAAACTAACAGTTTTTACTATCACAGCCACCTAGATAGTATTTCTTGATATCTGTTAAGTAACGTATTTTATATTGAAAAAATCGATTATAGGAATATTTACTGGAGATACTATATAAAAAGTATATATTTGAAATCAGAATAAGACGTCCTATTCAAATATGGAAAAATATTTGGGTACTTCCATTTAAAAAAAGTAACTTAGGACTCCATCTTTTTTATTTGATGTTGAGTTGTTTTTCTGTTAATATGTCTGGATTCCCTTTTAAAAACCCTACAAAAAGCTTTTTTTATTTTTTCGTATCTTTCCAAATAACCGAGAAAATAGGGGTGGGAGGCTTATTTGGATCACCTGGTACATGCGTATATGCAATTTTTGGATTCATATTATCGTGGAAAAAAATATTTTTATTTGACAGGCGTAAGATAATTTATGTTTTTAAATTTGTGTTATTGTATACATAGATTTAAATATAGTTAATTGAATTGTGTATATATATATATATATATATATATATATATATATATATATATATATATATATATATATATATATATATATATATATATATATATATATATATATATATATATATATATATATATATATATATATATATATATATATATATATATATATATATATATATATATATATATATATATATATATATATATATATATATATATATATATATATATGTATATACAGGGTGAGTCAATTTATTGTAGACAAACTTTAATAGGAGATAGAACACATAGAGCGATAATAATGTTCAAAAACTAGCACAGTGGCGGAGTGGGGGGGTGCTCAACCCCTTTTTAAACAGAACTTCTACACCAATGACTATTTTTTTAAAAAAACTGTTACTGTCATTATCTATATACAGTTTAACAAAAAATAATGTCCCTTCTTCTGTTTCGAAATTCCTATGCGTTTCGAGTTTTTGATTTTTAGTGTTTGATGTGGTACTAAATTAAGTAATTTATTTATTATCAATTATCGGCTAAATATTTAATTCTTTCAACGAAACCTACCTAAATATGGTTTGTTAAGGATTCTAAAAAGCCGAAATCTCTTATTCTTTATCTCTTTTCAATGTAGTCAAAATAAATATTTGTTATATCAACCCATACTCAAATACAATACATACAAATACATACTGAAAAAATTCGAGAAAAAAATTATCTCGGAAACGAAGCGTTCTACGACATATGTTTATAGGAACTTTTCCTTTTAAAAACATGTGTTCTATCTCCTGTTTAAGTTTGTCTACAAAAAACTGACTCAACCTGAATAAATTACTTAATTTAGTACCACATCAAACACTAAAGATCAAAATAACTCGGAAACGCACAGGAATTTCGAAACAGAAGAAGGGACATTATTTTTGTAAACTGTATGTGGATAATGAAAGTAACAGTTTTTTTTAAAAAATAGTCATTGGTGTAGAAGTTCTGTTTAAAAAAGGGTTGAGCACCCCTCCACTCCGCCACTGTGCTAGTTTTTGAACATTATTATCGCTTGTTTTATGCCCCTTAATTAATAGGCATTATCCCCCAAACGTGGAAAAATCTAAGCATTCGTTTATAAGTTATAATAAAAATTCGAGAAAAAAAATTATATTCAACACCCTGTATCTCGGAAACAAAGCGTTCTACGACATATGTTTATAGGGGCTTTTCTTTTTAAAAACATGTGTTCTATCTCCTATTAAAGTTTGTCTACAAAAAACTGACTCCCGAAACACGTCAATTTTTTATTTTAATTTACTTTTTTTCAAATAATAATTTAGTGTACAGGGTGACCTACCGTCGAGTAATGACGTCATCTCCGTTTTTTTTAAATAGAACGTCCCACTTTTTTCCCAATTTCCGGATGTTGCTTGCTCAGCTGATTCCAAAAATGTATCACAAGTTGCTTCAAATTGGTCCAGGGTGGGCAACAATACCAAAATTACAAGTTATTTACAAATGAATAAACGTACAAAAAAAAAATGAATTTAACGTATTGTGATGTATCAACTTTGATAAACTATTAAAAACACCCCAACCACGTTTATTAGTGATCCTTGCCCCTCGACTATACCGTACTATTTTTATAGGTCAATGTGTGGGCTGGTATTGTGAGAAATACAATTGTTGGTCCATATTTTTTTTGATGAAAATTTGATAGGAGCATTGTATCTGAATTTCTTACAAGATACATTAATTCTTGATGTGACCCGGCTTTTTCCTGATATTCAAATACCCAATACCTTAGACAACAGAATCTGGTTTCAACAGGATGGCGCACCGCCACATTTCGCAGCTGTGCGCGAGTTTTTACATAGAACCTTTCCAGATCGGTGGATAGGAAGAAGGGGAACAGTGGAATGGCCCACTAGTACACCTGATCTTAGTCCACTAGACTTATTTTTAGGGGTTATTTAAAATCTAAAGTCCAAACCAACAGACCTGGCAATATCCGTGAGCTAAAAGACCGAATCAGGCAAGAAATGTTGAACGTAACACCCGCTGTGCTACAAAATGTCAGAGACAAATGTATTGCCCGGTTAGGTCATTGTCTAGCGGTCAATGGAGAACAATTTGAACATTTATTGTAAATTGTCTTTTGTAAAAATACAGTAACGTATAACTTTCTAATTAAATTTTATAAACACCTTTTGTATTGTTGCCCACCCTGTACCAATTTGAAGCAACTTTGGATACATTTTTGGAATCAGCTCAGCAAGGGATATCCGGAAATTGGGAAAAAAGTGAGGTGTTTCAATTAAAAAAAACCGGTGATGGCGTCATTACTCAGAGATAAGTCACCCTGTATGTTACATTATTATTTGAAAAAACAGTAAATTAAAATCAAAAATCGAGGTGTTTCGGGAATTTTCAATAATATTGTTTATTTACCTAATAATGAATTTATGCGTTACTTTATGGACGCACTGTACATATATAGGTAAACCGATAATTATTGTCAAATAATTTTATTACCTGCTTCCGTAACTGGCTAAAAATTCCCCGGAAGGACCATGCCATAAGATAAGTGTGAATGAAAAAATAGCGATAGGTTATTATAACTAGATGAAAATTGTATAGAATAGAGAGACAAAGATTTAACAAAAGTCTTAGCACGTCATACAATTTTTAATCCAATAAAATTACTATTAGAAAATAAAATTGTTGTTTGTATTTTTTTCTCGAAACATTGTAGTGCGTGATATCACCATAATATTAGAACAAGCAGAATCAGTGTAAGAGTAAGTCTACAGGAAAAATATCTTTTAGATAAATTACAACTAATAGTGGCCCCAGAACTGGTCACTGGGAAAAACCGTGTCTGACAAATAAACTGATGATATTGGATATACTATGACTTTATGTTTTCTAATTTGCAAATCACATTTAAAGATATTTCTAAGTGCTCTGGGACTCCGTGCAAATGCAATTTGTCCAGCAAAAAATTCATGGTAGGCAAAAGCATTAACGTTGTAGAGATAACATGAGTTAAGTGATGCGGACTTTCTGACCCCGACCTCCACAACAATAGTCTGAATCGTGGAGCAGTTTATGCGAAAACCAATAAGACACCTTAATGTTTTTTAATTAAACATCAGAGGTAATACAACCCACTGCATCCCTGAAGGTACCTTGTGCGGGATAGGGCTACACATTTAGAGACAATGGACACACTCCCAATATCGAGTATGCTAGGATTAGTTTCTGGTATAGAAAAAATCCTAGCTCCTCGACCGGGGAATGAATTCGGGACTTCAGCATAAGAAGCAAGTGCTGTTAACGTTCAACCACAAGCCATAAATGACTAATTAATATGGCTACCTATTTTTTGGAAAATATAAATATATTTGGAAAGAAAAATTTACTGAAAATTTCAAAATCATTATAATTTTAAGCGAACCACTTCAGTTGACGACGAGTATAGTTTAGCTGGTACTATAGTTTTAAGGTCTTTAAATGGTATTAGTTTTGGAAGCCTATTTTGCAAATATTGTGTATTACATAATGTTTTTTCAATTACATCTAAAGCGATTGGAAACTCAATGAGAGACACCAAATTTATGCTAACCTACAAAAATAGTTTTGTACAGCTTATAAGGGTGAAACAACTGAGATTAGTAATACAAGTTGTCAGTGTGTAAGAGATTTACTCAGATACGTAAAAAAGTATGCACAGTTACATGGAATGAAGAGAAAGGGAACTATAAGAACCCGTAACGGCTGTTGAGCGTCCTCCCGTCCGCGTCCCTACAACATAGCCATAACTCAAAAATTAATAAAATAAAGAAACATTTTTGATAGAATGATATACGAGGACTATCAATGGCATCCAGGGGAAACTCGAGAAAAAATTTCATATAAATGGTGCTACTTTTTGCCCAAACTTGATTTATGTTGAAACTGTGGACTTTTTAAAACCCAGCCAGTGTCATCTCAGCGGACGAGATGAAATACATCACAGGGGTTTATTAATATGAAATTTTCATCCTTCCAGTGTGGAAAATAATAAAATTTTCCAAATTAAGATTTTAGCAGATATTGCCTAAACAATAATTACATCTTCTTCTACTGCCAGTGTTAAAAATATTATGTCATTATTTATTTTTTTTGCATGCCTTTGAAAGAAATAATAAAACTCGAATTTTAAATTATTTATTCAGTATCAAATACAATAATTATTCATTTTGTAATAAATTTAGGGTTATGGCACTATTTGTGCTACTTATATTTATACCAACCGAATGTTACCATCGCAAATAGAATAGACCCCTATTTGCCGGATTAATTCGTATATTCTAATATAGTCTTATTAAACATTAGCAATTATCAAATCTGTTTTAATAATTTCTACCTGGAAAATGTTCTAATTACTAATTGAACTGCCGGAAATATCAGATGCTTGAGGCATGACTGAAAACGCTATTTTATTGGCGCGACGTCACCTGCCTCGATATTTCCGGGTGGTAAACGGTACGGTACCTAGTTATTGCATTAATTAAGTATGGATGCATGTTTCCTAAAATTATTTTGTAGTAGTCTCTGGTCTGCAATATTTATGCAAATATAATATTATATTGTAGACAACTACTGAAATATTTCCACACAGAAAACCAGACATTTATATTGAATAAGATTTATAGGAAACAACTACTCAGCGGACAAAAGTACCGACCTGCGTTGAATTAAACCTGCAAGTCTTGTGTGGTAGCTAAGATCATTTGTCAATTCCTCATTAGACATAGACCGGTATCGAACTTGTTATGTTCTCGTCAGTATGCCATAGATAATAGAAAAGACAAATAATAATTGTTCAAAGTGGTTGGTCAGGTCCTGTGGTTTTTCGTTCTGTATCGACGCTTGCCACGGGATGTTTACTTAGTTGTAACTTTGCTTTTATCGCTGGGCTGCTTGTGTAGAATTATTTATTTGTGTAAGGATTTGTTAGTATTTTACAATTCTATTCTATTGGCTATGCCAAATAATAATAGCAAACCAGGCTAGCCTAAAGCAGACTAAGCAAGACAGACACGGTGAGTGATAAAGTGTATCCCTCTGGTGGTCAGTGCTACCACCCATCAGACATTATTAATGTCTTAGTGACTGATAGCGACCTACAAAGTAGGTACCAAGAGCTGTGACCTCTAACCCTGACGGGCTAAACTATATACTGAATAAGATTTATAAGAAACAACTACTCGGCGGACAAAACCCCCCGACCTGCGACCGGTCTATGTCTAGTGAGGAATTGACATATGATCTTATCTACAATACAAGATCTGTAGATTTAATTCAACGTAAACTACTATACGATTCAAATGTATCGAGCTATCACTTTATCCGCGAATATCTCAAAAACGAAGTAGAAAACATTTAAAAACTGTCTTGGTTATATGCCTATTGTAAACCACTAACTGGAATTTTAATAACTTAAGTTAAAACGTTACGAAGATTCTTTAATTTATACCCATTTTTAATGGTACTCTCGTCACATTAAACACACTTATTAGTTTTATGTAAAATTTTCTAGTGGTATTTTTTTCACTTCTCCGTTTTTGAGATACTCTGTATTTGTTGCCTACGTATATACTTTTATGACCAACGTTTGATTTGCTACGCTCTAATCAACTGTTCTCTGGAAATATTTCATCAATTCTCTGAATAACTTTCACAACTTAACACTAGATGGTGATGGCCCGTATAAATTCTCGATATATTCTCGAGATTTTTGTAAAATCTTCAGCATCATACAGATAGAGCTGAAAGAGTATTAATTTATTGTACCTTTCTGGCTAACAATCAAATTTTTATTGCATACTTTTAACCTCCATAGAAGATAGCAGTTTTGGAAAACTGAATATAATGGAATTGAAGGTAGCCATGATACACATGATCATAATGTTTATCTAGTATTGAAATTTCGGAGTCTTTTTTAATCACCCTGTATATTTCTAATAGTATGCTCAGTGTGTAATAACTAGTAAATTAGTTTCAAAGTAAAATCATTTTATTTTCTTGAGAAAATAGTAGAACTCTATTAAATATACTATACATTTTCCAGTGTAACAAGAATATCTGTGTGAGAAAACTTCATTTTATTTTCTTGTTTGGAATTTATCGACGAAATTTTGCAAAGCTCATAGTAGTTGCGGTATTCCTGTCATCCGTGGAGCTTTACGTATTACGAGGTATATAATACTTTCATTGATTTTTAGATTGTCAGTGAGCAAGAATAATTGAAACAAATTAACAGTAAAATATTTTACAAAGTTCCAACTCAGTATTTGCCACATATAATTTAACATGTTAAAGAGTAATATTATTTGGAGGATTATTTTATTTTTAAAGTAAATATTTTAAGAGCATATTATTGAGGCGTAAAAATTTAGAAAACTTTGTATAAACATTACTGAATTGCCTCATTTATTTATGAAATCCATAAAGTTGAGGCAATAGACGATTTCTTATAATGATTGCATATTTTATATTTAGGTACTAAATCAAATTAGGCTTATGATATGCATTATCAGATATTTTTATTTTTTTGACAGATTTTCGTTTTTCTATTTCAACCAAAGCCGGCACTTTATGAAAATGGTTTTTTATTTTCTATCTATTTTTAATTTAGTAAACATATTTTGTTGTCCGTAACTGTAACTGTATCAAAAATGTATTGTTTTCAGTTCCAAAATACTAATTTTCGTTAAATTAAAAAATAGTTCCAGTCGTGTTGTCCTTGTGTCAAAAGAATTAACATATTAAGTGCATTTAATAGAAATGCTAGCCCATTTTCTTTGAATTGTAACATCTCATAAATTGACGTATTAGTATTTGGGTCTATCGCTCTTAGATTTATTGCTTACAGTAAGAAACAAATAAATTTGTTTGGGACCCATGCTACGATACACATATTAATAACATTGAAGATATTCTAAGAAAGTTTTTAAAATTTCTGTCATTTAAAATTTACCATATGTATCCACCTGTGGGTTATGATCACCTATTGTTGCTAAATCGTTTTTCATACAGTTATATGAAGCATTAGAGACATGCAAAGTGTTGTACTTTTATTTAAACCTTTAACCAATATGATGGACAATCCACAATTATTTAAAAATTTTAATTTTAGAGCATCCGCTACGCCAACTAAATCCACCTCTTTATTTTATGTACCAAATATTTTATTGTTTTCTCCATTATACGTTATGTGCCGTAATTATCAAGTTATTGAAAAAGATGTTGATATTTTTAATAGTAAACTAAGTCAAAATTGGATTAGTTGATTGTTTGTTTTGTTATATTAATCACCTTAGTTTATATTAATTTCATATGATGTATATGTTATATATGTATATATGTACGTACCTCATGTTATGCTTCTATTTCCGGCCCTGTAATTGGAATGTAAATCCTGTTGGGCATGTGTATGTAAAATAAATAAATAAAATTTTGTGTCAGATGAACTGAGAATACGTTTGACGGTCCTCCATACAAGCAGTTTCTAGAGAACGAACAACTGACGAAGCCTCTTACCGACAACAGCTTTTGGGTTAAAATACTAACCTTAAGAATTTTGGGACCTATTAGGACCGACTGGCGTGTACGCGAATCATGTGACAAGTGGTCTATGGATTATATTAGGTAGCGCTTATACCTTTGATAGTTCCCTTGATAGGACAAAACCAGATGAGTGCTGAGAAGTGTCAAATGTCTTTCTATATTGACATCTGTCAGAATGGACAACCTACAGAGGTGACACCTCTCAACAATGAACTAATATGTATAACCGTTAAAAAACGGGGTCAGCCCAACACCTGCCAAATTGACACTTCTTAACAAATTTTTTAAATATGGGTAGCTGTCACAAGTGACATCTTTCGACTGATGGCGAAAATCCGGTCACCTAACAAAGTGACTTAAACTTGACAGTTGACACTTACCACTTGTCTCAAAAACTCGCTGATACTCGCTGGGTCTCTGATGACGTACTTGGAGCTATCTGATGGTAAGTAACTCCCAAAAACTACGACAATTTATTCAAATTGAAAATGACTTTTTTTTATTACAAAAGTTTGAGGTTCGTGGTATCTTGTCAATGGCGGAAATAATAATAATAAAGTTGAAATTAAATATCAATGAACAAAATGGAGATTATATTATCATTTTAACACGCAAAATTATTTAGAAAAAAATCTTAAGACAACCCTCAGTTTAATGACACTCATCTGTCAAGTTTTCTTTGCTTCCATAGATTTGGATCCTTCGAGACCTCGAAGTTTTTTAAATTTATTTTAACAAAAGAAATTACAAAATTTAAAGATTGAGGTAAATAAATTATTAATTTTCTCGTAACTTTCTTGGTAAGTCGAAGATTAAATACGGTGCTCAGCAAAAATCACCCTTTCGATGATGGTCATTTAGATGGAGAACCCCGAGCTCCTACTTCAATCATCGTAAAGTTCTTCTATTAAATTCAAATTCTCATGGTTCTACCCTCTTTTATATGTTCCAGAGGAAACATTTCCTACTGGCTTCGGGTGGCCGTCGGCGATCTTGTTACAAGAAACTTGGTTCCTAACAACTTTTTAATTTATAGTCCCTAGAGTTCTTGGTCACGCCCATAAAGGGGCGTAATTTCCAAAAAGTTCTGTATATACTTTTTTTAAATCTTCACTTCTTCGTATTTAAGGCGGTCATGAGGTTTCTTACTCATTCCAATTCGCTCCTCACTTCTTGGTTTCTGATGGTAAATATAACACGGGTAGATTTTTAACAAATGGCTTTTTTGAATTTACGTATTAGTAACTTGGACCTAATTGCCTTTTTTTATTATATTATTCAGTGTTGTAGCCCAGGGTTTTGCGCTTGTTTTAAACTAAAATTTATTAAAATAGGAAGGCGAAAAATTATCGAATTTTTCATTCCATAACAGTCTCATAAAACTCAGTTTTTATCATCTCCAGATGATGCCAACTTGGTTGGCGAAACGCACGTCGAATGCAGTATATAGTGTATTGGTGTTTCGTGGAAAACTACGTCAGTGTTATCTTCTCATCAAAGGTTCCAACCCATTCCAGGACTACAATTTATAAGTAGATTTTTTTTATGTTCGAGAAAAATCATAAATCAACTACCGTTGACAGATGAATAACAATTTTTTCACAATTTTATAAGCGTCGGCTAATCGGATTTCAGTATACAAGCTGTTCTTTACTTCTCTGTACCTTGAAGACACCCTCGTGTCCTTTGAAGATCACTTCGTCTGTTAATATATCAACACAGCCAGCAGTCTGAAGGTAATATTATATTTATTTTCAATCGATATATCTTGTTACATACCATATTAGGAGAGGCAAAGTTAGCTAATGTTTCTAACTCAAATTACAACTTAAAATTATCTAATAGAGAGGTAACTATACATATAATGAAAGTTTGAAACTAAATTAGCTCTTTACAACAAAAACATATTTTTATTATTTAATTTTAACAGTAACTAGTAAACGAATGTAATGAAAAACACAATATTTTCTATTTAAATTCCACTATTCATAAAAATATTAGGAATATTTCAAACTGTAAATATAATGTTGAAGCCCCCAGCCCTGGGCTGCTTCATCGCGAATAAATTTTCTATAATTTTTACATAAAACTAAATTATTTCCAAGCATTTATCTCGTTAAATTTCAAAGTAACTATTACATAAAAAAGGTTGTCATTTTATTATAATTTTAGCAGAAAACATATGCATTCAAACTATAGAGTCTAAATTATTCAGCTAAGTAGAAAAACACACAGTATTTATTTAATATTTTAAAACGTTAACAAAACTGTACAAAATCTCAATGCATTCTCCAGCCGAAAACCTATAACATAAACAAATCAGTATAAACACGTAGAGTTGTAAGAGCTTTACTAAGAATAGGGTTAAAGGCTAATAAATAGAGTCATTATATCACTTTTCACCTAAAGCATCCTGAGTAAAATTTCGTTGGGAGAGCACAAGTTAGCGTTTGGTTATCTCCGCCAAACTTGCAGGCTTGGACAACGAACTCATTCACGGGAAATCATATAAATACGCGAGATTTCGTACGATCTGGGTCATATCTCTGACAACCCCAAGCTATACGCTTGGTTCTACGGAATCGGGTACGAAGAGATTGTCCAGCTCTCCGTGGCAGAGTCGTGTCACATCTCTGACAACCCCAAGCTTTACGCTTTGGTTCTACGGAATCGGATACGAAGAGATTGTACGACTCTGTGATATAGTTGTTTTCCAGGTCAACTCTCTGATAGCCCCAAGCTTCACGTTTTGGTTCTTCGGAATCGGGAAATAAGAGAGTGGCCCTGTCTCGGCTATCCACCAACATTGGGAGCCGCGCTTCATTAGCGTGCTATAACCACCGGCGCCGCCGCCGACATGGAAGCGAGTAACTCAGGTGTTACCCCAGACTCCGGGGGAGTGGGCCACGCGGTTCTCTTCGTGTATACTAGAATTGGTAAGGACGGCATTTAAATAATTTTTTTAATGCGTTGCCATTTTCTACGTATTCGAGCTCACTAAAATTCATTAAACTAATTCAATTTCTTTGTTACGAGTGAAATGGCAACGTTAATCAAAGTACGACTCTATATGCTTGGATTTCGCGGTTTTCAACAATATTTGACCGGTGGTGCCAAATGATTTCCAGATAGGGTTTTTCTGTTATAATGCACTGCTGAATACATTTTTATTAATAATTAGTACAACCTATATTAATTCAGATAGGATCAGTAATAGTAGTTGGAACTTTCATTCATATTTCCAAATCAAGTTAGGTCAAAATAAGATAATGTACATAATAAATAGTGTTCAGTTGAATCTGCAATGTCGGTAAATTAATCAAATTTCACTCCTTGTGAGCGGATCTCAAGCGGTCAGCTGGCAGATTGGTTGGGCCAGATGTCGATGACGCAACATGCAGCTTTCTTTGACTCTCTGAGAGTTTTAACCGGTGGACCTTGTCTCGCGACAGGGGGTCCGGGAACAGACACCAAAGTGAATATCGTTTAATGCTCTATGGCCACAGCTACCTCATGCGTGTGGTAAATGCGGTTAACGCATGCCAACCACTACACAAAAAAAACTACGGGGTAGTTCAGTCTATCTTGGTTTAAGCCTATTGATGGCGGGACGAATTCGCGCACTCCACAAACACGGGCAGTTGCCCGTCATATGTCGGAAGTTTCCGCATATGCATCGAATGTAATTGGAAGCGTTAGCTGTATTTATAGTACTGTGATAATGTAGCAACGAGTACGCGAATTAAATCAAAGCATGGTCGTCTGCATCTGTCCGTCTTCTTTGTTAGGGGACGTTCGGGTACCGCATACAAGGGAAGTTTCTCTTGCAACCGTATGTAAGGTTTTATATATATTATTTAAACTACGAAGCGGAAGTTTCCGCGCAGGTAACCAGGTTGGTTGCTTTGCAGGTTCAACTAGCTAAATATCAATGTATTTCTTGTGGACATTTGTCTACCATATGTAGGGTTTTACATATGCCACTTCAACTATTTGGCGGAAGTTTCCGCACATGTAACAAGGTTTTGTTCATGTCATGTTCTGTAATATGTCTTATAGACAGTAAGCACAGAAATAATAGATGTGAAAACGTTTTTTAAGTTTCCTTGACTTATTTCTACTTTCAGATACAAAAGTGAATTCTAAGTAAATCAGTAATTATAAATCTACGTCAAATCATACTTATACTAGTCATTCTTTAAAATATATATCAGTGCAGTGCAGACTAGTGTTCATATTAATTGGTAAAAATTATGTAATCAAATTAAAACGAACTAAACCTAATAAATGAAACAAAGTAATACCAAACTTTATAAAATTACCTGCGTTTGATGAACAATGCGAGCAGCTTTGATGAGTGAGTTTTATTATAATAATAATAATAATAATACATATTTATTGGGTGTATAAAATATAACAAAACAAAATAGAAACATAAACTAAATACATCCCAAAAGGACAAGATATTGCTTAGCATTTTTCAATCTTGCCTGACAAAACACAACAAATATAACTACAAATTAACAAATAAATAACTAGGTACATAAATAGGTGTATATATTATAATACGCAGAATCATGATAATTAATAAAGTTACTAAAATTAGGAAACGAACGTCAGTTAAACTAGGCCTCCACTATCATATTTTGTTTATTTAAAAGACATTTTTTATACTGACAACGAAACTGCGAAAGTGAGGGTTTAGAAAATATTTCTTTAAACTCGTTAAGTAACATAGCCGCAGTGTATTCAAAAGCTTTCTCAAACTTGGAGGTTTTATGTTGGGGTATGTCGTATAAATTATTATTTCTCAAATTAATACAATGTACAGATGCTCTCTTTTTTAATAAGTGAAATAGATAACTAGGTGTTTCCGAGTGTATAACTTTGTAAATAAGAGTACCATACAACATTGAAAATCTCTGCTCAGTTTTAAGTATATTGAGCTGGATGTAATGTGGAGTTATATGAGCTCTCCTATCTATATAAGGATAAGAATAACGAAGACATGAGTTTTGCAAGACCTGGATTTTGTTTTTGTATACTGAATTTAGAAAACTATAGTATATGTTACTTCCATAGTCCATGTAACTTAGGATAACAGTATTTAACAGGTTCCATTTGGTTTCCTGTGGCTACACATATTTATATTTCCACAAACACTTGAATTTAAAGTAGCAGACACTTAATTTTTTCGTAACATGGGCTTCAAAAGATAAATGTTGGTCTAATATTACGCCAAGATCCTTGACCTCCTCACTTAACTTAACAACATTATTATTTAGTATTATGTCAACAGTTAGCATTTCAGTAGCTCTATTTGTTAATATTTTACTACCCACACATATAGCCACAGTTTTAGATGGATTTAAAATTAATCCATTTCCCTCGGACCATTCACTAATGGAGTTTAAATTGATGTTAAGCTCATTGATTATTTGGTTAGATTCATGGGGATGACATGATTTGTAGAGTTGTGTGTCATCAGCGTAGAGATGTATATTCCAATTGTTTGTTAGTATATTAGGTAGATCGGCAGTATATATTGCAAAAAGTAAGGGACCAAGTACACTGCCCTGAGGTACACCTGCTAAGACATCTCTCACCTCCGATATATCACCATCTAACTTCACAACTTGCGTACGATTAATAAGGTAGTTCATGAACCAATCCAGAAGAGTATTACTGACACCATAGTAACTTAGCTTGGCAAGCAGAAGCGTATGATTTATGGCATCGAAGGCTTTACTAAAATCTAGTAGCGTAAGATATGTTACTTTTGACTGGTCGATACCTCTTGCCATATCATTGGTAATTTTTATTAAAGCGGTACTGGTACTATGCTGTTTTCTAAAGCCTGATTGTATGTCCGGTAGAATGTGGTTTATTTGCAGATGTTTCGTTAATTCACTGGCCACAATTTTTTCCAGTAATTTAGACATTGTCGGTAAGATATTTATAGGACGTAATTGTTTGAACTCAGTGGCTTTGGAAACTTTGGGAATAGGCACCACAATTGAACTTTTCCATATAGTTGGAGTTATTCTTTCTGTCAATGAATAGTTTATAAGGTGCGTTAAAGCCAGTTTGCAATATGGATAAATATATTTCAGCATTTTTAAATTAATGTTATCAATTCCACATGCATTTGAGGTTATCGAGTACAATAGTTTCTCAACTTGTTCACTTGAAACAGTACTAATATTTTCTAGATTACTTATGTTATGTAATTCATTAGACTGATAGAAATCAAGAGTATTAGGATCAATATTTCCAGGTGGTATTGCAAAGAAGTTATTTATTTGATTAACATCTCTTAACTCATGTTCTATGGTAAATGCAGGCTTTCCATGGACGTTCCAGACACTAAAATCTTTCCACATTTTCGCAGGATTGTGTCGATTAACCATGATTTGATGCTGAATGTATGCAGTTTTCTCATTACGTATTGCGATCGACAGATAGTTTTTGATGTCTTTATAAAGTTGTAAGTGAGGTGTGGATCTAGTTTTACGGTACCTATTGTACGTTTTATGTTTTAGTTTAATTAGTTCTTTTATTGTATCTGTAATATAGGGACGACGCTTATGTTTAATATGTATGGTTTTGTAAGGTGCATGCATATCGAATAGTAATGATATTGCACTATTTAAGAAGGTTAACTTCTCATCCGCTGAATCTAACGTCTCTATATATTCCCAATTGATAAGCTTAGCATCACTGGAAAAATCTTCAACATTGAATAAGGAGTAATCTCTATAAGTTATAGTTTTTGGTGGCATATTTTTTACAGCATAATTAAGCTCACAGTAGGTTAAACGGTGGTCTGTCATGTTCAACATATCTAGTGTACCAACTTTGATTACACTATTATTGTTGCTTACACATATTATGTCTATAGTAGTGGATGTTGTTTCACTTACTCTCGTTGGTTCATTAATTATTTGAGTTAAATTAAAACAACTTAGTGTACTGATTATGCGTCGGTAGAGGTAGGTATTCTGTTTAAGGAAATCAATGTTGACATCACCCATTAAGATTACATCATCAGTATCCAAGGATATGTTGGTTAAGACTTCTTCAAGTTCACTTAGGCAATCTAAGGATATATGTGGAGGTTTATAAATTACTCCTATCGATACTTTGACTTTGTTAAAGTTAAGGGAAATCCACAGTTGTTCAAGTTGTTCCTTACTTATATAATCGGTATTTAATATTTTAGATCTTAAGGTACAGTGTAGGTAAAAGCATAGACCTCCACCTCTGTTTTGACGATCGGCTCTTATTAACTCGTAGCCTTCAAGTTGCACCAAGTTAGACGGAAAATCAGGCACTAACCAGGTTTCAGAGAGAGCAATGATGTGAAATTTTTTTTTCTAATATATAATCGCTAAACATATCAAAACAAGCAATTAGTGATCTAATATTAACATGACAGATGTTTAGTAGTTTTTTGAGGATGTACTTGGTTTAGAAGCAGATATACTTTGTACATTCGAATCATTTAAGGTAGACGACTGAAGTTGGTTATCAATTGGCAGGTTAGAGGCTGTTAGGTAGTTAGTTATGGTTATAGCAGGAGTACCATTTACATATTTAATTGTAAGATTGGTCTCGCCACGGCTTATTCTTGTGTGAAGTTCTTGCCTGAGGTTTTGCATAAGTTTTCTCTGTGCAGGTGTTTTATCCTCATAAAACGTTATATGCTTATATTGATCATACGACTTAAGAGTTGCTTTATGACGCAGTAAAAATTTAGCCATAAGACTGTCCTGGAAACAAATTTTAATTAGTCTAGGTTTACTGTCGTTTGGTTTGCTTATCCCTAACCTATGCAAATGAATAATTTGGTATACTGGTACTTCTGTAGGGAAACTAGTACACACCAGTTTTATTATATTATTTATTGTTGAAGTATCTGTAGCTCCATCTATTTCTTCTATACCATACACAATAAGGTTTTTTCCACGGTTAATACGATCATTGATTTCATTTATGTTAGGGTAGGTATCAACCAGTTTATCTTCAAGCTTGTGCACATTTGTGTTTAAAGCGCTTACAGATTTTTGAATATCAGATGCAATTTTAGTTACACTCAATATTTTTTCCTCTTTGTCCAGCAGTTGTTGGTCGTGGGAACTAATTTTAGACGCATGCTCTTGTAGGATTTTATTACAATTATGAATTTCTTCTCTCATTGTTTCTTGACACATTCGTATTTTAGAGATGTCATCTGCTAGATTTTGTTGAGTTGATACCAAGTTTAATTGCGTCTGAGACACTTTCGCTAATTCGGACATTATCTGATCAAAATGTACAGTAGTTAACGGCTCATCAGTGGATGCAATTATCTGAGATACAGGCAATTGGGATTTACTTAGTTTCTGTTTTGGTCCAGCAGGAGACGTCTCTAGGACAGTACGTGATCTTTTTAGATTACCAAAACAATTAGCGCATTTCCATTGTTGTCCGCCTTCGGTAAGGTAGGTTAATTCCACAGTAGTTAGGCCCACGCAGGTGCCATGATATTTTTTTGAGCATACTGAGCAGATTATTCTGGGTTGTTGGCTATTTATTTTTAATGTGCAGGATTGACAAATATCAGCCATACTAGCGATAGTTAATACCTTACGTATATATTTATTGAAGATCTCATGTGTATAGGTAAGGAAATTAATGTATCTTGTGTTTAACGGACTTTTGCTCTACGTGACAACGCTGTAAGTTTCCTTCACTAGTTTAGCATTAAGAAAGGGAGTTCAAAGGTCAATTATTTAGTGCTCAACTTGTTGAATATTCACATTATAGTATTTCATATTGAATTTCATAAAGAAAAAGTACTCACTCGTTCAATTACTTGTATACACGAATATTGGGGCACTCACATATAATTATATTAATTAGATATATAAGTTTTCAGCATTTAATTACTAGAGAGGTTATAACAACATACATAGGTCAACACCAACGTTGCCATCTTCTTTTTATTTACAATATTGATGTAATTTAGAATATAAGTAACTTTCTTATGAAAAACAATGTATTTAAATAAAGATACAATAATTCCAGGATCACGACCCCAATTTTATTTTAGAATTGTTGGTTAATATTTAAAGTATATTGAAAGATAGCCCGGAAAGTGGTTGTTTAAAAATGTATGCTTTATGCCTCTCTGTGAAGAGTTTTCTGTTAAAGTTTAGAAAATAATAAAGTGAAACTAAACGAGATACTTATTTTTCATTCAATAATCAGTTTTGTCGTACACTAACAAGAATAGAACTCATTGTTTCCACTCTTTGTTAACTACGTTAGGGACAATAAATATATATTCCTCCTACATATTATACTTGTATGCCTGCATTGTCCTCTTTTTTTTTCTAATTCAATTATGCCGGAGCCCGGAGATTTTGTGGACGGTTCTGACATTTTATGAAAATCACTGACATGCTTGGTTTTGTGTTTCGGTCGTATCGCGTCTGCCACTTCCTTTATGCTGATATATCGAACAATATGGTCGTCTTTGTGCTTGTTCCCTACATTACCCTCTTTAAATACCATATGCTCGTATACAAGGGAGATTATAAAGATTAAAGTTGGAATTTTAAATAAAAAGGGCGCAGAAACCTGAATTACTTTGAAATGTTCAGATTCGGCTCTGCTTGCGAGAAAATATATCAGAAGTATACAAGGTATCTGAACGGTCTGTTCCGAGAAGCGATTGAATTTTTACCACCTAAAAACAAGGCTCCAGTGCTAATCCGAAGACGTAGACAACGTCACACTTGCTAGGCCGACTATTCTAGAATTTACCACACAGTTGCACGTTTTTAGAGTGTAGTTATTTGCACGTGTTATACAGGGTGTTATTGAAATTTATGTCAATCACTTAACCACGGACTCTGTGCGTCAAAAAAATTGATTCAACCTAATTTACTCCTTTAAAGTTGGAAATAAAAAAAATGTTTTTTTTTTAATATTGTACAAATGGCTATAGATATTTTTCTTCAATTTCTGTACATTGAAATGTATGCCAAAGGGTAATAGTTTAAAATAAAAACTTTTTAAAACCAAGTTTTCTAAAAGGCTGATTTATGGGTAAACACCCTTCTCTCCTACCCTCTTTTTTTAGTGGTACGCCTATGACTTTTTTGGTATAACTTAATTTCAGTTCTAAAAGTACTAACGAGTATCTTGTACTTACTTTTAGGACAAAATGTCATTTCGGTACAATAATAAATTTAATTTAA
This sequence comes from Rhamnusium bicolor, assembly GCA_029963845.1. Lineage (NCBI taxonomy): Eukaryota > Metazoa > Arthropoda > Insecta > Coleoptera > Cerambycidae > Rhamnusium > Rhamnusium bicolor. The sequence goes on along the minus strand of JANEYF010002575.1, from coordinate 645,303 downwards.
TTTTAATTAAAATGCAGAGGAAAATCAAAGGCATTTGTGAACGGTCAGAGATAGTTGACAACTGTCATTTCTGTTCAACTACTTTAATGCATATTAATTATTGTTAGCAATGGCACGTAATAAAAGTTATTCTAATACCGAAATAGTAGATATGATTATAATACTAGGCGAATGTAATGGAAATGGTTCTCCTGCAGCAAGGCGTTATGAGGAAATGTTTCCAAACCGTCGACATCCCGATAGGCGCACATTTTTTGCAGTATATTGTCGTGCATGGGACACTGGAAGTCAGATGATTGTGCTGGGAAATATGGCAGACATAGGACTGCACTAGTTCCAGAAGTCGAGGAGGAAATTTTAGATATTGTATCAGAACGGCCTGAAAGTAGTGTGCGTAAAATAGCTTCTCGAGTAGGAGTATCGCATTTTTCGGTACGGAAAACGTTAAAAGAACAATCAGTCGTTCCATTTCATATACATACTGTTCAGGTATTGGAACCCCAAGATTATGGTCCTCGAATGGAATTGTGTAACTGGCTTCTGAGAAAAAATGCGAGAAGTGTAAGTTTTGTAAACGCCATTTTATCAACTGATGAAGCCTCATTTAATAGAAATGGTATTATAAATCATCATAATGATTACATTTGGTCTGAAGAAAATCGTAATGCAAAAAGAGAATCGCATTTTCGGCGTAATTTTTCGGTTAATGTTTGTGCGGAGATTGTTGATAATCATCTAATTTGACCTGTTTTCTTTCCAAATCGTTTAAATGGAACTGCTTATCTACATTTCCTAGAAAATGAATTGTCTGAACAATTAGAAATTGTAAATCTACATATTAGGCAAAACATGTAGTATTTACAAGACGGTTTTCCACCCCATTATAGCCTGCAAGTCAGGCAATTCTTATCAAGGCGTTTTCCAGGACGTTGGATAGGCCGCGGAGCAGATGCTCCAATCAGTTGGCCGGCTCGGTCACCTGATTTAAATTCAATGGACTTCTGTTTTTGGGAGCCATGAAGGACAAAGTTTTCTCTGTTCCAATAGAGAGCGTTGAACATCTGCGACAAAGAATTCAGCAGTCAGCCGAGGAATTTAGAACATTCCTGGCGTTTTTCAGAATGTGAGATTTTCTCTCCTAAAAAAGAGCTTGATACTGTATACAAGAAAATGGGAACCATTTTGAGCACATTCTGAAATAAAATTTTAATAGTTATTATGTAAACCTGAAATTATGAAGGAACTGAGAAAATATGATTTTTCTCGGTTTTTTTAATAGTTATTATGTAAACATGATTTTAAAAAGTTTTTACTTTAAACTATTACCCGTTGGCATACGTTTCAATGCATCGAAATTAAAAAAAAATATCTATAGCCATTTGTACAATTTAAAAAAAAAAACTAATCCGAAGGTGCGTAAAATATGTGTAGGTTCTAGGAACAATTATTAAATTAAAATGTAATCATGTTTTTAGTTGATTTTATCTCAGCTGTTTTAATTTATGCAAAGTGTCTTCAATCCAATTAATAGGCATGTTACAGTGTTTAGCGTTATTTTCCGTTTTTATGGATGTCTAGTAACAAATGTACTACAAGTTCTACTCTCATATTATTTTATCACATTCTCCATAAATAATAAACAAATTCAAAAACTCTTCCTGTGTGTAATTTAAACGCAGTGGCATTTCTTGACATAAGAGAATGACTGACGTTACTGATTGTTTCTAATCATGGCTAACTTGATAAAATTTTTACTAAAAATTCTTGATTTTCTAAGAAAATCGCAAATATTTCAAGAAGTTGTAACTTAAACCCCCACAATGCTTATATCAGAAAAAAAGAAATTTAATTATACATAACTTGATGTAAAAAAATATAGGGTGTTCCATTTGACTTAAGTAAGTTTTCGCGGTTTGAAGTTTACAAAATGTAACGTCAAAAATGGAACACTTGATATACTACTATTGAATTTCTTTAAACTGTAAGGCGTAGCTCATCCTATGGTCTTTCTGCGTACCAAAAAGCAAATGAGTATCTTTTACATGAAGAAAGATAGAAAGGTTATTGTAAACCATTACACCTCTCAGAATTAGGTTTAGGCATAGGATATCATGTTTTTGACTCAGAATTTTATGCTCTTTTCGAAATCCCTAAAATATATAGGGTATTCCATTTAAAATAAGCAAGTTGGTATCGATTTCCGGTATAATCGGAGGCTTGTAATTATTTTAGTTGGATTTTCCACACTGCCATTAGTAATTCCCTAAGTTTTCAAAATGTTCTGGTGCATACTTTTCCCTATACCGATCGATGCAGTTCCTGGTGAGACACGCTGTATACTAACTTTATAGGAAGCTCTCTTCATTGTGCTTTGTTGTCTGATATCTGATGTTCTCTGTCAGTCTAGAAGTAGTAATATCTTTTTATTATGCACAGTCCAGGCTAAATTATTGTATTTTGTGCTGTGGAATTGATACGGCCGTTTCAGGCCTTTTGATTGTAAAAAAAATATCAGAATCGTTTGTAATGTACCTAGTAAAATTTCATGTAGAGAGTTATTTAAGAACTTCAGTATTGCAACGGTTTCATCTTCGTATATTTTTTTCATGCTGTGTTTATGTAAAACAAAGCACAAATCAATTTCCTCGGTGTAAAGATAAAAAAATTTTTTAAACGCATCAGACAGAAAACTTGTTCAATGATTCTCGTCGATTAGTTCAAACTTCCAATGGACCTCACATTATGGCACCCAAACTTTATAATCACTTACCTCAAAGTTTAAAATCAATGAACAAGTTAAGCAAATTCAAAGAAAGCCTAAAGGAATTTTCATTAAAATACAGGTTTTATACTGTGTCTGAATTTGTGAATAATTGTGACTGGATGTAGTTATGTTTAGTTACGTCTACTAAATGTATTTATTTATTTATTTAGTCTAACAAGTAATTCATATTGACAATGCCCATACATGTAAAGATATCCAGATGGTAAGCCCTGCTATCACAGAAGGTCGTATCTGAAAAATGTAATTACCATCCACATTTCGAAATTAACAATTTTCATTATTTGCAAGTAAATTTGTATTCATTCCTTTTATTAATGTAACCATGTAACATAACATTGCAAGCACACCTAGAGTACTAATGCCATTAAAACCTCAAAACGATTTTTGCAGTTACGAATAGGGCTGTATAGATTTCTAAAAATTAAATTGTATAAAATCCGTTACTTGGTGATAATAAATCATTACGATATAATCAAACTTATGTTACATTTTTGACAGCAAAAAAGAGTTTCAACATTTTCAAACCATACTTTAGAGTCAGGTCACAATGTTCTAAATTTAAGCAATGTTCAAATACTACATATACAAGAAAGCTTTATATTAATTTTAATAGTACCGAGTTTTTTTATATCTAAAAATAGCCAGGGCAATTATTTATTTCTTGACCAATTATACTTACATCAATCGTCAGTGTTTAATGTTTTTAAACTCTAATTCTTGTTTTATTTATTGACTTATTGCATCATAAACTGTGTTTAAAATTTCCTATTAAATTGTATTTTATTATATTGTATCGATTTTCTAATTTATTCCTTTATAATTTATATCTAAAAAGTATTATATTCATTTTTACAATGGTTTAACATGCGCAAAAAAAAGGAATGGGTACACCCTATTAAGGGCTTAGTTCACGGCTGGCAACCCTGTTTTTACAGAAAGGCGTTACTAAACGCTAAAAAATATCTAGCGTTGTTTATTATTCGTTTTTACAGTACCCGCGGCAAATTATGCCGGCTAGGCTGGACTAGTGGTTGTGATGTCACGTCTTAGCAATGAGACCTTGTTTTTATGTGGTAATGATTGAATTCATAATTTACTTCTATAAATGCAAGTCACGGTCGAAGTTCTTAAGAAAGTTGTTAATTTTTAAATAAGAAAAAAATGCTTTCAATTGTTGCAATCAAATGTTTGTAATGGCAATAGATGTTTTAGATGCTTACGTAAACTGACCACCACGTCCTCCTGACATAACGTCGTGCGATTATTTTTTATGGGGCGCTTTAGAAATCTATCCAATAAACATATACGAAACAGCGAAGACAAATCTACTATAAATATTTTAATGTTAATGGTATGGCCTACAGATGGCATCACTTATAACGTATTAATACTAAACCATCATACCTTAATCAAATGAATTTAGAAGCTTCTGATAATATAATTTACAGACTTCATTCAACAAGTACTACTTGACAAACATATCATGGCAGTGAGATAAAGATGCACAAAGTAAAGGTCGAAAATTATCGATAGTCGGCACCATCGATAGTTTCGATATTCCAACTCTCGACTATCGATAATTTTCGATAGTCAAAACAAACTTAGGCCGTTCTTGATTGGGTTTCAGTGGTTGATAAGGATGGGTTATTATTGAATTGAAAATGGAATACTTTGCGTAAATATAATGCAATAGGGTATAGGGCATCAGCGTCTGACGTCACAAGTAACCTCAAAAATAGAAATTTTTTAGATTAGCGCTTTACTACATCAGTTTATCCTCAAATTTCAGCTTCTTTAAAAATACCCTTTATTGTGATATCTAAAAATTTTTCTAGTTTCATTTCAGGGTCATTTTTATAATGTAAATTCAGAGATCATAGTTTAAACTAAACATGAACCAATCAGCAGTCAGCTTTCCAGTAATTAAACTCTCAGTTCTGGTTCAGCTATGATTATAAAACTGGCCTTAGTTAAACAGAACGTTTTTTGTGGTTTCGAAACAACCTGGTTAGATTAACGGAAAATCTTCTTTCAAAACGTGTTGGTTTTTTTTTCACGTATTGCTGTGATCGCTGGAGGCAAAAAAGTGTCAAATATCGAATACTATTGATAGTGTCTTTGGAAATGTCGATTGTTTCGATACTCCAAACTAATGATAATTATGGATAGCACTATCGATAGTTCTCGACCTCTAGCACAAAGGGTCAAGGTTGTTTACAATGAGAACCATCATCCACATGACTTTTGTATTAGTGTTTACATCGGTGCACTATTACAAAAAGTGTAGTTCAGTATTTTGTGAATTGTGGGTGCAATAAATTTGGACGTTAAATTTGGACGCCTCTCCCATATATGTATGTGCCTTGTAATGTTTGACAAATAGTAGTGAAGAATCATATGTTTTTTATGGAAACCTATTCAATGTTCCCGGTCCGTGATGTCACATCATAGACTTTTATGAATCCGTCAGAGAATAGTTTTCTCTCTAGACCCTACTATAGAGGTTAAATGACAAAGATTTGCGTGACATATTTCTATTAATATTTTTTAAATACAGGAAGAATATTGCCACGTTCCTAATTAAAAGGGCAACTAACGAAATTGTATCATCCACCTAGCTTATTTACAAATGGGTGAAATTAATAACCCCGTAAATTTCTCGAAATATCTTTTCGTCTACTAGTTTTTTTTTTTCAATAAAAAAAATTACACTAAATTTTCTGATCAATTTAGACATTTTGATCACTTTGGAAAAATTTCTCGGGTCATTTTAGATACGCATATGATGAATTTTCACATTTGATACCATCGACGGCATGTTATTTCCATTTTAACATTTGTTAAGTCTGTTCCCATATATGGGGTTATCATAAAGTAAAGGGTCTATTTTAAATTCTTATACAGTTTTAAGAAATTATGCTAGTAGCAGAAAGTAAACAGAATCTAGTTGCCTCAATAATTGGATTTTAGTGTATCTATGGAAAACAAAAGAATTGTCGTGACAACTATTGATACAAGTGTCAAACGAAATAATCGTAATTTAGAGAATTGTTCTCAAAATAAAACTCGCGTAACGTAAATTGTAACAATTTCATTATGGATCTGCAAACAAGAATTGGTTTAATGCAATGTTATTATGAAGGCGGTAAAAATTACACTACTGGATTACGAAGATTTCATACGAAAATGGGTTTGAGAGCGGGGCCGTACAAAATGAAGGCGTATCGTAATTTGATTAGCAAATTTGAAAGAACAGGGTCTGTAAAAGACCTTCCGAGGTCAGGAAGACCTAGGATTAGTGATGTCTAAGTTGCATAACTTCTTCAGGAAAATCAAAACGTAGCCAATACTAATCCGCTAGCAATCAGTAGTGTGAATGCGATATCAAAACGATTACAAATGCCATACACCACGGTTGGGAAATTTTTACGGAAAATCCTAAAAAATGTATCCCTATAAACTGCAACCGCTGTTTGAATTAAAGGACGCAGATTTTGCTCTCAGGTACGATTTTTCATTACACGTATTGGTTCAGATGGAAATTGAACCCGAATGGTTATCCCGTATTTTATGGACAGATGAGGCCCATTTCTCTCTTAATGGTGGAATTAATACTCAAAACTGTCGAATATGGTCAATAGAAAATCCACATGAAATCGTTCAGCAAGGCCTTCATGACAAAAAAGTCACCGTTTGGTGCGGTTTCACAGCTAATTTCATCATTGGTCCATACTTTTTTGAGGAAATACAGAATGGGGAGGCCGTATCTGTAACTGTTACTGGTGAACGATACCTGCAAATGTTATGGGATTATGCAATTCCACAGTTGCAAAACGAGCACGAAGGAATTGAAAACATGATTTTTATGCAGGATGGAGCACCTCCGCACATTTACCGACCAGTTAGAGAATTGTTAACTGCGGTTTTTCAAGATCGTGTTATAAGCAGACATTTTGCAAATTCATGGCCACCAAGGTCGCCTGATATTAACCCAGCGGATTACTGGCTGTGGGGTTATTTAAAAAATTTAGTGTTTAGGACACGACCAATGACGTTGGAGGAATTAAAGAGTATCAGAGAGCAAATTCGTGCAATTCAACCAGAAATGTTGATTAGTGCTGTATACGATTTGGAGGAACGGTTGGTAATTTTACAACAACAAAATGGAGGTCATATCGAGCATTTGCAGTAACTAGTGTTTGACATCAGAAATCCCATTATGTAAGCAACTAGATTCCATTTACTTTTTGTTATTAATCTGATTTGTTAAGAATATATAATAAGTTGAAATATATCCCTTACTCTATAATCACCCGTTACTTTATATCCAAAAGATACTAATAGAATGAAAAATGATTATGAAATTTATTTATTTTTGATCAGAAAACCTACCCCTTGTCCTGTACGAACTGAATTTTGGAACACCCAGTATTCCAAAATTACGATTTGTCCTCAATGCAGCGTCTTTGTTATTGTAATTAAGTGAATAAAAACTGTTTACACTTACGACAATGTATCTTCCAAATTCGCTACTGTACGTGTTTAGGGGATATGTCCAATATTAAGGAAATGAGACATATCCCCTTATTCACGCGCAGTAGCAAATTGTCATTCCATTCTCTATCACATTTTGTATATAATAAGCATATTGCCCCTTTTCCATATCAATTTACTCTTTGTTGATTCCATTATCATAATTTTTCATGCAAATGTGATATTTTACATAGGACCGATCCACAAACGGCAACAATTTGTTAACTTAATAAACAGGAGAGATGTAAAAAAAGCAATCCACTTTAGCAAATCACCCAAGCACAGCATCCCTATTTGTTTTCCTTAAATTTACGTTTTCGTCCTATATGGTAAAACTCGCAATATTTTTCCACCTAAGTCCTTGCCAAATGTACCGCACACATCCCTGTCATTTACTGTTTGGTAGAGGAATGGGCACGGTTTAAATGCCGTGCACGTTCACACGACTAAGCTGATATTTTGCCAAAAAAAATAGAGTAAACTAAAGAAACGATTTTGCTGAAAATTGCAGCTGACGCGAGGAAGAACTTCCGTTCCAGTGAACTGTTTCGATTGTTAATTTGATAAGTGCATGGTATATGGGAATTCTCCGCATCTGGAGTTTCACAATTCTAGCCATCAAGCATGCTTTTTGTTAGAAGGTTTTTATTACAGCGGAAAACTTTCATTATAGAAAAAGACGCAACGATGAATCATTACTTTTATTAGAGCATCTTTAATAGTGCAGGCGGTACAAGGCTTATTTGATGTACACGGTGAGCCAAACTCGAGGCCCCAGGACATTTCTCAGAACGGTTGAGAACATTTAAGAAAATCAAAATGCGCTGATACACTTACCTATGCTATTATTTTTTATTAAAATGAAAGATTGCTGAACGTCGCGACACTATTTATATTTTTTTTTCTCAGAAATACCCTTTTCTCTGTTCTCCAATTGAAAGATTATATTTTTGCGAGTAAATAATACTAATAACACGCTTTTACTACTTCGGACGTTTGGTTATAACAAAAATTGATGACATAATCACTATAATTTTAAAAAAGGCTAACTTTCCATTGTTGTACCGTAAACTGATTGAAATTGACTGGATTACATTAATTGACATTGATAATATAGAAACTGCAACACAGCACTTTTATTGTATGCCTGACTCGGTGTTCTCTCAGTGTGTTCCAAGATCCATACCTATGTCTATCGGGTACGTCCCATGAGATCTAATTCCCATGACATCTAATTCCCACGAAATCTAATTCTCACGAGATCTAAAACTCCGATGCCATTTTCCCATGAGATCTAACGCATAACGTATAGTGAGAGCCACAGTGGGTGGAGTATTAAAAGTATATGGAGAACTGATCAACCGATTGCTTTGAAATTTTGGTTACCAAGATAATCGGGTATGATCTCTCCAACTAAAATATTTTCGAAATTGCGGTGTTGCCACTTATACGTAAAGCTGGCAACATCTTCGTTATTTTAAATGAAATACCTTATATATTTTTGAATTTTTTGGATCGCTGTCTCCTTCTGAGTAACTTTTGTTAATTTTTCCCCTATACCTATCTCAAGCCGTTTTCGAGATGATAATTCTTTTCTGAATTTATTGCCAAAAATTTTACTTTCAGTAAATCGTGTTTTCTCCTACCTACACAGCAATTAAAAGATAGTTTTTTTAGTTGCGGCTAGGCAAGACCTGGGGGCATCTCCTCCATTAATCAAATGTTTCGAATATCATACAGGGTGAGTTAGAGAACGCTTTCTATAAGGGACATAGAAAAATGCACGAAAGTTAATTTTCTTAAATATAATGCCCTGTATATTATAACTGATTCGGAAAAGCGATACATTTACCTATTTAAAAGGGTAATATACTCTATACCTAATGCGCACCGTTTTCGATTTATGGGCACTTTTCTGTAACCTTACCAAGAATATTAGTCTTTTGGTATATCATAACGGTTGGGCCATGAAATTTTTGTTTTGTCATTTTGTAATGACAACAGATGCTATTTTTCTAAATAAATTTGACGTAGTGATATTTGCACCTAATTTGAATAGCTGTAGCACAAATATGGCAGAAAATAATTATACAAACACAGTTTTAATGGATTTGTTTATTATACATGGACAGTGCAATAAGATTTTCAGCAGAACTTGTAGAAGATTTAATGAGAAATATCCGAATTTGCCGCAGATGAACAACAGAAAGTTTCTACGAATTCCCACGAGATCTATAAATGTGACGTTGCCTTAGATACTGAAGTAAACCATTATATGTGCAGCATTCAGAGATATAGGGACAAGTAAGGCAGGGGACTTACTACGCCAGTTTTAAAAATAATGCGGGAATATAACTTGAAAATAAAAATATATTGATTTTAAAAGTATTACAGGATTTGCTTATTTTTTAAACTATGAACCATCCAAAGATGTATAGAGATGTTATTGGACTGTAAAATGAATATAAGGTTTTTTTAAGGAAAACGAGCTATTCAATTTATGACAAATATATCATAAAGTGGATTAGATCCTTTGATATGGCGACATTAACACTGAAGTTCAAACGAACTCTCCTGAGGTGTCCGAGTCTTTGGTAGGACTCTCCGGCAATGGTTCTACTGGAAAAGGAATATCGCCCTTAATTCATCATGCAAAATGTATACATATTACAATTCGTTAAAAGTTTTATTAAAAAATTTTCATTCATCCTTTGTACCGGAATAATAATTAATTGCTTTATCGCGTACATGTTAACTAACCAAAAGAAAAAAGAGTTAATTACGATAATGTTCTTCAATGTAAATAATTGAAAGTTTAACAAGAAAAAAGTAATCACTTAATTATTATACATGCACACGTAAAGGTACACAACATGCTCATATCCTATTATAAATATCTCGATTTTGTGCTTATATGCACTGTTTTACATCTTTTTAATACCTAATAATTTACAATTTTAATATTTAGTGGAAGTATATTGCATAATCTAACCCTCTTTTGCAGCTTTTCTCTTTATATTTGAAAAACAGGTATCAGTTTGTTTTTGCAGTTATCTGGGGTACCACAAGGTTCGACCCTTGGACCTTTCCTTTTTATCATGTTTATCAATGATATTGTGTCAGACCTATGTATACATTATCTGATTTATGCAGATGATCTTAAGCTACTGTGTGAAGTGAATTCTTACGAAGAGTGTGAACTGTTGCAAGTTGCACTTAATAAAATAAATTCGTGGTGTACACATAACAATTTACCACTAAATGCTTCCAAATGTAATGTTATGTCATTTACAAGAAAAAAAAATCCTGTTGATTTTGATTATAAATTGGTGCATCACTTAATAAGCCTGATTATATAAAATATCCTGGAGTAACTTTTGATCCTAAACTAACATTCTTAAAACATATTGAAGTTGCCACTTCATCTGCAATTAAATATTTAGGTTTTGTCATTAGAAACTCGAAAGGGTCTTCTAATATGTTTACACTTCGATTGTTATATACATCCTTCGTTAGATCGAAATTAGAATATGCATCGATAGTCTGGAACCCAATCGCATGTAGCGATGTTTGCAAGAATTCAAAGACGATTTATGAAATCTGCAATATATATATATATATATATATATATATATATATATATATATATATATATATATATATATATATATATATATATATATATATTAGATGGCATATATCCGTCAAGTGGGTTTTCACATAATTTTTTATTAACACGGTTGGACATCATAGAATTGTCAAAACGGAGATCTGTACATCTGATTATATTTTTATATAAAATTGTTAATAATATTTTTGAATGTCCAGATATACTAAGTCATATCAATATACGGGTGCCCAGGATTTCAGCGCAGCACAACAATGTTTTTAGTCTTCCTACAGCTAATACCAATATTCTCAAAGCATCTCCTCTTTATCAAATGATCTCTAATTATTGCACCGTGCAGGATAGGGTTGATATATTCTTTTGTACTATCAGGCAGCTAAAAATTGTTTACAGCTAGTCATTTACTATTATAATAATTTGTATATATAATATCTGTTTATATATGTATGTATGTATGTGTATATGTGTGGGTATGTATGTATGTATGTATGCATGTATGTATGTATGTATGTATGTGCGTATATATGTGTGTATATGGGTTTATGTGTATATGTATGTGCATGTGTATGTATATGTGTGCATACATGTTTGTATAAGCGTATATGCTTATTTTTGTTTATACCATTTTTATTACCATCTTTTTTCATTTTCATTACCATCTTTTTCATTTTCATTTTTTTTTGTATTGTATTGTATTTATTATTATCATTTTTCTTTTTACTGTTACCGTTAATTCAAGTTGTCCCCGTATCCTGTAATTGGGCTTTTGCCTGTTGGATATGTATTAAATAAATAAATAATTTTGGGGCTAAGTATTGAAAATGTTTTTGTCCAATTATTTTCATATTTTTTTTCCATTTTGTATCTTCTTTTGGATTTTTGTATCATTCTGTATGAAACGTATCGACTTAACTATGAGACAGCAAAAAAAATTAAAGTTACAATTATTTGAATGACTTTTCTTAAGATGTGATTGCTTTTAATTTTGTACAGGGTGTTTCTATTTTCTGTCTTAAAATTAGCTAAGGAATACCACCCTGATATATTTTAACATACTTAAGATACACCCTGTACAGTGTAACAAGGTATTCAAGGTTAAAAATTTATTTTTTGTTTAAATTTATAAACCAGCACTCTTATTTTTTTGAACTTGCCATTTTAGATTATTCGATACGCACTGATAGGTATCTTTTTTTATTATTCTTTTTAGTTTTTATTTATTCTTAACTCAACAGGTATATTTGAATCGCTAATATGTGTATTTGTTGTTCGACATTAATTGAGAGTTTGTCATAGTTGGGTACTGGTAAAGGTGGAGGAGGTGGACGCCTGGCAAGTAGGTTGCAGATGGGCCTTTTTTATCAACCTCCAGTTGTCCCTTCGATCATGGACTTCTCCTGCTCCTTCGCCGAATCTTTCCGATTTTCTATTGAAGATCAGGATGTCACTCAGTGCGAGTGTTAACGGATATAAATTGAATTTATACAATATGTCTACGTCTCTGGACGTTATGTGTGAAATGAGGTCACAATTAGATCTCATGGGAATTAGGTAAGATTTTCATTTCGGGCTTTTAGATCTCGTGGTACTTTTGAATTGGTCTATTCGGAGATATACAGGGTGAAAATAAACTGGTTAAAATTAGATCTCGTGGGAATTAGTTCTCATGGGACTATCTTCTCGGACTCTTTAGATCTCATTGGAATTTGAAATCGGTGTTTTTAAATACGCATCCATAATATAACACATTCGGAAGGCCAAACAGGGTGATGCATTAGATATCGTGGGAAAATAATTTCTGGATATTTAGATTTTGTGGGAATTAAATCTCATGGGACGCACTCTGTCTATCCTCTTTGGTGTGATGAAAATTTAATGAAAAATATCAAACGTAAACATACACTATGGAAGAAATATAAAAGCACTAAACATATTAAATATTGTGACGAATACAAACAGTTTCTGGAGATTCATAAACTGCAAAAAACTCTTTTTCTCACATGCCTCTAGATATGATCTTTAATAACAATGTTCTCCGATCCCAAACAAATCTCTAACGCATTTGCAGAATATTTTCAAAAATTGTATGTCGGTCCAATAACCACTTTTACAAAAGTTAATCACATTTCGAACGTTAGACATTCTCATCTGATTATACCACAGTTTAATGAAAATGAAATATTATGTTGTTTAGGGAAAATCAAATCAAAGTTGACTAGAGGACCTGATGGAACTCCTTCGTTTTTATTACGAGATTGTGTTATTATATTTGCTACACCACTTGGTATACTTTTCAATGTAGTTTTTCAACACGCTTGGTTTCACTGAACCGTGCCATTTTTGCGCGAAAATTATTCACACTAAATGTATTTTTGACATGTGTTGTCAAGATAATCACTGTTAGGCAAAAGAACGACGAGGCGTTGTTATGGAGCTAGAAACTTTCAACTTTGTTCCGTCATGACTTTTTGACTGATCCTGTATACTTAATTTTTCTTTATTGTAATAGATTTTAAAAACTCTGAAACTATTTCGATAGCTATCTTACTTTAGAAGATAATCGACCGTTTCCATCCATATCAGCGACCCTATACATACTGATAATTTGGAAGGAATTCATCGCAGATTTTTGAAATATGCCTGCTATTGGTTTCCCTCAATATGAAAACTTCCCGCAAATTTTGGTCTTAACTCACGTGAACATAAACGCATAAAAGTATATCTGATTTTTAGCACAAGATCATTCATAAAAATATAAACTCTACCCAAATTTTAGGTACGTTAAATTTTCACACTGCTAAAGTTGAAGCAAGACAGAGAAATTTGTTTTATTTATCAACTGCATGAACGGATATAAAATAATATTCTCCTCTACATAATATGGTAAAAAATAAATTGCACAATCGACATTATATTCTGCAATATCCAGTCAGTTAAAAAAGTTGAAGTTATAGTTGCCTTCTTGGCTTCTTTTTGGTTTGTTCCACGTTATTACACTTTTCCTGATATTTTCTGTTCCCTTTTTTCTTTGACTTTTTTAGCATATTCCTTATTCTATTTGTCTGTATATACTCACATTTAATATTTATCTTATTAAATGTCAGTGTTTACGGATTAAGTGTATATTTATATCTTTTTTTTTTGTATTGTTCTTATTCTGTACTTAAGTTTTTAACCTGTTGAATAGTGGAAAAAATAAATAAATACAAAACTAGTAAAAAATAATATTTAAAATTTATGACGTTTCTAAATGTCCTCTAGAGATAGCTAATTCACACTATATAAAAAATCTGTCTATCTATACATGGTGTCCCAGCCTCGCGTCGGCCAAGTGTCCTGACTCTCTTATAAGAGATATCGAAAAATTTCAAAAACGGGGTGATAGAGGGCGCAAAGGTGCATAGTTTAAAATTATTTTGAAATATACAGAGTGATCCATTTAGCAGTGACGACATAAACTTATGTTTTTTAAATGGAATACTAGGTATATTATTACATATTTGAATTCTCCTTTTAAAGACGACTCAAACAGTATACCAGTTGATGGGTCTGCGATGGGTCGGTACCATGATATGGGTGAGTTTGTACCAAAAACATGCCAATTTTGTGAGCTCACTGTGACGTAATGGAAGAACATTTTGAGATCTAGTTTGTGCCAAGAATTGTCAAATACCCTGTAGTTTACGCTACTGTTATCGGATCTAATGAAATCGGTCAATTTATACCCGGTGAGTCAGGAAACGCCAAATCTACTTTTTTCTCATTTTTCTCAAATGGAACACCCTATATATTATGACACCAAACTAAAGCCCTTTGAAAGAGTTTTCCACTGATATAAAGGTTCAAGGGTCAATCTGTCATGGGTGCCAAGAATATGATGACAAAATTGCACAATTCGAGGTTTATTAAAAAATTACGATTAATTTTCAATTGCTTTGTGAATTTTCGCTGAAATCGGCTCTTTTCTGTAAGAAAATTTCGATAATATTTATACTTATACTCGGAGAAAAAAACCGTACATCAGTACAGAAAAACACTTAAGTATAATATAGTCAACGCCTGAAAATTTAATTTTTTTTCTGAAATGCGTGTATAAATTCATGTCATGACAAGACTTTTCTAGCCCGACATAATTTTGCCGCGAAACGATTTATTATTTTAGAACGAAGGTGCTTAATAAAACGTAGCTTTTCGTAGTATTTTTTTCTCAGCTTTAAAGTGGTGTAATTCATTCTTCTAAAGTAAGACCAAAAAATACTTTTATTTTCAGTTCAAGTAAAATTTTTGTTAAGTTTGGGAAGCTGTTGTTCCAAGTACTATCACCGAAAGGATAAATAAAAAAAATTGTAGAGAATTTCATATTGCTTCCAACTTTCAATTTATCGAAATAAATTTAAAAAAATCAAATAGGTACCTGTCATAAAAGTACCAGTCTTATCAATAGTTCACTTTATTGTTGTAAAATTTCGAGTGTTGATATTTTTCTTAGTATAAACGAGCGACTAACAATGAAATTCACCCAACAAGAGTTAACTGATATGATATATTGGTTAGGAGAAGCTGACAGGAATTGCTTATTGGCATCAAGGATTTATGGAATGAAATACCCCGAGAGACGAGCTCCTGATCCCAACTCATTCAAAAACTTGAAAGAAAGATTTGAGGACACTGGTAATGTGTGTTATACCAAAAGAAAATTGAGGAACATGGTTGTAAATAATGAAGAAAACGAATTGACAGTTTTGCTTCATGTGCAAGAGAATCCTCACATAAGTTGTCGTGAAATTGAACAACAAACCGATGTAAGTAAAACTTCTGTAAATCGTATCATCAATAAATACAAATATCACCCCTATCACATTCAATTATACCAAGACCTTTATGGGGAAGATTTTCAAAATCGTATTAATTTCTGCAATATAATGCTAAATAAAATTAACGAAGATGCCCAATTTTTATCAAAGGTTTTATTTACCGATGAAGCTACCTTTCGCAAGTAATGGGACAGTAAATCGCTATAACATGCATTATTATGCGACTGAAAACCCACACTGTGTCAGGCAAGTGGATCACCAAAATCGATGGTCAATTAATGTATGGGGTGGTATAATAGACAACCACGTCATTGGACCGTGGTTTCTTGAGGATGGGGCATTAAATGGCCGAAGATATGACAATTTTTTGCGTTTGAATTTAGAGGGGCTGCTTCAAGATGTAGATGAAGACATCAGAGAGAACATGTGGTTCCAGCACGACGGCACGCCTCACATAACCATCGAATAGTACAAGATTTTTTAACTAATTGGAGAGGGGAACAATGAATTGGTCGTGGAGGACCCATAAGATGGCCGGCACGGTCTCCGGACCTGACTCCTCTGGATTTTTTCCTATGGGGTTATGTAAAGCAGGAGGTCTACAGGGTGAGGCCCACAACCAGGGAGGATATGAAGGAAAGAATCACTGCAACATTTCGCAATGTTTCAATAGCTAAACTAGCCGATGTTCGAAGAACAACTGAAAATCGTTTACGGCTGTGTATCAGGGAGAATGGGAACATTTGTGAACATTTAGTTTAATTTCCAGTGCTTCCACCCAGTTTCTTTCCAAATAAAGCTTTCGTTTCCTCTTTTTCTTGTTTTTCTTTTGTCTGCAGAGAACTATCATGGTGCAGATAAGTTGATATCATTATTTTCAAAATTTTCTTACTGAAAAGAGCCGATTTCAGCGAAAATTCACAAAACAATTGAAAATTGAGCGTAATTTTTTAATAAACCTCGGATTGTGCCATCAAATTCTTGGCACCTATGACAGATAGACCCTTGAACCTTTATATCAGTGGAAAGCTATTTCAAAGGGCTTTCCTTCGGTGTCATAATATATAGTGTTCCATTTGAGAAAAATGAGAAAAAGTAGATTTGGCGTTTCCTGATTCACCGGGTATAAAATAACCGATTTCGTTAGATCCGATAAAAGTCGCGTAAATTTCAGGGTGTTTGACAATTTTTGGCACAACTAGATCTCAAAATGTTCTTCCATTACGTCACAGTAAGCTCACAAAGTTGGCATGTTTTTGGTACAAACTCACCCATATCATGGTACCGACCCATCGCACACCCATCAAGTGGCATATTGTTAGAGTGTCTTTAAAAGGAGAATTCAAATATGTAACAATATAACTAGTGTTCCATTTAAAAAAAAACATAAGTTCATGTCGTCACGCCTAAATGGATCGCCCTGTATATTTAGAAATATTTTTAAACTATGCACCTTTGCGCCCTCTATCACCTCGTTTTTGAAATTTTTTGATATCTCTTATAAGAAAGCCAGGACATTTGGCCGACGCGAGGCTGGGACACCCTGTATAACGAGAACTAACATTGCGGGTTTTTTTTTTTTAATGGCAGCCAGAAATACAGACTGGTTTCCTCAGCCAATCATAGAATTTATATGTACAAATTTTATCTTATCATGAGCCGCATATATATACACACACATACATACACATATATATACACATACAGATATATATATATATATATATATATATATATATATATATATATATATATATATATATATATATATATATATATATATATATATATATATATATATATATATTTATTTTATATATTATTTGAACAGAATTACATGAACATTCTGGGTTATTAATTAAAAATTAAATTATTTACAAGTTAAGACTACCAGAGCCATCTGTCTGCTTATAGCGAACACTAATGATTATAGCACAGGTTCGACCCATTTATTAACATAGACCTGTTCCAAATTTAAAATAATATCTAATACAAATATATGAGCTTACTAAAATAATTAAGACAACAAAATACCAACACGGCGTAACATTTACTTTCCAGTGAGGATTTTCATCAGGATTTTCAGTTAGGCACATCCTTACTAATAAAACGTGATTCGTCGGTCTGTAAAATGTGCTTTAGCACATGTCTATTTAGAGGTAAAGATAAAATAATTTTTTGTCCTTAATGAAGTGCTCACATATTTTTTTTATTTTAGTTCAGTTCGTATTTCACAAAAACCTATAATTAATTGTTTTTATAGCCACCAATTAAAAAACCCAGTTCCAGTTATTACTACGGCGTTATTAATTTATGTGGTTTTGTAATTTTTTTCTGAAGAAAGTATAGCTCACATTTCTTTTATAATAACCTAATTAATTATCAAAATATAATCCCTGATGTCCTGTAATGGGCCTTAATTACGGTCTCCGACCATTAATTCTCCAGGAAAATACTTTTTATTAGCCAGTCTGAACGTGGCATACAATTTTCACATTTCAATGCCTTTTTTTTAACTTTCCAACTCACGTAAACAACTGGAGTTGGAAAATAATTAACCGAGTCCATTAATCACTTTGGTTTGAATCCACTGGTTCTGTTGTCGAAAACAAGTTAAAAACATTTCAACTCTATTGTTGCATACCAACTTGAGATTAGGGGGAAATCGCCACGGATCTTTTAGATGTAAATTTTTAATTATACGTAAAAGTTGACACGGAAATGAATAAATAATACTAACGAGTTTAATACCATATTATATAGATATAAAATAAATGAATCATGTGAATAGAAGCTGGGTTGGATATATAAGAAATGGATTATATAACTCGGGGCCCAGATTAAATATTTTTGCTTGTATACAAAGTGCAGTGGTGGACTTAGCCCCCTAAGGTTTTATTTTGTTCACTCTTAATTAGAAAATAATATACAGGGTGCGCCACTTAAAACTCCCCAGACTCATTACTTTCTAATTTTTTAAGCGACGACCATGTTGGACACATCAAATTGTAGATATTTTTAAAGCCTTCAAACATACATACATGGACATTTAAGAAAAAAAATTTTTTAAAAATTGTTACGAAAAGAAAATTAATTTTCTTGAATATTTATTTACCTCACCCTGTACATAAACTTTGTTAATGTTTTCTTAAAAAGGTTTTAATTAGCTTCAATTTATGTTATTACGTCATATTCGAAATTCTTTTTGGTTTTAGAGAAAAAAGTAGAAAACACTCTTTTCGATTCCCAACTGATTTTTTTTTTTAAATAAATTTGAAAAGAATACTTCTATGCTTTATTTGTAAAACACATATATTAACAATACTTTTTCTGACATATTTGCATAAACTTCCTCACTTTTGAGGAGGTCTGTACTATTTCTCTTAGATTTAATAAATCAACCATCTTTGGTAGTATTAATATTCATTTACATTTTTTAAGTTTGCCATGGAAGTTTTGATATGTCATATTCAAACAAAAGTCAGAGTTGTGTCAATTTGTTTGCAGTTTTTTTTTTTTTTTGGCATTAGGCCATTAGTCATACAGCCAGACACAACATGGTGATATAGAGTTCTACCTATGTCTAACCTATACAAAAAAGAAAGAGAAAAAAAATTGAAGACAGGCGAGGGAAAAAACAAGGACACACGCTTCTCGTCCTGGGGTCTATCAGGACATTGTTTTTATTATAACAAACAGTTTTAGAGGACCACTTGGTATAAAGGTTTAAAGACACAGGAAAACAACAAAGGATACAAAACTAGCCTATGCTGAATAATTTTCAAAGTAACATTTCTGTTTCAACTAAAAAACTGATAATGCAGTCAAACACTGTTTTACTATTGAGACTGAGTAGAGAAAGTATTATTAAACGGAGACTGAATATTGCAATTCATAAGATTGTTATACAATGTGTTGCTAGTTGCTTTGTTTTTCGTGCATTCAAAGAAAATATGATCAAGGTCTCCTTTCGTGTTACATGTTTCACAAATATCAGAGGGCACTACTTTTATTTTGTATAGGTGTGCTGGGTATCGAGCATGACCAAATTTCATACGATTTACTGTTGTAACATATTTTCGTGGAAAATCATAACCATCGTGCCAGAACTTAGTCGGAAGATCAGGATGTATAAGAGTATATCTTGTTTGACTAGAGGAACAGAAATCATACCATAAGTGTTTCCATTTGTTTTTTAAATTCGTTCTTGTAACTGAGAAAGCATCAGTGAGGCATAATTTTGGTTCATACGAAAATCCTGTGTTAATGTTTTCTTTTGCTAAGGCGTCAGCAATTTTATTATTTTTTAAACCTATGTGGGCTTTTACCCAAACAAAATATACTTCTTTTCAAATTATCAATATGTTAAGTAATATTTCTTTAATTTTTAGAATGCATGGATTAGTTTTAATATTGAGGAAAATATTACTTTCTAATGAGGTCAGACCGATAAAGAATCGGATAAAATTATTGAAGTGTCTGCGTTATATAAGTAAATATAATTTAGAGCTTCGTAAATAGCTGTTGCTTCTGCAGAAAAAATAGAAATTCGAGTGGGCAGTTTTGTTTGCAGTTAAATATTAATTCGCCCATCACTCGAGCAACAAATCGTCATTTTGAATTTTGAACAATATTTTTGTAATGCAATTTCCTTTTTGGAACATTTTAATAAAAGCTTGTTTTTAAAAATATTTTTTTTTGTTTCTTGTTGCTGTTTTGTTATGATATGTCTTTTACAAATAAATCATACAATTATTATTTACATTCTTTCAAATTTATTTAAAAAAAAAAAATCAGTTTGGAATCGAAAAGAGTGTTTTTTACTTTTTTCTCTAAAACCAAAAAGAATTTCGAATATGATGTAATAACATAAATTGAAGCTAATTAAAACCTTTATAAGAAAACATTAACACAGCTTATGTACAGTGTGAGGTAGGAAAATATTCAAGGAAATTAATTTTCTTTTCGTAACAATTTTTAAAAGATTTTTTTTTAAATCTTCCTGTATGAACGTTTAAAGGCTTTAAAAATATCTACAATTTGATGTGTCCAACATTATGACGGGACGTCCGGGGTAAGACGTTACGAAACGCAGAGCCGGATTTAACTGTATTGTTCGCTGGTTTACTTTTTCAATGTAAGTTTTTGTGCTTAGTTTAGCTAGAAACAATTTAACAATTGTACAAAAAGTATTAACTTGAATGAAAAGTATTGAATTTAACGTATTGACTACACATACAGCAGTTACAGTATTCAATTTTGCTTAATATAAATTGTTACTACCCAGCAAGAACCGCGAGGAGGTATGAGCATTTGTTGCCAGGAAAGGATGGGTATGGAATACTAATACAGAATAAAGAGATTATTTAAAAAGTAAAAAGAAATATTTAAAAACAAAATAAAAACAAAAAATATACAGGAACAAATTTTTTTCTCAATAAAAATAGATTCTAATAGTAAAGTTATTACTATAATAAAAACAGAAAGACATATTTTTGTCAAAGTGAAAAAAAATAATAACATTGATAAATAATAACATCCTGAAAAAGAATGTTTCTCAAGCACTGAACATCGAAAGCACAAAAAACGGAATTAAATAATGCAGTTGATATCACAATATTCACTTCTTTACTTCACATCACTTCACTTTACCTCACCTCACATTGCTTCTTCGTCTGAATCCTGGCCATTCTCACCCTCTTCTTCATTTTGAGATGAACTACTATCTTCGTTCAAATTTATAATATATTTATAATATTTCCACTATTTATATGAAATTTGTCAATTTTTAAATAAACATCCTCAATTGTAATTACTTTCCTAATTCTTTTTTCCCAATCTTCCTTGTTAATTTTCGACACTTCATTTTGAATTAACTGAAAAATATTTCCTATTCTGACATTTTTCTTCAATTTATACCAAATTAATTCAATTGGGTTGAAAATACAGAAATATGGCCATAATCAGACCGATTCTGTTTGAAATTAGCAAGGATGATTATTGCTATCTTAACCATTTATTGCCAAGAAACAAGATTGTTAAATATTCGTATTCTGGTCTGCAGATTTTAACAAATATAAATGTCATCTTAACAAGATTTTGTTAAAACAATTGTTAAGCTAGCAACCACATTTTAATAATACTCTAAATATTTAACAAGACTTCTTATATGCGAAAAAGTGTAAAAAAATGAATCCAGTAGAAGCAAATTTTCATTTAAATTTTATCCAAGCATTGGAAAATGCACAAAATCAGTAAGTATAAAAGTTTTCATTTTTAATAATGTAATAGAATAGGAATAAGTATGTAAAATAAACCCCATGATATCAAAATTAGTTACCTGCTTACCTACTAAAACAAGTCAACAGAATTATTATTAAAAACCTTCAAAATATTACATAGCACAGCAGTCTTAATTATAAAATTTTAGGAGAAGGAGAAGGTTAGGTTATCGTCATATAAGGGATGCTAGCAATCCCTTCGAAATGGCTGACCGAAAGTTTGTAAAATTATTTCGTCTAAATAAAGAAGCAGCACGAGATTTAATTGAAGAAATTCAAGATTTCATAGAAGAGCCGCAAAGAAGGGATACAGTTCCTCTACATTTACAGGTATATAAAAAGTACAATATTTTTTTTTTTACTAAATAAGTGTTCCTTAGGTGTTTATTTGTCTAAATTTTTTGGGACATGGAGGGTATCAGACTACGGTTGGTCAGGAGTTAAATCTAGCTGTAAGTCAGCCCGTAGTAAGTCGTATACTGAAAAATATTTGTAATATATTAACCATTCACTTACTGCCAAGGCATGTTAGATTTCCTACAACAGATGAGCATGTTAGGAGGGTTAAAGATAGGTAAAAATATTTGATGTAAATTGAAATTGGTGTAATTTTTATATTAAAACGTTTTAGGTTCACAGAAAAATTTAATTTTCCAAATGTCATTGGAGTTATAGATGGTACACACGTGGCCATTGTAACACCAACAATTGATGACCCAAATTACCCAGCAGTAGCTTATTTAAATAGAAAAGGGTACTACAGTATTAACGTTCAGGCGGTATGTCTTACAATTGTAAATTTTTATTATTTTTAATACTTTGCATTGGTTTTAGACTTTTGATGCTGACATGATTTTGTTAAATGTAAACGCAAGATATCCAGGTGCAACGCATGACTCAGCCATCTGGGAAGTGTCAACAATTAATAGACATCTCAAAAGAAGATATCTAGAAGGGCAAAGAAACACATGGCTGTTAGGGGACTCTGGATATCCCCTACAACCGTGGTTGATGACTCCCATTACTGATGCTGCCCCAAATAGCCCTGAAGCACATTACACAAAATGTCATGTTCGTGCAAGAAATGTTGGAGAGCGAGGTAATGGGACGTGGAAAGAGAGATTTAGATGTCTTAAAAAAGACAGAGTCTTACATTATAAACATGCAGCAGCAGGCAGAATTATTTACTCCTGCGCTGTGTTGCACAACATATGTAGATTTTATAATGTACCTGATCCTGAAGATAGCAGTGACGAAGAAGATGATGGAAATGACAATAATGATGACGAAAGAAATGCAGGTAACAATTTTTATAAAATTTATTTGTGTATCATCATTTCTAGAAATAGATATGTTAAATTTGTAATGAAATTTTAACATGCCTAAAAAGTGCATTCAAAAATAATACTTAACAGAAAAGAAAACATAATTAAATCAGTTATTTTTACATGTTGCACATCATATGCAAAGAATTTAAGTTATTTTCGGTACCTAATTTAAATGATTATTAGGTGATGTAAACATTTTAGAAGAAGGAAGGCTGGTGAGAAGAAGATTGGTAGAAATTCTTTGGAATAGGGCAGAAAACAGGATCGGCTAGTAATACATTGTATAAAAAAACAATTTTTTATTTTATAAAATATATTTATTTAAATAAACAGTTCTTTTTACCAATAACAGGTGTCTAATTCAGTCTCATATTTTCAGGGCCATAAAAAAATGTAAACAAATCCGTATTTTTAATTACCTATTAAATAGTACAACCTAAAATCATTCAAACACAAACTCTGGCTTGGTATTGATCGCTATGAAGAAGCGTAGACTAATAGTAAAAATGGTAAACAAAATAAAAGTAACAAAGAAAAGTTAAATATTTTCATAACTATAAAAAACATCTTGGGTAAATAAACAACACAAACAATATACACACAAAAATAAATAAAATTTTGCTGTATACAAAAACATAGTTTTAAATAGTTGCATCAGTTTTTGCACAAACAGCTTTTGCCACTTCCAACAATGCTTCAGCTAATTTGGAGATGCTTTTTGCCATTGGAATTAAGGCACCTGCCATCTCTTTGTTTCCTTCATTATACATTTCTGCTGATCTCTCTAACTGTGACGTAACAGTAGTATTTTTATTTCTCAGTTTCTTTGTAATAGGTGTAGCTAAAAATAATACATTACGAGGATATTAAACATACCCCAATGTAATATACAACTTATGCAGCATTTTTTACAAACAACTTGTACATACCTGGTTTATTACTGCCACGATCTTGAAGTCTACCTGATGAAATCGAAGGACCTACGCTACTCTCAACAACAGGTTGATCTAAAACCTCAAATTCTGTGGGCTCATTTATTAGGTCAATTTCAATAGTTGAAACTTCTATATCCCTTTCGAATATAGATTCGGCATCAGGATCTATCTCTTCGGGTAATTCATTGCATCCAATAATCGATACCCATCCACACACATTCATTAATCTTGTTTCTATTTCATTTAACTGTTCAGTTGAATATGACCCGCCACCTGTTTTCACCAAGTGTTCTTTAGCTAATCTGGCCTTCTTTCTTGTTTTTGATTTCCATTCAGAGAAAAACTAAAACATTTCTCATATGTAAAAGTTCATATAAAATTGTGTAAATATACCTACAGTTTTCCACTGTTTGGCATCTTTTCGAGCTCCATTTGGAATGTTATTTAGAATTTCAGACAATTCCGACCATTTTTCTTCGAGTTCCTTTGCTTGAAGTGGATGGCACTTTCCACTTAGCAAAATTTTATGAACTTCTATAAAATCCACAATTGCAGCCATCTGCTCTTGACTAGTTCTCTTCCCTCTTCTCTTTGCCTCGGCCATATTTCTTTAATTGTTATTTTGAAGTAGTTATCAATCGAATAAAATATTAAAAATATTAGCAACCTACGTACCTAAATATAACCTAAAACAACAAAATTGCCTATCTTCTTCTTCCTCTTTACATAGCTTTTTGTTCATTTTGGTCTAAATAGGTCTAGAAATCAAAAACGCATGCGTGGAATCGAATGGAAATAAATAAGTTAGCAAGGTTGTTAAGCTGAAAGTTTTAGCAATCTTTGCCGAACAGAATTGAATTTTAAGGATACAAATTGCTACCACTTTGGCTCATAACAATATTGTTATCATAGCAATATTTTAACAATTTTAAACAGAATTGATCTGAATATCAACACTTTGTGGCCATATTTCTCCGCTACATTTTCTCTAATATACTTCTCATAATTTTTCATTTGCAGGGCTTTCTTATAATTGTCCTCATAACAGAAATCATGTTCCATTATAAAAATTTGAAACTCCAGCTTAGTAGAACTCTTGTTAGGAATTTTATACAGTTGTCTCGAATGGTACTTCGCTTTGTCAAGAACAATAATGCTATTCGGTTTTAATTTTGGAATTAGTATTTTCAAACCATTTCTCAAATGTTCTTGTTCTAATCCACGTTACAGTCTTCCATGTTTTTTCCGCACAGTTTCAATGCATTATCAACCCATCCATCAACTGATCCAAAGTGTAATATAATCTACTGATTCCCTTAATTAGGGGGCAATGAGATTGGTTGACATTTCCTAGATTCATTAGTTCATCCTTTTTTTACGGTGTCATGAGTATCGTACCAAGTTTCATCTAGATAATAAATTGGTCTATTTTCCCTTCTGAGTTCTTTTATCTCTTCTAGATATGAATTTCGCCAATTCACTATTCGTCTCCTTTCCATAATCGTCATGCGTTTATTAATAGTGGGGTATTAATGGGGGGAGTGTCACAGAATTCCCACTATGTTTCATAGATCTGCAGGTGGTGGAGGTATTATTTAATAGCCCCACTATTAAATAATACCTTGTTATAGATGTCTTGATTATCATAGTCAGATTACTTAACTCGGATCCACTGTATAAAAAATATGCGTGTGTACTGCATCTATCCTCTATTTTGAATGACCTATCGATGAAAGTTCTATGACATCTTCAGATACCTCCCACACACTGTTAAATCACATTAGGTGGGGAGTGGGTGGTCCTCCCCTCTCCCCTCTTAATACCACTGAGAGTTCCATGACATCTCCCACCACTCCCAAATACCTCCCACCCATCGATTGTGAAGTGGGGAGTGGGCGGGGCTTAAGGGAGCAAGTTTGGAGTGATTAAATGGAGTGGTGGGGGATCACAGAATTCTCATTGGCTCCCCACTGACAGCGGATTACATTTAATATTCAATCCACGCACACCAAACAGTCAATTTCCATTGATTGTATCTTAGAACGTGTTCCTTATCCTTGCGTTCGAGGATTAGAAAATCCATTGTTTCAGCATGATAATCCCCGAACCCTAATGTAGAAGCATCTGAAGTTGATGTGATTCCTTATGCAGCTAGGTCACCCGACCTTTCTCCAACAGATCGTTTATCTCTTGAATTTACAGCAACTTCGGCATGAGGACGAAGAAGCCTGGACTGGCATGTCACATGAAACAATAGACCATTTAATCGAAACATATTAGGCAAAGTTAACTAGTGCATGAACTTACTTATTACAACTATTAATTTGTCCAATGTTATTGTTGCTGTAAGTTCATGAAATTGTATAAATATAAATATTTTGAATAGGTATAACTTGTGAGTTAATTTTTCCAATATATTAACAACTTAATGATATACAAGCGCTGCCTCACCAATCGCTCAACTATTAATTTCTAGTCACTTATTATACGCCTACTATTGAATTTGGTATAATCCAATAAGTAATAAAGAAATATTTAATAAAGTTTCCTGGACATACATTTCTACATTTAATAAAATCCTTAGAAAGTAGTCCTAAATATTTATGAGTGGGATGTAACTTTCATATGCTCGAAATGCTTGTACTAAAGAAATTCGGTTCTGTGTTTGATATCTGCGTTTGGCTCCTCGCCAGGAGAGAACTTATAGCGAAGTTACAAATCAGTGCTGTAGTCAATAAAAATTTTACCAACTTAATGGGTGCATTAGTTGCAAAAATTATATTTATTTTTTTTTTTTAATTAGTGAAAGATTTAATAAAATTTGACAGCGAGTGACGATATTTATTAATTTTTTTTGTGAAAAGTTTGGCAACATTAAATTTTATAAAAATTTAGTACTTTTGTTCATGACCCTGTATAACTTGGAATTAATGTAGATTCCCTTTTCGTTCTTAATCAATTTCGTTGTAATTAACAAATTTTCAGTCGTTAACAGAGGCGATGTTTGTATTTCCTTTAGAGCTGTGGAAAGTAGATTTTAAGACGTTTTCTTAGAACCACGACCTCTAAATGCCACGTTTGCTTTCTTTAGTATCACAAAGCCTGACACTTGGAATAAATAGCGCACTTAAGACAAAACGTTTGTGAGTGGATAGCTGTCGATTAAGAAGATTGAAATTACTTTCTCACAAATGAAAATCCTCACTACGTAAAAATATTAGGACATTCAGTTTAATAGGGTGCCATCAACGGAAATACCATGCTCTTCTCTCTCTTTATAAACACGTAAACTACTGTATAATAAGGGTAAGTGAATTCATACACAGGACGAATGCAGAAGAAATTAAATACTCTCTTTTTGTTAGGTAATTACGTCCTTAAGGAGAATATGACTAAAAGCATCTATAACTCATTTTTTAGAAAGTGCGAGGTTAAATTTCGGGCTGTTTTTTTTTTTATTGGTTAAACTAAGTCTGGCATTTATCTGAGGGGGACATAAATACAATGATATACATAATTCACAACCTGATCGATCGATTTTCTTCATTTTAATTTTTGATTCTACCCTCTATCTCAATTGGTGTAGAAGATAATAATAATTTCTTGTAAGTTACCATGTCGATCGGATAACCATAAGTTAAAAATAAATCCGTATTGATAATTGATATTGAGAAAATTTATTCTGAAACTTTGGAATAAAGTCAAGTATTCTATAATAATTGTTAATTTATTAGTCAATAAGTACTAATTAAAATAATAGAAAGAGAAATAGTCATCCGTATTTATTAATTTATTGTTAGCAGAGTTGGTTTTCTTTTTTAAATAGCTAATGAACTCTATGAATCAGTATGAACTATCAAGGATGATTCTACTTTAAGCGTCATTAATACTAACCTCTCCGTTGCGACTTGTTTCATTGCATTCTAGAACATCTACTTAAAAGGCCCGCTTGCACCAGTGACACTTATATGCAAAGTGATACTTATAAGTGCAAAGTAACGCTTTTTTCATTGCACCCAACTGTCAAAGTTACTTATTTGGTGGTACTTTACTTAAGAGGGCTAATCGAACCAGTGTTTGTAAGGTAATTTTTTAAAATTTATTTCTTCCAAACGGTTTGGTCAAATTATACCCAATTTGGAGGATCAGTAGTTGAAAATTATTCAGCGGCGCATGTATAAAAACTTTCTAGAGAGTGACACAGTTATCCGAAGCTTTTTCCCGACTAGGCTTACGTTTCACTTAAGTAATCATTATTTAACCTAGCGTCATGTTGACGTATCAGTCGATTAGTTGATACCATAGGTACTAGAGTTTTTTTAAATATGGACTTTTTTGATGATAATGACTTGCTAAATGATGATGTAGAAGTTATTGAAATAGTTGTAGTGGGAATTCCACGCAGAATTTATGTTAGAGAAGATCATTTTCGCCAGATAGATTTATAGTAAAGCCCGCTTATTACGAACCCGCTTATAACGAACTTTTGGATAAAATGAACCTTATTTGGTAGTTTGCATTTTGGATAAAACATTTGGATAAAACGTTTGGATAAAACAAGGACAGTATTTTGACATATTTCTCAGGTTAGAAACTGTTCAGAAATAGTATTACAAAAATCATACATCGTTGTCAGTTTGTAAGGTAAACTTCTTAAAGTCGCAACAAATATGGATAGGTGCAAGTAAAACGATCCTTAAGTTAAACTTTATTCAAAGTGCAGCTTTGTTAAACAACTGTATTAAGTGACATTGGTGCAAGCGGGCCTTTTGTGTATATTATGCCGCGCACCTCTTTCCAGCTTTAATCAGTTCTAAGGATTCACATTTAATAATCCATATGCAAATTATGTTTCACGCATACGCAATGATCTTCCATTAGCGTCGAGTGCGCAGATCCTGCCGTAATAGCATTCTACTGCACATCTAAAATACCCTACTTGTGTATAGTTAAACTGCATGCCACGACACGAACTGCGCAACTCCATCTCTAGTAGTTAGCTCAAAAACCCACTGCGTTACTAGCCACATAAACTAGTCACAGCTCTTTACAAAGAATTGACCTTCCTTTGCCGCGCATCTCTTTCCAGCTTTAATCAGTTGTAAGAATTCATATTTAATAATACTAATGCAAATTTTGTTTCGCGCATGCATATTGAGCTTTCAATACCGTTGAGTGCGCAGATCTCGCAGTAATAGCTTTCTACTGCGCATCGAAAATGCCCCACTTGTGTACAGTTCAACTGCATGTCACGCCACGAACTGCGCAACTCCATCTCTAATAATTATCTCAAAAGCCCACTGCGCTACTAGCCACATTAACTAGCCACATTTCTTTACAAAGAATCGACTTCTCTTTGCCACACATCCCTTTCCAGGTTTAATAAGCCGTTGCCGACCTAACATCCCCGCTTATGGTGGCGACGAGATAATTGTTAGGTCTGGCGAAGCGGGGCCAGTCCGGACTTAGAACTAGAAACATTAAAATAATACAATATCTAAAAAATGAAAACATTTTAAATTTTATAATAACATTTGAACAATAGCAATCAACGACGCATGCAGAAGCATGCGTCACAAATGTGATACTTTAAAACAATGCAAAAAATAAAACGTACACTGTAAAAGATTTGTGTATATACAGTTAGAATTATGATAATACTATTACGAGCCAAACTGCAAAGTAAAAAGCTCGCGTCTAAACAATACATCTGGGAAGGTAGAATTTTTAATTCCGCTTATTTTTCGGTATATTAATGATATTTTTTGTATATTATAATCTGCCGCAATTTACTGATGGTTAGTTTATAATTTTGAATAAATTTTGGAGGGAATTTTGATAACAGAAAACGAACAAAAGAATAAGAGAACGGTGAGAAAAATTTTTAAATTTTGGTGCTCTTTTTATGTGGATGTGTCCTCCCATTTTGTGGGAGGAGTGTGATTTAGATATGTTGTCTGAAAATTGGTAACGTTTGGTACAGTAATTTGTGTTTCATTCAAAATAGTGCGTTATACTCCCTTATTTGTGTAATGTTGGCTGTTTGTGGACAATCGGAGAGTTTAAATTCGTAAAATTTTTTGTAAGGTGTTTATATATATAATCCATTATGAGTACAATGTCGTTGCAAAGTTGTAATATTTTTCTCTCCACTGCCATTTGCAACTTTAGTGTCAATAAATAGGTAGATGTGTGGTAATATTATATTCTTCTATATTTACTTTTCTGAGATAAATCTATATTGATAGCTTTCGATGTGTAGTTTCAGTGGATCAGATACTTTCTGTAAAAATGTTGTATACAGTAATTGTCGTTTTTATGTTTTGGGTATGTTAATTGAGGACCATTCAGCACTCATCGCGTACTCGAGAGTTCCACATTGAAAGCTTTAATTTAAATTGTTGCATATTCATTTCCATACTTATACACCTCGTTGCTAATTTCGTCCACGACTGGTGTCTTGTTGCTTTTTAGTTTATTCTAAGTTGCTAACTTCAGCGGAAAAATGTCACTGGTGAGTTCTACATGAAAAGCATTAATATGAATCGTTGATGTAATTTTTTCACTTTCATACTTATACACCTTGGTTCTAATTTCACCTGCTCCTTGTTCTTTGTTGTTTTCTAATTTATTTGTAGCTGCTAATTTCCAGGACATAGATTGTTTTCAAGATAAAAATATTCCATCAGGCAATGTAAAAGTATGTACACCATCACAACATTTGACACATGAAAATTCTAGCATTGTTTGCTGGCAAGTCCAACAACGGCGCATAAATGCATTAATGTGGAATAGTAGGAAGTTAATTAATTGGGCTTTAGTTTTGAAGGTGCAAAATACAATTTTCCGATACGACATTGGCATTTTACTAGAAATGTGCCTTATAACAAAGTAAATTTAAAGCAGGCACAGTACAATCACTCAATTCATACATAGAATAGACGCAGAGTTTAAAGTAAATATGCACCCAAAACAAGGGCCTTTATTCGCTGAATTTAACCTCTTCTGCTTTTTGTTTATAAAACATATTAACAATACTACTAAATCTAATATACAGGGTGGTCCGAAGTTTTACCTGATAAACTTCGACACGTGATACAGGGACTTAAAATAAGCCGAAAAGTTCCTATAAACTTACATCCTTAGGGGATTGCTAACAAAGATACAGGATGTTAAAGTTTTGTGAAAAACAAACAATGTTTTTAATAACTCTAAAATTACGAAAGCTATCGACTTGAAGTTTTAGGGGCGATGATGATTTTTAAGTCTCTATTGTTTCATAAAATCTTATCTTTGTACTGCCTCCAGTGGCGCCGCCAGAGGGTGGGGGAGATGAATTTTTTCGCCGAAACTATGTTACGCCACTGTTTTGTGCAGTTGATTTTGAGATTGTTCGAATCAGTGTTCAATTTGGAAGAAAGAAGGTATCTTTTAATTTTTTCGTACAACACTTACTTTTCGAGTAAAATAGTAAAAAGCATTTTCATGACTAAAGTTTATCATTTATTTCATAAATTACAGAATTTATGTAAAAACTAAGAACATAAATAAAACTCATTACCAAACAGTGAAACACAGGAAATTAAAGAACTTGCTCAAATTGGAGCCCATTCACTTCAATACATTTGTGACACCTCTGAATTGTGGAATTGACAGCGGCGGATACTTGATGATGATTTTCCCTCATCTCGTTGCAAGCTTGTTGGATACGCTCAAGAAGCTGATCTCGCGTTGTCACCGGTGTAGCATAAACTTTTTCTTTTAAATAACCCCACATATAAAAGTCTAAAGGCGTGAAGTCAGGTGATCTTGGTGGCCAGGCCACCGGACCTCTTACAATATTCTCCTGGGCGTTATAATTGTTTCCCACACCACCTATCCATCTCTCAGGATAATTAGCGTCCAACCATTCGCGCACCACCCGTCCAAAATGCGCCGGTGCTCCATCCAACTGTATCCAACTTTCATTTCGTACATCAAGGGGAACATCTCCCATTATTTCGAGAAGGTCATGAGTGAGGAAATCCCGAAACAATTCTGCATTTAGCCTAGGCGGCAAGAAGTGTTGGCCACAAATGTTGTTGCCAATAACACCCAACCAAACATTTACACTAAATTCATTTTGAAATGATCGAAGGCGGGTTTGGTGAGGATTTGCGTGTGCCCAAACATGCATATTATGGTGATTCACTACTCCAGCTCTGGTAAACGTCGCCTCATCGGTCCATAATATTTTTCTTAAGAATTCGGGATTCCCTCTTACAGAGTTAATTAGCCAACGACAAAAATTTAAACGCTTCTCTGTATCACCGGGATGTAAATTTTGTACGGGATATAAATGATAAGCTTTTCTGTGGTCTCGATGTAATACTCGTAGCACTTTAGACTTGGATGTTCCTAATTGTTGTGCTGCCCTGCAAGAACTTAAACTTGGATTTTCGCCAAAAGCTCTAAGAATTCTTCCGTTTCCATTTCTTCTAATATTTCTTCGATCTTCATTTCTATTTTGTCGGTTATCTCGCAATCCCCTTTCGCAAAAATTGCGATGGGTGTCTGTAAAAACTTGAACATTTGGTCGTCTCCTATTTGGATACCTCCTTCGGTATTCTCGAACTGCCTGTTGAGCATTGCTATCACAAAGCCCATAAATAAAATGAATATCAGCATACTCTTCATTGCTGAACAATCTTGGCATCTTGTAGCTTGGTACACAACACTAACACTAGTTTTGACAGGTCAAACATTGACTGAAAACACTGTTTCATTGTTTACCAAAGGCAACTAGGATTATTAATTTTATCATTAATGTAGGAAAGGTTTTACTGTTTTAGTAGAGAAAGCAGAAATAGCCGTTTTACTCGAAAAGTAAGCGTTGTACGAAAAAACTAAAAGATACCTTCTTTCTTCCAAATTGAACACTGAATCGAACAATCTCAAAATCAACTGCACAAAACAGTGGCGTAACATAGTTTCGGCGAAAAATTCATCTCCTCCACCCTCTGGCGGCGCCACTGGAGGCAGTACAAAGATAAGATTTTATGAAATAATAGAGACTTAAAAATCATCACCGCCCCTAAAACTTCAAATCGATAGCTTTCGTAATTTTAGAGTTATTAAAAAAAATTGTTTGTTTCTCACAAAACTTTAACATCCTGTATCTTTGTTAGCAATCCCCTAAGGATGTAAGTTGATAGGAACTTTTCGGCTTATTTTGTGTCCCTCTATCACGTGTCGAAGTTTGTTAGGTAAACTTCGGACCACCCTGTATAAAACAGTTGAAAGAAATAACTAGTCACAAGTTTATACAACTCCTTGTATCGCTAAGGTAATCTTATAGAGATTAGTTAATTTCTGCTTCTGAAAAAATCCTAGCCTCTGGGCCGGATATCGACCCTAGGAAATGGGGTGAGAGGCAAGTTCATTATCATTCGACCACGGCATTATGTAATGTTTAATTTAGATTACTCTATGCTCTTCCTGAAAAATTAATGTGAATTATGTAATAAGCGAAGTATAGTTTTTATGTTTCCATTATATTGAGTCCTCCCTCAAAACTGTATTATACCGCTGTATTAATGTATACAAATACATTACAAATCGAACAAAGTACTTAAAACTATGTTTCTTTACGAACTCTCTAAC
The DNA here is from genome assembly GCA_029963845.1 of Rhamnusium bicolor. Lineage (NCBI taxonomy): Eukaryota > Metazoa > Arthropoda > Insecta > Coleoptera > Cerambycidae > Rhamnusium > Rhamnusium bicolor. Next base: position 611,357 of record JANEYF010002575.1, on the reverse strand, counting down.
TCCGCCATTGTAACAGAGACCGGATTTATATTGATAATATGCGATGCCAGCGAAGCCAATGCAATTCGGGTCCTCGGCTAGGATTTTAGAAGTGCAACTTGCAGACAAACATTTCGGGTAACTTTATAGCTTTAGAACAGATGCTTTGATTTTAATCTCAACTTAACTGTTTCACAACATGTTACATTTATTGCTCTTCGTGATACATTACGCGAGACTCAGACAGTTTGCTGAGGGAACATAGAAATAAACCTTAATCGAAAAAATAACTTAACGGCAATACGTTCATATAAATACCATGGATTTAAGAAAAACAAATAAAGTGTATTCATTCTGTTTTTGGAAAACAAAGTCCATGAAATTCAAAATAGAAAATTTGTGCAGTAATAAATTTAAACAAAAAAAATTATAATATAGCTAAAAATATTCTAATCAACAATAACTATCCAGATAGGTTAATTATTAAAACATTTTTTCTCATAAAACAGGTCGAGATTTACAAATTTGACAATGAATAATAACAAAAAATTCGACAAAATACCGTTTGTTAATGGTTTATTACAAAATTTAAAAAGGAGTTTGGAAAACGAAAATAATATTAAAGTAACTTTTTACAATGAAATATCAATAGGTCCTCTGTTCAATAAAAATAAAGATAAAATTCCACTTGAATTAAAAAGTAGTGTTGTATATCAAATTCCGTGTGATGTGGTAAACAATATATTGGCCAAACTAAACAATGGTTAAGTTCGAGAATAAAAAACCATAATTACGATATTAACGTCAACAGCTCTATCTAACCATAGAATAGAACAAAACTGTGAATTTAACACTGAAGGAACAAGAATATTAGATACTGAACAGAATTTACACAAGAGACTTTTACTAGAAATGATGTATATAAATTGTAACAAAAATTGTATTACTGTAAGAACAAATGTAGATTATTTAAGTACAATTTATAAATCATTATTAAATAAGTTTAATTTTTAAATAAAGTCAGGTTAGAAATTTGACGTACTCATCGTCTTCTAATTTGTATGGTAATGCCATTCATTAATAGAGGAAGAAGAATATGAATAACCTCAACCTAACTATGCTCTAATATTAAATATGAGTTAGGATAAAAATGAATGCCACAAAATTATCAAAAAGAAGAAGAATTTAACTTATATGAAAATAGTAATTGTTCACGTATGTAAAATCAAATTTGTTGTAATTATTTCATTGTTATTTTTTAATATTGTATGTGTCAATTATTGTTGTTTTGACTTTAAATGTATATGTTTGTTATTTATTTGACTAATCTAATTAAAATTGGAAATAATAGGTTTTATTATTAGATTGGTAAATGTTTTTTAGTTTCCTGTAAATCCGTTGGTTACAATATTAGTAAATTACAGATTCTGAGGAAGGCAGATTATACTGCAGAAACCGACCAATCTAAATAAAGAACTTTAATTTTATTTGTCCTACTACCCACTAATAGTTTCATAAAACAAAAACTATTGCTAATATTGACGTTCTCTGTCTTCTATACACAGATGACCGAAAATTATACAAAACGATGAACACACTAAATGATAGCTTAATTCCGCAAGCGATGCTTAGTAAAATGCATACATAGTGTGTTGCTAACAACTTATTGTGTTAGCATGTTAGCAAATGTTGTGTGACGTATTCTTGGAAAGTAAATAACATCATTTTAACACGCTTTTATTAGCTTCACCTGTATGTTTGCTTGCTTGCTTGCTTGCTTGTTTGTTTGTAACCGACTCTTTGGACTCGATTTTGACCCACTTTAAACGGACAGATTTAATTGAAACTTTGTACACTTACGAAGAACCGGTAACAATACAATAATTTGATAAGTTTATATCATTATCCTGATCAGGATCGCCAGTCCTTTCCTCACGTATCCTCTGCTTGAGAGAAAGAGGCTTAATATGTAACTATATTCCGTGATTTACAGTTGGGTCGTTGGCAGAGCGGGCAAGTCTTAGTCGATGCGAAATGACGGACTCCTCGGGCGTGAGTTCAAATCCCATGGCTGAAATAAAAAAAATATTTTTTTTTCAGAAATATCTGTTGGATCGTAATATGTTATAATAATCAGCATCAATAAGCAATATAAATATAGTTTAAAAAAACTACAAAACACGCTTTCATAGCACATCAAACTAAAAAAGTGAAAAATAAATATAGTTTAAAAAAACTAAAAAACACGCTTTTGAAGCACATCAAACTAAAAAGTGAAAAATAATTATTAATATAAACTGAAAACAATAATGACCGCAAAATACTAGTATTATTGTGAAAAAAGCGTGGGGCGCTTTGTGCCATATTTTTCGTACATCGAGCAATCCACGCTTTTTTTCACAATAATACTAGTATTTTTCGTTCATTATTGTTTTCAGTTTATATTAATAATTATTTTTCACTTTTTAGTTTGATGTGCTTTAAAAGCGTGTTTTTTAGTTTTTTTAAACTATATTTATTTTTAATTATACTCTAGATAACTCTACTGTAACTGGATATAAATCAATTCGTGACCTTGGTGTTACTTTTGATACAAAGCTTAGTTTTAATAGGCACATACATAATATTACAAATGATTGTTTCCAAAGTTTCATTCATAGTTCTCATGATTTTAAATCTTATATCAGATCTACACTTGAGTATGCTTCTGTTATTTGGTGTCCATATTATTATACTCATATTAATAACTTAGAATAAATTCAAAGTCATTTTCTTAAATATCTTTATTTTAAATTGGTGCAGTCTATCCAGCTATAAATGACAATCTCCTTAATAGATTTTCAGTACCTAACTTCTCTTGAAGCTCGTAAAAATATATCTGAACTTGTATTTTTTTTAAATTAATTAGGTAAAGGTCTATTTGATTGTAATGAAATTTTACAAGAGCTTAGTTTCATGTTCCCAGATCGAAATATAGACAAGACCGTATGCCTCGAACAAATGTTCAAAAATACTCTCCTCTATTTAAAATATGCAGTAACTGTAATAATGTTAGCAGCCTTATTTATATCTTTAACTGCAGTATAAGTAAAAATTTAATTTATAAGTTTTATAATAATTATAGTTTTATCATTGAAATTGTATTTTCTATTATTCCTTCATTTTTTCAGATCTTGTTTATTAGGTTTTTCTCTTTGTGTTAAATGTATTTTGTAATTCCTACGATGTAAGTGGAATCTGGATCTCTTAAATAGTGTATAATAATAAATAGATATGCATATGTCGGTGTGTATGTATGATTATGGACACATGGAATTTTCCTGTATAATTTTTAATCTATCATTTTTTATATAGACCTTTAACCTTACCCAAGTAACATTTTACCGACTACCGACTACTTTTTTTACTAATTATAAGGTCAGAATTATTACAAATAATAGTCAAGTAGCGTCTTAAATTTTATAGTTATGATACAACGTCGGAGCAACGTAGCTTGAACCTCGCAAACCTACTATTTACATCTAGCACATTTACCAACGTTGGTTTGATGTCAGAAATCTACTTAATACGTTGAGTGTGTTTTTAGATTATTATCCAACGTTGATTAGACGTTGATAACTCATTAAATAGATTTAGGTAATTTTTGGGTAACATTCCAACGTTGGTTAGACGTTGCTGACTGACGTAGTCGTCTAGCAACGTCGGCTGAACGTTATTGTTAGGCTTTTGGGCCTTGGTCTAACATAACCTCAAAATTAATGTCGATAATTCAGGTATTGGTAGATATTTAGTACAGATTTATACACCAACTGCAACAGACGGTCGATATTATCACGATTGTTTGGAATGAACGTTAGTGTTAGTGCAGATTTCTGCACCAAAGCCTACTAAAAGTTGGTGCAGGTAAAATTATTTAACCGTGACGTCGCTGTTAGTAAAAATAGTTGCATTTATTCCCGCCTTCGCCATATTTTCTGGTTCCACAGTAGGAAATAATAGGCAGCCATGTTGATTATGTGTACAATTATTTTAAATACACAAAATTTGCTTCTTTTTTCAAATAAAGTAAGCAAAAAAGTTTTTTATTTAGTCTTAAAATTATTTAAACAATATTTCAGTTGCGCTTTCTTTGGAAAGGGAAAAAAATTTTTTGAAAGTAAAAAAATAAAAATAGTACTTTCGTTCTTAAAATAAACATTATTCTTATGGGTTCACTATATTTTTCGACCTACTTTATATACATGTATCAATAAAATTTCTTTCGTTTCAGTTTTTACCCCACCAGATTTATTAAAATTTTATTCGAAGTATTTTGTATATAATACCTACTCAATGATAAACACGCCTTATACATTTTATATAAATAGATAGGTACGACAAATAGAATAATATACAAAATTGCTTAGTTTCACTATCTACATCCGACTTTTGTAGGTCAGATTAAGGGCAAATTTTAAATAAGGTTGGTAATAGCCTGACAACCAATTTAAGCCGACGTAAAATTTTGTGAAAATTTGGTCGGTAATCACAACGACTAAAGTCGGTCCTCTACGTCGAATCGACCCATATTTTATTGACCAAATTAGTACAAATATGGGTCAGTACGACGTTTTGTGTACGTCGCACACCGACTTTTAGTTGGGAACAGCAACGTCGGTTCGTCGTCAGAATGTTGCTTGGGTAGTTTCATTTCACCAAATTAAATGTAAAAAAGAGCTAGATGAATATACTAACTAAGATCTTTGCATTAGATACTGTATACGTTAGATACTTGCATATTTTGATTACTTGAATATTATATTATGTTTCATTTGGATACACTGTATACATAAAAAATGACGAATGAGTGGGAGATTTTTTACAATTAGATTAAACATTTGTCCTACTCTGCTACTGTTTGAAAGATTATGTGAATTTCATAGATATTTAAAACTAAATACATTTAATATATTATTACCCATAATTTCCTAATCCTTTGTTTTATGTTTTCAGAATGCGGGAGTATGTCGAAGAGAACGAAAAGAACGACCCATTAATCCATGCGCCGGACAAGAAAAACAACCCTTGGGCCGAGAAAGGCAAATGTGTTATTATGTAGAATTATCTGCAGTTGTTTCTTAGTTTCATCATAATTATTTTTCCATTGCTGATTCTTATTTGTCTTCATTTCAACAGTTTGTTGTTAGATGGTATTACAACAGTCTACACCTTTGAATTATCCAAAATCTACCCTTCGGACCTGTAGATGTCGCCACTCTGGAAGCCCCCGTATAACTGTCGCACTTCAGACAGAACAAATAAATTGTTAAATACATTGTTATGTAGTTTAATACTCATGTATTGTGCATGTCTATTATTAATGTAAAATTATTATTTGTATGAAGTAACAATCATAAACAATTTTAAATATTATATATAATATATATTGTAACAATTTTAATATATTTGGGTACTTAAATTAGATTGTAATATTTATAAACGGGGATATTGGCAGGTTATGCGTCATTTGCAGTATCCGCAACTTTGTAATCTTGCAATGTTTCATATGAAACTCTACGTGCTATGTTATTCAGGAATTTCTGAAAATAAAGGTAATAGTCCAACGTTTTTTGTTAGGCTCAGATTTATAAAAACGTGAAATTTTTAAGCTAATATTACAGTAACATTTGGAATGAAATTTAACTATTGGATAGTTGCTGTAACATTAACGAAACATTACGAGCAAAACTTAAACTGCAAGAGTTATAAAGTTGAAGGAGAGAGGTAAATGTGTTCTGTCAATATTTAGTATATATTTATTTGTTAATTTTGTACAGTTTTTGTTGTTTAAATGTGTATCAAGACTTTTTTATTATTATTTTTATCGTGTAATAGACATTTTTATTCCAAATTATATTTATATAGAGGTATAGTCTAGTCAATGATAGTGTCTAAAAGCCCCGACAAAAGCTCAGCGCTTATTTCAAATGACCCGATTTTGACCTTATATTTATATTCCTAGCGATTTTATTTGTCATGATGTGCCCTGTTAATTTTCAAATTTGGACCGGAGAGGAGGTGTAGTTTTCGAAAATTGTACCGCATACAAGCAGCAACTTCCAATTACCATCTAAGCGATATAATTTTTTAAAACTCCCTTACTTATACTTCGTTTCTAATTTGACGAACACTTTCCTATTATAGAGTGACAGTTTAAAAAAATAGAAATATTTAAATTAAATTTAAATATGTTTAAATTTTGCGGGTAAGCCGCCTTAAACGATTTGTCGTTAGTGTCTAGATAGAAAAATTATATTTTTCGTTTTAGACACCCCAATAAAAAGCAATTTAAAAACTAAATGACTAAAACATTATGGGAGATAGATGACTGTCACAAGAAACAACGATATGAACTTTATTAACTCAATATTTAACTTAACGAATGCTTATAGCTTTATTTTGCTTTCAAGCTTTGCCCGTTTGCCTTAGGAGGAAACGGGGCGACAAGAAATTAGCTGTGGCCGAAAATATTGAGGTCTACAACAATTTTTTCCAGCTGGAGATAAATTCCAGAATTTATCATAAGAGTTACAACTGTTAACTATTATATATAGATTTTAACTAGCTTTGATAACATCTTGTATCGATGTTTAGGATACCTGATATAGCTAATCAAGTTGTAGAATAGAATAATACACTATAATGTAAGTAGAATAGTTTTAAAAAATTGTTAAATCTAGCGTCTGCAAGTTGTATCTTTGCAGGATATATTCTAAAATAGATTCATATATGTATTACCTAATCTATATTATATCACGTCGTTATTATATGTAGAAGATAAAAGTACAAGTTAAAAGTTAAACATAACAATATTATCGAAAAATGGATTTGACGATTTCTGAAGTGATTCAGTACAATACCCGATTTTGACGAAACAATTCTTGAGATGAGCTTTGAGATTTTGTTGAGGTTTCTAGATACTAATATTATTTATTAAGTGATGTAAGTAATACTTCAATTAAATCTGTAATTTTATCATTGTAAACGTCGTAAAACTTGAGATAATAAATTATAGTAAACAATCGTTTTTTTGTTATTATTTGGATAATATTTGGTCAGGTTAGGTAACCTCTCACATCGAATATCTCAAACGAAAAATGCTGATGTCGCAAATTAAGTACTTAGGACATAAGGGAGGCATAAGGTAATATAAGAACGACTACATATATATTTTTCTACAACCACAATTAAAATTAGGCTTTTCTGAACTCATCTGTAAAGCTGCAAATAGTTTCTATGTATCATGGTCGTAGAGTACAGATGTACTTATTGTCGCCGGCATTCACCTTGACCGCAAAACTATTTGTCCAGTCCAGTCTATTATTAGCTTTCGAGTTGTGTACACGTTTAGTCACTTGGGCGTATTGCATATTGTTTTTGTGTTTTTATTTTATTTGTACTGTATTGTTGATATTAATTTAATAATAAAGCATGGCAGGCGTACGCAGGGGTAGAAAACGGCCATTTGCTGCAAAGTGAATAAATTCCTAGGTGAATTCCCGGATTTATTCTACGATGGTGCTAAAATAATTTGTAAAGTGTGCGAGATAGATTTGATGTGCTGGGATAAGCGTGATTGTGGACTTCACGTAAATAGTGTACACCATAAAAATAAAAAAATGGCGTGCCTTCGACAACACAGTTTATGTTTGATTTACTATTAATGCTGATTGCCTGTGATGTTCCACTGCACATACTCGATAAACAACCATTTCGAGAGTTCTAGAATAAATACAATGCCCAGGTGAAGTTACCAAGTTGCACAACGTTGTGTAACTATCTACCAACTGTACACGTAGACATGGTAATTAAGATTAAATGTGAATTAAAAAATACACGGCTGTGGTTATCTGTTGATGAGACAACAGATTGTCAAAAAAAATTCTATTTTAAATGTTATAGTACGAGTACTGGACCCTCTTAAACCGACAGTTCCACTGTTACTAGCTAGCAAAAGACTAAGTCAGTGTATTAACGAAACAATTACCAGGGTGGTGCTAAAGACATTAGAAAAATTTGAACTGTCAAAAAGTCAGGTGTTGAAGTTTGTGACTGATGGCGCCGTGACAACAAGGTTGTACGTTTATACATGTTACGTGTAAAGTGCATGCTATACATCTTGTGGCAGAAACTATTCGAAAAGGTTTTCCAGAGGTGTATTAATAGCAAATAAAAAAAGAAGTGTTTCTTAAATCTCCTAAACGTCTCCGTGCATTTCATAGCAAGTGTTCCGCTATTCCTGAACCACCATAGCTGATTCTTACACGTTGGGGAACATGGTTGCAGGCAGCCTTTTATTATGCTGAATATTTCCAACAAATAAAAGCTGTGATACACAATTCGATCCAGATGAGGCTGCAGCTATTAAGAAAAGCCAGACAAAATTCGAAGATATTTCCGTTGAAACAGCTTTAAAAAATATTGCGAAGAACTATAAACCATTACATGAAGGCATAAAAAAATTAGAAAACAGTGCGTTGTCGCTAGCGGAGTCACTGCAAATAGTGGACGAAGTAAATCTACTGCTACACGAAAGGTGACGAAACAAATGAGCGCGTTAAAGAAAAGTTCGCAAGTGTGTTAAATAAAGACACCGGTTTTACCAAATTAAGACAAATATGTGATGGTGCAGCCCCAGACCGTTAAGTGTGTCAAAAACTATTTTACGTATGCGTGTATTACATCAGTAGATGTCGAACGGTCGTTTTCAAAATATAAGAATATATTTTCTCCAAAGCGAACATGACTGATGGAGACAACCATAGAAACATACCTGATGCTGCAAAATGGCTATACATCTTCTCTAGTTTGTGATAAGCCAAGCTAGTTGATCAAGCTAGTTAAGAGGGTAAGTTTTGCATACATTGTTATAAATTGTAACAGTTTATTGTTTCTCGTATTAGTTAATTTCGCGTACGCCACTGTCCCACGGAACATTTTTGACAGCCCTACTCATCTGTATGGAAACGAGTGGTATTGAAAATTGTCCTTTGCAGACCAAATAAATGCAATCAGCGTACTGCATACTGAGTACGAAATGATACTCATTTCATTACGAGTATGAAAGTAAAACGCGAATATACTGTTGTTCTGTACAATCGTAGAAAACTAATAAACACAACAATCTAACTTAACCTATAAACCGTAATTCTGCTGTTTTGAAAAATTTTGAACGCGCAAATCAAAATCTGTGCGTACTGCAAAAAGCTGAAAATATAGAAACTAAAAATATTCACCTTCAGCAACTTTACACATCACCAATAGGATCGTGTAACGGAAAAAGCATAACACGAAAAGTAGATTGTGGAATCGCCTTTACTGTTGCAAACAGAAACAGATTTTAATTTATAATAAGGTAACAAGTAACACTAATAATACTAGTGGTAATTTCTCCAGTTTATTCACTGCTGGCAACATTTCAATAACCCCCCGTATTCTCTAGAATGCAAATTTATGGTGGGAGGACTGACCCATTGCTCACTAACTAACCATACGACCTAAATTTTTCATCCGCGAACTATTGCTAAGGTTTAATAATTGCCATTATTTTGTTTAACAATAACAAATTAAAGCAGAATTTGATATAGAATAAGAGACCTAATAGTTGGCACTTTAAGGTGGCATTCAACGTTTATTGCAAATATTAAAAATACGTAGTAGTGAACTACTATGTGAATTTACTTTTATGGATTGTATTGATATGTGTTATTGTTTTGTGAGTAAAATGTATCCAATTAAATTCTCTAAAACTCATATTTTATGCTAAAAACCTTAGATGTGTAATTTGTTGGCACAGTTTCCTAATTATTGGCACCCACATAATTCACTAGTAATTGGCACCACCTAATTATTGACACTCCAGTTGTTGGCATCAGAATACATAAAGAATCTAGATTGGATCTTTGATTGACTGTAACAAAATACGAGTAGGTATGTACCTAGGTAATTTAGACATTCTGAATTTTTTAGTAAGGTAGGTAAGTTATTTATTTTTGGCACATGTAGAACATAGAAATTCTGATTTGTACAAGTTTTTTTTTTTACTAAACAGTTATGATGGTAAGTATGGGAACATTTCATACACGTTGGTCTTATACATATTATTTACGCAAATATAACACAGCCCCGAATACACTATTATATTATTTTGAATTGCTACAGTTTGGCAAAGCGATGTGTCATCTTCGCGACTATCTTCCTCATTGTTAAATAATAATTTTTTAACGTTATCTGGCGGTCCTGTTACAATTTTATTCTGAAGTTGTGGTTCACTTTTAGCCTGACTATCGAGTAAGATATTTCCTATTATATTAATTTTTGGCCTCTCAACGTCAAAGACTGGTTTTGCCACAGTCAAATTGTCATTTTTCTTTTTTCTTTTGATTTGTTTACCTTTGTTCTTTTCTTTTTTCCAGTCTTGTTTGCATATTAACTGCTTTTTTTCTCTGCTTTTTGTTTTTCAATCTCATCCTTTATTTGTACTTTTTCTTCACACATGTTTTTAAACGCAGTTGAAGTTATGACGTATAGCATTCTTTCAGTGTTTCTCTTACTCGACCTTTCTGGAGTCCTTTGCCACAACAAATAATTTCTTATACTATCATTTGGATTCATCTCGTCTTCTTTGGGATATAGTAAAACTGGCATATCCATTATCTCTTCTTTTGTAAAAGGTGTATCTTCAATTGTTGTATTTTGAGATATCTTCACCGCATGAATAGAAGTAGTCAGGTCAATATCATGTTGATCATCGTAATCATCTCCATCTGTTAAATGTCCGTCATGATTTTGATAATCGTTGTCATGAGGGCTGAGTGACAAATCTATATTTTATGTATTATTTTCTATGGAGCAGAAAGATTAATAAATTTTATGGAGGATTTGAAAGTTTTCGGAAAATCTATGGAGTTCATTCAAAGAAATACTTCATAGCTCCTCAAATTTAGCAGTTCCAATCAGTTTAACAAATTTATCGAAGTACATAGATGTTGTAGGTAAGTCCTCCGGCCGAGTACGTGCCACTTCGTAGTATTAGTTTCTGAGACATTGCTGCTTGCACATGTTACAGACTCAGATGTTCGAGTCGTCAAAACAGGATGACAATTTAAAAAATTTTGACACCAACGCTTGCCTGGAGTATTATTATGAAGCGGAGTATCCCTAGGATTCTCGTCCAGAAATTTCTTAACCGAAGCAACAATATCATCTTTTCTACGTGGAAAACCCTTTCTACAACTATCTAGTATCCAGGAAGCAATGATATTTTCCTCTTCTTCGGTTAGATAAGTGTTTGGGCCATGTCGAATTTTTTTAAACTTGCTGCTTAATTTAAACTATAATGTGGATCTGGGAATCCCAAACTTTTTGGCAATAGTCTTTTTTCGGCAATCCTCGCTTTACTTCATCTAAAGCTTTTTGGATGTTCTCTTCGCTGTGTGTTTTTGAGTTTAACTTAGTACGTTTGGGCATCTGAAATTGACACGAATTTGTAACAGCAAAAAATATCCCAACTCTGCCCTTTAAAGTTATTTACCAAGATTCTTCAAATTATATTATTGGTGCCAACAATTAGAACAATGCAAAATTCACAATGAAACCCAATTATTGACACCTAGTGCCAACCATTGGATTTGCCGCTTTAGAGAATCTAGTTGTTGGTGCCCGCTAAAGGTTATGAGGTATTCTTATAGAGAAACAATGCTGCCATCGATCAATAGGTTCTTGATAAAAGGAAGCTCGAAAATAATTTCTAGAAAACTATTGGGTGTCTTACCCTATATTTGTTTAGTAGATGCCAGTACAAAAAGACAACACTGTAAATATATAGGAAGAGATTGAGTTCGTTGATAGGGCAATTTTTGAAACGTCAAAAAATGTGACTTTTTTGAAATATCAAAGTGACTTTTTTGAAACGTTAAAATGTGACTTTTTTAAATCGCATAAATTACTTTTATTATAAACTCCACCACACGTCGTGTTTCATTACGGTGAGGAAGTTCTGATGTCCAAGTAATTGGTAGCGGTTTTTTACTTTTACTTTTTATTTATTTATTTATTTATTTTGATTGCACTGATTTTTTATCTGTGATTAGCTCCTGCTCTACCAAATATTTTCTTCTGGTTAGTGTTCGTTATTAATGTTTAAAAGCAATTTTCTTTCTTTGTATTTCTTCATGATTTTTTTTTAATATAAAACTGAGCTGTTTCCATATTTTGAACCTGCCTATAAATGTAATCTAACAATTTAGAAACACCTTTATATATTGTTTGAAAAAATAAGATTAAACAATACACTATTTATTGTTTAAAAGGACGCAAATATTTCATTTGCATACTAAATTTTATTTATGTGTTATATACTTTAGTTCTCGTAAGAAAATTGTCTGTTGTTTCGGGAAATAACTACAAACAAATTCTGTGAGAAATAGAAATTAATTATCTCAATAAACTAAGAGTTACTGTGCCATTTCACATTGTCATAGAAGCAAGAAACTGTCGTCAGTTTTTGATTTAAGGTCATACTTCCTCTTGGACCAAAGCTGATTTTATACATTTCCCAAAATGATTATACTAAGATGATTAAATACTCCAAAATGGGTCTTTCTCTTCTTAGCACATTATTCAAATTACTATTCAAATGTATTCAGTTTATCCAGGTGTAAAATACACTTTCAATTATCCCTTTAATTTACTTAATGGAAGTACATCACATAGGTACTGGTGAAAACACTGAAAGCAAATTAATGTTTCGTATAATTTGGATGATTATTACTTTATTTAGATAAAATTAAATGATTGAAAGATAGAAAAATTACATATAATTCAGATATCCAACGCAAATTCTAAAACTATTTGGAATATCGGAATGGAGATTTTACTAATTTATTTAGTTACCAATAAGCAATACATATTGTTTTACCCTAATTAAACGTGTATAAAAGATAGATACAAAAGTAGTTGAAATTCTCGTACACGCAAGTTGAAGCGAGAGATAGTCTTATCTGATATAATTCTCCCACATCTTGACAAACAATTTTCAAAAACTTGAAAAATGCATGCCAATAGTTCATCTCGTGTTTCTATAAGAGTTACGTACACCTTAGTCCTAATACAACCCAGAAATAAAAACGGGTGAGGTCAGGTGACCACGACGGCTACTTTATGGGTGCATCACGACCATGACCTATACAGCGCAGCGCTCTGAAAACCGAACTTTTAAAAAAATACTCACTTCTTGTGCAAAATGATGAGGTGCGCCATTGTGCATATACCACATATTTATTTAATGTATTGAGGCATGTCTCCTATTAATTCTGGTAGTGCATTTTGTAAAAAAATCAAAGTAATGTTTGCCATTGAAGTGTGAGGTTAATTTAACTGGTCCAATAATAAAACCGTCAAAAATACCAGCTTAATCATTAATAGAGAACTGTCGCTGATAGTGTTACAATGATGGCGTGAGGATTTGTATCACCCCGTTTATATAAATTATGTAAGTTTGTTACATCGTTACAGAACCGCAAAATCTCCTGAACACATTGAACAAGAAATAGTTTTAATAGCTATTTTTTCAACTTTCTGTAAACAATATCTTTTGACTTGAGTTGTGCCGCTATGCGCTACTTTTATCTCACTTCACGTACGAAAGGCAAAATTTTTTCTTCCATATTTGGGAGAATACTACTCCAGAGAAATAAAACTTCCTCTGCGGGATGAGGCCGAACAAGCTGAATTTTTCCAGAGACCTTTGTTTTGATGTTCTAATGAAGCACAAAAAAATCTCATATGCCTACCCTTGTGCGTCTTGAGATAATGAAGGTCAGAGGTCATGAAAATCGGTTTTTCGCGAAAATCTCGCTTCCGGTGCATCTGACGTCATAAGAACCCGTAACAAAACTTACGTAAAATAGTATTCTCTATAATATTGTTCATATACATTTTTTTCGTACGACCAACAGTTTTTGAGATATAGCATGATAAAGCGGGAGCGCGCATTCGTAATAGGTAATACTGTATTATACTGCAGAGCTATAAATATAAAAGCACTTTTCTTACTCTGTTAGACTGGAAAATTAAAATCCCATTATTAAAGCCGTTAAAAATTTGTTTATTTATAAAAAAATATATAATAAATAATTAATAACAAAAAATACATTCTTTTCCACACCACGCTTTATGTTTCCTTGCCTTCCTCCTCGTCTTCGTCGGGTTCCACTACCACCTCGATCAACACAATATCTACGTCAGACGCTTCCTCTATATCTGTTGGCTCTATGTCTGTTAGCAAAACCGCTTCAGGCTCAAGGTCACTGAAGTCTTCGATGTTTTGCAACTCTGTTGACGGGTTCAGGCATGCCTGTCCGTGACACTGACCACAAACTTTGGAGCATGGCAGCGCGACTTCTACACCCGCACTGCGCACCACACCCCTTTTTACAATTACAGAATATTATATAATAGTTCGTCTGGAGCAGGTGGCAGTAGTGTTGTTTTCGGCTGTAATATGTCGTTTTTTAAATCCCTACCCCATTCTTCGGGTTGTAGATTTTTCCCTAGCCAAATCTGTACTTGGTAGTAGACCCGATAAATATGCTGTCGAGCTGCTTCACTGGTAGGTGGAAGGGATGACAATTTAACAGGTCTATTAAGTCGTGTAGCCTTAATGAATTGGGTGTATCTAAATTTGTCAAGGTTCACTTCATCTTTTGGAGCACCATAACGCTTTCCGTTCTGAAATACTGTATCTGGCGGGAAGTTTTCTGCTTGAAATATTTGAGACGAGTGAGTCAAATCGGGATGATTCTCAAACGGCTGGTCGTACGAAAAAAATGTATATGAACAATTTTGTAGAGAATACTATTTTACGTAAGTTTTGTTATGGGTTCTTACAACGTCAGATGCACTGGAAGCGAGATTTTCACGAAAAACCGATTTTCATGACCTTTGACCTTCGATATCTCAAGACGCACAAGAGTAGGCATATGAGATTTTTTTGTGGTTCATTGGAACATCAAAACGAAGGTCTCTGCAAAAATTCAGCTTGTTCGGCCTCATTCCGCAGATGGCCTTGATTTTTACCTTATTTCCCTGGAGTATACAGTCGAAAACGACAGTTTCCACCGGTATGCGTTAAGTAAGTACCCTTTACTCGAAAACGTCAATCAACTGCTACAATGTACTAGGCTAAGGAACTGGCTGATTGATAATTTTTTATGTATACCGTCTTGGAGATGCAAGACAATTATTGCAATTGCAATTGCAATTATTAGTTAATTAATTTTAAAAATTTCTACTTCAGAACTTTGTGTTTTCATAATACCTCATAAACACATAAAACTAAATGTAAATCTCTCTTTTTTTTACTCTTTTTCTTGGAAACGGCTACTCTTACGAGAATAATGAAAAAGAGCAAAATGCTTCTTTACTTACTTTTCATCAATATCATTGTTTCGTTGAGTTTTTCAAAGAAAAAGTTCTGGGGGTTCTGGGTAGTGAGGCGACCCACTCCCTTTAAACAAGCCTCCCCCATTTTATTTTGTTTTCATAATGCATCAAATTAAACCCGGAATAGATCTAAAAATTGTTACCAAGTTTAGTTGCTCTAACTTGTTAGGTCCTAGTTTACCGGCATATTTTATGATATTCTTTCGCAACTTTGATAACGTCAGGCAAGTATTTTTTGGATGACAACATTTTTGGTCAACCATCATAATTTTTACGCAAGAATTCACATCTCAGTTTTCTTGAAGCATTAAGCAGACATCGTTGACATTTTATTCTCTATTAAACTAGATTTTAAAATTTCTGCGGTGTATGATTTTTTTCATTTTACAAACTAAATATTTACATTTTTGTGCTTTTACTGACATTTTTT
This sequence comes from Rhamnusium bicolor, assembly GCA_029963845.1. Lineage (NCBI taxonomy): Eukaryota > Metazoa > Arthropoda > Insecta > Coleoptera > Cerambycidae > Rhamnusium > Rhamnusium bicolor. Next base: position 595,465 of record JANEYF010002575.1, on the reverse strand, counting down.
ATATTTTTTTCTTCGCAAATTTGAGCAGATAAAATTTAATTTTCAAAAAAAATACATTGAAAAAATTAAATGTAAACAGAATAATATAAACAAGGAAAGACAACAAATAAAATAACCTACTGACACACTTTATGAAACCACAAATAATTTTAGGTAGAATAAATGAAAGTATTACCTGAATATTTAATTGGATGTCTTCCATTTGGAATAACAAATAACTTAACAAGAAAATAAAACATGTCAATTACTCAAACAAGTGCTTCATATTTTATTAATTTCTTTGCAAATTTAAAATGAAATTGATCACTTGATTTTCAGTTCTTCTTTACTCGTATGTTATATTAACTTTTTAAGGCCATTTGTACTATTACAGAGTAACTTTGGCACTAGATCACATACTATAGAAACAATTCTTAGAATAATTATTATTATTTGTATAGTACAAATGAGCACTGGTAGAAATGACCATTAACATATAAGGTGACCCATAGGATAGTGGAAAAAAATTAACCCTACATACGAGGCATATAGAATCAAAGTCAGCTATCTCCAATTTTCAACAAAATTCATATTTCTGGCTGGTTTTACAAAAACTTTTCCAAGAAATTCATCCCGTAACTTTTAAATCTCGTTAAGAACCGCTTAAGACTGAGTGAATAAATTGGGTTTAATTTCAAAACCCGCTATTTTCACTCAACTATTTCCATCAATTGCTGTCATCTCCATTTTAGCCAATAACAGCGTTCTGTTACTGTTTATCTGTTAAACAAGTTGTGCTTTGCAAGTGTATTTCTGTTTTTAAAGAATAAAATGGACAAATATATAAAACCAATAGATATTTTTAAATATTAGCTTGTGTTGTTTCTTATAGAGGTATAGAATAATTAATTTTTTGTTTTAAATAAACACAACTTTTACATTTTTCGCCTAACAATTCTAAAAATATCTGATGTGGCCAGCACATAACTTTCTTATACCAGTATATATCATCCCGATCTAAAAAAATCATTCTATTTAATTCTTCACTTACCTCAATTAAATTTTAATATCGTAGCTTGAAATGTTTCATTAAAAGTTTTAAATAATTATCAGCGTCATTCTATACTGTCAATAATAATTCATGTCATATATTTTAATAATTTTTTCCTATTGATGTTGACATTTTTGTAACTAAATTAGACCTTTCAAATGTCAAACTGTTAAATTTATCCTAACCCCATTTTATGAGGCCAAATGTGTAAAATATTTTAGTTTACATCAGCTTTATTTAAATACTTGGAAAATATATTTTATTGGCTTGATATTGTAGACATGATTTATAATCTTTCATCAAAAATATATTTTTTTGTAAAGTTCAATACAAAATAGGTTGGGTCCCTTGGACCCCCTTTCAGCTGGCCAATTTTTTCTCATCTCTGAATTTTTCATTGTCTTTGGCCTTTAGAACAAGTGCACCAAATTTGAAAGCTTTATCTCAAAAACTGTGGCTGCTATCGCGATACTACAGACATGCGGACAGATTTTTTTTTCATAAAGATGTTTTTTCATTATAATTCGTCGAGATTCGTCCAGAAATGCAATAAATTTTTTTAATTTTTTTCCCGAAATTGTACCTTTTTCTTCTTTCAATTATTGTCTCCTGGTGGTACCACATTCACCAAATTTAATGTTAAAATGTTGTTGACAATCTTAACTGCCACATTTTCCAAGTTTCTCATTAGTATTTTTTTGAGTTATCGCGGATATACACATGTGTAATCCGCACACACATCTACACACACGCACCGACAGACATCATTCGGAAAATAGCCAGAATGGATTCAGGATGGTTTAAAACGTATATATCAATCAAAATCTCAAGGTCGAAAAAAATCACAATTACAATACATCCTTATATTAGTTATAAGAAAGTAAAAATAATTGATAATCACTTGACCTTGACAATTAGGGAGAATGTTACGATCAAATCCCGCTATATAAATGATAATTACGAATGAAAAGTACCTAGATAGAAAAATAAGTCGATGAAATTGTTTCGTCCAGCCACAAGAGAGAGCCAAATTTGTTTTATAACAAAAGGTTTTTTTAGTTTGGATCAAATTCGGTGTGAAATATTCCTATAAAAATATGAGTTTTTCATATTAACTTTGTTAAAAAGCCCGAGCGGCAAAATCTTCCTCCTCTCTTGGACAAATTTGTTCGTAATTATCCCAGAATCCACACGTCTTACCTCTTTTGTCTAGCAAGCTTTTGCAAAGCGTATCCATAAATCTAAACCAAGACTGACATTTTTCTAGAAGAACAAATTGCTTTCAGAGCTGCGTAGCTGTCACAATATAATATGTATATTATTTACTTTGTGCCATGCATTTCTTACTTCTTCCTTATATGCCACTGCTAGATTGACAAATACCTCTGCCTGAAAGACCATGTTGTACAATCCTAGAGTATAGCTTCTTCTCTGCTTTTAAAGTATATTTCTGACCTGAGAACGAACGGTCGGTCACACAAGATCCATCTGTGTAGCACACCAGAGAGCCCGGGGAATTTCTGTTCGTTTTCTTTCACTCTTCATTCTTCTCTACTCGGAAAAGTGAGAGTAATCTTAACGGATATTTCGCTTCGATCACTTTGAAGGTGAAATGATAATTTCCTCTCCGCCAGTTCAACGATTTCTGCATGATCCTCAGTTCTGAGGCTACTTCCTCACTTTCCTATAAGTCTTGCATAGGTCGCCATGGATCTTCTCTTTATTTACAACAACAGTAGTGGCAGTCCAAGCAAAACTTCTGAGGCAACTGTAGGTGTTATTCTCGTTGCGCCTGTAATCATCAGCAAGCAAGTTTTCGTACCTTTGTCACCCTTCAGGAGATGGTCGTTCTGTCTATGCTTGGCCCTCAGACCACCGGTCCATATTGGAGCCACATATAACCAGTTCAGGGGATAAGTCCCCAGTTCATGTTTACCACCCGGCGTAATTGACAGAAGCTTGTCGTCGACTTTTCAATAATTTGATCAACATGAGTCCCTCATAACAGTTTCGCTATCTAGCGTTATCTCCAGGTATGTGACGTACGTGCAAATGCCGCAAATGCCAGTGATCTTCCATACCTCTAATGTTTAAAGCCTAAAGTCATCTATTTTTCCTCTCTTGTGAAGAGGATCATCTCAGTTTTAGCTGGATTAACTGAAATATATATATCGTATGTATAGAACCATTAGAACAATCGGGATCATTACAACTAAAATAAAAATGAATATTACAGGATAATGTGTAGTTTATCCCAATACTAATATATTTATCAGATATCATATGAATGTGTTCATCTCCCACTAGTAGCCATTGACAGAACAGTTTGTTTCTTTAAATAATATATCATCTCTGTTGATTTCGTGATAAAATTATTGGAAGAAAATAATCAGGGCTAAGAATTGCAGTATTTTTGTGTTCTTTTATTCCCAGAATATTTAACCAAGTTCTTCTTAATGCAGGATTTTTTGCGGAACCTAAAATAATTATTACTTTATTTAATATCAGAAATAGTAAACCTCAATTTATTGAAATTCTTATGTAATATGACAATGAGTTTTTTTAACTTATAAAATTAACGATTAGAATAAATTTCTGAGTGCTTCCTATAAAGAAAACAACATCTAACTATTTTAATATGATATATCCACAAAAGTAACAAACAGATAATCGGAAAACACTATTAAAAACTAATTTTAAACACTTTCTGTTACAATAAAGAAAATCAAAACAATGATTGTGACAATTGTCAAAACAAGTAAATAATAAATCAGATTTCGCAGGCCAATAACGAGGAAGTAAAAACCCCCCGCTATTGTCACTAATTTGGGCAATGAATTTGACCTCTTCCCGTAGCTGCTTCTTTTTTGTGCCAATTCAAATATTTACGTGATCATAATCCATGTTTTCAAATATGACCTCTATGTGCAAAGTAATTCGAGATCTGTCAGAATGGCTGGCGTATTCATAATCACTTTACTCACTAATCATTGGCTCGAACGAAAGCAGTTCGTGAGTATTATTAGTTCAGCCTTCGCGTCGTTGGGTAATATTATTGATTTCTCACCATGTTCATCGGAAATTATAGAAATTGTTCGAGTTGGGACAACATGTTTCGAAATTATGATCTTCATGATTACCAACCACCATTAAAATTCCTTGGGAATGCACCTTTAGGACCACATGTTCAAACTGACATTAAAACCTCATTTTTGACAACCATGATTAATCACTTTGTCATTTCGGAATCTTATATCCAAAATGTTTTTCATATCAAATTATTGTACTTTTATTACAAAACAGTAGGTTACCCAAGAAAATATAATTTTAATTTAATAGGCACCTTTTTCCATTTCAGATACTTAAACTAAGTATGTAAATAGATATCAAAATTTAAAGATTAGTCGATAATGACTTCAAGAAGCAGACCTACCACAAAACCTTTAGACAGAGCCATGAATAGATCAAAAAGTAGACCTCCCACAAAATCAGGAGCCAGAACAGAAAGACGCTCTTCCTCCGAAACAGGTAACAGAAGTTCTTCAAGCATAAGAGATAACAGGCCTCCAGGCAGCGTTAGAGCAAGAAGTTTAGCAGTTAGACGAAGTTCCAGTAGCGATCAATTGGAAGAGCATAATGATCCGTGTGTTTGTGGACCAGATTTTTATACAAATATGTTAGGCCCTACGGCTGATGAAACAATATTAGTAGGCCTTCAAACTTTCTTAAACTTTTGCAAAGAATGCCCTACAAATACTGAGGAAGGAAAACACGATGGAGATGTAGATGTAGATGAAGATGAAGACGAACTAGGGGAAAATGGATATTACGGTATTGACAAATCAGCACAAACGTCCGCAGTCCGAAACAGATGTTCGATGTTACAAATAACAGATGACACTAGTCTAAGTGAGGGATCACAGACTGATCAACCTCATGTGCAACATGGCTTATCTCAAACAGGAGAGATGTTGGCAAATTATGGAAATCAAACATCCCACACTTCTCTTTTGCATGCTGGTTCTCAGACTCACCATCCAAATATGAAATCGGGCAGTTCACAATCAAAATACTACAAGAATACACCGACACAAAATAAGAGGTCATCATTGGTACATAATGAATCTCAAACAAGTATATCCCGTAAGAGTCACGGCAAATCCCAGGGAAGCCAAAAATCCTTAGTGAACAGATCCCATCGGCAATCATCAAAATTAATTCTAAAATCTGATACTAGCCTATCAAAATCTACTGCAAGTTGCACATGTTGTCAGTGTAGTGGTACCAGTGGCAGCGATGAGACCACAGCTTCCGCAGTGATTGAAAATGTTACATGTACTTGCACTTCATGTAAAGTCAAGACGTCGGAGAAAAGTAGTGCTATCAAGTCGAATATCAAAAGTAGTTTGAAGTGTAAATGCAATGTAGACAATATAACAACAACTTCTGGAGGGTTAGTAAAAATAATAACAGTTGAAATAATATATTTCGATGACCCGGGTCAAATTTAGGTAAAATAGTGTCAATAGTTCATCCCTTTCAAAAAATGGGGATGCAAATATTTGGGTTCCGTTTGTCTGCCTTGTTTACACACGTTAAAGAGCCCTACTCTCTACAACGTGGAGATTTCTGTTTTGTAATGAATGTGAATTTCCAAGTTAGGGGGTTGCTTACACAACTCATCAGTGAGTATATCTACTAGTGTAGGTGACTGGCCCTGGTAGCACAAATAATATCCAGAACATATCCATTTGTACATTAAAAACGGTAGTTCAGTGTCTACAGATGTGATGGGAGCACATCGAAGTGCTGTATATTTATGTAGCAATGATTGGTGATTTCTGAGGATAACAAAATCCAATTCTTTTTTGCCTAAAAGTTTTACTAGGCACAAAAGTGTACGGAAGTCTAGATTTGCCTCTAAAACATTTTTTAATTATTCTTTTACGCATTCTACAGATTTCCCTGTTAGCAATGAAATGTATTGCCGCAAATAGTATACCACATTCATTTCATCTGCAGTTGCCGTATTGCAAGAGGAATCTGCGAAAGAAGTTGTGAATTTCTTCTTCCTTCAACAGTTGGATCCATGAGCATTGGCGATTGTCACAGCTTACCTGCAATTCAACTGTTGAAGCACCTGTTTCATCTTATCCAAATGGATAAAATAATACATCATAGCCTTAATCCAGGTAGATACCCCACCATGTCATAACAGATTCTGGAGGCAATTCTGTGTTTGAAAGAATTTCGTAAAATATCGGTGTGCGCTCGGGGGCTTTGCGAGTCACTTTTTTTTTACTATCGAAATGAGTACGTCCACATTGGGATAATATTCTGCCACTCGATGTGAAGCGTGCGCAAGGCAAGTTACATGTACATAGTTGTACGTTGCTTGTAATATTTGTTCAGTCGCTCTCATGTACGCTGTGACGTCTCCCATAATACTTTTAAACTGTCACTTACAATAGTGGATACACTATTTGCATTTGCACGTTCCAACTCTTTTGAAGCTATCAAATGTCTCTTCGTGGCATGCGGTTCCTTCAAGGCCCCCACCAATACGTTGGCAATTTTCGTTCCAAATGAGTTAGTTGTCTCATCAACACTAACCCAAATGTATTTATCTTCGAGTTCGGAGCGAATATTGCAGAGAACATTTTCAGTTACCTCAAGCAAATACTTTTTCTTAGTGGAAGTTGCGCTAGTTGCATTTCCCCGTACTTCCCCCCTTACACACTATTCTATAACTTCCCTAAATACAGGATTATCTAATTGGTTCCAGAGAATGTTACACCCTACCATAAACTTTAGTAAGTCCATATTAAACTGCTTTTGTTTTTCTTTGTCCATCAATGTTTGGTGTTTTTTCGACGCCACATGTTTTATCGCATCGGATTTATGAGTATATGGAACTCTAACTTCCCAAACTTCACACAACAACTCCACGCCATCGGATAATCGCTAATTTATGACTAAATTGTATCTGATGATGCGAACTGCCTATTATCTAAGAAATTTTCATCTAGATTTGACAGCGGATTGAGAGTATTCCGAAACGTTAACTTTTAATTGTCTTTAATTTTTTATGTGTAAGACATTTTTGGATAGGCAAAAACAATTTTTTTTCAAAAAGCCAACATTTGACTAAAACTTTTAGTGCAGAGATTTACTTGACAATTTTTTTAAATAATTTATAGGACAGCTCAGCGGCTTAATACCCAAAGATGGTGCGAAGAAATATTATAGGATGCAACAAACAAATAACTATAAACAATACATAGCATTTTATTTCACTATTTTCCGTCGTGTATATTTTTCTTTGAACTGTAGCTGAATACGTGTACATTTGGAAAACTACACCTAATTTTCCTAAACTATTGTTACGTGTTTGCTATCCACACAAACACCTCTATTCGTAGATTCGTTGATTGAAAGTCCAGGTAACACTTACTCACTACTTTATTTACTAATTAACAATTAACAACAATAGATTAATTACTGTCTTAACTATAATTACACTTGAACACTTATAAGTCTCTTTCTTATCTCTTCTTTACTCGTTCACGTTCAACTTAAGATTTAAATCTCGGCCCACCGTGCGTCTTATTTATACATCCATTCTCCCGGTCTAGAGCACTCCAGAATATTCCCGGCCGTTCGTGTACAATTCCAGCCTAATCTAACCAGTCTGCACAGTCCAGTGGCGTAACACTGCCCCCTCCTTAAGCCTGAACGTCCCGATCAGGCAATTCATTATTCCCTGCATACCTGGCTAGTCTCTCTATACGCACCACCTTCATCTTGGATTTTGGGCTTTGCTGAATTCTATATACAACGTCGTTTAGTCTGGTGACGACAGTGTAAGGACCTTCCCAGGGCGGGTGAAGCTTCGGGGACCTGCCTTTCTTTCGTTGTGGGTTATATAGCCAAACCAACTCTCCCACCTGGTACCCTCCTGAATTAGCCTTACGATCATAACGAGCCTTCATACGGTCATTTGTTATTGTAATTCGCTCAAAAGGAGCCCTGGCGTTATATTGCTTATTTCTTATTCGTGGCCCCATTCTTGCCGCGCAAACTTCACATTGGCGGCACCAAGCCTCCACATCTTGACGACTGTTTACCCAGTAGAAACGTTGTCTTATTTTTGTCAGGGTTTTGTTGACGCCAAAATGTCCGCCAGACGTTTCATTATGCACTTGCTGAAGTACATCTGCTACGTGACACCTCGGGATTAACAATTTCAAAGTAACTTTCCTCCCATCTGCACTTTCCCACGCTCTCTTCAGCAGTCCATCCTCTACTATAAGGGAATCCCATTGTGCCCATAAAGCCTTCAGCCCCACTGATTTATTTGAAATGTCCTTCCAATCGGGTCGGGTCCCTCTTTCTCTCCATTTCAGAATAGGACCAGTCTCGTTATCGTTTAACTGCGCTTCCCTTAACGACTCTTTTGTCCAATAATCCGGAACATCAATCTTAACGGTCTTCATTATTTGTACATTTTGTTGTTGTTCCTTATGGTGGCAAGGCTTGCAGTCTTTGTCACACGGTCTTTTGGAAAGACCATCTGCTATATTCCGCGAAGTACCAGCTCGCCAGTTTTCCTGTGGCTTCTCCATTACTGCGACCCTCTCAGGGATGCGCTGACGACAGTTACTCTGAATATGGCCCACTCTGCCACACTTATAACAGCGCATACGTCCTCCACTCTGTCTCCCACTACTTTGCTGTTGGGTTTGTCTCAGATCTTGAATGTTGAGCTCATGATAGTTCCTCTTAATATGGCCCAATTTGCCACACATATAACAACGGATGCCTCCATTCGGCCTCCCATTACTTGGTTGTTGGACTTTTGTCTGCTGGGAGTTCGATTTTGTCAGTAGTTGGGTCATCATCTTGTATAGATCAGATATCAGGTTTTGTGTTGTGTCTGGCTTGTCTTCCTCCACACTCACAGCTCGTACTCTCTGATTTGATTGTATGGTATCCTTATAGGCAGCCTCAATCTCCAGTGCATGTACTAAAGCCTCACTACTAAGCTTATGCCTGGCCAACTTAAGAATTCGCCTAACTTCCTGGTCCCTTACTCCATCAATAAATGTACCAACTGCTAACTGTTGTTGAAATTCCATTGGTGCATCAGGATAGGCTAGATAGGCTAATCTTTCTACCGCAGCTTCGAACTCCTGGAGGCTTTCTCCACCTCGTTGTCTGCGTGATTTGAGCTGAGCCTGATATACTTGGGCGAGATGTTGGTCGCCATATCTTAATTCTAACGCTGCCTCCAAAATGCTAAAGTTTTGTTGCTGTGCGGCAGGAATTGTTTGGAGCAGGTCTAATGCTTGACCCCTTAGTGCTAATACCAATGCTGTTGGTTTTTCCTCATCGTTCCAGTTATTTGAACGTGCAGCTGCCTCAAATTGTCTCTTATATGTTGACCATGAACTTTGACCGTCGAAGGAAGGTGGTTGTAACCTAGCACCAGACGACAGTACTAATTGGCCACCCTTCTCTCTTAATTGTTGTTTGAGTCGGGCTACTTCTCCTCTGACTTCGGTTATTTCCCCTTGAACTTCACCGACTTTTCCTTTAACTTCAGTTATTTCTCCTCTAACTTCACTAACTTCTTCTTTAACTTCCATGACTTCAGCATGTACATCTTCCTTCAATTGTTCAGTGACTGAGAGAATGACTTGATGTTGTCCCTCCATAATTTGTCTCAATTCTTCCTGGCGTCTTATTTCCAGGCCTTCCATCATTTTTATCAACTCTTCTTTTTCTTCCTGACGTTTTCTCTCTTGATCTTCTTTTTCTTCCTGTCGTCTTCTCTCTTGTTCTTCTTTGTCTTCCTGTCGTCTTCTTTCTTGATCTTCCATAATTTTTCTCTGTTCGTCTTTCTCTTCTTGTCGTCTTCTCTCTTGTTCTTCTTTGTCTTCCTGTCGTCTTCTTTCTTGATTTTCCATAATCTTCCTTTGTTCGTCTTTCTCTTCTTGTCGTATTCTCTCCTGTTTTTCTTTTTCTTCTTGTCGTCTTCTCTCTTGATCTTCTTTTTCTTCTTGTCTTATTTCCAGGCTTTCGATCATTTTTGTCAAGTCTTCTTTTTCTTCCTGACGTTTTCTTTCTTGATCTTCCATAATCTTCCTTTGTTCTGCTTTTTCTTCCTGTCGTCTTCTCTCTTGTTCGTCCATCCGTTGTAACAATGCTGCAAGCATGTCCTGTGTTTGCTTCTCCGCCATACTTCTTGTTCTTGGCATTAACTCACGACACGTAAATCAATTTCAGAATAAAGTTTATTACACTATAAAGTCCGTAAAATGTTGATATCACGTCTATTTTAATAATGAAATGTTCCAGAAAAATCTCGAAACAGCACTAGAAAGTCTTATTTAGAGTCTATACTTCTTTTGTGTTGACAAAATTCACTTATCTCCACTAGTTGTCCAATGGAATGTTCGAGAATTTTCACGAAATATCACTAATAAGTCTTGTTTTGAGTCTATAACACGTTCCCGTTAACACAATTCACGTATCTTCTGTAGTTTCCAAATCGAATGTTCTAGAGTTGTCACTAAAAGTCACTTATAATCTCGTTTTTGAGTCTACAACACGTTCCCGTCGACACAATTCACGTATCTCCTGTAGTTTCCAAATAGAATGTTCTGGAATTTTCCCGAAATTGCACTAGTAGCCCTTTTTCCCAGTCTACAACACGTTATTACTAGCGGCACTCGCGTATTTGCAGTATTTCTAAATCGAATGTTCTAGAAACGTCTCGAAAATCCACTTTAAAGTCACTACTCAGTCCAGAAATAGTCCTCCAAACACTGTCCAGTAGCTTAATTCTCCGTGTTACCACTAATTTCTGAGAAGAACACTGTAGAACCTTTTCGAATTTTCCAGAAATTTCTCTTCCAATCCACTTCCGACACCAAATTGTTACGTGTTTGCTATCCCCACAAACACCTACACTCGTAGATTCGTTGATTGAAAGTCCAGGTAACACTTACTCACTACTTTATTTACTAATTAACAATTAACAACAATAGATTAATTACTGTCTTAACTATAATTACACTTGAACACTTATAAGTCTCTTTCTTATCTCTTCTTTACTCGTTCACGTTCAACTTAAGATTTAAATCTCGGCCCACCGTGCGTCTTATTTATACATCCATTCTCCCGGTCTAGAGCACTCCAGAATATTCCCGGCCGTTCGTGTACAATTCCAGCCTAATCTAACCAGTCTGCACAGTCCAGTGGCGTAACACTATAGTTTAAAATAAATAGTAATTTAATAATAATTAAAACCACAAATCAAATGACAATTTTCTACAAAGCCTATGATTTCACACTTGTTTTCTTTTAGATGCAGCTGTGCATCATCTTCTCAAAAAAGGCAAGTCAGAGTATGTTGTGATTGCTGTACAAGTACTTCTTCAGAAGGAATCGATTCATGCCTTTGTGCAGATGAAGATAGCGTCAAGCCATGTCAATCGGGTGATACAAATGAGGCTCAAGTTAGATACGCGATAACAAAAATAACAAAATTCTTCAGCTACACCACGTTTGAGGTTATGAAAAGTACAAAAAAGAAACCGAAGGTTATGCCAAAGTCCTTGGAGGGAGTATTTGTTTTAAAAAATGTGGCGACATAATTCAATTAATATTATTTATATTTATTTACTATAGTTTCGTTTTTAATTACATCGTTTGTACTAAAATCGATTTTATTTAACATGTATTAACACTAACATACTTCAACAATACCGTTCCTTGAATTTGTAAATAGAAAGATAATCCATTTTCAAAGCATGCTTGCCAGTTCCAGAGACGTAGTATAAACAGGATTTATTCGATGCTGTTAACATTGCATTCCACTTTGCCGGTCCTTTCACATTATATATTTTTTTAATATATGATAAGTAATTTTTCTATTCTCCGACTTTTTTCAGCGACTTTTATCCATTTTAGAGGTATTTTTAATGGCTTAACTCAGTCGAAAAGCCTTATAGACTAGGTAATGTTTTCGGATCATGATTTTTTTGCTCTTCTTCAGTTAATAGTCAACAGTCCAATGAAATTTCTGGCCGGCACATAGTGGGTCAAATATAAGAATCCCCCTGCCAAAACCCAACTTTATCAACTTTGTAAATTCAACCTTGACACTTGTTAACTTTTAGAGAACACTTTTGTCTATTTTCAAATAGTACAATAACCACTTTAAATCAGCGTAACACCAGAAGCGATATGAGCTTTGACTGCAATATTTTAGTGATAAATTATGTGATAAATTTCTTGTTATATTTTCGATAAGTAACATCTTTGAAATGATGAGTTATCAATAAATTATTACATTTTATTGAAATTGTTAATTTATTTTTAAAACGTTGTCGAGCAGTGTAAATAAACTAGTGTTATAGGAAGACGAAAATTACTTATAAATTTCCAGGTGTGCCCCCCCCAGGTGCAATAATTTTTCTGTCAAACAATTATTTTAAGTGTGTGTTTGTTGTATACAGAAAATGAGCTGCTACTTTTTGCTGCCTACTTTGGATGTAATTGTAATTTCTTAATACAGATGCATGCGTGAAAACCCATACGTTAACAACTGTTTTACTGTGATTGTTGGTGTTTGAATAAATTTAGATTATAAATGATTGTTTTTAGTGACTATAGTTTAATTTACATTTAATATGAAGTGTTCATTAATTTATTTATATGTAATAAAAATAATATGATAATAATAGTAATAATGATAAATATTGTTGCCGAAAAAGATTCCCTAGAAAATAAATTTTTGAGTTTTGCCATGAGACAGTTGGTGATCGAAGAGTTAAAATTCAACTCAACGCAAAGGCGAAGTTCTCAACTTATAAATGATAAAAATTATACTGACGAAATTGTGGTTGATTGGATACAGACCATCTATTTGATATGCAATGAAATTAATCACAGATGTATCAAAAGTAAAACGCAAGTTTCCTTCTGGTACTCGAGCCTACTATTGAGATAAAACGCTCGCATGTGGACCACAATCTATTGCAAAATTAATTACAAAAAATAAAAAAAGTAAGAGCTTCTTGAATTTAAATGAGGTTTTTAATCATTAGTTTTACAACGCTAAAAAAAGAAAATAATAACTGAGTTGAATTTACACACTCAATATAACCTGGTTCAAACCGGCCTATTCTTGTTCCAAGGGACAAGGCATCTGTAAATGTCAACACTGACGTAGTTTTCCACGAAACATCATATACTAAGCAACAGAGCGGGCTATTTGGGATTAGCCCTCTGTCAGTATTCATACTTTTTTTTTACAGTGTGATTTCCAGGCTTTCAAATGCATCCAGCTGTCAATGTTGTTACATTCTTAATTAATCTTAAATTGCTAATTTCTATTTTATGGTTGCTCTCAAACGCATGTTGTGCAACATTAGAATTATAATTGCTACCATATTTGAGATGAGCCATATGCTCTTTGAATCTAGTTTGAATTGATCGTTTAGTTTGTCCTGCATACTTTTGATTACAGTCTTTACAGCTAATTTCGTAAATTCCCGACTTTTCTGTAAATGTGCGTATAAATTAAATTAAATGAAATTTAAGAAATAAAACCTAAAACTTACCTCTGCTGTGTTTCAGATGTAGCAAATGCAATAAAATATTTATTTATTTATTTATTTCAGATACACCATCCAACAGTATTTGCATACTAATTATAGGATGGGAATATAGCATAATTAACAAAAAAAATTAAAATAATAATAATAATTACAAAAAATAAATAAAAATAAGAATATTAATTACAAGAAAAATTTGGCAATTGAAAATTAACAATTATTACAATGCATTTGCAGCAGCAAAAAAATAAATACATTAAACAACACTTACCTACATTACTTTTTACAAGTAACTTTTTGATCGAGTTAATGCTACAGGTAAAACTATCCAAATTATCTTGAACTGAATGATAATTGTTGCATAAACAAAATAAAGGTGAAAATTTAAGTAAATTGGTCCTTGGGGTTGGTGAATAGAAAGTGACAGTGTGCCTAGTTACGATTGAAGTAATATTAAAATTAAGTTGACTTAAAATAGAAGGGCAGTCTATCTTATTATGAATATTATATAAGAATATAAGAGAATGCATTTTTCCCTTCTATCTTTTAGACTCAACATATTATGCCTAGTTAATAGTTGTTCATGTGGTGCTCCAATAACTGGGTAAATGCCATCAATCTTAAAGGATACGTACTTCAAAATTTGCGTTGAATATTTTCTAAATTATTACTATGTTTGATACCCAGGATTTCAAATTATACTAGCATATTCGATCTTAGAACAAAAGAATTAAATAATAAAAATAAAACGTCGGTGTCATTAAACCCTCGTGAATGCCTTATAACGAAACCAAGGTTTTTGTAACTAGAAAGTACAACAGCATTAATATGAAGATTAAAGCTCAGCTTTGAATCAAAAATAACTCCTGTCTTTAAATTCAGTCACTCTATTTAGAGACATATCATTGAGTGTATAATTGTAAATATACGGTTCAGCTTTTTTTGTGAAAGACAGAACGTTACACTTTTGCACATTCAGTGCTATGTTATTTTTTACACACCAGTCTTATTCAAATTTATTTGCAATTGAAGGGAATCGCAGATAGAATAAATATCACAATAAATTCTCAAATCAACTGCATACAGAAGACAATTTACGTCAATCAACAATCTACAATGTTGTTGATAAAAATAACGAAAAGAAGATGCCCAAGTATGGAACCCTGTGGTACACCAGATGAAGCAATGAATTCGCCAGACTTGAAACTACGGTATTCCACGTATTCCCGCCTGCACTGTAAGTATGATGAAAAAATTTTAGACAGTTTATCTGAAAAACCAAACTGCTTAAGTGTATACAAAAGAATACCATGATCAAGACTGTCGAACGCCTTACTAATATCTGTATAGATGACGTCAACTTGTCCACCAGAATTCACAGATTCAGAAATGTACTGTGTTAAGCAAAAAAGATTAGTAGTGGTAAACCGACCCTGCATGAAACCATGCTGAAAGTCGCTAATCAACCCATGAGTGCTAGCATAAATTGCTTTATGCAGTAACGTTTCAAAAGCCTTGGAAAAGGTAGAGATAATCGTGATAGGTCTATAATTAATCACAGAGTTTTTATCACCTTTCTTAAAAAGAGGACAAATTCTAGAATGTTTCCACACATCTGGAAATGTGCTGAAATTTAAACAAAGGTTAAAGATTTTCATAAGACGACAGGCAAACACTACAGCACAATCGCGTAAGATCAGGACCAGAGGTAAATTTAGGTTTGATTAGTTTTAAAATATCAAATACTTCATTTTCGGAAAAATTTCCAAGGAAGGTTTTATTTGTACATTACCGTACTCATCAGAAGCAACTAAGATATTTGATGAAAAGCTATTAAAGAAGGACACAAAAGCATTTGCAATGTCAGCAGGTTGGCGGAAATCAGTATTATCGAACCTGATTGAGTCCGGTAACGAATTAACACACCTTTTACCATTAATATATGACCAAAACTTTTGATGATCGAAACGAATATTGTTTTGAATGTTATTTAAAAAACTTTTATATGCCATATTAACATCAATATTATAACGTAAACTCTCGCTTGCGGACTCGTGGTCCGCAATCATTGAAATTAATCACAGAGAAACTAGGTGGTGCAATAGGTAATTTTTTGGACTCCTCTGCTAGCCATTTTGATAGCTGGTAGTTGGCAATTCGATTGCTGGAATAATAAGACGCACTTTCCTGGTTTATGTATCTTAGGCAAACAGTACAGTCTATGTATATTTGGGTTAGATACATGTAACCTCCTATTTAAAGCTGGAATATTGCAGGACTTAAGTAATCAGTTCAGTAATCATTTTTGGTAATAGGTTTCTAGAAAGTTTTTTATGAGGACCATTACTAATCAGATTGTCTTCCCCTTCATAATAGTCCTCTTTATCTAAAATAACAACATTTTTGCCATTATCAGCTTTTAAGTAAAAACAATCTTTTTTATGCAACCGTTTGATAATTCCTGTCCTCTGTGTGGAATTTGACTTTCTATTTACTTTAGTGACAATATTTGTCGAGATTTGATTTCTGCAAGTTTCTGACAAATCCTTTAAAGGAATCAGGGAAGTATTGAATTGAACTTTTAACACTTGTAACAATCTTAAAATTATTAAAATGTCAAATTTTAATTACACTTATGCGAAATGACTGACATGCGCTTAATGTTAGGTAAATTGGTATCAAATAATTAATAATTCGGTTGTTGACTAATTTTTAAAAATGGGGAAAAACAATAGTGGGGGTATTAATTTTGTTATATATATTTAATTTGGAAGATAAGTTATAATTATTAAACTTCGACTATTTGAATGTATCGCGAAAACGGTAGTGATATCATATCGGTGGTTAGAGATGAAATGATATGTGGAACAGAGGAAGAAGAACAAGTTGACAATAAACACATTAACCTCATCTCTCATCTGTCAAAACTTAAGTGGACATTTAAGTAGAGGTGTGTTTAATAGTGTTTAATAGTTTAATAGCAGATATGAGCTGTAATAGCATAAAAATGCCTTTCATTTGTGTCGGAGCAGATGATCTAATTTTATTCATTTATTGTATTTAGCAGTCTGCTTATAAATCGGTAAAATCACTGATTTTCTGCTCTTGATCAAGATGTCGAGCAATAAAATCAGAGCATGAAATATAATCTCACACATAAGGACAATAAAATTGTCTCAAAAAATATCAAGAAATTATTTAAAATGTGACTGGGGAATATTACATATGCAATCTGAAGGTAGCTGAAATTTGTAAAAACAAAATACATTTAGTTTACATAAATATGCATTGTCTATTAAGAGGGCTAATCGAACCAGTGTTTGTAAGGTAATTTTTCAAAATTTATTGGTCCCATACGGTTATGTCAAAATACACCAAATTTGGAGGATCAGTAGTTGAAAGTGTACTAGAGGTACATGTATATCTATTTTAAATAATTTTCACTTTATGTAGGGAAAATTTATACTGTAAATATGAGTGAAATTTGGACGTGATTAGCTCCTGAATTATGATATCAATCGGTAAAATTCGAGGTAAAATTCATACATGTCTTCTAGAATGAATCTTCACAATTATGTTCAGCAAGTTTCAAACTTTTATTCCATACTATGGTTAAAATGAATTTTCTAAATAAGTATCTTTGTCACTACAAATGGAGCAAGGAAGTGTTACCTCTATCGGGAATCGCACCTCAATGAAGTCGGTGAATAAAACGTCCAGTGAAGGTATAGTCAAGAGAAAAATTATTCAGCGGCGCAAGTAGTGATTTTCTATCCAAATCGTTTTCCTCAGGATGAAAATTCCTGTTTAAGAAACCACCTTTTTCCTGTTCGTTTGTGTATTAAGAATCATTGGATTTATCTGCTTGCAAATATATGATTATTATATTATCATATATATGATTTTTAAAATCAACAGAATTTAGCAACACTAATGAAAAAACCTTAGCATAGTTTAGTATTTGGTGTGAAAATTTTATAGTTGTTCTGTGGTTTTCTTGTTATTGTTTATTAGCGAAAATCAAATAAATGAATCTCAAGTATTTACCTTGGATAACAAAATTCATGTGTGGAGGAAACCTGGATTTGTCAAGTTGACACTTTTATCCATATTTTCTGTAAGCATTTTCACATATTGGTAAATGTTGTAACTTTCCTAAATTATTTATTTGTTTGATTTTCAGGAATTGTTCTTTCTTCCTCCAACGCTAGCAATAAGTTTCTAACTTTGCAGCCGTCTTTCGTTGTTTTATGATTAACTTTTCTGCAGACTCCCGATGTGATGTCATCAGCGTTTGAAATGCATGTATTTTAATTGATAGTGTAATATCATAAGATTATATTTTCAACTTTTACATGTTTCTAATGGTTTTTTAAGACAAAATGTTATCATTTAATAGATTCTACTAAAATTTTAACTTAGTGTAACAACCAAATTGTATAACGTTTAAAGTTTTTAATTATTTGGAGAGTCCTGGGTAATGGATCTCTTGCAGACGCTACGCTGAAAAGTATCCTAATAGGCGGGTGCCATATAAACGTAGTTTTCGTACAATAAACCGTGAGAATGAGGTAAACTTGTACTTTCAATAAGAGAAGAGTTGAAAAGTGTTGCCGCCTTCGAGTACATCAAACAAAAAATCACACCTTTTTGATGAAAATCCTGAGAAAAGTTTTTAGCGCTGAAGTTATTATTATCGCATATGACAGTTTGAAGAACGTTACAGGCACAACTTCTGTTCCCTACGATGTTCAAACTGTCCAAGAGTTACAACAAAGAGATTATCCTTGCAGGATTTAATTTTGTAGGTGGCTTCAACAACGAAACATGGAAGGTCACAATTTTATTTCGAGAATTTTTTCACCTTTACTAGAATTAGAGTAACAAAGCATCAAAATTTACATTTATGAGCCGATGAAAGTCTAAGAGTACAAAAAAATAAACACATTTTCAATCTAATATTTTATTTAAGATATGGACAGGCATTGTGGAAAATTTTCTAATTGGACCTATTTCACCTATTCGTGAAAAAAAATGTTGAAAATTTTTATTGCATTTCTGTACGAATCTCGACGAATTATGACGATACACAAAATTTCAGACAGAAAAAAATTTTCTGCCTGTCAGTCTGGTTCGCGATAGATGCTACAGTTTTTGAGATAAAGCTTTCAAATTTGGTACACACATTCTAGAGGTTAAGGAAGAGATTGAGTTCCTTGATGAGCAAAATCGGCCCCAATGTCTAAAAAAAATATGAGTGACATTCCACCAATGTGACTTTTTGAAACGTCAAAATGTGACTTTTTTGATTCGTCAAAAAATGTGACTTTTTTGAAACGTCAAAAATTACTTTTTATTATAAAACACCACACGTCGAGTTTTACTACGGTGAGGAAGTTCTGATCCCCAAGTAATTGGCAGCGTTTTTTTTTTTACCAAATCATTTTCAGGAGCAAAATATTAAAATTGTCTCCAAAATAATCTTTCAAAGCTACTTGGTAAAAGTTTCCAAGACGTTAGATTGTACGAGGAGTCGATGCTCCTATAAAGACCTCCACCTTTTAGGATGGTCCACTAGATTTAAACGCTATTAACTTTTTTGGGATTTTATGAAAGAAAATGGTGGAAATTGAGAATATCGAGTATCTCAAAATCAGTATTAGAAACGGGACAAATGAATTTCGCGAAAGAAGTTTTTAAAAAAGTCCGAGTTTCCTTCTTAAGAAAATGCGAGAAATGTATCAATGAGGGCGATCGTTACTGAAGCAATAAACTGAAACTTACTGTTTGTAGTTATTGTTGTTAGTGTGTTTTATTCTCTAATTTAAGTAATTTTTTTGTTTGCTTGTTTTTTGTTATGTTTTAGTTTGAATACCACATCTCAATAATTTAAATTCTATACCGAAAACTAAAAAAGCTTGGGAAAAAGTAGTTAGCAAAAAAACTTTTAAAAAAGGATTTTAATTTCAAGTGATTCTGATAATTTAATTTAGTTACCATAGAAGTACGGACAAAGAAATTGCGGACAAAAACTGCCCCCCTCCCTTAGGGAGAAACTGATCAAAATCTGTTAAATACTATTAATATTCTCTTTTCCTAAATTTGAAAATGATACCAATGAAGACTCAAGCCGACAACTTTTTTTCCACTTTGAAGAAACATGTTTGGATGGAGATATATTCGGTTAAATCACCATTATATGCTGCCCAGAATTTGCTTTTAAATTTATGACATATTTTTATGTTACACTCTGTATATATTTTTTTGCCTCACAACCGGACTTACTTTTGAATTATTAAAACGCATTTATTACTCTTTATCAATACGGAATAAAGTATTGATGCAAGTTTCCCATTCAACAATATAGAGACACCTCAGTTGTCGAATCCATTAAGAGATCTTATTTAACTACTCCATTCTTTAAATGATAAACAAATGTCTCAAACAATTATTATAACTAATCACCGTACCCTTGTAATCTGGCACCATGCAATTTTATTGTTGAACCTTTCACCTGCGGCACTCGCGGAGGAGTCATACCAATGGTGAAGTGCTGAGTGACCGACTGCGGCGGCCGGGAGACTGGAGAGAGTGCATGTTAACACACAAGCAGCCCGTAGAGGTAACTAAAGGTAACCGCCGGTTCAGTCAGTCAGTGTGTCGATTTGTTAAACACCTAACCTGCTTAGCCTATCCGTTTCACGCCTTCAAGAACCAGGATATGCTCTTATTGTTACGCGGTATATAGTTCAGGAATGATCAGGAGACTTTGAAAGGTTAGTTCTACTAATTTCTATTTGTATAAAGAGAAAACACGAGAACACTGAAGAGTGTTTTGCACATTTGGTAGTGGTTTAGTAGAAATATAGAGTTACACATAGGGGACAAGTAGACTTTTTTTAAAAAAATTTAGTTCCAGGTACCTGATTTATCAAAAAATTTTTTCTAATTAAACAAAAAATAAAAATTAATACATGTATTTCCTGTTCCTCAACAATATAGCTTATAGTAATTAAAGAATTTTAACATGCGATCTGCAATTAAACCTGATAACTTTTTGAAATTTGCTTAGCTAACATCGAACGATTACTAATAGTACGCAAATTTTAAATAGCAAAAGCCGATCATATGGCTTTTGCTAGCTGGCAACAGAACACACATATTTTCAATTATAAAATTGCTCCTCAAGTGTATTTAGAACTCCACTGTAAGCTGTATGGCTCCATCCTCCGTATTCAAACTGTAGTCGAATATAGGTTTCCTAAACTTCTTAACTGCCTTTTTTAATCACCCTGAAAGTTAGAAATGTTGTGATAGGTAAAGAGAGACAAGGCTCTATAGTTTATTATGGAGTACGAACCACACCTAGGGCATTGAAGTTTAACCCCTACCCTTACGCAGCAACATAGAATGCCATTGGTTGTAACTACTATTTAGCCATCAGGGGGTCGCTTTAAAATTCTCTTGATCGTAAGCATAATATGTTCCTTCATTTGCCTATTCCATTGGTGAGAGAGATATATCCAATAGATACACTCATGGATTTAGAATTCAACCCATTATGTTACTACGTATACAGAATGTCCCATAAGTCGTGTGCCAAACTAAATGGGCTGATAGAAATTGCATTTTCTTAGCATGTATTGTATCCTGGAGGGTTATAAATTAAAAGTTTGCTAGAAAAGTTTTGTATGACTAAACATGAGCCTAACAAAAATTGCATGTACCTGTTTTTGGATCGTTCGATCTCGGTTAGTTTCGAGCAGAGCTGGGTAAGAATACCGAAAATATATTTTAATACTGAAAACTGATTACCTCGTGGAAAAAGTAATCAGAATAGTCTAGTATTTTGGATTCTCCTCAAGAAAATTAACCAATTCCAAAATGATCTTAGTCTTCTTAATTAAGTTGGCTCTTAGTCTTAATAATTTAAATGATTTCATTCTTCTGTAAGTGCTAAATGGTTTCAACGATCTTAACCTTACTTTTAAAATTCACAGTTGGTATCATATCTTTCTCTGTACTCACTTCTAATTTTAGAAATACTATTAGAAATATTGAATCGGTCCTGTGGGCTGATTCGCCACATCTAGCTACTACAAAGGGCTACGTGGCCTACGGCCCTCTTTCCCCTCCATGCTGAACAACGGAATTTTACTGTAGTTGGCTTAATTTTCTGGAAACATCAGTTTTTAAAATTTTTTTAACACGCCGTATATGTTTTCCGCGTCAGAATAACCGTAAAATATTTTTTTAATTTTTTTCGTTTTTTCGAACACCCCGTATAAATTTTGTTCACAACAAAATTTATGCAGAATGTAAAACTATCCTGCAGGGCTTATTTTTCTGTGTCACTTTTTTTTAATTTTTTCTTTTTCTCGATCAAGCACTTCGTGCACACCAAAGATGAAAAAGAATTTTTTTTATTTTTTTTAACACACCGTCTTCGAAGTTGCCGATCGATTCGGTATCCCGTATACAGAGTGTTTCAAAAAACATGTGCCATCGCTTACGCGGTGAATCCTCACCTAAAATAAGACAAATAGTTCCTATTAACATGGGCCTGGAAATGCTTAGTTACTAAGATATTATATTGAAGTTTCTTATTTTTTCAGTTTTTTTTTTTTCAAATTATTTCCGAAACGGCTTCAGCAGTTTCAATGATATTTAGATTGTGAGAAGTACTTAAAGTACTACATATTTTAGCATGAAAATGGTGTGGATAGATTCATTAGACGCGTGCGTACAGGATTGCAATTTAATAATTTATTTAAAAAAAATTTACGCCACAGTTATATAGACAGGTAAATACCTAAAAAAGGTTATTTCTTGATATTTTTACGATTTCGGCTTCGTTTAGTATGGTATTAAGGACCTTACATAATAAAACTGCAATTATCTCCTTTCATTATGTTGTACTAATTTATTTGAAGTATATGTCCCAATAATGTAAAACCTCAAAGTTTTGATTTAAAACCAGAATTTTGTTAGTTAATTATTTTAATATTTTTCTTCGCAATGATCATTGAAAAGAACGTTGAAAGTAATTAGTGAGATAATTTGTATATAGAATAAATAAAAAAAGGCTCAATACGCTTCCTTGTGGTACTCCAATATCCACTGGCAGTTATTTAGCTATTCCATAAAAAAACTCAACAAATAGTTTCTAGTTAATTGATTACGATTTTAAAATTTCATTGCATGTGTCTGGCAGACCATAAAATTCCATATTTTTTGATAGAATGTTATGATTAACTCCGTAAAACATCTCGAGAGAGCAATAAATTCCTCAGCTTTTCAGATTTTTATACACAAAATCTGAATTAAAAAAAAAAACAAAATACTGATTAAGAATATTAGTCGTACTGAATATAATGTTCATATTATTTTTTCATAATTCAATATTCATCGTGGCAAATAGCAAGGAAAGTGGTTGCTTGAAAAACGGTATATTTTGTACTTATTTATTCTGTTACTATATTTCCATTATATATATTTTTTTTAAACAGAACTTTTACCAAGGAAATAACTAATTTGCATTAAAAAATCGGAATTATTTTATTAATAATTAATAATTGAAGTTGATTTATTTTCTCTAGAGCTATGTTGATTTAATAATAGTACTTGCTTAGACAATAAAAATGCAATTATTCTTTTATTTTAATATTTTATGTAGCGATTATTTGAAAGTTGTTTATTTTCGCTACTTTTTTACGAAACATAATTTTTGAAAATTGATTAAATACTGTTCCCAATACATTCACTATTCATGTGAAGTTAGTGAATCAACTGCAGATGCATGTCGCACATTATTATACTGTTTATATGGAATATTGATCTAAAGCAACCAAGATTGATAATTTTAGATTGTTTATCAATCCCATCGAATGTTTTAAAAATAGCAGCAGGTCCTAAATGAATTAAATCAGCAGAGTCTACGCTAAAATATTAATGGGAATTTTATTAATATTTTGCCATAGAACCAAGGATTTTGTTTATAAGAAAGTGTTATATTCTCTAGAGGTTACTTCTTTATAATTATTGGTGTAAGTATTTAATTTTGTTTTAATTTCTTTTGTGTATTTAAATTACACATTTCATAAAATACATAAACAACTAATAAAATACCACATATCATATACAACTGTTTATTATGTTCTAAATTTGGTTACTTAATTCACATGTTGTCAAAATACGACATTTTTTATGTCTTATTACTCGCTTATACCGTTTTATAATGCGTTTTATAGGTATGTTTATGTTTTTTATGTGTAGTAATAATAGTTTGTTTTATTATTAAATAAACCCAACGCTCTTAATATTTTCACATTTCCAAAATATATTTTTCGGATTTTTTATTATATGATGTGACTAATATACATGGTTATCCTTCTTAAGCACATTGAGAAAATTCGGTAGATGATTGCTGAACCAATTTCGAAACAAAAGACTAAAACTCAAACCAGTTTTTGTCCTTAACTGCTTCGTTTCGAAGATATAGTATAGTATATTTATTTAAAAAATATTCACCTGGACTCCCCCTGATGAACTCTAAAAAAAGTTTAGGCAAAATAAGTCTTTTTAAGTACTTATTTATTACGCACACTGAGTTTCATAAAAAATTTTCACGCATTTCAGAAATGAATGAAAATCTTTTTTTTTTTTAATCAACATTATCTCCGCAACGAAGCAGTTAAAGACAAAATGTTTATGTATTTGAGCTCTTCGTCCTAAAATAGGCTCAGGAAACAACTTATGAATATTTTCGATATACTTCAGGGACACCCTGTATAAATATGCTAGTGTTATTCATCCATTTTATACACTACCAAATTAGAATTTCAATTACGGCAAAATTAGTTTTAAACGTAGAAATGGGAACATTATCTAGACAGAAATATGAAGAGAAATATTTTAATTCTTCAAATAATAGAAGCATGGGATATAGGTATAGGGTGATTCTAAAAGAGGGTTGAATTTTACCCGCACGTATGAAAGAGAAATAAGAGACTATTTCTTTTTCGCAATTTTGACTTTTTGGAAGTTTTAAAAGGAGAAAAGATATGCAAAAATTCGTATTTCGTATTTCAAAACATGTTACAATTCATGATTTCGTAACTAGCAATTCAAGTCAATTTGGTCGAAGTATTAGAATAAAACGATTATATTGACGCTTGGTATATTATCGAAAATTTTGCAACGATTTTGTGATTATCACACTTGTAATATAAAATAAATTAATTTTTATTTAATTAACAAAGGAAAAAATATGATGAAAAGATAGATGAGAGAATAAAACGAAAAGCCTTATTTTTAACTTGGTAAAGAAAAAAAATATTCCAAAAAAATGTGAAATAAGTGTTCTTGTAAGTATTTTTATTAGTATTTGAAAACGTTATTGCATCCTTCGTAAATCTATTGAGAAATGAATAACTATAAAAACATTTCTTTTGGGTCATGGTTACAATATCAATTAGCCATTTATACAATTTCATTAACTGGTCGAAGTAATTAGAAAGATTAAATATATTAAAAGTACTATGTAAGTATAGTCTACTATATAGACGTTAATTAAATAAAGCTACATATACCTACTACTACTAGTACTACTACTACTACCACTACTACTACTACTACTACTACTTATATATTCTCCTGGGTCGGAAATTAAACGCAGGTGGCTAGAGTTCCCCCGTGGCGATGCTTGGTTGATCCCACAGTCTTCCAGTGGAAGCCACAAAGGTACGCCTGGCTACCGGTTAGTGGTTTTCCTTTCGTGTATTTTTTATAAGTTATGCCCATATTTTTTACTTACACCTACAAAAAGATAAAATCCGAAATTTGTATCGATTTCATTCGATCTTCGATTCACCCGTGGTATTGACAAGATTTTTAAAGATGTAGGTATGACAGTGGTTTATTCATCTGAAAACAAACTACAACAACTTTTAGGCAATCCAAAAGACAAAATTAAAACAAACGAAAAGTCGGGGAATTACGAAATTAGCTGTAAGGACTGTAATCAAACATTTGTTGGACAGACTAGACGATCAATTCAAACTAGAATCAAAGAGCATATGGCCCTTCTCAAATATCGTAGGACAGATAGGTCTAGTGTAGCCCAACATGCGTTTGAGAACAACCATAAAATAGATATTAGCAATTTAAGAATAATTAGGAATGTAACAAATACTAGACAGCTGGATGCATTTGAAAGCTTGGAAATCAGAAAGTGTAAAAATAGTATGAATAGTGACACAGGGCTTATCCCAAATAGCCCGCTTTATTGGTTAGTGTGTCACGGTTCACCGAACCGTGACATTAGTTTAGATATAAATAGGGTAGATTGTTAACATAAGTTTACTTTTAATCATCTCTAGATGATGCCAATTAGGTTAGCCAAACGCACGTCGAGTGCAGTATATAGTGTTTTACTGTTTCGTGGAAAACCACTTCAGTGTTATATAAGAAGTATTAGTAGTGGTAGTAGTAGTTTTTTTTTTTTTTGGGAGCCGATGCGTTAGCTAACCGGAGCAAGAGGCCCTCCTGAAATTCCCGAAGAGAGACCAGACCGGAACCGCTTTCGCATTACTTCAGTCTGATCCATTTTCGTCCTTGTGACGCCATCTATCTTTCGTCGTTTCCCTACGTCCTCCGTCCACATTTGTGATTAGGGTTCGGGAGTAAGAGTGATCGTCATGCTTACTGCTCCTCTTGTTTCTTTTGTCGGAGCACTACTTCTACAAATCTTGGTATCGCGTCCCAGTAGTCTCTGCTGGGTAGCATGTTATCTATGATATTGTCGGGTGTCATTTGAGCACCCACCGTCATTTCCAGTAAGAATCTTTCCGGCGTCCATCTGTCGCATTCGAAGAACGTATGGTATGCATCGTCCTCTTGTCCCATCTCACAGTATACGTATTCTGGGTTATCTGTTATTCACATCTTGTACAGATAGGATCGAAAAAAGCTATGTCTGGTCAGGAACTGCGTTAAGTAATAGCTCACTTGCCGTATCCACAGTTTGCCCATGTAGTTATCCGCCTTATTAGTCTGGCAGTCCACCTTCCTCTGGATTTGGCGTCCCAACGCTGCTGCCACTCGTCTATGATACGGGATCTTTCTTCTTTTTTCACCCTATTTCTGTCTATCTCTACCCTCCTAGAAAAGATCCTCTTGCGCTCTTGTGCAAGCAGATCGATAGGAGGTGTTCCTGCTATTACCAAGACAGCGGATTCCGAAACCGTGCGGTAGGCACTCCCCACTCTTAGCGCCCATTTTCTCTGTACCGCAGCCGGGCGTTTCCTGTATTTCTCGACCCTCAGTGCATCCGCCCAGATCTCAGTCCCGTACAATAGGATTGATTGGGTCATGGACATTAGTAACCTACGCTTGCTTGCTCTAGGGCCAGCTACATTTGCATTAATCTGCCAAAGGTAGCTGTCGTTGCTGCTGCCTTATCTGCAATGCGTTGGATTTGTCCCCAATAGGTCAGCTTAGTATCTAGTATCACTCCCAGCTACTTCACGGCGCTTTTGGTTTGAAGCACCTCCATACCAACCGTCATGTCTAGTATTGTAGGGATTCTTCTCTTCGTCAGTATCACCATTTCCGTTTTGTGTACAGCTAGTTTCAGTCCGTGGTCTTCCAGCCAACAGTACACTCATCGCATCACCTGGTCTAATTTCCTCTGGGCCTGTTCGCCGTCTCGCGCCATGATGGTTGCCGCGATATCGTCATCGTACCCAACTAGTTGCGTTCCTTCTGGCAGTTCCATTTTCAGTATTCCATCATACGTGATATTCCAGAGGTCAGGTCGTAGAATCGATCCCTGTGCCGCTCCAGAAGTTACTACTCTCTGTCGAGGTCCCTCCCTATTGTCATATAGTAGTACCCGTTTGTTCAGGTAATCTCTAAACATGCGTAGCAGGTACCCTGAAAGTGCTTCCAACATATCACTTCACCGTGCCGAGTTGAAAGCGTTCTTTACATCTAAAGTAACCAACGTGCAGAAAGATCTCGTTCTGTGATCCCTCTCTCTGTGGGGCATGCCGTGTTCACTACCTCCTGTATCGCGCTTGCTGTGGATAACCCTTTCCTAAAACCGTATTGCCTGGAACTCAGATCACCGGCCGCTTGTACAGCTGTTAACAAGCGTGGTTTTAGCAGCTTCTCCAACAGTTTTCCGAACGCGTCTAGCATGCACAAAGGCCTGTAAGACGTTGGCATATTTAATATTTCTTTGCCCTTGCTGATCTCAGCACTAGCCGTTGTCTTTTCCAGCGGGCGCAAAAATCACCTGCCCTCAAACAGCAGTTATACATATCCAGCATTAGTTTAATTAAATGAAAATTGGGATTTTCTTGTTACAAGTGTGATAATCACAAAAGTGTAAAATTTTCGATAATATGATCGTTTTATTCTAATACTTCGACCAAATTCACTTGAATTGCTACAGTTACAAAATCATGAATTGTAACATATTTTGAAATACGAAATACGAATTTTTGCATAATGTTTCTCCTTTTAAAATCTCCAAGAAGTCAGAATTTCAATTTATTTCTCTTTCCTACGTACGGTTAAAATTCAGTACTCTTTTATAATCACCTTGTATATCTATCTCATGCTTCTATTATTTGAAGAATTAAAATATTTCCTTTCATAATCCTTTTCTATCCAGATAATGTTCCCATTTCTACATTTAAAACTGATTTTGCTGTAATTGAAATTCTAATTAGGTAGTGTATAAAATAGCCTGTTTATACAGGGTGACCCTGAAGTACATTGAAAATATTCATAAGTTGATACATATGTATATATATATGTTAAATTCGTTTTCCGGGTATACTCCCGCGTAGGTGATAGGCCCCGAGAGGGACCGTGGTTGTCAGTTCGAGTAACCAGAAGCCGCAGTAAGCAGTTATCTGTTAGAACCTGAAGATGGCAGATGAGATTCTGCCGAAACGTCGTTCAGACAACCACGGTCCCTCTCGGGGCCTATCACCTACGCGGGAGTATACCCGGAAAACGAATTTAACATTCACCACCCGCGAAAACCTGAAAAACAATATATATATATATATATATATATATATATATATATATATATATATATATATATATATATATATATATATATATATACATCGTCACTCGATTGTGTTTAAGCTTGAGCTACGCCGTACAAGAATATCTCCTACATATTTTCGGGTTATAGTTAGGGCAGGAGAGTATAGTTACGTTTAGTTATTTGCTATTATAGTATTAAACTTATGTACATACTTTTTTGTTCTCGGGGTACTTTTTAATAGTATTAATAAACTTGTGTGTGATAAAATTAGCTAGTCGTTATTTTTTTTGGTAAATTTTGGAGTTACCTATAGTTGACGCTAGAGAGTTGGATAATGTTTATTGTAGTAAATTTACCTAGCGCCCTATATAATTTTTTTTATATAAGATCATTTTAATAAGGAACTCCGCCCGTCTCCTCTGTAGTTTAGCCCGAGCATATCCAACTACCACCTCGGTGGCTGGTTTAATGACATCATTTTGACCGTCACATTTTTGGCGCTCAACGTGGGGCCTAAAAAATCACTGTTTTTCTGATAAATGTTTTATTTTTTTTTTTACAAAGTTACCTAAAAGAGTGTGTACATGGTTTAGTTTAGTTATTCAATTGCTATTATAACATTAAACTTGTACATACTTTTTTTTGTTCTCGGGGTACTTAATATTAATAAACTTCTGTGTGATAGAACTAGCTAGTCGTTATTTTTTTGGTAACTGGTTTGGTAAATTTTAGGTTTACCAACAGTAGACGCTAGAGTTTTTGGTATTGTTTATTGTAGTAAATTTACCTGGCGCCCTATTTTATTTTTTCTATAAAATCATTTCAATAAGGAACTCCGCTCGTCTCCTGTGTAGTTTAGCCGGAGCATACCCAACTACCACCTCGGTAGCTGGCTCAATTGTGGCATAATTTTCACCGTCACAGATTTTTTATTCATTTCTTTTTTTTACGAAAATTTACATTTTTAGTCTAGAGTAGAGCCGTGTGATTTACAAAAAATGTTTCTGACGGGATTTCTTACTATTGCAATAATTGAATTACTATGTTACGATAAATACTCTCTTACATAGGAGGCTTCAAAAGTGAGAAAATCGGTTTTTCTAAAAAAATGCATATCTCAAAGTGTTGTTCATCACGATATTTAAAAAATACATCTTTTTACGATTGCAGTAATACCCATAACGTAGCAATTCCATAAGAATTCACAGTAGAAAAGTCAAAATTCTTCTAAACAAATGGTATTATAATGTAATTCACAAAACCCGATACACAAAGTAGTGTGCTGTGAAAACAATTATCTCAAATAAAGTAATTTATTTAAAATAGCTGTCAAAATAGTTATCAAGTAAACAATGGCTATAGTAGCATTACAGTAAGCGTAATTTAAGTACTAGTCATGATCGATATTTTAAACAAATAATATTATTTGAGATAATTGCACACTAAATCAAAAATTAAAATTTTCTTTAAAAAAAAGAAAAATATATACTGTTATATACAGAATTCACCGTAAATTCTAAAAATGTAAAATTATACGGGGTGTTCCGTTTAAAATAAGAAAGTGAGGGTAATTTCCGGCGAAAGACAATTTTGTAAATGTCAGATTAGTTGTCAAGTAAATCTGTTGGCATTCTGTCTGATTTTTTGTATTCTAGCATATTTTATTTCAATTAAAATGCTTACAACTGCGGAAATTGTTTGATTAGTTGGTGATAATTTTCGTACAGCGAGTGAAGCCGCTACAGAATTTAATAATCGGCATCCAGTTCGACCCCCAATAGACCATGTAAAAGTTTGGCGAATTAATAATTTATTCAATGGAACTGACAAAGTGTTCAACAAACAAGAACAACGTGTGAGGAATCATGTTAGAGATGCACAAATTCTTCAGTTTGTGAGAGAAAATCCAAGGTGTAGCCTAAGGAGAATTTCCACAATTTTAAATGTACCCAAGGATACAATTTGACGATGGTTCCGTCGAAATAAATTACGTCCCTTCAAACTTGTTTTCTTACACGCATTAAAAGAAGGGGACGAAGAAAGGCGGCTGGAATATTACTTTTTTTCACTCCCTACATAGAAAATACTATTTTGCTCCCTCATTTCAGGGAGCAAAGTAGTACTTTTCCTCCCTCGGGAGGAAAATACTTTGCTTCCCTAGGGAGGAAAATACTTTGGCTCCCTCTGGAAGCAAACAAGTAAAAACTTCAAATAGGTGTAATAGTAGTGTATAGACTTTAACGGTAATAGATTACCACGTTTGCTTCTTCCAGAATATCTTGAGGAACTTCATCTTCACATTCAGAATACATTATTATAAACTTTTTGGAAGTTTGTTTATTTTGAAAACAACCTTAGCAACCTTAGCAACCTTAGCAACGTTCCATGTACTTTGATTTTTAACAATATTTACTTATCTAAATACCTATTATGACATTTTAACATATTTGGTTTTTTGATTGTCATGCATAAGAAAATATAATAAAATATATGTAAAACCAATGTAAAACACTGTAAATGGTCGTAGAAAAAATCATATGTATTACACAGGAGCAAAGTGCCATTTCCTCCCGGGCATCAAACTATCCGCGGGAGGAAATTATGCACTTTTCTCCCTTGTCATACAAATAGCTATTGTTGTCAGGAAGAGTTTTTGAACAACCCTAATTTTTTTTTAAAATATTTTATTCTCAGATCAAGCGAAATTCCTTTTCAAAATTGGTCCGTTGAAAACCCTCATTGGGTTGCAAACTGTCGACGCCAGTATTCAGAAAAGGTGAATGTGTGGTGCGGAATTTTAAATGAACAAATAATTGGGCAATATTTCTTTGAGGGAAATTTAAATGCGGAACATTTTCTAATTTTTTTTTCAAACTGAATTTTCAATCGAAATTGAAAACTTGTCCCTTATTGCGTACAACAATCTGATATTTCAACTTGATGGAGCCCCGATCCACAATGCAATGGTAGTACGGAATTGGCTAAACGACAACTTTTCCCGGAGGTGGATTGGAAGAAATAGCCCTTTTATTAATCCGAGGTCACCTGACCTCACGCCCTTGGCCTTTTTTTATGGGGGGTTTCTGAAGAATGATGTCTACAAAACGCAGCCACGAAATAAACTACAAATGGAAAACCGAATTAAGCAAGCTTGCGCTGAAATTACGCCTGCAACCCTCCGAAAAGTTATGAATAACAACAGAAAGCGAATTGAGGCATGCATTAGGGCTGATGGAGGTTTGACAGAATATAATATTTAATTGTTGGAAAATTTTTTTGGGTAAGGGTCCTTATTTTGAGAAAAACTACTTTTTTAACTTGCCGACGTTTCGGTAATTTTTTATTACCATCTTCAGAGCACATACTGATAACGAATATCTTCTAAAAAACCCATAATGTTATATCTATCCTGTGTCAATGATATCCCAATTTCTTCTTATGTAATAGAAAAGTTTTTAGACCGATTTATTAATTGTTGGAAAATTTTTTTTGGGTAAGGGTCCTTATTTTGAGAAAAACTACTTTTTTTAACTTGCTTGCTTGCTAAATTTTCCAACAATTAATAAGTCGGTCTAAAAACTTTTCTATTACATAAGAAGAAATTGGGATATCATTGACACAGGATAGATATAACATTATGGGTTTTTTAGAAGATATTCGTTATCAGTATGTGCCCTGAAGATGGTAATAAAAATTACCGAAACGTCGGCAAGTTAAAAAGTAGTTTTTCTCAAAATAAGGACCCTTACCCAAAAAATTTTTCCAACAATTAATAAGTCGGTCTAAAAAATTTTCTATTACATAAGAAGAAATTGGGATATCATTGACACAGGATAGATATAACATTATGGGTTTTTTAGAAGATATTTGTTATCAGTATGTGCCCTGAAGATGGTAATAAAAATTACCGAAACGTCGGCAAGTTAAAAAAAGTAGTTTTTCTCAAAATAAGGACCCTTACCCAAAAAAATTTTCCAACAATTAATAAGTCGGTCTAAAAACTTTTCTATTACATAATATTTAATTCTTTTGGTTGTATTTATTATTCATTAGTGTAAACTGTGTTTCAAAACAATTAATTCAGAAATAATTTTTATTAAAATGCCATAAATGATTTATTTCATCAAAATCTCATTTTTTTTTTTAATTTAACTAAACTTCGGATTTAGGGTTTTTGAATGATATCGAACAAGTTTTGTTAATATACTTTTTTGATTAAAAAATGCCTACTACGATTTTTTGATTTCTTTCATATAATTTAGCATCGTAGATGGCCTTGCATTTAAAGATGGAAAGTGATTTTGTGGTCTTAAATAGACCTTGGTGACCTCTATCCTTTGAGACCAGTTTGATTTAAATCGGACAAAAAACAAAAGAATTATTACGCTGTTACACTCTTAAGTAAGACACACTGTATACAAAGTATCAACAGATTGAATTAAGATTATGTGATTCCCCTAACTTTATCATATCTGGCTTATTGTGATTCTGTATTCCTAACTAAGCATTATTTACACAAAAAAAATCAATACGTATGCAAAATATATTACAATAGCTGTGTCTAAAGAGGCCATCTACCATTGTTAAATAGTATCGAGCCGCCTGATACTTTATTCAATACAAATATCAATTGTCTTTACAAATAAAAAATATATTTAATTGACATTTGTAATAGAAACAGTTGTTTTCTCCGCTACAGTGGATAACTCTGTGTACCTACGTAATATCACAAATTACCTAAATTTCGTAACGAGACTTCCTCCCTATTTTTACAGTTTGTAATATTAGAAAAACTAACTTCTTGTCTATAACAGTTTTAAATTTAGAGACAAAATCATAGTCTTGTTACACGCCCATTGTTAATTTCACGTACTGCAGTAACATCCTTTTGACATATTCCACTTAATTGTTCAACCAAGGCAGGTTTTTATGGTATTCCATTGAAGCAAGTGTAATTTGTTGAAAAAAGATTAAACCTGGAGGTGGGATTTTTATATTGTAAATGTATAGATAGATACACAGATAATTTTATTTCCATAATATAATACATACAATAAAACACAAAATATGGTATTTAAGATACATGATACAGGATATTTCGAGATCTACGATAATTAGAAATTAAAAAAAATACAAGCAAACTAGATAAAAATTCTATAACCGGAAATTATTTTTGAATGTACAGGGCGAGCCAAGACGAAATTACAGCCTTTTTTTAAATGGAATGCTATTGTGTGACAGTACATTTTTTGGGGGCTCTTTCTAGACTCTATTTATTCCTGCATTATTATTGACTCTCTGCCAACCACTTGGATGTAATAAATTTTTTTGTTAAAATAATGCCATCTGCAGATGCATTTTGGAAAAATCACCAAAGTCACATATATGGATTTTAAGAAAAACTTATGTGAATATTAGTTACGCTTAATGT
Source organism: Rhamnusium bicolor (assembly GCA_029963845.1). NCBI lineage: Eukaryota > Metazoa > Arthropoda > Insecta > Coleoptera > Cerambycidae > Rhamnusium > Rhamnusium bicolor. The sequence goes on along the minus strand of JANEYF010002575.1, from coordinate 561,308 downwards.
TTTGAATCATTTTTACTTCCTAAAAATGTACAGGGTGCCAAAGAATATTATTCAATCAAGAACTTCTTAAATTGAATTTTCTCAATTTTTTCAAATGGAACGTATATTTTTCAACGATGTGATGGAAAAATGAAAAACGAAAATTTTTTGAAAGTACTTCCCTATGGCTAATTGAAATCATTTTCGTTTTGTTGTTCAATAAATACAAAATTCAAGAAAAAACTAAAAAAAATTGAGGTTTCCTCAAATAGTTCATTAGAAAAAATTATAATAAGTGCTCCACATGTTGCCCATTTTGATGGACATACGCCTCTATGCGTTTTTGAAATAAAGTTTCTACTGTTCCTAAAATTGCCAGTGTGATAGATCTAAAAGCAGTTATTATCCTTTACCTCATAATTTGTACTGTTGGTGGTGTGTCTTTATAAACAATTTCTTTCACGTAACCCCATAAGGAAATCCATTTTTGTAAGATCTAGCAGGCCATTTAGTGGGTCCATTTCTTCCAATCCATTGAAGTTGGTAGGTATTATTTAAGTGGTCTCTAACTGCATTTAAATAATGTGGTGAACACCATCTTGCTGAAACCACATGCTATTTCTAATCCTTTCAGGAAGATTCATCAATAATTGTGGCAGATAGTTTTCCAGAAAATGAGGATAAATAGCCCCAGTCAATGTACCATCAAAGAAACGTGGCCCTATTACATATCCTCCAATAATTCCTCCGCAAACGTTTATAGACCATCTGTGCTGGTTATCAACTTGTTTAAAAAAGTGAGGACTTTTCGAAGCATAATAATGGAAATTGTGCCTATTAACAAATCCAATTGTATGAAAAGTTGCCTCATCAGTGAATAAAACATTACTGAAGAAGGTCACATCTTGCATTTTATCTCTGGCCCAATTACAAAATTGTAGACGCCTTTGAAAATCGTCATGAGATAGTTCCTGGTGCAATTGAATATTATATGCATAAAAACTATTTGTTTTTAAGATTCGACTTATTTCTACTAATGAGCTCACTTCCCTCTGACTAATATGGGAATTCTCAACTGGCAACGGTTGAGAAAACAGCATAGAAAACTCATTTTCTTCGTTCACAATACATTTTATTCTTTCACTTTTTTTATATTCGACATTTCCAGTTTCCACAAATCTATCAAGAAGGTTTTGGAAGCTGCTAACATCAGGAATCCTTCTTTCAGGATACCTTTGCTTATAAATTCTATTGGCAAGCAAACAAGTTCTGTCTGACTCGTCCATTTAAAGAAATTGAGAAAATTCAATTTAAAAAGTTCTTAATTGAAAAATAATTTTTTGGCTACCCTGTACATTTTTAAGAAGTAAAAATGATTCAGATACATTAATTAGATGTCTCGTAACTAGTATTCACATAAGTTTTTCTTAAAACCCATAATTGTGGCTTTGGTGATTTTTTCAATATGCACCTGCAGATGGCATTAGTTCAACAAAAAAATTCATTACATCCAAGTGGTTGGGTGATAATCAATAATAATGTAGGAATGAATAGAGTCTAGAAGGAGGCTGTATTTTTTTTAATTTCTAGCTATCGTAGAACTCGAGATATCGAAGACCGACGCACTATTGACCCACCCTGTATATTGTTATTCCTCTCTAGAGGATTTGGATAGTAGAATAATTATTGCAAGGATATATTATTTATATACTCTACCTACTCTAAAAAGAAATCTTATAAATGATATATACATTATTTTTAAAAGTGATTTTGATTTGTCTTTTAAATAATATTAAATTTTCAATATTTTTAATAATTAATTGTATAATATGGTACATTTAAAAAATTCTTATACCTGTATATAAGAGGCTTTTTCCTGCGGCTGGAAATTGGCAAATGTTTTAGTAACATACTTTTATTTCTTCTCACCTTTGGGTATCCTATAAATTATTTAAAAAAAAAAAGTCAAAAAAACATCTACGCTAAAACGATTAGTAAGAAGTTGGTTTTTGAAAAAATATTAACCTGAAAATGAAATTTAAATGTAAAATATTTTAAATGATTTAAAATTGACGTTTTGGAATACTCTCTGATTCAGTTCTCAAAATTAGAGTAAAATTATTTTAATAAAAGATTGTCCTTTTTAGCAGTACCAAATATGACAGTTTTCTGTTTATATATTTCCATATTTAGTCTTTTGGCTCAGAGGTTTAACAAATTTTGGCTTGAAACCTAAAGTAGGTGAGAAGAAACATTACAGTCTGCCATAAATAAATAGCTATAGACAACATACTTTTAATCTCTTGTGATCGCTAATTAAAAATACATATTTGTGTTGGTATTACATTCACAAACACTTTCAGCCTTCTTTGTATTAACTTTGTATGTTGTTATCGAACTCACCAAAATAATCACAAGATAAGAGAGTGTGTCATATACATATACATGAACATATTTACGCGGTGACATATCACCTAGAGTTAACTCAGAAATTGACATCATTTGTGGACTACCATATTCAAAAGGTCCTAAGTACAAAATGCTAAATTTTACAGGAAAACCAGAAATATGTTTAAAAAAATTACCGTAAGGCAAAAGTTATGGTGCTTCTAATATTACACTAGTAAATGAATTAGTTGGTATTTACACTAGAATTTTTGAGATTATTAATTCATCAGAAAAGAATATAGCCCCTTCAATATCAAAACGTCCTATGTGCCAACTAACTTGCACATAATAAACTACTTTAAGGGAATTCAATAACATATTTCACAATCGGTAAAAAAACAGTTGATTACATTTTAATTGAATATGTTTAAAACTTAAGAACGTTACAAAAATATCAGAGGTGATAAAAATAATGTTTAAAAAAAAACTGTTACTGGATTATCAAAGCTTCCTGTGCTGTATTCAAATTCTTGTAAAAATCTTGATTTTCCACGGAGATAAATTGAATCGTAGCCTTGATTTCCTTAATTTTATCTGCAGCCCAAGGTCGAATTCTTTGGGGAACAGGTTCAACCTGTAAGTCTTGAAAATATCGCTGGTTAAATCCAGGTTTGAAAACTGTGACCTTTCGCCAAGGGGCCGCCTCGGAGTAAACTGTCTTGACTTCCACCACACCAGGATCATTCTTGGTAATCTTCAACATTGTGGCTTGTGATATTCCCAAATTTACAGTCCTCAGAGATGTTTTTGCAATTTGCATCCAATCAAAGAACTTATCAATATGGGTTATTATGAAAGGTTTGTGGATTCGCGCGCTGCCATGATCCTAATTAGATCCATAGGCACTTCAGGTTTCAGACCTCGTCTTGCCTTTTCAATATAACCAAAGTCTCGGTCACATGAAAGAAAAGTATGGCCACATTGTGGAAATTTATGTATGATTTCATCAAAATAACCTTGAGCTACTAAAGTGAAGTAAACAGCTAAAACACCCTGGTTTTTGTTCTGGCCACTGCAGTTATCAGACCACAAGACTAGTTTCCTTTTTTAGTTTTCAACTCATTCACCACGAAAGAGTATATAGGTCCCAATTTCATTACATCCCCTTTTCCCTGAAATTTCCTCCCATAAGTACATGAACCCCTTTCCTTCATCTTCAAAATGTATTCCAAAATTGACACAAGTATATTGTCTACTGTAGTACATCTGCGTGTGGATAAGTGAAGGGAGATACGATTGTTTTTGTAAATCGTATGACAATACACAGGTATCAGAGTGAAGCTCTTGACTGTCCTTGATGTTCTGTGCCATTAATGTCTGACCACGTTCTGCCTTACGATGATGCAATTCCCGTTTTAGTTCTGTCATGCTTTTTGCTTCAAGATTTGTGACTGCACTTATAGCAATTTTGTACTCATCACAGGTCAGGCACGTGTCAACTCTTGGCTGTCCAAATGATAAATTAAATTCTTTATTAAAAATATCAATCGACCATTGACGCGATACAGGAGGCTTTCTTTCGCTAGCAAGATTGTGCCTTTCTAAAAATGTGTTGTACAATTTTTTTCACATTCAAATCTGGTGAAAGATAACGTCTATTTTGATTTTTTTCACGCCCATAGCGGCTTTCCCGACTAGGGAGCAACGATATAAACTCAATAATTTTCTGCTTCCAAGCTGTATCACGCCTTGGACGTTTTCCGCCGCGTTTATCGGCTACAGAAAGTTGTCCTGAAAGAGTTTTTCTACAAAGTAAGGTTACTCGTTTTTGAGACACGCCAAAGGTACTACAAAAAGTGCTTTTGCACACTTGCAATTCTGATTCCCCCGCAAGGGGCATAAAGAATTTGTATGAGTGCTGGCGTCGGCTATCATCTGGGTTTTCATAACTTCCATGTCGTCGTCTCTTAATAAAATGCGGTCTGATGTATGCACGAAGAAAATTTTGCTGCTCATTATGATCTTGTAATTTAAGAAATTTTCTGAAAATTGTTTGCCTTGCTGCTACGGTAATAGCTTTGCAGGCATATTGGCAACTGCAATTTGCCTGCAAAAACTGAATAATACATAATATCAGACAATAACAACAAACTTATTGCAAAACTTACCTCGCCAGGAGCGGTTTTACCGGGAACAAATTTTTTTTGCCATTGAGGTTAGGTAAGGGTTTCCACTTTTTTTATTATTTTTGGCGTCTTTTCTAACATCTCTCGTCTTTGGTATTTTTTTCACCTTTATTTCCACTGGAATCTCCATAATTTTTGATTAAATAAACAAAATACACACTATACAAGAGCACAACAAACGTTTAGTAATCAGTTGTTAAAACACTGCAACTTTGTTGGCACTTAGTCCGTTTTGATGTTAAAGTAAAATTTTCTGATACTTGCAGCAGCACCATCGACCTGAAACTTTCTGTGCAAGTAGATCATGGCACATACGATCCAGTTCACGTATAAAAGCATTTTATGGAAAAGTGGCACTTACGACTTTAAATATGGCAGTCTTCATTTATCCCTACCTACCTGCTAATAAGACACTAGTTTTGTAACTTCGTAGATTTGCCACCAGCATCGCCATATTAGCAAAATAGTATCCAAAGCTGATTTTTTTTTGTAATAAATCGTTTCTTTTGTATCCGACAACAAAAATAGTTGTTCATGCAGTAAAACCTATTGAAGTGCTAACAATGTTTAGATTTTTTTTTGGAATTAATATATTTTTTTAGAGAATGTATTTTATATTTGCAAATTCACTATTTTGTTCCAAAGAGACAATGGGGAAATTTAAGTTGTTTGTATATTCTGATACTTTTCTCAAAATTTCAATATTTAAACCTACTAAGACTACGTTTACTGTTGCTACTAAACTATTTTAGTAATTACTGTACTTATAAAAAGTGGTGTTAAAATTCCTGTAAATACCTCATTACATCGATTTTAGTAAATCGTGTTAATTATCTCCAAGTATTCCTCTTGGTTAGCAGGCGTAGACTTATAAAACCCAGTTAACACTTCATTAATTTGTGTGTAAACATTTAATCCTGGTAGTGCCAACCCATTACTAATAAACTAAACTAGACATATTTCACATTTATATTTTAAAATATTCGTCACAGTGTATTCGGTGATTCGGTACAAAAACGGAAAAGGAAAAGAAGAAATGGGCAGCGTCGAAAATAGATGAGACTCATTATTTCCTCAGACTTGTACGAAATGCAGTAGTCAGGTATTTCATTGCTGTCGGTTACGTCATGAGTAATTACTATTAATACTCTTTGAACTTATAAAATTTATACAAGTGTAAACGATCACTGAAAAATGGGTATAAACCTCAAACCAGCTTATGTAAAAATTAGGAAGGCCAAATTGTTAACAACCAACAACAAGTTAAACAAATATGGAAACAATATTTCCAAACCCTATTGGACAGACAGTTGAACTCTGAAGAAAATCTATTGAATAAGAAGAACGCTCTAATAGACGAGCCAGAGAATAATCCCCTGTCACTTGAGGAGGTCAGAGAAGCCATCAAGGCACAAAAAACAATAAAGCTCCAGGAGTAGACAATATCCCCTCAGAGCTATACGAAGTAGGTGACGATCACCTAATAAAACATATCCATGCCCTGATCGAATCTATATGGAGCGATGAAAAAATTCCCGAAGACTGGAAGAAAAGCATCATATGCCTCATTTATAAAAAAGACGATAAGCTTGCATGTAAAAACTGTCGTGGAATATCTCTGTTGTGTACAGAATACAAAGTCCTTACACATATCATAAATCAACGACTTCAGCCCTTTGCAGAAACTATTATTGTTGAGTACCAAGCAGGGTTTATGGACGATGGACCAAATTTTCACAGTCAAACAGATTATTATTAAGACATGGGAACATCGATGTTCACAATATATTTGTAGATTTTAAACAAACTTACAACTCGATTGACAAAAACAAACTGTACCATATAATGTGTAAACAACGAGTTAACATACCCTTTCCAAATATCGCGAGGGCTAAAACAAGAGTATGGGCTAGCACCAACTCTATTTAACCTAGCACTGCAATTCGCTATAAGACAAATGAATGTGGGAAGAGAAGATCTGCTGACTAATAAGTCGGTACAACTAGCTGCCTATGCAGATGACATCAACATCATATCCCGAACTGCGATGAGGGCACAACAAGTATACTCGCAACTAAAAAACCCCAAAAGAAGGATAGGGCTAGAAATTAATATACAAAAGTTCTCATTCAAACAAGAACAAATAAAATCATACAAAATATCATTGAAAAGGATAACATCGAGACAGTAGAACATTTTACGTATTTAGGGGTGGAGCAGAAGACAAAGAGATATATAAAAGAATAGTACACGCAAATAAAGCATACTTCGCGCATATATGGAAATGTACATCGACAAACGAAGCTAGGAGTATACAAAACAAAATCAAGCCAATGATTAGTTACAGCAGCGAAGCATGGGTCCTAACAAAACAGTTCACATATAAACTAAATATATTTGAAAGTAAGGTTTTGCGACGGAATTTAGGACCAATACTCGATAATGGTACCTGGAAAATAAAATATAAGAACGAACTATACCAGCTTTTTGAAGAAGCACGACTCTCAGAGTACATTCGAATACAAAGGTTGCAATGGACTGAACACGTTGTAAGAATAGAAGATGGAAAACTACTAAAAAGGGCGCTTAACACACTAATGCAGTGCAAAAGATCAGTCGGAAAACGACGAAACACTGGGAAGACGAGGTAACGGAAGACGCAGGGAGCCTTCTAGGAATTAGAAGTTGGCGAAGAACATTACGGCCAGTGATATTTGGAGGCGAAAGTTAAAGGAGGTCAAGGCCAATCTGGGTTGTAGGACCGTAGGAGCAGAAGAAACGATCACAGAGGAAGGGATTTGTAAAGGAGATTTACTAAACTCCTAATTTACAATCCTTGTGTAAACGTAGTCAATGATGAAATACCGAAATTAGAAAATTTTCGGAATGTTTCCCCAGAAATAAGTAAATAAAATGTCTTCCATGCGAAAGAGGTGTACAGTCTCTACACATGATAGACTTAACCTGGAAATTGTTGACATTTGGCAAATTCGTGCATGTAATAAACGTCCTCAATATAAATTATGACGTAATATAAAAAATAATCCACTTCAAGTACAGACATTTTTATACTAAATGCCACAGTAATAAATTAAAAACCTAGCACAAATTCTAGATCCTGGTGGACCGTGGCGTCGTCTGCATTTTTACTTGATAGTAAAAGAGTTGAAGCCACAAATTAATATCTATCGTACTAAATAGGATAAGGGTTAAGTATCATAGTTCAGAGTAGAGTAGTCATGTAGGCTAGGTTTGCCCTAAATACAGGGTGTCCCAACCAAAAGTAGCCACCCTGAATAACTAGAGATAACATTTTTTTGAAAAATTGGTGAAACACGTCGACCTTCTTTCCGGGACATATTTAAATGTAATACTTGTATACCTATCATCATCCCTCTACCCTACACGGTCATCCCCTCAAAAAATTCAAATGGCAAGAGGGGTCGAGTGATACATCTTTTGAAAGGTCTTTCAATTCCCTACATAACTGTATTTTTTTTTAACTTTTATCGATTCGTTCTTAAGGAAAATAATTTTATTTTTGATGATTACACACAATCGAAATCGCTTAAAAAATCTAAAATACATGGCACTGGGTATTGGAATTTATAAAAAAACTATATTTTCTAGTGCTCTCAAATCAACACGAGCTTTTCGACAAAAAACACTTTCCTTTTTCGTTTAGTTTTAGAATAATAAAAGTCTCATAAGTATTTGATAGTCCTTAAACATTAATTTGTTCACAACCAATTTTAAATCAAGATACGTTTTACCAGAGTGAGGTCACAAAATGGTTTATAGCCTTCAGGAGCGAATAGAAATTGTCAGCATTTATTTTAAAAACGATAATTGTGCTAGAGCTACGGAGCGCATATTCAATAGAAATCACCCAGATGGAAGGGTTGGTTCTTAGTATGTTTTACAATTATTGACAAAATTTATGGAAACAGGTTCTGTAGGAAACAAAAAAGCATGAATCTCAGCGACCGATTAGGAATGAAGCAGTCGAAGTGGCAGTTCTGGGTCATTTGCAGATGGATAATACTCAATCGATCAGGAAAGTAGCTGAGGCTTCCGGTGTATCTCGAAGCAGTGTTCATCGAATTGTAAAAGCCACAAATTTCATCCATATAAATTTAAATTGATACACGAATTAAACGAAAATGATCCCGATCATCGGCTTGAATTCTGTGAGATTTTTAGTGAACAATTAAACGGTAATGCCAATCTACTGTACAATAAGTGTTTTTCTGATTAATCAAGATTTAAGTTAAATGGGGAGGTAAACAAGTACAATTGTAGGTATTGGAATGAAACCAATCCACATTTGTTCATGGAAACTCATACTCAAAGGCCTCAGAAGTTAAAAGTTTGGGCTGGCATCTTAGGGGATCACATTGTCGGGCTGTTTTCTATTTCTGACAATTTAAATGGCGAAAGTTACCTCGATCTGTTAGAAAATAACATCTACCCAATGATTACCCAAATCCTCGAAGACGATAATTTTTTAGAGGGCGAACTGTTTTTTCAACAGGATGGGGCACCCCCACATTTTGCTATAGCAGTCCGTCAATTTTTGGATAATCGGTTTGCTGAGCGATGGATTGGAAGAAGAGGTCCTGTGGAGTGGCCCGCTAGGTCACCCGATTTAACTCCCTTGAATTCCTATCTTTGGGGACATTTGAAATCGAAAGTGTTTGCAACAAAACCTGCATCACTGGAAGAGTTACGTGAAAGAATTGTTCGAAAATGCCGTTTATTGACAACAGAATTGTTCAGAAATGTTCGTACAGAATTTGAAGACAGATTATAGTATTGTATGGAAGTCGATGGGGGTCATTTTGAATAATACATACGATAATTTAAACTGCTTTTATTTTTATTTCTCGAACCTAAAATAATGAAACAATTATTTCTCAAGAACGAATCGATAAAAGTTTAAAGAAATACACAGTTATGTAGAGAATTAAAAGACCTTTCAAAAGATGTATCACTCGACCTCCTTTGCCATTTGAATTTTTTTGAGGGGGTGGCCGTGTAGGGTAGAGAGAAGATGATAGATATACAAGTATTACATTCAAATATGTTCCCCTTGGAAACAAGGTCGACGTTTTTCACCAATTTTTCAAAAAAAATTTACCTCCAAAGTTATTCTGGGTGCCTACTTTTGGTTGGGACGCCCTGTATATTTAATTGTATGTATTAGTGTATACAGATGCATTTATACTTATTGAAGTAGTTTATTATTTTGAAGTAGTTTATTATTTTGAAGTAGTATTATGTAGTATTTATATACCCTTAAAATTAAAATAGTCCATTTTTTAATTATAATGAAATTAGACCTGTCAGTTCAATTTTACTGGCAATGACAACATAATGAAACTGAAAGTTTCTATACGTTTGGTTAAAAACATTTTTTTTTTTTTTGTTACAGACTTATTTACACTTCCAATCTCAAGCATGCCTGAAAATTGTAAATCGATAACTCTACGAGACGCCAACAACAACACCTATCCCGCCCCTGTAAACAGCAGCATAACTGACAGAAGTCATCCCCCAGGATCAAAGCAACGTAGCATTCAAGTCACCGCCAAGGTCTTGTTCGGATCAGTTCATGCGATAAATAGATTGAAACAGGAGGAGAAGGCGGCGAGGGAGAACAAGAGGATATAGGGTAAGTTTTAAAGCCATACATTTTGTTTTCATCAAATTTGGTAATAAATTAAATGACCAAAGGAGGGTTCCCCTAATTCTATATTCATGTTTTAATATTTTAAAAACATACAATATAATAGGCTATTAACTAAAAGAAAAACCAAATACTTGTCTTTGTCATTTTAATAATATTTCAAACATGTGTTTTATAACTAGGGCTGTCAAAAATGTTCCGTGAGACAGTGGCGTACGCAAAATTAACTAATACGAGAAACAATAAACTGTTACAATTTATAACAATGTATGTAAAACTTACCCTCTTAACTAGCTTGATGAACTAACTTGCTCATCACAAACTGGAGATGTGTAGCCATTTTGCAGCATCAGGTATGTTTCTATGGTTGTCTCTATGAGTGATGTTCGCTTTGGTGAAAATATATTCTTATATTTTGAAAACGACCGTTCGACACCTACTGATGTAATACACACATACGTAAAATAGTCTTTAAACGCACTTAACGGATCTGGGGCTGCACCATCACATATTTGTCTTAATTTGGTAAAACCGGTGTCTTTATTTAACACACTTGCGAACTTTTCTTTAACGCGCTCATTTCTTGCGTCACCTATAGCATATAGTAGTAGATTTACTTCGTCCACTATTTGCAATGACTCCGCTAACGACAACGCTCTGTTTTCTAATTTTTTTATGCTTTCATGTAATGGTTTATAGTTCTTCACAATATTTTTTTAAAGCTGTTTCAACGGAAATATCTTCGAATTTTGTCTGGCTTTCCTTACTAGCTGCAGCCTCATCTGGATTGAATTGTAGTATCACAGCTTTTATGTGTTGGAAATATTCAGCATAATAAAAAGCTGCCTGCAACCATGTTCCCCAACGTGTAAGAATCGGCTGTAGTGGTTTAGGAATACCGGGACACTTGCTATGAAATGCCCGGAGACGTTTAGGAGATATAAGAAACACTTTATTTGTACTTGCCATTAATGCATCCACCTCTGAAAAACCTTTTCGAATAGTTTCTGCCACAAGATGTAAAGCATGCACTTTACACGTAATATGTATAAACGTACAACCTTGTTCTTGCAAAGAACAGCCTACTGAACGCATTGTCACGGCGCCCTCAGTCACAAACATCAACACTTGACTTTTTGACAGTTCAAATTGTTCTAGCATCTCCAGCACCACCCTGGTAATTGTTTCGCTAGTACACTGACTTAGTCTTTTGCTAGCTAGTAACAGTGGAACTGTCGGCTTAAGAGGGTCCAGTACTCGTACTATAACATTTAAAATAGAATTTTTTTACAATCTGTTGTCTCATCAAGAGATAAACACAGCCGTGTATTTTTTAATTCACATTTCATCTTATTTACCATGTCTACGTGTACAATTGATAGATAGTTACATAACGTTGTGCGACTTGGTAACTTCACCTGGACATTGTATTTATTCTAGAACTCTCGAAATGGTTGTTTATCGAGTATGTGCAGTGGAACATCACAGGCAATCAGCATTAATAGTAAATCAAACATAAACTGTGTTGTCGAAGGCACGCCATTTTTTTTACTTTTATGGTGTACACTATTTACGTGAAGTCCACAATCACGCTTATCTCAGCACATCAAGTCTGTGCCCAAGTGACTTAACGTGTACACAACTCGAAAGCTAATAATAGACTGGACTGGAGAAAATGTTTCGCGGTCAAGGTGAATGCCGACGACAGTAAGTACATCTGTACTCTACGACCATGATACGCAGAAACGATTTGCAGCTTTATTTATAATTGTTTCTTTTTTTCAGTAATTAGTCAGTCAGTGTTACCTACTGTGAAATATTTTTGACATTCAAACAATTATTTAGACGTATTAAATAAAGTCAAAGCATACTTTATTAATAGAATCTCAAAAACCAGTAAAATCGAGTATACTCGTACTATTATATGTTACCATAATCAGAGTAAAATTATCTATATAATTGTAAATATTGTAAAATATATAGTGTTCCACTTAAAAAATTTTAAGTTGTGTTCACATCTCATTAATTTGATGCCAATTGATTTGATGATTACATATTCGAAAACACACACCACTTTGATACAAAAAACTTGTTTGTTTATTACCAAAAAATAGGGAAATAGCAGGGGTCGGAAATCTCAAAGGGGGCACACTGTACATAGACAATTTAAAAAAAGTATTTTGAAATTGAATTGAAATTGAATTGAAATTACCTATTTTTCTTTGAACAAATACTTATACCTACAAAAAAAGAAATGTCAAATGCGCCTAAAAACATCTTATTAATGCCCTCGAAAGATATGCTTAGTTTTTTGAAAGTCCTTTTTTTATTATTATCTACAAAAATATTTGGTTTCTGTATAGATATGAGATATATTGAGCTCAGACGGAGATATCGGGTTCCAGTGACGGCTTTTATGCAGACAATATTATACTGTAAACACCTACTGAAACATTCGCAAACAACAGAAAAACAGAAATTTATACAACATGATAACTTGATTTTAAGCTGTTAATACGTAAACTAGTTTTATCGGAAAACATAGGACAAAAAACAAAGTAATATTTTCCACTTGGCTGGAAATGAGGATACTGAAAATTATGTTCTTATGAAATGTAATTGTGATTTTAAAATAATCTGTCCACATGGCAATGAAGTTGTAAAATGTAGGAAGTTCTGGCAATTTTCCATGAATTTATATTTACAAGATTCATGGGCAAAAATTGGGTTAGGTTTATGGTGAGTTGCCTGGTGTCTCCGGAGCTCTCTTAATGCTTTGCATATACTAGGGCCCCCTTGCTAGGGCCATGATCTTTAGTGTGATGGGCTGTAGGTGGGGGCCCTAATATGGGAGCTACAAAGTTAGTACAGATAGTTAGTTCAAGGTCGTTCACATCTGGCGACAGCCAATTAACACCAAGCCGGCGCAGTTATACCAAACGGATTTTTCTTTGCAAATAATCTGTAACTTTGTAATTTTTAGACCAATGCTAATAAAATTTGGTATGTGTAACAGGAAAGACTAAAAACTTTAATATGGGCAATGAAAAGCCATTAAAACGTTATTAATCTGTTTATTAAAAAATAACAAACATTAACCCTTTGAGCCGCAAATTTTGCTTTTATGCCAATTTTTACATGGTACTTAAGAATTTTTTTGGATCGCTGAATCTGAAAATGATACCAGAATTCCAAATTTTAAAATGGCTGATCCAATATGGCTGTCTCAAAATCCAACATTTAATTGTTGTGAATCTCAGTACTTAGATGTTTCTGGGACTCTGAATACCAATTTTCATATTAATTTATGGAAAATTCTTTGAATAAATGAGTTTTTGTAAAAATACACAACAAATTTTGACAATTCGTTTATTTATAACTAATTAATGAATAAGAATTGATGGTTGCATACATTTTTCGTACATAATTTAAGATACTAGGAACTGTAAAGAAGCAAAAAAAATGGCACAGAAGTTCAAAAAAGTTAGTAAAATAAATAAATTTCAAACAAGCACTGTATCTTAGAAATGAAACAAAGAATTTCTAAAAAATAGAAGTACCCTTTCCATTGATGTTATAATACGTTAATAAAAATTAAGAATCTATAACTTTATTTCATCATATATTTGAGACATGCGCTCAGGCCTTTTTTGCGAGTAACCGAAAAGATCAACGTTGAGGCCGTCTACAGTAATAATGAGGGAATAAAATATTTAGGCATATAAAACTCCAACCTATCTACTTTATTATAAAAATAATTTCCACTTTCAAAGAAGCAAAAAACATTTTTGGCAGAACCTTATATGGAGCGGGACCGCTGTGCAGCGCTTTCTTTGATGTATGCAGATAGAGGTTCTCACCGTCTAAATGGGTGGATATAGATAAAAATGAAAGTTCCTACGATCTTCAAAAAGTTTCCATGCCCAAGTGACCCACTAGTTTAACTCCAAAACATTTAGAACAGATATTAGTAATATACTTTCATTGTTGTAGAAAACTGGTAGTGAAAAATATTTGTATGTGTTTGCATTAGTTTAATATTACATCCCCCAGTACCTCCAATCCTCTTCTAATGACTGAATAAATTGACTTTATCAACTTTGGATATTATGGAATTCGCTAAAAAAAATACAAGGCAAGATACATTGTGTCTATACATGCATGAATATACGCGCTGACACATAACCTCAGCCAGTCTTGATTTTGACGTCTCAATACCTAAATTTCGACCTTTAGATATGACATAATAAACTATCTAGTATACTAGATCGGAGATAATATAAACCGTGGAATTCATATTATGCCTGAATTATAAATAGAGACATTTTGAATAACCCACTTAACAAAGGTCACACTACTATATCTTGCATTTCATTTAACAGTCGAGACAGCGCTATAAATCACATTCATCTTGATAAATATAGCCTTATGCATTATAGAGATTTAACACACTATTTGTTAGACATATCATATCCACACTAAATTGAAAATGTAATTATTACTTATTGTTGTTATAAACAAAACAATTGCTAGCATCCCGGATTTTATTACATTTGTATTATATAGTTAATTATACTTAAACACGATTATAATTACAATGTTGTCCAAAAAAATCGTAACATATAGAACGCGTAGATATATTATTTATACACTGAACTGATTCTGCGGTTGGCTCCTTGTGAAACATCATTAAATATTTTAAATATATGAAAGAAATTTGCTTTTTAATGTTTCAAAAATATTTTATTAGAAACTCTACACGTGTTTCGGCTTTTTAGGCCTTTGTCAAGAGTACAGGGAATACTGAACAGTAAAATTTGTGTTCATTGCCTATATATAACCACATCTGGTACCTACTATAAAACTATTGTAAAATATGTTTTTAAAAGATGAATATTACTTGATTTTCTAAAATCTAAATTATTTTATTTAAAATATGGTGGCCGGTAAAAATTTGTTGTTCATTCGTTACATTTTTCTTATTCTTAACAGCCTTACTTATTTCTAATTGTTCTAATAGATCAAGTCTCTTTCCTTTCTTTTCCGAATGGAGTAATTTGACATTATTTACATCTATAAAATGACTGTTTTCTATACAATGTGTTGACATGCCCGTATTATATACATTGTTTACAATAGATTTCCTGTGTCCTCGAATCGCTTTTTTTACATTTCGTCCAGTTTGTCCAATGTATATAGCATCACAGTCACTACATTTTAACTCATATACTCCTGTTTTTTGTAGCTTTTCAGTTTTGTCTTTATTATTAATTAACATTTTACCTAAATTATTTTTATTTACTGAAATTGTTCTACATCCCAGTTTATTCAGTTTATTACTAACTCTGTTGCTGATCTTAGGCCTATAATTAATACATTTATATATCTTATTGCATTCCTGAGAAGAAGCGGCATAAAACTCTTTACGTAAATTTTTCTTTTGTTTGTTTTTTATTAGTTTATCAATTAGGTTTTCTTTATAGCCATTGTTTCTCGCAATTTCTTTGTTACGTTAACTTCTTTTTTTAAAATTCTTAATTTAGGTAAAATGTTAATTAATAATAAAGACAAAACTGAAAAGCTACAAAAAACAGGAGTATATGAGTTAAAATGTAGTGATTGTGATGCTATATACATTGGACAAACTGGACGAAATGTAAAAAAGCGATTCGAGGAACACAGGAAATCTATTGTAAACAATGTATATAGTACGGGCATGTCAACACATTGTATAGAAAACAGTCATTTTATAGATTTAAATAATGTTAAATTACTCCATTCGGAAAAGAAAGGAAAGAGACTTGATCTATTAGAACAATTAGAAATAAGTAAGGCTGTTAAGAATAAGAAAAATGTAACGAGTGAACAACAAATTTTTACCGGCCACCATATTTTAAATAAAATAATTTAGATTTTAGAAAATCAAGTAATATTCAACTTTTAAAAACATATTTTACAATAGTTTTATAGTAGGTACCAGATGTGGTTATATATAAGCAATGAACACAAATTTTACTGTTCAGTATTCCCTGTACTCTTGACAAAGGCCTAAAAAGCCGAAACACGTGTAGAGTTTCTAATAAAATATTTTTGAAACATTAAAAAGCAAATTTCTTTCATATATTTAAAATATTATTTATTATTGGATGGCATATTATGAGAGAT
Source organism: Rhamnusium bicolor (assembly GCA_029963845.1). Classification (NCBI taxonomy): domain Eukaryota; kingdom Metazoa; phylum Arthropoda; class Insecta; order Coleoptera; family Cerambycidae; genus Rhamnusium; species Rhamnusium bicolor. Next base: position 544,901 of record JANEYF010002575.1, on the reverse strand, counting down.
AGGAGGCTAAATTTAAGCGTTCATTTTTTAAAAACGGTTATTGAATTAATGATAAAATTTTATTTTTTTTATCATTATTTTATTGACGAATATGGCAATCAGCATTCGTTTTTCATCGAGCGGTGTTTGCCCAGCATTTTGCACTTGTGCACACTGATAATTTGATACTGTTAAGATAATGCACGCATAGCCACAAATTAGTCGTCGCATCTCTAGATGAATCTCGACGAATTATGATGAAAAAACATGATTTCAGCCAAAAATATTCTGTCTGGGTGTCTGAGGTTATCGCGAGAGCAGCCGGTTTTTCACATAAATCTTTCAAATTTGGTACGCACGTTTTCAGGAACTTCAGCAAATAGATAAATAAAAAGCACACACTTCACAAAACAACACGTCTACAATATAACACATGAAAAAGCAAACAAATTTTCTTAACTTCAGTAATAAAATCAGACCTCTAACATTAAAAAACGCGAAGCCTTTCAATAAAAAACAGCACACTCCGCAAAATAATTTTGAATAAAAATAAACAAATTTTTAATTTACACGAGAGTATGCAACATATGATATGTTCAAACAAAAATAACTAACTACATTATTTCCGACACGCTCTCTCCAGAGTCACTATGCTAGATTCAAATAGTGACTCCGTGTGCACTCACAAGTATCTTTCTGGTATATTTATTTTTCTACCTTTTCTTGTTAGTTTTATATCTCGAATCGGTTCGGTTAGAGTCTCTTCACTTTCAACTCTAGTTTCTGTCTCATTTTTCTCCTTAGTCTTTACATCAATGTCTATTTTAAAAATATTCTTGCTTTCCCAAGAAGTAGTGTCTATTAAACATAGTCTTTGAATAGGTCTCAACATAGTTCCTCCAGCAGTTTTTAATCGAACAAGTCTCACTTCTCCGTCTTTCCCAGATAACAAATCTTGAACTATGGCTAGCGACTAATCAAGCCTTTTACTATTATCATTTGCTATTAATACTACGTCATCTTTTTTACACATTCTGTTTTATAATGTTTCTTTGATATTTAATGTAACTGTCCTAAATATTCGTTACAAAACCGTCTTCTTAGATTCTCACCTATTTTTTGTCTATAACGAACTGACTTTCCAAGAGCTTGGGAACCAACTATATCGCAATAAGACATACTTCCATTCCTTATATTTTACATGAAACAAGCTGGTGTCAGTAGTATCATATCATTGATATCTGCAGATAAATATGTAAGTGGTCGTGAGTTGATTACCATTCACAGGTTGAAGCTTCATAGGTTAATCTGGCTCGCCCCAAAGTCTTTCGAAGCAGTTGTTTGATGACTCCAACAAGCCTCTCCCACCAGCCGCCCCACCATGGTACAGAGGGTGGATTAAATTTCCACACTATCCGCCAAGAATAACATTTACTCAGAATCTAATCCCAATTTAACCTTTCAAAAGCATTCTCTGCTCCCGTGAAATTCGTACCATCGTAAATCACTGAAGGCCTATCCCTTGAATCATTGAAGTGCTTGTGAAAAATCATTACTGCTCATAGAAGTTACTAACTCTAGGTGCACTGCTTGATAAATAGCATATGTAAAAAGATAAATCCAGGCTTTCGTTTCATCTCTACGATAAACTGGGCCGACCGTATCAACCCCAGTGACCTCAAAAACTGCAGCATCCCGAACTCGGTTTTCTGGTAATGAGACTAGAGCAGTTTTTAGAAGTTTTAAGTCGTATCTACGACATGTGACACATTTCTTTACCACAGCTCTAACCGATTTCCTTGCTTTTGTTAACCAATATTACTCACGTAAAATACACATCAGCGCTTGCATGCCTACATGACATGAGGTTGCATGTTTTTCATAAATCAATCTTGTAACAACAGGGTGATTTCCAGGTAATAATATAGTAATCTTACAACTCTGGTAGTCTTCCCTTTCGATAAGTCTGGTTTTTACTCTTAAGAGTCCTCGATCATGTATAAAAGGCCTCAGTGATAAAATTGATTTATCTTTTTCTCCACCAAACGCTTCTTATTGAATCAAGCCAACCACACATTTGACAGCATCTTGTATTTCCTGGTGTGTCAGATCTTTTGTCTTCTTAGATTTGTGCCTAGAATTATAAATAAATCTTCGTATCCACCCAATCATTCGACATATTTGGTTAAACTTTGAAAAATATCTATATTACCAGTCAAGGTCTATCTCTTATACCTTGAACAACAGAGAGCTCACACACTTTAACTTTTCTTGATTAATCTCATTTTCGTCACAAGTAAAACTAATACATGGCGAGTCTACAATTGGTTTTCTAATCCATTCAAAACCATCCCAAAATTTTGACTCCAAACGATCTTTTGGAGAACACCCTCTACTTGGTAAATCTGCAGGCTTCAGGTGTCCTGGTATATGTCTCTAGGAAGTAGGTGTGGTCAAACGACGAATCTCCTCCACCCTATTTCTAACAAATACTCGCCACTGATCCAATCTTTTTATCCAAGAAATGACTGTGGCTGAATCACTCCAAAAATAGCACTCCATTTCTGTGTCCAAACAATTGGTTACAGATTTCGCTAGTCTGGCTTCAATTAACACAGCTAGGAGCTCCAGTTTCGGAATTGTCACAGCTTTAGTAGGGCACACTCGGCATTTTGCTTGCACTAAATGAACATTTATGCCATTTTTATTTTCGACTCTAAGAAAAACTACTGCAGCGTATGCAATCTTGCTCGCATCACAAAATGTATGTATTCTCCAACATTTCTTTTGAGTTGAGTTGCCAAATAGCCATCTAGGAATTTTAATTTTAGTCAGATAATGAAGATCTTCAAACCAGCGCAAAAACTTCTTCTTAATGTTGGGGTCGACTTCAACATCCCAACCTATTTTCAAATCCCATGCTTCTTGTAGCCAAACTTTAGGATATAATACTGTGGGGCAAGTAAAGCCAATTGGGTCGAATATACGATGAGCCACTGCCAAAATTGTCCATTTAGTAACAACTTCTAGTTATGTCTTTAAAACAGTTCGAACTAAGGCTGAACGAATCTGATCCTCGGCACCAACTTAATTCTAAAATAGCAGTCGGTTTCGTTTCTTCGGGCAGTCTAGGATCTGTATATTCCCGACTTCTTAAGTCAAATTTTGCATTGAAAAATATGGCAACAGACTAGTTGAAAAAAATGTTTGAGCTCAGTTAGACTATTAGCACTTGCCAAACAATTATCTATATAAAAGCTCTTCCTGAGCTTTAACACTGTTTCTCGAGAGTAACTGCTCTCCACACTCTATATTTTGCAGTACCTTGGTCAAATAGTGGTCAATTACAGCTCCCAATAGAAAAGGACTGCAGGATACCCCAAAAACTACACGTCTGTGTCGAAAAGTCTTTAAATTACCGGTTTCATCTACCCACAGAATCTTTAAAAAATTCTTATCCTTTTCTTGAATACAAATCTGTAGAAATACTTTTCTAATGTCTGAGCTAACCCCTGTTTTATTTAACCTGAAACGCAACAAAACTGAAGGGAAGAGCTCAATCAAGTTAGCGCCCTTTTCTTAACAACAGTTAAGTGAGGGTGACCCTTTTTCATCGAACGTAGGTCTCACAGGAGTAGAGCTGCTTTCTTTTACAACTGCCCTGTGGGGTAAATAAGGGCCGTCATTTACATTGCAACTTTGGCATACTTCTATAATATTTTCATTCTTCCACTCTTGCAACACATTACCAAATTTTTCATAATAACCATCTTTCTTCAAGCTTTTTACTGTAATATCTAACCTCTTTTGAGCTAAAATATAGTTACTTGGTAACACAGCATGATCTTCTAACCAAGGCATCTGTACCTCATATCTACCTTCTTCATTTACTTTAACCGTTTGATAGAAATGTTCCTGTACAGCCAATTCTAACTGTTCTCTATTCTTCTTTTCTACGGGATCTTGAATACCCAAAACATCCAATGTCCAGAAGTCAGTTATTTGAGCTTCTTTACAGAACAATGTCATAACTGTCATACTTGTACTGCTAGATGGCAAACACAAAGGACTTTTGCCTAATAATGTCCAACCTAACATGGTTTCTATTGCAACCATACCGCAACTTAGAACATAACGACGTCCGTTTAACAATTTTCCGGCTATATCAGCCCCAATTAACACTTCGATTGATCCATTTTGATCATCACTGAGTTAGATACCTTTTTCTTTGAGTTCTTGTACCCATGGGCCATTCCGAACAGGTGAAATGGTGCCACAAATTACCGGTTGATCTAACACCTCGCTTTCCTATTATCGATAGTTTTTTCGCTTTTGGACACTCCTCAGACTTGTGTGAATTTTCACAAAATACACACCTAAGACTGTCACTACAGTTCACTAGACCAGCCGCAGTAGGCATGCTTTTTTCTTGGAAAACCCATTTCTTCATGACAGTCTTCATTTCGGTTTTTACACCAAACCCAGCCACTGCCAAAGAGATCCGTTCTTAATTTTCAACCTCTGCGCAAAAATTCATAAGGTTTGTAAGCTGATTCTGAAGTTCGTTATCCCCATCACATTCGGAACTTCTTTGCCACACCCTAAGAATATCTTCAGGTATACAGGATTCGACAAGAGGGTACAGCATTGCTGCGTACTTTTCTAAAGTAACATTTAATGATTCCAAGGCTCGCAACTGAGACTCTAGTTTATCATACAGCACAGAAAGACTAATCTTTTGATTTATATTTTGTAAAATTAGTTTCAGCAGTTCTCTGACATACACTTCTACTAAAAGATCATCTCGATCAAATCTAGGTTTGAGACTACCTATAGCGTTCTTGTAGTTCTCGGTAGTGGCAGGAAAACTTTCCACTAGCAGTCGTACTCTAGAGCCTGGCACTTTCACCTGTATTAAGTACTGAAATTAATCAGCCTCTACAATACCTGGATCACTGGCAATTTTTCCAAACTGTGCTCAAAACTGCAACCACTCCTTCACGTCATCTCCAAACTTTTTCAGCTCTATATTAGGCAATTTAAATCAGTATTTGGCACCACTACTACTTTCATTCGTAACTACAGAACCTTCAGATGGTCTTTTCACTTTTTCCACCTTAATTTTTATTGTGTGGAAATTTTTTGTGTACTCATCTCTGACATCCACCTCTGCTTGTAGGCTTGGTTCGTCATACGACTCATCTTCAAGTAAAATGTCATAAATTTCTCTGTCGAGATTAGTTAATGATTCACTTTTCTCTTCTAGAAACCCAAAACTTGCTTCTGTTTCATCCACATCGGGTTGTTGTGTGGCTAACAGCCCTTTAAGTGAATTGTACAACTTCGTAAAAGACGTTTTTATCGCGCACGGCTGTTCCTCAATTTATCCATTCTTTTAGACAGTTCTGTCACGGTCGCCACAATTTCAGGAACTTTAGCAAATAGATAAATAAAAAGCACACACTTCACAAACAACAGGTTTAATTTTCAAGTTATACAATAGGTATAATACATGAAAAAGCAAACAAATTTTCTTAACTTCAATAATAATGTCAGACCTCTAACATTAAAAACGCGAAGCATCTCAATAAAAAACAGCACACTCCGCAAAATAATTTTGAATAAAAATAAAAAAAAATTTAATATACACGAGAGTATGCAACACATAATACGTTCAAACAAAAATAACTAAAGTACATTATTTCTGACACACGTTAAATAAATGAGATAAATGAGATAAATGAGATAAAAGAGGTAAATGAGGTAAATGAGATAAACAGGACAAATAGGACAAAAACGGCATATCTAAGAAGGGAACAAGAATGTTGAAATGTCTATTTATACAGAGTGGGGCAAAAGTGCGTCCGACTTCGATATCTCATATTCTATGATAGCTAGAAACTTGATTTAAAAACATATGTAAACTAGACAAAAAATTCTATAACAGGAAATCGTTTTCGAATATACAGGGTGAGCCAAAAGTGTTTCTGGGTAATTTTGGGATGCAGAATCCAAAAATACCGTCAGATTTGCTCTATTAGGTCTAGTTTTTAAGATGCGGTATATCTGCCCTATTTTTTGAACCGATAAATAGATAATAAAATCATGCACAACTGCTTGCTAAAAAAGTCAGAAAATACGTAGTAAGATATTTATTTCATAAAATAGACATATACATTGATCAATCATCACTTAAAAATTTTATTTATAAGACTTCCTTGTATGAGGTTTACCAGAACAGTTTCGCTGAAGACCGCAGCAGTAATCGGCCATCATGTGGATATCTCATCTTCCTTGATATCATTCTTCCATTTTATATCCTGGTTGAATCTTTCCCCTTGTTCTTCACTAGAATCATCTAGGTTTTCTGGAAAACGATCTATGCTGCTGTGGAAGTAGTTAACCTTAATGATCATGTTACATACCGAGCTTATTCAAGTTGGAAAGCATCTCTTCCAATAATTCAATGTAATCCTCTGCCTTATGCTTTCCAAGAAAATTGTTAACTACTTGAACAAACGAACACAAGGCATTAAACTCAACCTCGTTCATTGATTCTGTGAAATGTGGATCTTTTATAAGCTGCCTTATCTGAGGGCCATCAAAAATTCCGGCCTTCAATTTTTCCGTGCTAATCCCAAGAAATTTATGTAACAAGTAGCCAAGACAAGTTCCATCTCGATTCAATGCTTTCACCACATACCTTCACTTTGATATGCAAGGGTGGAAGGATGATTTTGTCTCTCTCAAATGGTTCGTGGATAGCGTTGTATGTTTCTTCAACCATAACTTTCCTTGCAGGCCATATTCTCTTAATCCAGTGCTCATTCTTAGCTCTGCTATCCCAAAGACATAAAAAACAGGGACATTTTATATAACCACCTTGCTGTCCAAACCATTGGTATTCCAAACATTAGGCACTTCCTCTTTCCATTTGTCCACTGTCGTAAATGTTCAACGCATGTTTTACATACAAAGTGTGGAGTCCAACATTTATCCTGGTCCCCTAATTGGACGCCAAAATAAGCCAGATATGCGCTTCTCGCAAAGTCAGAAACGGGTTTTCCGCTTTCTTTCAAAGTGTACATCACTTATGTAACAAAAAACGTCTGGATGATTCACACAGCTACGTCTGCTTGTGGAAGCCATAGTTATTATACAACGTATTTTTCCACGAAAACTCAGTACCAAACTAAATACCAAACTGAACAGTAGAATGTAGGCGTAGATACCGGCGACTATCGGCCAGCATGAATTATTTAGTGGGGGGGGGGGCATCACGTGGTTGAGGGTTGGGTTTTATTGTCATGAGTAATAATAAGGCTATTTAGACCCTAATTTTAGGGAAATAATTATAATAAAATCCTATAAACTTGTTCCGCGCCTAACAATAACTTTTGACAGCCACCTTTCTCTCCAGTGGCGCCAACTGGTGAGCCTAAAAACGGTAGCCCTCATTACATCAGTTCAGATGAGTTGACCGGTACATCAACTGAACTGGGCTCAATCCATAATTCAAATTGTAACATGAAACCTAACCTAACTTTTAACTTAATTACTTTATAAATAAGGTATGGTAACAACATTACCATATTAATGCAACGATAATAATTAATATTATTAGAAATAATGCGACATGTGCTACTTATTTTTATTCAAATTACTTCCCTCTTTTGTATTTGGATATGATTCATCGTTTTTTAATATTTTTTTATTATTGAAATATTTTATATTTATTAGTATTATTAACACGCTTTTATTAGCTTCACTTGTATGTTTGTTTGTTTGTTTGTTTGTTTGTTTGTAACCGACGCTTTGGACTCGATTTTGACCCACTTTAAACGGACAGATTTAATTGAAACTTTGTACACTTACGAAGAACCGGTAACAATACAATAATTTGATAAGTTTATATCATTATCCTGATCAGGATCGCCAGTCCTTTCCTCACGTATCCTCTGCGTGAGAGCAAGAGGCTTAATATTGTAAGTATATTCCGTGATTCTCAGTTCGGTCGTTGGCCGAGCGGGCAAGTCTTAGTCGACGCGAAACGACGGACTCCTCAGGCGTGAGTTCAAATCCCATGACTGAAATAAAAAAATATTTTTTTTTTCAGAAATATCTGTTGGATCGTAATATGTTATAATATCAGCATCAATAAGCAATATAAATATAGTTTAAAAAACTACAAAACACGCTTTCATAGCACATCAAACTAAAAAAGTGAAAAATAATTATTAATATAAACTGAAAACAATAATGAACGAAAAATACTAGTATTATTGTGAAAAAAGCGTGGGGCGCTTTGTGCCATATTTTTCGTATATCGAGCAACCCACGCTTTTTTCACAATAATACTAGTATTTTTCGTTCATTATTGTTTTCAGTTTATATTAATAATTATTTTTTCACTTTTTAGTTTGATGTGCTTTAAAAGCGTGTTTTTTAGTTTTTTTAAACTATATTTATTTTTTGTACCTACTTTGGTATGTTTTCAATAAATTATTTACAAAAAAAGTGTCTTGTATTGTTCGAGTACATTTGTATTTTGTTGCTGTTCATAAAAAATTTCATCGGGGATTATTAGGGGGATTTAAATTAAACTTTGGGGAATTTTGGGGATTTTTGTTGAATATTCATTTACTATTTTCAACACTGCCTACCCTACATCGTCGCGACGGTTAATTTGTCAAGGAGACACCACAAAGCAAGCTAGTTGTAACTTATTTCCTTCCTTATAAATAATAATATGCCTTTATTTGAAAAGTAGCCCCAGTACTAAACGTCGTCCAGGAATTAATGTATTTAATACTAATTCAGTAAAGATGTTTGTTATTATTGTTACATGTTTGCTATCCACACAAACACCTACACCCGTAGATTCGTTGATTGAAAGTCCAGGTAACACTTATTCACTACTTTATTTACTAATTAACAATTAACAAGAATAGATTAATCACTTTCCTAATTATAATCACAACTGAATACTTATAAGTCTCTTTCGTATTTCTTCTTTACTCGTTCACGTTCGGCCTCAGACTAAATCTCGGCCCACCGTGCGTCTTATTTATACATCCATTCTCCCGGTCTAGAGCACTCCAGAATATTCCCGGCCGTTCGTGTACAATTCCAGCCTAATCTAACCAGTCTGCACAGTCCAGTGGCGTAACATTATCATAACAAGGACAAAATTGCAACAAGAATGAGAGGAAACACACTAGCCATAAATTAAGTTTTCATGTCTCTTGCTCTTCTAGAAGAGTACCATTTTCGTATGGAAATCACATAAAATAAGCTCCACTTTATTTTATGTATAACTATGAAACCAGGCGCCGCGGCGCCGCCGTACTACATCTAATGTATTTCGTACAAAAAATTATTTCTGATAATTTTTTTCTTTTTTTTTAATAATCAGCAAATTTGCATTTACCAATTATTTTGTAAAATGGAAAAAGGCACACGAGATTGTATTTAACAACAGAAAGCTTAGAAATACTTTAAATTCTACATTGTATTCGGTGAACCGAATATCTTCAATTAAACAAAAAAATTAATAACAGTTAAGCTTTGCTTAAAGAATTCGGTGAAAACAGTTTATTAACTTAGATTCATTTTCCTGTTCACTTAATAATACAGAATAATAACAGAATAAAATTAAAGGAATTCCAATATCTACTATTTAATTTTTATACACAAAAAAGTTAAAATCATCATAAATCTTTGAAATTAGTAAAAAAAAAGAATGTCAAGGTAAGAGCTTATGTTGAAACAATCCTTGAAATATTAATTTACATTGTTTAAATTCTTGTTCAACGCAACATCTTCATGTAAATTAAATAATAATAATAAATATTTGCAAATTTAACAAAAAACGAAGTATACTCTATTCACGATTTTTTTTGCATTAGTGTTGGTAGTGATATTAAGTTGATATGGTTATTTGGTCGAAAAGCAGGCGCTTTTGATTTTCAACCAAGTCTTTGTTCGAATACCTGGTCGATGAACGGGGATTTTTTTTCGAAAAATAAATTACTGTTGTACAGGATGTTTGTCCAATATCAACAAATAAATGTATAGTAGAACTTTATTTGATCCAAAATATTGACAGTGACCCAATCACCCCTATTGAAGACCTCGAGAGCGATCAACCGGAGATGAGAACAAATCATGATTAAAATGGCATTGTAAATATATATCCATGTCCATGTTATTAAATAAATTTAAAACGAATGCATTTAATTGATCAAATTGCTCATTAGAAGAGGATTTTGTAATAATGGATTTCTGCAAAGTGACAGGCTCTGAGAACTATTCTCTCAGTATCATACAGGGTAACTGATTTTTTAGATAATCAATCGAAAAATTGAAGACTGACCATTTGAGACTGTTAATACCGTTTTAAATAAAAGACTTACTATTTATTCTCTCTAAATGCAAATAGAAAAGAATTTTTAGAGAAAACGGGTCTTGAGAATTTTTTGAGAATAACTGCGTGATATAATAAATCATATAGTACATAAAAAAACTTTAAAAATTGGAAATTAATAACTTACCTTCCCTAACAAAAAAGTGCGGGCTTGTCGGAACTGTTGTAGGTGGGATGGAAAGGCATGTCTTATCAATCATCAGATAATCCAAGAATACTATAAGTTTCGTACACGACTTATTGGACTGGACTGAATTCAATACGTCAGCGGTATTCAAACAATTGTGTGTATTATTTTTTTAAATATTTTTTTGCCATTTCTAAGGAACTTTTACTGAGGTAAATTTTTAGCAATCGACTTCTTTCACCAAGTCCTACCTTTCATTAAAAATAAATCTCCAATATCACAAACACCCTGTATTATTAGAAAATTTATTCATGTGGTTCCCAAGGAACCCAAGAAGGAAAAAATATGAAGATGCCACAAGTAATATTCAGACAATGTTTAGAATTTTATGCTCTTTAATTTTGTAGTGGCATATTTTTTCTTTTTATTTTTATTTCCAAAATGGTAGTTGTTAAGCCTCACTGCTAATCGTTCTGAAGCTTCTTTTGTATGTGGATCCACTGCATTTGGCTTGTACGAAGTGTTCTCTTACTTTAAAATTAAAACAAAATGCGAAAACGAATATTATCTTTCTCTTTATATATTAGTATTACCGTGAAATTGAAATTGCGAACCTGTGAATTTTATCATTTCTTTGTATTCCGACAACTTCAAAGACGCTTATTACCAGAGGTAGGATTTACCAATCGGATATGACGTAAAACCAGGCTTGGTTTTAGGTGGTTATGTGTCAGAGTTGCATGCATATATAAAACGATATCTTACATTGAAATTTTTTTTGTTAGCGAATTCCGTATTATCCAAAGTTCATAAAGCCAATTTATGATATACACCCACTCAAAGAGAACTAGAGGTATAGGGGGATGTACTTAACAGTAAACTACACACACAAGTATTTTTCACTGCCGGTTACAAGAATAAAAGCATATTATTAATATCTGTTCTAAATGTTTTGTAGTTAAACATTGAAAATCCACTTATGCTGCGAGAAGGACCGTTCGACGTCGACAGATGTAACTAGAGCATACTTAAAATATGTAAACTTTCGCAGTCACCACATGCCCAGTGTAGCAAAGTCTACTTCTTTGCCGTTTAAAAGGTCTATTACACCTGTCATCGTAACAATTTCTCCTTGTCATTGAAAAATAAATTGTCGAAGATCGAATACAACGTTTATTGCATCAATTGTAGTAAATTCTGATGTTGGCTGATATTGAATGTCTCGTATGGCTACAGAAATTCGTGAAAAACTTCTGTGTATAGTCTCCAGATTTTCTTTTACAGTAGGATCCATAAATATCTGTTGCGCCTGTGAAATAACAACTGCGTCATTTGGATTTAACTGCTGTATGAGGGATTTCACATTTTCAATGACAGTAATAATTCGATGCTGCCTCAAGCCAAGTTCCCTATCGTGTTATAATGGGCTGTAGAAGTTATGGAATATTTCGTAGAATTTCACCAAATAACCGTACACTACTTGGTGCTTTATGAAAAACTTTATTTTCAGTAGATATCAAATTATCAACATTAAGGGAGCACCCCCTAATAGCTTCAGCAATCCTATGAAGCCCATGTGCTAAACATGTTACATGAAGTATATTCTAATATGTTTCCTTCAAAATTATTACGGCAGCTTTCATATAATTTACTCTATCGGTAAGAAATAATGAGAACCTGTCCTTATTTTCTGCTTATTTATCACCCTAAAACTCTTCTAGACTTGAATTCATTACCTCCCCCTACTTTATAGGCAATCAAGTGCCCGCTCATTGAACAATTTTCCTCCAATGCACCCACTAAAACATTCGCTACCTTAAACCCGCAAGCATTAGTTGTTTCGTCCACGCTAGGCCGGATGTACTTCCCATTAATCTCAGAAGAAATTTTCTGTCTAATATTTTCAGACTCCATTGAAAATATTTTTTTCTTAGTGTAGACCTTCGAAGGCACGTTAACATTGTTATATTTGTCACTAATACATTTTTTCAAAAATTGTTTAAAAAAGTGGATTGTATAGTTTCGACCACGGTATGTTACATCCTATCATAAATTCCACTAAATCTAAGTTAAATTACGTTGCACGTCACTGTAAGTAAAGCCACGCTCCGTTTATGGTTTTCTGAGGAAATATGTATATTAATATTTGTGTTGCATGACCACGAAATTGCTTTGTTACTCATAGTGTAATACAATTATTCTATCATCAAATTGTAAATCGGCAATATCGCGAATCCAAGAATTTACTATTGCCTCGGTCGGTTTACGTTTACGTATGTACGTATGGCCCCTAAAGAAATTTTACGGCCCGTGAAAGCTTCTCAAAATTATTTTAACTCCGGCCCGCGAACCCTTTGCAAAAGAAATGAATCGTTAGAGACCACAATAAATGATCAAAAATAAATTCTCCTTATAAATTAATACAGTCTGTTGTTACTGAATATTTATTATCATATAAAATGAACCAGAGTTAAATAGCGACCTCAAATGTTGAGAGAATGCAGTTTACAATATGCTGAATGCCAAACATTTTTTCTTCTGTGCAAGTCAAAATTTGGTAAGATTTTGTTTTAAATAAATTGTCCGGGCCTTCTAATAGTAAGTACAGAGACGTAGATAATGAATGTTGTGTTTTCTTACTAGAAATACTTACCATTTCCCCATTTTGGCACGAAAATTATGACCGTAACTTATTTGCAAATGAATTGCATTCTTTAACTGAAGACATTTGTGAAAGATTTCTGGATTTTAGGTCGCACGACACTGATTCTAGATATTTATAAATCCCATTGTACTGACGTAAATGAAGTTCCCATGGCTTATCAAATGGAACTGATCGAATTGCACGCAAATAACGCCTTAAAAGCAAATTTGACGAATGCAGTTTGTATGAATTTTACAGCAAATTTTTTCCAACGGAGAAATGCTTCGCTATTGTAACGGTCCGTTTTTTTTTTTTTGGAATTAATAATTCGTTGTAAATTAAATAAAATGTTTCGAGTTATACCTAAATTTTCAGATTTGATTAAAATAATTTAGTTAAACAATGTTGTATTGCCCCTGTAGCGTGACGTTACTGAGTGATTTGTATTGTCCCAGACGCTTCAAGTTGTGCGCGCGTGGTTCGGATGGTGTTTTCGGTAGTGTTTTGAGCGCGAAAGACAGACAAGGGAAGACGCTCTGCAGCCGCGGTCGATGGTGGGCCTATGTGATTATCTGGACTTCGATATGTTACTTTTCCGTACCTTTTTACGTTGGAGTTTGTATGTTGCCTTGCCTTTTTGCGTTGGAGTTCAGATTTTGTCAAGAGAAGAAAAACATGGCTGAGTACACGATATACTAGGGTGATGTCTTAGTGTGATAGCAGTTTTGTGAGCACGAGAATGCGGACTAATGGAGTAAGGAATGAAAATATGTTGAGCTGTGCACAACAGCTGGTGAGGTTATCTTTGATAAATTATAAAAACTAGGTACCTAGCAACGAGAATAAGCCGGCCTGTATTAGCTGGAAGTGCTCGCTGACGTACTACCAATAATTTGACTTGCCTTGATTTGCCCATCTGTCCGTTTCCTAAACTTTATGTGTAAAGTATATTTGACTTTTTAAATTACAATTAATTTGATGAGAAACTGTTTGAATTAAGTACATATTTTTCCCTCTTTTTTAGCATTACCAGTGGGTTTAATTTGTCGGAACTTTAATAAAAACACTTTAAAAAGAGGGTGACGCTTAACAAAATATTATATACAAACTGGACAATTTTCATTAGTTAATTTGGATATTGCCGATTGTGTTTTTTATTATGTATTTAGTTCACGAAATTTGTCTGGTCAATTGCTTGCTTCCTCGCCCGGAAAAGTGAGTCTAAAATCATGCTAATTTTGAATATATGTATATGTGTGTAGATTTTGTTTTATTCCGTTAAATAATTTGTGACTTAAATAATATGGCAGAAAACCGCCTTGTTACACTGTCTTGGTTTGTAAAGTTGCGACATTAGTCGGAAACACCTGTTGTTGCGAAATTTCTTTTCTAAAATGATTTTACTAAATCGATTAACCAATGATGACTTAGAAAATACTTTACGAATAGCCGTGGCTTAAGAGTCACTCGCACCTAATTTTGATTTATTATTTAAAAAGTTTCATATTAAATATATTGTCTTCTTTTGACATCTCTTATTTACTGATAGGTAAATTTGTTTTTTTTCTGTGTATGTATTCTTATTATAAAAACAATTTAACATTTTAAGTTTCTTATTGTTCCTATTGATTTATGTGTAATTGTCAAGTTAATAATATTCAAACATTTTTTATGTATATCTCATTTTTTTCTTAAATAATGTTTCCTTAACCGCCTCTCAAGGCACAGAAGTAAGTCCCAGAAAATCCTAGGATTTTATGCTGAGTGAAGAGAGGCGAGGCCGTACAGTTTATTGTGGAGTCCGAACCACATCTAGGGCATCGACAGTTCACTCCCATCTTAACCCGCAACAAATTACAAATAAAATTTCTAACTTGCTCCGGGATGGATTCGAAGCGTCGATATTCGATACCGAGTAATTAGCTATAAGCGCTTTACCCACTCGTCTAACATTCCCATGTACATATTTCTAAACAAAAAAATATAATTTTTTTTTCCGGTTTCCCGATGCCGGTCAGTCCTCCCGTGGCCTCCGACGCCTCACGGGAGTCGCACCGGCGCATCAACTACAGCCACTCCCCACATCCCGCAGGGTTAGTGACTGTAGATACCAGAATCGTGTGCCCTAAGCAGACGGAGAGAACCCAGAATGACCGCCTTCTGCATTTGACCTTCCAGCCACTCGGCTGGTTTTTGGCAAGCCGGTATGATCCTCAGTTCCGAGAGCAGCGTAGGCTTTATCCCTCCGAGTACACCGATAATAAGGACGACCATTTTTACCGAGTAGCCTGGGTACAGCACTTGGAGCTAGTACCAGAGATCGCGATATTTGGTTCGTTTCTCCTCCTCCTTCAAGGCGATATTTTTCTCCGCAGGTGCCGAGAACTCGATGACATACATCACCTTGAGTTGATGGTCGAGGAGGACTATGTCAGGCTTGTTGGCTTGGATTAGCCTTGGATTAGTCGGGAACGAGTAGTTCCAGTAAATCCGGCATTTCTCGTTCTCGACAACGGACTCAATATCTCCGGGGACGTAAGGCAGCACTGGTGTTTGGTCTACCCCGTACGAGTGCCTTAGATGGTAGTATAGCACTCGTAAAGCCGCGTTATGTCGGTGGATGTAGGCCGAAATCACATATATGGGGCATGCAGAAAGTAAGTGCATGAGCGATTCCGGCGCCTGATGGCAGGTCCTGCAGGTGATATCAGGAACCTCTACACGCCACACGCGGCTACGGTAGACCAAGGTGTTGATAACACCATCTTGGGCAGGCCATAATGAATCCCTCGGTCTCCGACTTAAGCCCTGCTGACCTTAGAATGGCGAAGGTCAGCCTGGTCGATAAACCCAGTGTTTCTATGTTCTTATAGAAGACACCATGCTGGGGTTTATCGACGTGCTGCCGAAACAGATTTTCCTGTTCGGCAGCTCTAATTCGGGCTTTCAGACGATTTGGCTGAAGTTCGGTGACTGACTCAACGTCAGCACCTCGCCGGCCTCCTCGCCTGATGTCAAATGCGAGACCGTGTTCATCTGCGGCTCTTTTTGCTGCATTGAACAATACTACTACCGTGATGTTTTACGAACCGCAAGAGGGGATCTGAGCTCCTGAGTATGTTACATGCCATACTCAGTACTACTCTGCCATGCGTAGACTCCAGGCTCAAGAGTCCTCGGCCCCCCCGTTGACGTGGGAGGTACACACGAGGAACGGACGATCTAGGATGAATACTTCTGTGAATATTCATCATCTTGCGGGTATCTCTGTCTAATTGGCGCAGGTCATCTACCCTCCACTTTACTACTCCGAAGGAGTAGAGCAGAATCGGAACGGCAAGCATATTAGTTGCAGACACCTTGTTCTTCCCCGAAAGTTCGGAAGACCAAATCTTTCGGAGGCGGTGTCTGTACTTGCCGCGGAGAGAATCCTTTATTTGTGTTACATCTTGGATGTGCCTTTGTTGCACACCCAGGTATGTATAGGTCTCTCCGGCATCCAGATGTCTTAGGATGCTTCCGTCTGCTAGCTGCGCATCTTCAGGGAATTCCCCGCATCGTCCTCTCTTGAGGTGGACGACTGCACATTTGTCCAACCCGAACTCCATACCAATTGCCCGTGTATATTATTATTATTATTATTTTTTTTTTTTTTTTTTTTTCGGTTGCCCGACGCTGGACAGTCCTCTCGTGGCCTCCGACGCCTCACGGGAGTCGCGCCAGCAATCAAAAGTGATACACTTCCATTCGGGCCTGATGCTCCTATGCCGCAGAACAGGTTTCATATGCTTACTTCGAGAATTAAACAATGAATAATATATCAGTAACAACACTACGTTTTTTTAATTTTTGAAATAGGTTGATGCTCATGAAGACTTTATGTTTTGCTATTTTAACACAATAGATCTTTTCATTTCAAATTTAGGAGACATACTACTGCTTCTATTTGCTGAAAATCACTGGATTCTACAGCTGTGTGAAAAAAATTAGTTTAAGAGCAATGTTACGTACGCGTCAACTGTCCATCTTAATTTTTAACCCATTACATTTTCCTAATTTTGGGTATGCAATTAGGTCAATCAAAAGCCGAGACGTACTATTTTCAAAAGTTAAAACGCTCTCTAATTATTAATTCCTCACTTATCAGCCTAGATGCAGGATTTTTAAAACAGCCCCTAAAGGACGGGAAGGCCCGCTTGTACTGTTTTAATTATTTCTCTCCTCAAGCAACTTTTTTCGTAATCCTGCTCTTTGATTACAAATTTCTTGTTTTAATTGGACATCTTTAAAAGTTTCTGAAAAACTGTATGATTCAATGTTTACCAACTCAATGTCCACCAGAGCCTGCTCTAATAGATTTTGTAACGAAATTGCAAGCCATTTCATTCCAGTTTGTTGTGTTCCACGAAAAATTGTTTCTGCCAGTCTAGTTCAGATGGCGCCACTGATTTCTACTGGAACAATTGGTTTGGTAGATTTTTGCACTTATAAAAAATGCCTATTTGTCTTTATTGTTCATACCTGGACCAAGAGAAGAGGATAACTGGTGGATCGAACTGATCATTATATACGGGGTGGAGCAGGCAAACGATATTTTATATAACTGGCATTTTTTCTCAAGGGTAACTGCATTACTGACAGTGGTGATTCAAACTGACACCGAACCCATTAAGAGCTTAGCCGTTGATGGATTCTTCGCTGGACTAACCCATTTGAAGTTACGTAAGATCTTCGTTCCCAGTGAACAGTTATATTTGGTCAGAAGAATCTTTGTAAGAGATCAGTCACTTTTTTTGTTTATTTCTTGATCTTAAACCAAAACTAGGTTTTTCTGTAACTAAAAGAGGCCATCCTAACCTATGTAAATTTGTCTATATATATTCTTACAAGTTGGTTATACTTTTTATTGAATAATATCTTTTTATTCGACTTCCTTCCAAACAGAATTCAAGTATGAACGTTATCTTTACCTTTTAAAGTAAACTTTTCATTATTTGGCACTTGTAAAAGTCCTGGCGCGCAGTCTAGATTTTGGTGAGAACTCAAATCAATCAAAGTCCTTATTCACGACCTGCTAACTGAGCTACCGGTCAATAAGTACAACCCCCAGCTAATTGTGTTATGCCAACAATTGAAGGGGGTGCTGCAATTTCAGTCCAGTTAAACCGTTTGCCTTCCATCCTTACAACTAATAAGAATTTTCAAATATTTATTATTACACCATAGAACAATTAATTTAGAAACATCCGTCATCATCTGGTTTAAAAAAAACAAGTTAAATTGCTAACTGAACATAATCAAAAATTTTTCATTTTAAACGACAATATAACTTGTGGTTTAAAAAAACGATTAGTTGATAGATAAATGTGGATTGATTCTAGGAAACAATAAAAAAAGATGGTAAATCTTTATTAGTACCTAGAATTTTTTCAAAACTGGTAAAAGTTTAAGATAGCTTTGTGGTCGAGCGGTAAGGACACCTACCTCTCACCCCGAAGTCCCGGGTTCGATCCTCATCGAGGAACAGGGATTATTATCTATACCAGAAATTAATATTAGCATACATATTAAATTTGTCAGTTGTCTCTATATATTAGCCACCTCCCACTTATGGTGCCTCGAAGTATCTTTAGGGATACAGAGAGTTATATTATCGGTGATTTAATTTAATTTAAAGTGTTCAAATAAACTGATTATATTACCGGTACGATTATGACCGGTGACAGTGCTCTACTCTCCCCCATCTAAGACAACCAACTGATTAGCCTGATCGATCATGATAAAAATGGCAGCATAAATGTCTCAATGTGTAGGTTAATGAATATTACTTTGAAAGTTAAAATATATTACTTCAAATCGTGCATTTGGAAAGTTCAAGGATATTGTAAAAAATACAAACATTTATTTCATTTTTACGGCAGTACTTCGGATTTAAGGTCAGTTTCACAGAATCAAGGCCAGATCATTTGGAAAAGTGATAAAGAAAGTCGTTTGACCCAATAGTTCATTTATATGGGAGAGAAAGCAAAATTAAACAATAAAAACTTTATATCTGTTCATAAAGTAAATATTATTTTTCCGTGTAATAGACGAGTCTATGCTTATATTAACAGAAAGTAAAAGCTTTATTGCCTCATATTAAAATTAAGCAAAATATGTTGTATTTTAACACGTAAGTTAGGAAGGATACAATTCTTTCCTATTAGTCGGAAAATTCAAAATTAAAATTCTCTCAAAAATATTGACGTTACCAGTATGTATTTTAATCTGTGATTTTTGTCGTCGTTGTCAATATTAATAATTAAATTAATAACACCGTTTAATCCCAAATCGCAAAATTAATGATAAAGATGTTGACCATTACAAGTTTGTGTGTATTCAGTACCTCAGTTACAAACGTAATTGAAAATGGATCACAAGTTGGTGTCAAATATGATTAGCAAAAGCATTTGACAGAGTAAATCAACAAGTACTTATCGTTAAGTTGGAATCATTCTCCTTTAGCCAAAACACGTTTGATTTCTTATAGTCTTATCTGGCAAGAAAAACGCAGTTTGTAAAATTTAATGATACCCACACGTATAAATTCAATGCAACATCGGGGGTACCACACGTCTCAATTCGGGGACCTTTGCTGTTTGTTCTATTTATTAACGACTTGAATCAATATATCAAGCACTCCAAATTCTTGTTTTACGCAGATGACTTAAAGTTATTCCACCGAATTGACGCATTAGAAGACTGTAATCTACTACAAACTGACTTAATTGACCTATTAGTTTATTGCAAAAACAGTTACCTAACTTTTAACGAGTCCAAATGTAAATCAGTTATTTTCACAAGAAGGAAAAAATCCTATCGTAAATAACTAAACAATCAATAATACAGTATTTAATCGTCTGTCTGAAATAAAAGATCTGAATATTAAGTTCACAAATAACTTCAGCTTCAGCAGCCATGTGTAAGATATAGTATTAGAGGGTTAAAGAAAGCTTAGTTTCATTACAAGATCTAGCAAAGAATTTAACAGTGATATTGCTATATTATTATTGAATTCTTATGTTTGTTCTCGACTAGAATATGATGTTATTGTATGGAATCCAAAAACTAATTTATATTTAGATATGCTAGAGAAAATTCAAAGAAAACTGCAAAGAACCTTGTTTTCTAGAAAACATAATTACTGGCCTTTATTCATATCCTATGAAACATAACTTTTAGATTTTAATATTAAGTCACTACATGAAAGAAGAAAAACTATTGAGGTATTGTTTATATATAATATTTTAACAAACTAAATGTACCTGACATTTTAGCAGAAATTTCTATCAATGTACCTGATATTAGATTAAGTACAAGGAATCATATCTTTAAAACAACAAATATGATTTCACCCGTTAACAAGAAGTGCCTCATTACTACTAAATAGTTTATAAAACAGCACGATATAGATTTTTTTCCATATCAACTTAAAAATATTATTAGTTTATACATAATGCTATAGCTTCTAAGATATATTTGTCAAAAATTATGTTTATCCTGTTTGTCCGTCTGTCTACTAATGTTTAAGTTTAAACTTGTAGTAACCAACACTGTACACCATGTAAGTGGAAATTTTCTGTAGATGTGCAGTATGAATAAAGTTCTTCAAATAATAATAATAATAAATCACTCATGGCATCCCAAGCATAATTTTTACGTTGTATAAACATCGCCCGACGCATCCTGGCGTTATTCGCAGTATTGCCAACAGTTGTTGGACATAATCCACTAGAAGACTACTTTTATTCTACTAGAATTCCACTAGATTTTAATTTGGCAATAATACATATAGTGCTAAATTTGAATTTTTGTTTTCAGAAATGCTTTTCAATAATTTTAATTAGAATTTAACAAAAACTATATTAATGTTTTTATAATTTTTGGGAAACAGTATATAGCCACCCACCATAAACTCAAAAAAGTTAAATCAAATGATGCAACCAGGCCCAGCTGGCCAAGCCAAGTCGTTGCGTCACTACTCACAGTTAGGGCCATCATACACGTCAAAAAGAAGAATTTATTAAAATATATGACATGAATTATTATTGACAGTATCGAAGGACGCTGATAATTAATTATTTAAAAATTTTAATGAACCATTTCAAGGTACGCTTCTAAAATTTAATTGAGGTAAGTGAAAAATTAAATAGAATGATTTTTTTAGATCAGGATGATATATACTGGTATAAGAAAGTTAAGTGCTGGCCACATCAGATATTTTTTGTTTATTAATACTCATTGGGAGTCTTTGAATATTTGTAAATACTCCAACACATTCACATTAATAATATTTACCTGCAATATTCGTTGAAAAATGCACCAAATTATACCCTAACAACATAAATATCTGTTAATCTGAACAAACAACCAAGCTATGAAATATGAAATTGTTGATCGATTGTAGTAACTTTGGACAGTTGGCAATACTAATAGCTAACCAAATAATCAAATTTTATCGAAATAATTTACGTCCCGAACCGCCAATGAAAATACTAGGTTTTTTCCAGCAGCAGTCAAAAACTGTTGTAGGCAAATATTATTAAAATGAATTTGATGAAGTATTTAAAACCATTCAAAAAATCCCTATTGATATTAATAAAATGGGATAGTCTGGCTCTTTGCGTCTCAAACACATAATGGAGTGGAGATTTTTGACTCGAAATTCATGTTCAGGAAAAAAATCAAAAATCGGACATTCTCTAATATACAACATTACCAACAGTATTTTATATATTCGACACAAGATGGATGTGAATACCATTACCATCTTAAATAAGATTATTTCGATGGTCCAAGGGGGGGAAAATTGCACTCATAACCCCTGGATTCGCGCTTGAGAAAACCACTTGTTACTGCATCCATCAACACCAACGATAATATTCTAGAAGTGTTACTCATAGATTACATGGTAATTCCTTTACATTATCTTTGATCGTTTTGAAACTTATTATTTTCGCACAGAGAAAAACGCTTATTGCTGGTAAATATATATTTATGGCTCCTTAATATAAAATTTAGCTAAATATGGGACAAGAATCAAGTCTATTAGCGGTTAATAAAAACAGATTTCTAACAATGTATATTTGGGACAAATATACAAAGCGTGATCAAAATTAGATATTACTGGCAAATAAACTATTTAATCAACAAAATATTAACGAATAATGAACTAAGCATGTGTCTCTAATATTCAAGTTATTAGTGATATAATTGTATATACTTGTGATTATTACATTTTTTATTTCTGCTAAATAAGCAAACCAATAACACTAAAAATACTGTTTTCGTAACTAATGATATTGGATAGAAGCCACTAATACACAATTTTATAGCAGCAATTATATAGAAATATTGGTACTATTTTCAATGTTTCCTATTTATTATATTTCTTAGTTATGACAAGTAGATTTATTATTTATTATAAACATAATATTGTTTATTTAGAAGAAAAATGTTATTTCTCGCAAAAATTTGTTTAGTAAAACAAGATATATTTGTAGCAAATAAAAACAGCATTTAATAAAAAAATATTTATTTTTAAAAATAAACATCATTCTATACATTAGAAAAACAAAATAAAAATTAAATCAAAAAATGCTCTAGGTGTAAGTACTTACCACTATAATCTATAACCCTAATTCATCAGTGCAATTCTGTGTACAGGGTTATCCAACAAAAAGGCCCACTCCTATATTTTGTTTACTTCTTCAAATTAGAAAAAAAAATTTTTCAAATAAAAGTTATAGTGAACCAAATGATCTCTTTTGAAACCTTTGCAAAAAATATACAGATTGTCTTATAAAAGCGGGACAAACCAAACTTGCATTTTTTTTTAATGGAATGCCCTATATTTCTTTACATTTTTGAAATCTGTGTTTTTTTTATTTCAAATATAGGTATTTGTTGCATCTTTTCATTTACTGTTTTTTATTTATTGCAAATTGTATACTAACAGCATCTGTATGCTTAGCAGATTAGCCATGGATGAAAAACAATTAATTTGACACTTATGCCTTACAGGATAATTATTTAATAAATTTAAAAAGCAAATTGGTTTTGTGTCATATTTGTGAAAATGTTTACTTTGTCAAAGCGATATGTTATGTTGTCACATTTTATATTAACATAACATTTTATTCAGTATAGTAAGTATAAGTAAACAATTATTACGTAGTTTGCTATTTGACTTTATTAAATGATTCTGTAAAGTATACGTGTCAAATTAATAATTGGTTTTCCATTCATGGCTACCTTGATAAACATGCAGATACTAATGATATAAAGTTTGCAATAAATAAAAAACAGTAAAAGATAAGATACAATATATACATATATTTGAAATCACAAATAAACACAGATTTCAAAAATGTAAAAAAATATAGGGTATTCTATTTAAAAAATGCAAGTTTGGTTTGTCCCGATTTTATGAGATAACTTGTACATTCTTTGCAGAGGTTTTAAGAGAGCCAATTTGATTCACTATAACTTTTATTTGAAATATTTTTTTCTAACTCGAAAAATAAACAAAATATATGGGTTGGTCTTTCCTTTGGATAACCCTGTACTTAACAATATTAATATGTATTTTTAATAATAACTAATAAAAATATATAATGCCATAACAATCAATTCAGGATCACACTAAAGTGCCGTACGTCACGTGTATATGAGACACAATTTTAGGTCAGCCGGCATGCGTTCATGTAAACGACATTTTTGTAATTTATGTACTTTAAAAATTAATAGTTCGATACGATTTCAATAGAAATTATTTAATAACATCTGATCTAAATTTTAAACAGGCAATCACTGTATTTATAATTTAATCGCGCACTACACAAGAAGACTACAACCATACACTAAATTTTTATTTTGACTACGCCATACAATACAGCACTGCACCGAACATCGGATTGAATTGAGGACAGAGGAGTCGAGGACCAATGCGCACTCCCTACTACCCCAACAAGTATAGCGGTCGCGACGTAACCACACGAATATCAACGAGTTTTGAATTCTAATAAACTAGTTATTTGCACTTAGATACTAACTGTTTGCTTTAAAAATCAATATATTAATACCACAACCTCCGTTATTAGTAATTAATAAAATGGAATAAATAAAAATGTATATTTGTCATTAATAATCATATCTTAACCATTAATACAATTTTTTAAATCATAATCTCACTGTTATTTGTACTAGAAAATATGTGCTAAATGAAAGTTTTTATTTGGCATTATTAGTAGACTTTATTATTACTCAAAAAATAAAACATTTGCTACAAAAAGCGTCAAATAAAAAGTTTATTTGGCCATTTTTTCTCTGTGCGACATATCTTATTATTATCTATATTTTAAAGTAGAAATAATTGTACAGGGTGATCATTTTAAATTCCCCACTTGATTTCATTGCTTTATTTTTCACCTAAAAAAAATATTTCAAAACTATAATTATGTATTTTCTTACGAGGAGACCGAATTCGAAAAGAAAAAATCCAATTGATCATCAAAAGTTATGGCTGAAAAACTAATAAATGAAAGAGTTGACACCCTATATTAAGAAGAAAATGGGTATGTTAATGGAATGTTAATGGAAACAATTAATTAGTGCTCGTTTAAAAAAATATGTATTGGAAATGGTAATATTAACAACTTTGTGGTTGTATCATTGTAACTCGTGTTACAATGATACTACCACAACTGCATATTAGCAGGACTATGGCGGCTTTCGCTATATGTATGTCCTATTTCTATCAAGTAACTACATAATACCTACCTCAAATAACTTAATTGGTTACAAATCATTAACTTTCCACATAGAAATATTTGCAGTTAGCGACAAATAAAAGAAATGAGTAACATTGACAATGACATTGACCTACGGTTTAGAAAGTGACACACCTGTGTATACTAGAGTTACTTTTCCTTAAATGATAAATTGCTGGTTTTATATAATTATATTTATTTTCATGTTTGACGGTTGTAAAATTCTTATCAATGATAATAATTAAAGAATTAAAATTTGTTGCTTTATAAAAATTAATACCATGCAAATATTAATAAGTGCAAACTTATTATAATAAAAGTAAATTATTATGCAATATTTTAACTATATGGAGCTCTTTGAAAAAATATTTCAATGTTCAGGAAATTATAAAATATCCCTGAATGTAGATTCAATTTGAACATGGAACAATTTAGTTAATAAATATTAAATATTATTTAGCTGATCTCGGTAGCACAGTGGGCCAAAGCCTTAAGTGATAAAAGTAGCTGGTTTACTGCCTCGACTCCCGGGTTCAAATCCCGGTTTCGATTCTGGTAAAGTCGAAGGGTTTAGTTGTGCGTCTCCTCGTTTTTTTCAACTGTGTAAACCCTGTCCGTGCAGCTTCGGCTTTGGTTTGGGGGTTGTCTAATTTGTGTGGTGTGCTTTATGATGCCGCACTTAGTATAACTGTTTATTTATTTTTAATAGTACAATTTCATGGAACAAAACCGGATGTCACAGATACAACATTTGACAAATGTACCGTCAAATATTAAATCTGAAAATCACGCAATATATTTTAAAATATAAATAGCCCAACGAAACCATTGTTACTAAGCATATACGCAAACATTGAGCTGTCCAAACAGACTGCCCGAGTTTATTACATTGTGTGTTTTTATATTACACTTGCAGCGCGTTATGGGTTATCTGAATTTAGGGTTGCCAGACTCCGAATTGTCAGTAGGTGCCCCACGCCACGCTTAGACTAACCGAACGTCACGATTTGGATAAATTAATTACAATTCCTACGATTTTGCTCTTCTGAACATTCAGTGCAATAGCAATTTGTCCTAGTCCTAGAGAGATAAGAAAAAAATATAATTCAGTAAGACAGAAACAATGACAGAACAATGAATCCATATCGAATCGAAAAATCTGCGGGAAAATCCGATCTCATACGAATTCGTTGTTCTATCTTCTGTCCTTGTTTCTGCCTAACTTATTAGAATTATTACATATATATATACAGCTATACTTAGTAAATTATGTAGTTGCATG
This sequence comes from Rhamnusium bicolor, assembly GCA_029963845.1. Taxonomy (NCBI): domain Eukaryota; kingdom Metazoa; phylum Arthropoda; class Insecta; order Coleoptera; family Cerambycidae; genus Rhamnusium; species Rhamnusium bicolor. The sequence continues at coordinate 518,633 of JANEYF010002575.1, read as the reverse complement.
CAGTTATTCGATTTTTGCGACATGTCTCGTATTATAATGCATTCTGCTGATCTCGAATTCATATCGAATGATTCTGGTGAATCTGAATCAAAGAAATAATTAGTCAAATCGCCTGTAGCAAAGAAAGCTAAACGGTTAGCGGCCTACCGCTTGCTCTCTGTAAGTAAATATATTCATTTCTTTCTTTAGTTTTATACCATCAAAATTTAAAGAAGAGTGGAAATTAAAGTATTCTTGGCTACAACAAGGAAATACAAGTGAGGTTTCAAAATGCGGTGCGTGCAATTTGGAATTCTCTGTACGGCATGGGGGTGAAAATGATTTTAAAAAAATATGGCAACTGACAAATACGAACAATCTGTCGAGGCCAAAACAAGTTAAAAATTACGTGTTTTTTTTTTACAAAATCGGCAGATTCTTTTGACAATGAAGCAAAAGCTGTTACAGCGGGGGAAGTAACTTATATTGGCCACACAGTCAAGCATGCGCAAAGTTACTGTTCTGCGGATTTCAGCGGAAATTGGTTTTCATGTTTATTTCCGAACTTTAGAATTGCTCAAAAATTGTTCAAAATGTGTTAGCTCCAGCCTCAAAAGATATTATATTGAAAGACCTTTTAAATAATATTTTCTTTCAATTGGATCGAGCGCCTCCAACAAGGTTAACATTAAAGCCTTTCCATCGATGCTTAGATATTTTAACGCGAATACAGGAGTTGCTTCTAAATTATTAAGTTTTATTTCACTTGAGTCTGAAAAATCAATTGATATTTCTTCTGCGATAATTGCAGACTTACAAAAACATGGATGGAATGTAAATAATACAACTGCTAACTCTGCTGACAGTGCAGCAGTTAACTTCGGGAAAAATCAAAGCGTTTTTACAGTACTCAAAAAATTAAATCCGAATTTAATTGCGTATGCCACATTTTACACAACGCGGTGAGATTGGTAATTCAGTGTTAAAACTTGACTTTGAATGGATTGTAATAAAATGCTTTAATGAATTTAGTAATTCCACTAAAAAAACCGCAGCATTAAAGGGCATTTTTTAAATGGTGTGAACTTGAATAGTCAGAAATTTTAAAACATGTTGGTACAAGATGGCTCAGTTTAACACCACCTCTCGAGAAACTGTTAAACAATTTTTTAGCAATAAAATCTTATTTTTTCTCTTGATTCACCTGCACCAATTTTAAAACACTTTTTTGAGCATGAATTAGCTGAAACCAAAATCGGTTTATTAATGAATATTGGTCAAATGGTATGCCCTTATATTAAATTATTGATAAGTGAAGGTTGTTTAGCTTTAGAACTTTACGAAATAATGACGAAAATAAAAACGTCTTTATGTAATCGGTTAGAGGAGCACTTTTGCGGCTTTATTGTTATGCAATCTATACAAAGGTGTGACAATGATTTGGCTGTATTGATTTTTAGAAGAGAAGCCGATTCGCTTCTTGAACGGTGTGTTAGATATTTGGAAAAATGGTTCGACTATGATCAGCATAAATACAAATGTTTGAATATTTTGACTCTGAAGGAAGTCCCATCATTTGACAATTTAAAGTTAATAAGTGATACCTTTAACATTAAAAATAATGACGTTAATATACTTTTTGAGGAATTTTGTCAACTAAAGATATATCTGCAAATGAAAATATTAAAAATTTAAAGGCGGATCAAAAGTGGGTCGAGTATTTCAAGCATTATAGTGCACTTAATTTTCTATTAGTCTTCAATTTCGGTTTTTCATTACCTCATTCAAATGCGCCTTCGGAGCGAATCTTTAGTTTAATGTTTCATGCGTGGCGGAAAGACCGAAATAGGCTTTCTATGAAAACAGTTGAAGCCGAATTTAATTAATAAAATATAATTTTAAATTTAGCTGTAAAGAGTTCCGGAGATATTTGTATTGTGAGGAAGGGGAACAATTATTGCTTAAAATTAAAAAAAGTGATAAATATTAGGCTTTTTGTGCAAAAATGTAATAACGATTATTTTTCCTTGCACTTAAAACTTAACATATACCCATATCTTGATTGTTATTGTAAAGAAATAATGTATAATTTTTTGTTATTTTAATTTTTATTTTAAATAGGTAAATATCAAAAACCTATCTACCTCCTTACTGTTGTTGTAAAGAAATACAGTTTAATTTTTGTTGTTTTAGTTTTATATGTATATCCTTTAATTAAATACAAAGTACCTATTTTTTAGTAGTCCCTTTAAAATTTCGATAATATCACCAGGTGTCCAGATTTTCAAAATTAGAAATCTGGCAACTCTGTCTGAATTACTTTTACGGCGCACAGTGGGGCTTAGGACGTCAAAAGTTGGCAGAAATTCGAAATTTCGAAAAACGCCGTATCCGATTTTTATTATGTGTAGGTAATACCCAATGAGTCTGCGCCTCTATAGGTTTTTTATTATCACTAGAAATTGTGAACTACCTGCGATACACCGCTCTAAACTTGTGCTTCCTACGCGTTATTAATAGACGGATTATAGAAAATTTAATAATACTGTTTGTTTTTATTTGCTTATTTCTCGGTGGATTTTAAAGTAATTTTTATTTTACCAGGACGTCATTACCCAGTGGTAAGTCTAACAATTTTTATAATATCTAACATTCTATTCACATACGAATATAGTAATGATTTTTTTGTTGAAGCTATTTTTATATCGAAAATCAAGATGTATGATTTAGGAACCTTAGCGTTTTAGTTTAGTTCTCAATGTTTCGGAATTATACTTTTAGTCATTAATGTTAGCTAATAAGATGATCTTTTAGGGATATGGTTAGAAACTTGCGTATGTTTGCGCCAATTTGAACTAGCTTAAGATAAATATGAGTAATTTTTAAATCTTCTTTATGTATATACGAGTTTATATTTTTAAATTTATTCATTTCAGAATCGAGCTCTGATGAACTTTTTCTGACAAAGACATTCCTTACTTGCGTAGAAAAGTTTTTGTTTTTATAAATAATTTTGAGAAGTAGGTACGGTGTAATATACACAGCGAAAGATTTCTATTTAGTAACTACGCATAGTTTGAAACATCTATAAGTTTTCCCAATTACCCTCCAACAAAAAAGGGAATTATTGAGAGACCTAAAATGTGTTTTTCTAAGATATCTGAGAGAGAACAAAGCGTCAAAACATACAACATACAATAATTGAAAGACCCCATGTTTACAGGGCAACAGACATTGTCGCCCTGTAAACGTGGGGTTTTCAATTGCAGCTAAAAATGAGCCACTGGCATTAACCTAAGTTGAGGAGAGGCACATTTGTATCATCTATAAATAACCGTTTTACGAAAACTAATAATAACTTAACATTATCACCAGCTATAAAAAGGCATTGTTTGTCGCCCTGTAAACACGGGGTCTTTCAATTGAAGCCATAAATGAGCGACTGGCTTCTATCAGTGTTTTCTGTTTGGGTCGTTTTGCCTAAGTTGTGTCTATTTTTTCAACTTTGCTACGCCACGCTGATGAGAACCAACAAGTCCGAAACACGTGTCCACGGTATGCATCCTTTATGCGGGTCTCACCTTTGATATAACATCCGTCTTGAGATATACTGTATACGCCCCACTGCGTGTCATATTAGGACTGCCATTTTGATTTTTTTATTTTTAACATCAGATTCGGCATCAACGATTCCAAAAACCCATAAGTATTCATTTCCATGGAAATACATCGAGGCCTTGGGTGTATGCCAAATTTTGATGTGGTTTGCCCCACTGTGCGCCGTGCTGATGAGGACCAACAAGTTCGAAACGCGTGTCCACGGTATACATTCTTTATGCGGGCCTCACTCGTGTTATATAACATCCGTCTTGAGATATACATATGTATATAGGCCCCACTGCGTGTCATATTATGACTGCCATTTTGAATTTTGTATTTCTGATATCAGATTCAGCATCAGCGACTCCAAAAATTCCAAAGAACCCATTTTGATGAAAATCCAACCAAGCCTTGAATTCATGCCAACTTTTGATATAGTTTGCCCCACTGTGCGGCGGTGTAACTGAAAGGAGTCACAAAACTGTCATTTCGTATCGTGAGTACATCTTTTGGCCAGATCACGTTGTGGTTATTTCGAATAACATGTACATTATTATTTTGAAGTTGACGTATAATCCATCTATGATTTTTTTCCAATATGCAGAAAATATTTTGCTTCGTTGAATACGCCACTGTTTTGAAAAAGTACCGTGCTCGCCTATTTAGGTATCTTTGTTACATATTAAAAATATTCTCATTTGTTATCTACATTAGCATCATTAAATGTTCGAAAGAGCGAATAAAAAACTTGTAATATCGCAAAAAATATAAGGATGCCTCCAGGGAACTAAATTAATGTTTGTAACTGTTCTTCATCACTATATCTCGAGGAGTTGTTCATTAAGATTTTAACATTCTGTCAAGCTTGTGTGTGAGGTTTTCAGTGTCACATCAAGAGAAATTACGTGGAAGCAGAAGTTTTTTTTGTATATATTGTATGTGGGTGTGCGAGAATGCTGTCTAACTGAAAAAAAGAAAAATAAAGTCTGTAAAATGGGGTACGTAAAGATAAGATTAATTGATTTGCTCAGCTTTACAATGAGGAAAATCTGATAGCCTTTGCAGCCATATATGTTAATGTTATTATTTACAAGGCTCACAAAAAGCATATGTCTAGTTGTTGAAGGGTATTTTTTTTTAATTAAATGCTCTTTAAAATGAGAACAATTATTGTAACAATAGAATATCGTTTGGAAATACTTATTATGACAACAATAACAATTGTAAGTAGGAGGATTCAAATTATTTTCTTTTAATTGAATATTTGTGTTTTTCCTTATTTTGTTAAATGACAGGGATAAATAGATGAGGTACAGGGTTAATCATTATAAATTATCCATCCCGTATCATCTTTATTGCTGCCTATCGAAAAATAGGTTTTAAACAAAAGTTGTGTGGTTATGACTGTATTTTGTTAAAATGCTATCAAAAGTACAATAGCGTGCAGATTTTAGGGGATACAAAAAAATAATATATTTTTTTAAATAGGATACCCTGTATATTATTAAATTTTTGGAATGATTCTTTGGTTCCTATTTCAAAAATATACCATATGTTACCCCTACCATATACCGTTTTTGAGTTATTAAACGTCGAATATCTTACTTAAACTAATTAGTGTAAATATGGAAAAGTTAACATTATTAAAGTGAGCTATGAAAATCACAACTATTATGTTTGATAAGTGACATTTCTTTAATGAAATAATCAAAATGGTTTACAGTGAAGAAGAAAAAGTCCAAATATTTACTTGTTATATACAAAATAACCAAAATAAACGTTCAGTAAAAAGAGTATATAGGGTGTTGTATCCAAATCGCCCAACACCATCAGAAAATACGTTCAAAAATATTTACTGAAAGGTGAATAATACCTCCAGTTTTAGTAGAAAAAATCGTGTAGTTCAAGCAAACCAGGAAGAACAGCTAGATATACAGCTTCATTTAGAAGGTAAGCCCATCCATATTTATTCACGAATAGATGTTTTGAAACATTGTATTATTTTTAGAAAATTCTGAATGTAGTATAAATAATGCAGTCGATCAATTAGGTAAAAGTTATTCCAAAATCCAACGTATGTTAAAAAAAAACAGCTACAGACCATATAAAATTTTACACGTACAAGTTTTAACAGAGGCTCATATAAGAAAAAGGCTGGACTTTTGACGCCAGATGATTCAAAAGGTGAATGAAGATCCCGATTTTTACTAAAATAATATGTTAATGACATGGACTGATGAATTATCCTTTTCTACGGCAGGAGTTTTTAAAAGGAAAAATCGAATGTCGTGGGAAAACAAGCACAATAGAAAAAGTTTGGTAAAACAAATAAAAAAACCAGGAAGAAAAACTGTTAGCGTTTGGTATGGAATTTTCAGAAACAAAATCGTTGGGCCTATATCTTATGATTATACTTTAACTGGAGTTACCTATCTGTAAATAATTATCCCAGAAGTAGAAAATATTCTTTTGCAGAATTTTCCGGAAGCCGAACTTGATATGATTTGGATGCAGGATAGGGCAACTCCGCATAGTGTCCTACCCATTCGAGATGGATAGGGAATAATGGACCTAATAAATTGTCACCTAACAGTCCGGATGTCACCCCTATGGATTCTTTTTTTTGAGGATTTCTAAAAGACATTGTCAATAATAATAATAATAATAGTATTCAAGTCATTAAAGACAGAATTCAACTTGAAATAAACAATCTGAATATAAATAATGAAGTCATTTCCGGTGCGTTATCAAATATACATTGACAATAATGGTGGACACATCGAACAACTTTTATGAGATCATTTATTTATATTTAAATTTCCTAAATATATCTTTGTTATCTACTTTGTATAAATATTTGGTTTTTTCTTCCTCACTGTAAACCATTTTGATTACTTCATTAAAGAAATGTCACTTATCGAACATAATTGTTGTCATTTTCATAGCTCACTTTAATAATGTTAACTTTTCCATATTTATAGTAATTAGTTTAACTAAAATATTCGACGTTTAATAACTCAAAAACGGTATGTGGTAGGGGTAACATATGGTATATTTTTGAATTGAGAAACAAAGGATCATTCTAAAAATTTAATAATATATAGGGTATCCCATTTAAAAAATATATAATTTTTTTATATCTCCTGAAATCTGCACGCTACCGTACTTTTGATAGCATTTTAACAAAATTCATAACCACACAACTTTTATTTAAAACTTTTTTTCTATAGGCAATAATAACGATGATAAGGGGTGAGTAATTTATAATGAATAACCCTGTACTACCATATCCAGTTATAGAGTGGAATGAAAAATAATATTAACTGAAAATTTTTTTGTTAATTATTATTTACTAACTTTTACAAATCTTACCACAGATAAGTATAACATATATCTTTTTAAACAATTATTTTCCCGGCTATTTGCCAAAACGCTGAAACTTGGATTACAAAAAAGATAATATGCACATTATGTTCAGTACAACTGACTCAATAACGTTATTTTTAATTTCAACTATTCTGTCTAGTAAAACCAAAAATAAATAAAACACAAGATACTCACCAGTTGACACTCACTTTAAAAAACTTTGAAATATCTACCGACACGTGTTTCTGCTTGCCATAGCGTCATCAGGGTAGCCAGCACATTTAAAGAATCCAAGGTAAGGAAACTTGTAAACCTTAATGTAATAAACATTAATGGCTTCAGAGAACAGAATAATTGAAAGTATATAGTGGAAAAACCCCTTAGGGTCAATGAAATAATTTAAAAACAAATTAAGTTCCTCTTCTTGATAAAAGTTAAAATATAGAGTGGAATGAAAAATAATATTAACTGAACATTTTTTGTTAATTATTATTTACTAACTTTTACAAATCTTATCACAGATAAGTATAACATATATCTTTTCAAACAATTATTTTCTATTTGCCAAAACGCTGAAACTTGGATTACAAAAAAAGAAACTTCTATCAAGAAGAGGAACTTAATTTGTTTTTAAATTATTTCATTGACCCTAAGGGGTATTTCCACTATATAATTTCAATTATTCTGTTCTCTGAAGCCATTAATGTTTATTACATTAAGGTTTACAAGTTTCCTTACTTTGGATTCTTTAAATGTGCTGGCTACCCTGATGACGCTATGGCAAGCAGAAACACGTGTCGGTAGATATTTTAAAGTTTTTTAAAGTGAGTGTCAACTAGTGAGCACCTTGTGTTTTATTTATTTTTGGTTTTACTAGACAGAATAGTTGAAATTAAAAATAACATTATTGAGTCAGTTGTACTGAACATAATGTGCATATTATCTTTTTTTGTAATCCAAGTTTCAGCGTTTTGGCAAATAGCCGGGAAAATAATTGTTTAAAAAGATATATGTTATACTTATCTGTGATAAGATTTGTAAAAGTTAGTAAATAATAATTAACAAAAAATTTTCAGTTATTATTATTTTTCATTCCACTCTATATTTTAACTTTTATCAAGAAGGAAAACTTAATTTGTTTTTAAATTATATCCAGTTATTTTTATAGACTCTTGATGCTCTATTTCAACTTTGCTAAGATCTGTTACGACTGTAGACTTGCTAGTATGGTTTGGGAATTTGCATGTCACGACTTGAATAACACATTTTTTAAACTTTTTGCATGTACTTATACATTTGTAAGTACACTGTCAAAAATTACAATATATTTTGTTATTGCTGTATCTCTCATTTTTCGGTATTAGGGTTCAATTCTGTGTCCGGACATTCAAATTCCCTATATCAGCTCATAATGACCTATTGGTGAGTGTTTGTACCACTTTGAGCCAGGATTTAAAAAAGAAATCGGAGTTGAAAATAATTTCTCAAAAGTAAGTAGTTGGACATTCTTCCAGAAGTTTAAGATATAAACGCATAGAACATATCTTTTCAAAATTCAGATTTAAAAATTAATTTTCTGCTCAATTTTGCACTCCTCCCTGGCAATGGAATTCTAGATTATTTTGTCAGTGGGTGAATAAACAACTTTATCGACTCAGTATGAGTAAATTACTAGAAGATATTTACTTTCTCTATTTGCGTGCTTAGAATTACATCTCATTATAACCTAGGTACTTTACTAACATGACTAGGGATCTTTTTTGCATTTCTTCATCCCACTTTCAAATATTTGTCGCTAGAATCAGCGACGTTTGTGTTTAATGTGTCTACAACACAGGGAGGCATGGCATGTTTTTCATTATGATAATTTGCTTTATATTGCTTAAATACTTTTAAAGAATCTTGTTTTACAAGCGACTGTAATGCAACAATCGCTCAAGGTCTGCCCGTCAATGCAGGCTTTGTACGATCTGGATTGTAATTCGAAGAAGTGGGAATAAAAATAGAGCAAAACTGACTCACTTTAGTCAAAATCATGAAATAGTCTGCTCCTAAGGCACTCTTTAAATCTATTTCCTACAAATGTAGAAAATAATATGCCCAGTGTGTGATAGAGAACAATTCAATATAGAAAAGCCGTGTGCTCCATTTGCATTTCTTGCAATGAAAAAAGCGAAACGCTACAAAAATGTTGAGCGACTCTCATGAGAAAGAAGATACAAAGACTATTATTACTAAATTTTCATTCGAAAATAGAGGAAAAGAGGTCTAAGTCAAGTGAAGAAATACGAATGAGAAGAAATATGCTATATCGTGTTTTGTAGTAAATCAAAAATTATTTGGCAGAGAAAAGTTTTAATCAAAAGTTGTAGAAAATTTTATCCCTTGCAATTTTTATAATAACTAGATTTTAGCCTGATAGGTATTGGAGAGGAGACATTAATGTCAAAAATCTGATTTTCGGCGACATTTTAATAATAAGGCGGCGCGAGCGGAAATGCTGTGAATTCGCAAACTTATTGTGTCATACTGTACTAAATTGCCGAGATTGAAAATTTGCCGCCGAAAAAAAATTATTCAGCCGCCAACATGATGCCAATAGTTTCAGGTACGAATTACTTTTTAGTTTATATAATAATAAGAGTAGGTAATTTATTCTGCAAATTTTCCGTTTGGGTATAGCAGATTTTAGATTTTAGGATATTTTTAAAAAAGCAGTTTCCCTTTTCTATCTTTGAGTTGTTGTAGCTATAGGATGCATTTTTGGATAGGTTATTCTGATCACAAACATATCAGACTTATTAAAAAGCGCCTAATTATTTTGAGAACATCTAAGACAGTTTCATTAAAATATTAATGTTGTTTTTATACGATCACATTATCCTAGTAGATACAGAGTGTTCTGAAATATAGTATATCAACTAGGAGAGGTCCTGGTATCAACGTAAACCGGTTGTACCAATATAATTAATTCTTAAATTAGTTAAATAACGGGTCTACAGTCTTTCAAATTTAACACACACAATATATTGAGTGCGGTAACAGCCTGATTGATTTTAAATTAACTTCGTTCAGTGGCGTACAAGGTGATATTGAATATTTCACACTCAAGTCAAAAAGAATAATTACCCCTTAAGAACGTTTACTAAAGTTGCGTAAATTTAAAATCAGTTAGGATGTTATCACCTTCAAGTAATTTCTGTGTGTCGAATTTGAATAAACTATCTAAAACTGAATTAAAGAAAGCAATTCGTTTTTGTCTTAAATTTTAAAGGCTGTATCTCCGTTAGGAAGAAATTTTAGATTGAAGTGTATTTAGACTAAGTGGTATGTTTGATATCAGAAAGACCCTAATAACCGGTAGCTCGTTCTTTTACAACCAACCTGTACAATGAAATAAATGAGTTTGTTAAAACTAGTATCATAATTACCGATAATTATTCGCCGACATTTTGACATTTCCATGACAATCAAGTTACAAATTTACTGAACCGACAGGTATAGTCGAGACTAGAGTTCAGTATCCAATAGAAAGCCGCCGAGATAACTTTGGTGGGAATGATAGAAAATGATCCCCACATCAAAAATATCTTGATTATTTTTTCCAAAGATGACAGGCTTTCAAAAAGAAAAAAATCGAAAACTTGTTTCATTTTGCGTTTTTTTTTTTGGCTTTCGATGCTAATATCTCACAAACAGTGCAAGATACGACAAAACATTTTTTCTGAAAGGTAAGGGTAGAACCCTTTTTTTATAACCATCCAATTTAGTGAAAAGTGCGCTTGAACTTGCGAATTCACACGGTTGACGGCGCCCATTGTTCGCGGCTTTTTGAAAATCTGCAAATTCCGTTTAATCGTGTTGGAATTTTGATTGCCGGTTACAGGACGCAATTGCAATCACACGCCAGCCATCTGTGTGGAGGGTAGAACTATGTTTTTTAGGACGCGCAAAGCTTAAGCTCTTCCTGCAGCGCTTTGGGTTCGCACAGGGTTAAGAAGCATGGCGTTTTAGCCGATTCATGCCGCGTTGTAGGAAGAGAGTCAATCTGAAATTAATTTTCTGATTAATAATAGTACACGGACATGACTTTCGTTCGCATTTTTTAGTTATAATTTGACACTAATTCGTCAGTAGAAAGAAAAGGTATTGTGACATTTCTGGGGACGAGGCGCTTCACCCATCGTAGTATCCGAATAGGAACGGATCGAGCTTCTCAACATTCATTTGTAAGGAGAACATTTGTTGATATGGTACAACGAAAATATTTAGTACAATTGATTGGCTTGATGGTAACTCTGCAAGAGCTCAAACTTTGCCATGGTGATAGAGCCAATAACGGAACTCATTGAATGTTATGCAGTTAGTGTACTTTTTGAGAACGTTAACACAATACTCCTAAACAGAATGAATCGAGTCCTCATTTATCTATCGAATGTATCTATTTATATAAGAAATTTGAATGTAACACAGATACTGAAATAACAAATGTAACTGACGGAATTATCATTGCTTATAGCATAATCTACATAACAAAATTTTACGGCGAGCATAATTAAGTACTTTTCCGGGCTCGCTCGTAAGCTGCTCCAAAATAATTCTACCCTTATCTTTTAGGAAATTTTATGGGCTTAAAATTGTTCTCTAGAAGTTTTAACGTATCTCGTACTGTTTGCATGATATTGACATCGAGAGATAAAGAAACGAAAAATTGAAACAAAATCGGATTTTCTTTTACTTGTCATTTCTTGAAAATATAACTAAGATATGGGTATCATTTTATATCATTTTCACAAATCAAATACTGATTTCTAGTCTGGGGTTTGGACTAGTAGTAGTAATATTTTTGCAATTTTTTTGAGTTGTTGTTAAAACAAGTTACCACAAGAAGCTAGAAAACATTATGTATTAATAAGAAAAATTAATGTTTGAAATTTAGTAATTCGCGGAATAATTTTAAGTAGGTAAAAAAAAGAAAAAGAAGAAGTGTGATTATCGGATTACTTCTACAAAACAATTTCACTTAAAAGATCTTTTCTACTGTATTGATTTTACTGTAACAAAAGTAATTTTTATTAATTAGAAACAAAGCAATTCTAAAAACTAATCATGTCACTAGTGTTCACATTCTACTCAAAATTTTACCTATATTTCAAAACAATGTACTTGTAAATCTTGACTGTTTCACTTGGAGTATATGATATGAATAACTAAGGATTCTAAATCCTTGAGTACTCCACCAACATTCGTAGGCAACGAAAGACATCCTCGAAATGCCAATATCACGATCATGATTGAATTATTCTCCCACATAGGTAATACCCAAAAACAGACCAAGAAGCAGCAGGATAACTGCTAAATGTACAGATATTTACCAAATTTACAGATACTAAATAAGTTACATAGTTATGGATTTAGTAACACACTGTGTCTCTTATTTACTTCTTATCTAAATGATAGAGCTCAATATGTCGCTTATAACGGGTATGATTATGATATTTACCTTGCAACGTCTGGGGTGCCGCAGGGGTCAAACCTAGGACCACTTTTATTTATGGTATTCATTAATGATCTTACGGAAACCTTAAACTGTATTAGCCTCCTCTTTTCTGGTGATTTGAAGTATTATGCCACTATGGAAACTCTTGATAATTGTATAAACTTATAATTACAAATTGATACGGTAGAAGAATGGTGCAATGTAAATAAACTACAAATAAATGTCTCCCAATGCAAAGTATGTTCATATACACGTAATAGCGAGCAGATAACTTTCAATTACACATACAATAGCCTAACACTCAGTCGCTGTGTTTTAGTGAAGCATCTTGGAATCCTTTTTGACAACAAACTATTTTTTTGCAAATCATACTCAACAAATTACATCTTCAGCGTTGAAAATGCTAGGTTTTGTTATAAGGAATTGTAGTTGTTTTTCCAACACGTCTGCACTAAAAGTTCTTTATTTTACATTAGTTCGCTCTAAACTTGAAAACCGTTCACTGATATGGTACCCTTATTATAATGTACACAAGAATTCTCTTGACAGTGTCCAAAGGCGTTTCTTAAAATTCTTATCTTTCAAAGCTGACGGTATCTATCCTGATAGAGGATACAATAATGTGGATTTGCTCTCCTGATTTGATGTTTCATCTCTGGAACATAGAAGAGTTATTTTTAGTATTTTATTTTTATATAAACTATTACACAATTTAATTGATTCACCCGAATTACTTTCTCAAGTTAACTTCCTGGCTCCTAGACTTAACTTGCGGCAAGTCCACACGTTTTACTTCGCGAGTAGTAGAACGAATATCCTCATAAAGTCCCCCATGCATATTGTGTGTCAGAATTTTAATGAAATTTCTCATTTGTGTGATATTAATCGCTGTAGCTTAGCTACATTTTTGCAAATATCAAAAGGTTATTATTTCTATAAGTAATGAATTCAAAAATTAATTATATCCATGTAATTCCATCTGATCAGTATACTTGTACTTTATTCATGTGTTTTTTTCTATTTTTTTGTGTTTCATCTGTCTCCTTGTTTTTATTTTTATTTCTTTGTGTATTTACATAATATTAAATGTGTTTTTTTTATATATAATTATTAGTTATCTTGTTATTTTCTACACACTTAAATTAAAATATTTTGTAAGTATATGCTATAATTATTATTACAACTCTGTTTAATTACGTTGTCCTGTAATTGGATTGCTTCTGTTAGGCAATAAAATAAATAAATAAATAAAAATAAATATTTTGAAAACAAGCACCTGTCGATATTCAAGTCTATAGTAACTAACAAAATCAGAACATCCAGTTAAAGATCCGAAACTTGATGGTACCTATCTAGTAGGATACAAGATCAAAGATAATTTAAACTACCCATAGTGAATAAATTGCCTGGTTCTGTCTTGGAGACTAAAATTGGACGTACTATCAAAGATATATACCACAGTAAAGTTATATATTGATAAGCTCAACTTTATTTCTTCTAAAGGTAACAGGAAGATTGACAGAAACTAACGGAGTACATTATTAATTTAACTCATTCAGCTTGCATACCAACGCCAATTCATAAAATCATTCGCAGGAGTGAAAAGAATATAGACCAAGTTGTTGATGATGATTGATCCCAGCGTGGATTTCCTTATAACTAAGGATTATAATTGATCGCGAACTTGCATTGAGATTAGGCTTCAAAATATTTAAGTCTGGTTAAATTGAACCCCTGTGAAACGTTATGTTAGACGGGATACTTAATTAATTAAAGACGAAATTAGTGGAATACAAGATAAAAACGTAGTGGATCTTTGGAGGAAGCAGGTGTGAAAATCTTATTTTCTAAGCCTGAGCCAACTTCTTGTTTGCCAAAAGATCTGTTTCAATCAATGTTATACATATTTTAAATGATGATAAATTTAGAGCAAAAACTGCATCTCTAAATAAACACGTTTATACATGACGCTATTTGTTGAATGTGCAGTTTGATATCTACACCATATTTATTACAACTGTTTACGATCTGGTCCATTAAAATATAATAAACTCGGATGCCGCCTCTCTGGCGTTTAAATGTTCACCGTTCCCTCAATTAAGCGTCCCTCGGAGTTGGATTGATCGCAGTATACCTCATGATTTATTGTTCTACGATTCCGTAGATCACTGGATTTTATGTCGTGCAACTTTTTATTTTGGGGGTGCGTTAAGGCATTACCCGTCACACCTTACGTTTTCTCACAGTGCAGCCATCTCGTGGTGACCTTCTAAAACTCGGAGATTTCCTCTTTTAAGTGGGGTATGCCAAGTTGTTTCGTAAGGTATTATGCTCATTTGAAATTGGACGAATCGTTTTGAACTACCCTGTATACTGAGGAAAGAAAACAAATATTTCACCACAAATTTTTGTTTCTGTTTTAAATGCGTAACTATTTCACGCCTACATAATTAAAAAAAAGTCTACTAGATAAGTACGATAATCATTTACATAACTACAAATTATACATCTTGGTACACTGCAATGCGAAATTAATTACATGTTTCTACACCTCAGAATTTTACACCATCGAATGTTTTGTGCACCTGTTTATTTGTTACTTTTTCTTATGTTAAAAGAAATGATTTACATAATAATGAAATCGTCCGTGTAGATCAATGACTGATTTTAATTCAAACCATTGCAAACTATTTATCTGCTACTTAAGTATTTGCGTATACTTCCTTATTTATTTAAGCAAAAGTGTTGCACTTTTAAATAGGATATAATAGTTTTGTCTTACTCCTAACATCCGTTTGGCTATTAATTGGCGTAAGTAATGTAAGCAAGCAGAAAATGATAAAATTAATGATATTATGATTATGGTGTTAAAAACCTTAATTTTGAATATTTATCTTCATTGCATTTTCAAAATTAATTAAACTGAGGGTTTTAATATTTTCTCTTATCTCGAAAAGTCAACTGTCTACGAAATACAGGTCGTTGAAATTACATTTCTTTATTTTTTCTTTATGTCTCGAACTAAATAAAATATATTAATAAACCTTGGTCAGTACATGTTTAATCACTATTTTCATTTACCTACTCCAACCAGAGGCATAACGACGAAACATTGACTTCCCCTTTTTGAAGAAAAGAGCCACGCATGGGTGTCTAAGGGTGTAATGTCAGAATATCGGAGTGGCCAGGCTACTGGACATATATAAATAATTTGTTAATATCCTAATCTGTCTATCCAATGTTTACAGTAATTCGCATTGAGCCATTCACGATTTTATCTCACAAAATTTCCTAGGGCACCATTCAGTTATATCCAACACTCATTCGTATATCAATGTTTGCATTATCGAGTACATACACAAAATTATTTGTGCGAGAAAATCTTGAAAAGACTCTACATTCATCGTAGGGGGCAAGAAATGAAAACCACGAAGAGTGTCATCTGTGACACTAAAATCGTGTTGAAATGAGCAAGAGTGGATTTTCATTACTTCCCTTCTAATAAATGAAACTTTGTTAGTCCATAATATTTTATGATGAAATTCGGAAGTCATGAAGTTTAGTAGTCACTGATAGACTTTTTTCTGTCACTGGTGTGCAAATTTTAGAACGGTTGCAAGTAGTTGCCATGTAAAACTTGGAGTACTTTGCTGTGCTGATCTGCGTGGACTATCATTATCACCAAATGCTCTGAGGATTCTGTTTTCATTTCTTCTGATTATTTTATTTTCATTTCTATTTCTTCATGTTTTCATAAATCAAATGAACAGAATCGGCGATGTATTTCAATGAAATCTTTCCATCTGGATAACTCAATCGATGTTCCTTAACTGCTGCTTGAGCACTACTTTCACAAAATCCTAATATGAATTGCATATATTCATTCTCATTATTTGTGAATGATCTTGACATAATTATAAAACTAATGGCTCTAATTAAGATCAGCATCAAAGAGCATACGAAAACACAATCAATATGCAATAAATTATAATTAAAATTTTACTATAGTACGACATGGTTTACGAAAAAAAAACTACAAGAAAACTTTCTACTCATAAACCGACTGTAGATTTCGAAAACGTAAAACGCAATTTAAATTATTGCTGTACCATTTTCTCTTCAAAAAATAAAGTCAAAATTCCGTCGCTACGCCTCTGATTGAAGTAGAAAAATGAAAATAACGATTGAACATGATACTCATTGAGAGACATGTACTCACCAAGTTTCATTAATATGTTTCCCTTAGTTCAAAAGGCAAAGAAAAGCTAAAAAATATGTAATTTCAATACCCTGTATTTCGGAAACTGCTTTCACTTTGTATCAACTGGGATAAATAAATATATTGATGTGTAACGCTGCTCTTATGATCAACCCAGTTCTAGTAGTTAGTCTTGAAACATATTCTTACTCCCGCAATATAATATAATGAAAAAATACAGAACATACAACAAATCTTAAGGACATTCTTTTACAACATAAAATACATTTTTGCAGAAATCATTAAAACGGTATTTAGTATTTATCAAAATACATTAATTAATACACAAAATGCTGTTTAATTTTTTTATATGTTAATGATCTGATCAACTTCACAGTTATATTTTAGTAGTATGTTCATGTAATTTGTACTTTATTAAGTAAATTTTTCCTTGTTTCAGAATTCCGTACAAACAATGGACAACGATGCTACTTCTAACAACAACAATAATAACTGTACAACCAAGCGACCAAATAAACGAAAGCTACAAGACAATTGATGGCGGAGTGGATGGGTATGAGACAGCTGGCAAACAAAGCATTCTCACGTCCGACAATTTAACATTAGCAAACAGAGAAGAAAGTTACATAAATAAAGATGTCGCAAATTTACTAACAAATAAGGAAAACGAAAGTGCCTTGCAATTATTAAATAAACAAAGAAGTGAACGAGGTAATAAAAATAACGTTATACCGAATATTACTTTGGATGATAAAGGCGAGAAAATCTCATATTTAAAAACCGAATCATATTTTGATGATATTTCACATAATGAAAATAGCAACAGAAACACTAGGGTAACAGCCATAGAAGCAGAAATTAAAGCAAAATTAGGTGCGTTGCGAAAATTTGAGGAAAATAGTCAAAAAAAGGAATCATTACCCATCATGAGAGAAGCGCGCAGTCAGAAAAAAACAAACGTTGTTAATTATCGACAAAAAAAATGAAAAATGTAGAGCGAAACAGTAACAATCAAAATATCTCAGCAATTCATGGCAAACAGGAAAATAAAACTGATCAAATAAATGATAAAATACAACGGGGAAAGATATTAAACATTGAAAAAGAGTTAGGTTCTTTTGAAGAAATACACGTTTTTGAAGAAGATGATGATGAAGATGAAGTAGTTATAGAAATTATTAATGAAGACGGGAGTGATCATGTCAGCGTGACGCATATACGCTTGGAGGAAAAAGCAGTAGATAATGCGATCGAATTTGGAATGAAATCTATGAATGACTTGGTGAATGTCAAAGAACCTATGTGGTATAATATGGGTGAGTACTTTTCTGAGAATTAGAGTATAACAATAGTAGTCTACTTAGAACTTTAAACATAAAATCGTTAATTTGCCAAGATTTTTTTCTTTTTTTGTAACACTTACAAACATCAAGTAAGCTACATTTATTGGGGCTGATTAATTATTGTCCAAACAATGCCCGTGTTTGCACGACCGAACTAAAAATTACTACTTTGCACCCTGAAAACCCGGCGTGAAATAGAATTTATTCGCCTAGGGCATAAAAGTATTCCCATTGTAATCAAAGGGTTAAGGCATTACGAATTTTTTTAACTAGATTCATTTTATACGCCAACTTGATATTAACTACAAAATAAATTGAATTATGACGAAAAAACGAATTAAAAAGTACTACGTGGGTGGGTTTTGTTCTATGGCGTGTTTGGCTAATGCTGTCGTGTTTTAGTTTTGAGTTTTTATGCTATATTTGTGCGTGTAAACTCTTTTATGTAGATATTGTTTAGATTGGCCTATATAGGTACCATTACAGTCGTTGCAGTCTATCTTATATAGTGTTAGTTTCGTCTTCGGTTGGTAGTGTAGGTTTAAATCCCCACACAAAAAAAAATAACTATCAGATATTATTTAATAAGTTATGGAAATAAATAATTGTAAAATTCAAATCCCTCTCTTTTCTACTTTAAAGTTTTTACATGCGATTTACTCGACAACGGCTAATCTTCAGATAAAATCGGTACCGCACTTATTTGTGTTTAAAAAAAAAAGAAAGTCTAAATCTGTATCCCAAATTGGCAAAATAGTAAATAAATAAGTGATAAATAAACAATACACACATTAGACAACCCCTGATTCCAAAGCCGAGGCTGTCTGTAAAGAAATTACACTTAGAAAAATGTGGATAAGCAATCATTCCCACTGACATTGCCAGGTCCGGTGGTGGGTTTCGAACTCGCAGCTACAATAGAAAGACTTAGTCACGCTTGTCATCGCGCGTTCTAGTTAACAAACGAAAAAAATACGGAACAAGATGTGTTAGAACTAATCAATTTTGCTCGTCAATGGCAGTTTGATGAGTTCTTCATATATTAAATAAAAAACACTTTTTCGACCCCTTCTAAATGGTCGTAGTTCTTTTAGGAAGCATTTGCGCACACATATTAATATGAATTTTTCTTCTAATTGTTGCATGTAGGATCTCCGCACGAATACCGCATAGCAATTTAGAAACACCTTGTATAAATATAAAATCCAGGAGACAGTTAAAAAGTTTGTGATATAAAGTTATCTTTTTTTTTTGTTTACAGGTTTATTTTTGGATAAAAATGACCCTGCAAGTAAAGTTGCAGCATTTGGAACACCAAACGAGATGGCTCTAAAACTATCACATTTTGGTTTTCTAGCGTTGGAAGCAAGCACAAAAATTGCAGAATCGTAAGTCCTACAACATAATTATTACTCATATTCCTAAAAAGCCATAATATTTCTTCTGCGTAGCTGAAACTATACCTACATATTTTATTTATTTTTATCTGTTACTCGATTCATTGATCTGTTTCGTTAAACAAAAAAAAATTACTTCGTTTATAAGGTCATTAATAAAAGAAGTTGAAAATAACAAAATAAATATAACGGCGGTAAAACTAGGTCGACTTGTTCTAGTAATAATCTTCTACTGACTTTAGCTCCGGGCCTGTAATTATTTCTTTAAAATATGGTTCAAACTGAACTGTGTGAAAATTAATTAATATAATTTTTGTCTATGAAGCAATTTGTGAATTCAAACATAAATATGATGTCCGGTTGTTATCATGATTTTTATTAAATCAAACCCGAATTTTACGGTAATAATTTTGAATGTATACAAGCCATAAGTAGTTTTAACAATCAAAAATTATAGCACAGTTTGAAATATTAATAAAAATTAATACTTTTCCTATCTTTACCTTATATTCAAGATACAACATTCTTATAGTCAGTGAAGAACACAGATTTTCTTAATAATTTTAATTTGAATAAACGTAACAGTAATTATAATTAGTGCCGAAATGATTTGTTTCAAGTTTATTCAAAATTTCTACCATCAGCACCTATACACAAATTGTAACGTTTTGTTAAATTACTAATCTTGTGGAAGTGTGTCTCCTGATTTTGTTACATCAATTTACTACGTGCAGTTTTAATTTCTATAATCACGCAGGAAGGTTACTTAAACTAAATTCTTTAAGTACCTGACAGAAAGTAGTTTGGTGGATCTAAATCAGGAAACCGTGCTGGCCAATGTATCAGGCCAAACCTACCTTTTCATCGATGAATGTAAGATTTAGATACTCCATTACAATGTTGTCATTATAAGGAGGAGCCACGTCTTGTTGAAACCGCATGTGTGTTCTTAAGTCAAACAGTATAATATTTTCCAATAAAAGGGGCAAGTGAAGTTCTAAAAAATCTAAATATTTTTCCGCATTTACTGATCTATCGAAAAAGTGAGGACCGATAATCATGCAGTTAATATTGCTGTACCACACTTTAATAAAAAATCTTCTTTAGAAACTATGCTGTTTTATCAATTTGGGATTTATTTCGGTCCAGTAATAACAACAATTATGCCTATTAACTATCATTACTAAAGGTACACTCGTCAATCCGCAGAACATCCTTTAAGATGTTGTTGTTATCTCTACACAAAATTGACATTAATGCTATAAAATTTAGCCTGTGATTGTAATCGTCACGCCAAAATTCCTGTACAAGTATCATTTCATAGTCGTGGAATTTACTTCTGCGCAATATTCTTCGCACAGACGTAGCAGAAACATTTGTATCCTAACTAATGTCTACCACAGATGTGTGCAAATTTGTTCCTACACAAACAAACACATCGCTTGTCTAGTATCATTAGTGATCCATTTCCGTCTTATTATTTTAAACTTTTGGAAGGTTAAACCGATCATGCAGCCATGGTAGATCAAGGTGTTGTCAGGTTTTCATAAATCCCTTGGTCTATGTCTAAAGTCCATCTGACCTTTAAACCAAGTGTCAAATGTTACTTCGGGAGTTTCCCTCTTTTAGTTTTTCATAAAGTATTTAGAATATGTTTCTAAATATTTGCAGAAAAAAAGATAAAACACGAAAAAAAGCTATTTCAGTTGACTAATTTGAATTAAAAGCTATAGCAATGATTCCCAAAATCTTAATTAATTATTCTCAAATCCAGAAGTCAAACGTTAGATTGCGGACAGTCATAATAAGGAAAAATTTTTGAGAGTCCTAAATTCCTGTTACTTTTTAAAATAATATAAAAATCACCAACACAATGTACACAAAGAGACAAACCTACAAATACTAGACAAGCATAAATATCTGTAAATACTTATTTACTTTAGATACACCATCAAACAGTATTTGCATACCAGTTATAAGATGGAATGTAGCATAATTACAAAAAATAGGAAACAGTATTAATAATAACAAAATCAATAATAATAATTATTAGGGAAATGAAAATTGACAAATATTACAACCCATAAATTGGTCCTTGGGGTTGGTAAATAAAAACTAAATGTAGGAGAATGCATTTTCCTTCTATCTTTTAGACTCAACATATTGTACCTAGTTAATAGCTCTTGTTGTGGCGCTCCAACAGCTGGGTAAATGCAATCACTCCTAAGGAATATATTTGCGTTGAATACTTTCTATATGTTTGATACCCGGGTGTCCAAATTATACTAGCATATTCTAACTTAAAACAAAAAAATTCAATAATAGAAATAAAACGTTAGTATCATTAAACCGTCGCGAATATGAAGATTAATAGCTCGAAAAATAACTCCCAAGTACTTTTAAATTCGGTTACTCTATTTAGAGAAATATTATTGGTTATTGTTTTGTGAAAGACGGAACATTACACTTTTGCACATTGAATGCTGTTATTTTATTATGCACCGGCTATTAATTGTATTCAAGTTCATTTGCAATTGAACGGATTCGTCGATAGAAATAAAATAACGAAAAGTAGAGGCCCAAATATGGAGCACTGTGGTACACCAGATGAAGCGATGAATTTCAGATTCGAGATCATGGTATTCCACGTATTGTCGCCTACACCTCAAGTAAGATGAAAAAAATTGGGACAGTTTATCTGAAAAACTAAACTGTTTAAATTTATACAAAACAGTACCATGGTTGAGTTTGTCGAACGCTTTACCAAAGTCTGTATATATGACGTCAACTTGTCTACCAGAATCCACTGATTCGGAAATATACTGCATTAATCAAAAAGATTAGTAGTAGTCAGTGAAGGCTCGTGATATTGTCCATAGAGGATGCTTAAAATTTAAATTTCAATATGATTACAATTTGCACATTTCCCCACCGTCCTTGCGGTAGTACAACGATGCGTTAAATTTTTTTGTCGTGGGTTGGTCGCCACAGTAGCCCTACCATCCCACTTATACTTAAATTATAACTTCTAATAAAAATCAAAATAGTTTTTGAAAAAAAATTGATAAATAAAAGTGTTTTTCTACAAACAAAAAATTATATTCATTATCACTGCCAGAGTGTAAAATTATTACTTTTAATAAACATTTAAATAGTTTTGAAAAAGAAGTTACATAAAAAATATTTTCTAAAAAATAAATAACGTAAATAAATATTTCTCCTAAAATAATAGCTAAGTATATTTATCTTTGGTGTAAAGTCTAAATATTTTTATAAATCAGTGGTAACCTGCGATTTTCAGAACTAGCAAAATGGTTGATTACTTCTTCATAAAATGAAAATAAATCTTTTTTCTTCAGTTCTGACAAAAAACGTTTTTCTATTGAAAAAAGCGATATATTTGATAGGCGGTCTTGAGCTATTGTATTTCTAGTAAATGTTTTTATGCGTTTGAGTGCTGCAAACGAGAAGCTGAGGTTACCGGGAATTGTTGACACTAAAGATAAAAGTTTGTACAGTTCGGAGAGACAGCTTTTAAATTATTATTATATATAAAAGTAAGCATTTCTTGAGGCGATTTTGATTTTGCTAAAAGTTGCTGGTCATAATAATACAACACACATAGTTCATTTCTTAACGAAATACAGTTAAATGAGGGATTCCGGTCCATTAATTTGTCCATTAGACTGTTAGGAAATGATTTAGAAAACATTATAAAATTATTAGGATTTACTAAATCGAAACATTGCAAAGTATTTAAATCAGAAAATCTTATTTCAATTTGAACTATAATGGTGTTCAAAATTTCTGTAAAAATTTGTTTGTAATGTATGTCTGTCCTGTTAAAGTTATATGTTGTTTTTTCTTTTTTTTTTTTTTTAACTGTGGCTCATCATCTAATTCTTCAATATTTTCAAAAAAAACCATTATATAAGTATTGAAATGTATTTCGTTATTGTGAAATTCTTTTAATTTAGATATAAGTGACTTAAGTCTATTTTTAGAATATGTTATATCAGTTAATTTATTCTGTAAAATTTAGAAAACAACATCAGTTTGCTCAAAAATGGTTTTAAACACCGTTAGAAAAAATATGAAGTTTTTATTCAACAATAACAATTTTAATCCGTAAGCTTCTCTTAAAGTCTGATCGTCATTTAAAAAGTCCTCATTTTCCGAAATAAAATTAAAAACGTCAATAAGTTTTTCCCTGTATGTGTTAACAGTGAAAACAACTCTAGATAAAAAATTCCAACGAGTGGGAGCATTACTCGGAATTCTATGTTCCATAATTCTATTTAAAATATCAGATCTTTTACTAGATTTTGAAAGAAAATAACGAAAAACCAGTAATATTTGAAAAAATATTAAACTTCTTTAATTCCGTTACAGGCTTTACTTAAAATCAAACTTAATTTGTGTGCGCAACAGTGAGTGAAGTAAAATGTCCTGACATAACCGCAGCGCCGTCATAAGTTTGTGCAACTAATTTATTTTTCAAATTAAATTTACCAAATTCGTCGATTAATAATTTAAATAAACTGTCCGCGCTTCTTCCACTACTCACATCAAAAAAACCAACAAACCTTTCAACAACTTCACCGTGCATTACATATCTAAAAATTATGGAAAGTTGAGATTTACAAGTAGTAATGTCCGTCGTTTCATCAATTTACCACGATAAAAATTCGCAATTATGTAGTTCGTCATAAATTTTGTCTTTAATAATGAAGCTAACACTCTCAATTAGGTCATTTTGAATTAATTTAGACGTCCCAGAAAAAACAGTGGCGTTGTTCAAAAAGTTCTCTAATTTTGGATCATACGTTTTTAAAAAATCTATTAGCTCCTTGAAATTTCCTTTATTATACGAAACGCATTTTTCATCATGTTCTCGAAAAGAATTTTCTTCAGAAGATAAATATATAACGGCATTAATTAGTCTCTTTAATATTTCCCTATTTTCACCGACTTTTTCATTAAAATTTTCTATTTCTCTTTTATGCGCGGAGTCCAAGAAATTTACTATATTTTTGTTTACCCAACATTTCGAATTTAATACAAGATGAAATATGCACCTGAGATTTTTCATGCCTTTCGAAATCTCGTGACAAATTTTACAAATTATTAAACCCAGCCCTGCCGCAAATTGAGGATTGACCATTAGTAAATAACAAATATTTCCAACAATATAATTTGTTTCTAACTGTTGATGCCGTTAACCACTCCATTTTTTTGATAATTGCTATCGCTAAACTCTCTGTTTTGTTTACCACTTGTGAAAACTAATAACGGCATTGACGGTATAGGTATGACCATTTTTTTAATTCTTACCTTTTGATCATAACTAAGAGAACTAAATCCATTTAACAACAAATAATCCACCACGTATATTTTCACCTAGAGCACTCATTTTTCAACCACCTATTAAATATTTTATATATATGTTGTTGTCCCACGAAACTACAAATTGCCACTGTCCATGTTCTATAAACTGTTGTGAGAGAGGGAATCAACGCTCAACTGAAGTGTACATGCGCTAGAAAGAGATGGAATGCTAGAAGCTAGCTGCCCTAACTTTACAGATCCAGAATGTTTGCTGATACGCGTCATAATTCAAGGTGACGAACAATGTATTTAAATGAGGTTTGGCTCGCCGCTAGCCTCAGTTCATCCAAGCAAGCGCGAGAGCGTGATGAGACACCGGGAAATATACATACCTGGATGGTACTATCCGGACTACAATGTTACATGTTTGTGGAAAGGAAATGCAAAATTTTTTTACCCTGAAAATTAATTAATGAATTATAAACAACATTGAGAATTGAGATATACCTAAGTAGAAATTTCTACTTATGAGAAATATTAGTTTGGAGGTATTATGCTTCTCCCAAAATTGTAGAGGAGGCTCAGCCTCCCTGCCTCCCCGGACCAGTCCCCACTGGTAATAGTATACCGACCCTGTAAGAAACCATGCTGAAAGTCGCTTATATAAATGCAAGCATAAATTGCTTTATGTTGTAGCCTTTCAAAAGCCTTGGAAAAATTAGAGATAGTAGTGATATGTCTATAAATTAATCACAGAGTTTTTATCACCCTTCTTCAAAAAACAAGACAAATTCTAAAATGTTTCCACACATTTGAAGATGTGATAGATTTTAAACAAACCTTAAAGATTTTTATAATAGAAGAGGCAACACTACAGCACAGTTGCGTAAGATGAACAGGTGTGCCGTCAGAACCCGAGGTAAATTTAGATATTGAAAAAGTTTCGGCTACAACACTTAGGGTGAAAAATAAACTATGTTTACTGTCATCTCACAAAAGTGGAAAATAATAATATAATCTAATATTACTTAACCGCTGCTATCCTAATTTAAGTGCATGTCTGTGTTTAACAGCGTTGCCTTTGTAAACATACAATACCTAATTAATTCCCAACCACAATATTTATTTAAAATAAAGTACCGTTACGTGTTTTCAGTATCAGTTACAATATTATGTAACTGAAAATGGAGGAAGTCGTTGCGTGGCAACAACGATACGATTGAGTATTGCAAAATGGTATGAAAAACATTATAATTAAATCCGCTGCCAACTGATCGACCATAAACAGACCTTATTAATATGACGTGATAATTAATTACTGATGCAATTTAAAGGATTTGGAACGCTATGTGTTTATTTCAACGGTGTTGTTTAACATCATGCAAATTTGTATCTCCGGATTATAATGTTACCGTTATATTTGCATTTTATGAAAATCTAGAAATAACAATATTGGTATTCAGTATCCGAGTTATATCTTAAGATATTAGCAAGAAATCGGAATTTTTAAATGTTCGCATCGCAAAGTTGTAAATAACGAATAAATACAGAGTGGCGCAAAAGTCGCGAAGGAGTTTGAAATATTAATAACTTTTTGTTTTTTAATATTTATTTTTAGATAAAAAATATTGACTTAGTAGTGATGTCTAGTATAAAATAGACGAATTACAATATTGGCTCATAGTACTTCTAAGTAGACAACTAGGTTGTAAAAATGATTTAATTTTTTGGATAAACATAATATTTTAAATAAGAATCAGTTCGGATTTCAAAAGTCAAAAAACACTACTGATGCCATTTTTGCTTTTTTAGAAAAAACGTATCTAAAGTTAAATGAGGGCGAAGCTGTTGGTGCAGTGTTTTGTGATTTTTCAAAAGCCTTTGATTGCGTTAATCATGAAATTCTGCTCCAGAAACTTAGGTGTACGGTTTTAAAGGTATGACACTTAGTTGGTTTAAATCTTACCTTTCCCAGCGTGATCAAGTAGTAAAAATTGGAGACAAGATATCAGACGTATCAGGTATTGACTGTGGTGTGCCTCAAGGATCTGTGCTAGGTCCGATTTTGTTTCTGTTATATATTAACAATTTAGCGACTATAAACATTCTTGGTAATTTTACCCTTTTTGCTGACGATACTACGATCCTCTGGCATAGATAAAATGTTAATAGTCTGAAGGAGACCATAAAGTCTGACCTATATAAGGTCAAAGAATGGTGTGATTCTAACCTACTTACATTTAATATAAGTAAAACTAATATAGTCACTTTTAAGTTTAGTTATGATGATCTTATAGTAGATAATCATTTTATTGATAATAAATCACACACAAAATTCATTGGGCTGTATACTGACGATAAATTAAAATTTGATCAGCATGTAACTAATCTAGGAAAAAGTTTGCTTCTGGTTGTTATGCAGTGAGAATTGTTTCAAACGAATTGCGTTATAATATAGCAAGAACGGTATACTATTCTTTAATTGAATCACAAATAAGATATGGAATACCTTTCTGGGGACTGTGTAGTCAAAAATGGCTAAGCAGTATATTTGTGTTACAAAAAAGGGCTCTAAGATATGTATGCAAAGTGAATTCAAGAGATTCCTGTAAACCTCTTTTTATCAGTAATAAAATACTAACTGTAATATGTATCTTTATCTTAGAGACAGTATGTCTAATACATAAGAAAATGTTGAATGGGGTAAACTCGGATTCTCAGCCTCAATATAATACGAGGCAGACATTGAATTTACTTCTTCCCTTACCCATCCCCAGAACAACTGCAACCGAAGCACTCATTAATCTATGAAAGTAAACAAATATACAAGCACATACCACTGTTTCTTAGAAATATGACTCAATCAAAAGAATTTAGAGAGGCAGTTAAGGGGAAATTGATTGAGAAGGCTTATTATAGTTTATTTGAATATTATAATGACTCTCTTTAAACTGTTCTAGTATGTTTCTTTTTTTCATTGTTATTTTCCTTATATTCACTGTTATATTTACTAATTTAAGACTATGTACGTGATATTTATTAAATTTTCGTTGTTTGTCAACTGTATTAGTACATGCTTGTATGGTTAGGTCCATAAATATGTATATATTATTGTATGTCGTTATATTTTATTTGTAGTTTGTTTTATATTTGTATTTTATTATTTGATCTATATTTTGACCATATATTATATTAATATACACTAGTAGCTTTGTCAATAAGAATGTATTTCTTAAACAATAAAGCATATTCATTCATTCATTGATTTTCTGCTCTATATGACCAACAATGAACTAATAAATACAGCTGTTGCCCATTATGCTTAGAGAACACAACACGGTTCATGTTTATATCAATAAAGCGGGTACTTTTGGGATTTTTGTTTAGATTTTGTATTGTGTGTTTAAATATGTCAACTGTGCCAGTTTCTGATTGCAGTATTTCTGTAGATGTTCCCCTTCCTTATTTTGTGCAAAAAATAGATCCGATGAATTTGGATTTCGCTCCGCTGGCGATTCGGTTTGGTCTACGGGACAATCCTAAGAAACCGTAGGTTTAGTTAGTAAATTACTAACTGCGACAGATAACATAGCTTTTTTACGTACAGTGCATCTCGTATTAATATTAAAATTTTAAATACTGTGCACATTTTAAAATGGAAAGTCTTCACTATATAAAATAAAAATATGAAATAAAAAATTTCAGTGCTTACCCTACTACACCTAATTCTGTTTGCTCTTGTGCAATTGAGAGAAATATTAGAACTGGAGATTATCCGTATAGATCCTTAAAAAATCCCCACATAACGAAAATTAATCTTAAATTTTTTTTTACTATTGGGTTACCTACAAAGACATTACACCTTAGTGTTTAGAATTGAGATAAAAACTTCTGGGTTTGTAAAAATAGTATGAAATAAATGTTAAATGTTTGACATGTCTCCTGCAACTGGTAAAACCGTAAATCATTCAGTTCAGATAAATTTTTTAGAATTACTGGTTGACAAAAATTAATAGAATTAAAAAAAATTCCATCACTTCTGAAGAGAATGTTAGTAATTGAATCTTTATACTCGGTGTGCGAATAGAACCTGAAAATAGCTGTGTTTAACACTGAGGAATTTATGCATTTACATTATTTTTGCATTAAAATTGGTTGTAATACTCTTGGTATATTGATTACATGAGAGTAATATTTCATTTTAATTCGTTATTTCAATCCTGCAGCTGATAAGGAATGTGAAAATAAATAATCTACAGGGTGGTCCGAATTTAAATCGGGAAACTTCGTCAGCGGATACTACGCCTAAAAATAATAACTTTTTGTCATATAAACATATATCGAAAAACGAATGGATTTCAAGATACAAGGTGTTGAAGTTAGGGGAAAAAAAGTTTTTTCCCCAATATCTCAATAACGAATAAAGAGTTTTTATTGAAATTTGACATACAGGTATAATTCAGGCAAGCACACCAGTTGAAATAAATTTCGTCCAAAATATTACGCTCGGTAATTATTTTTTTCTGATCGATTACCACTCAAACCACAACAACTTTTTGTTTGTACACCTCTGGTCAAATTTAATAGAAACATTTTAATCTACGTTCCTTTTAAAGCAAAAAGTATTTTTTAGCTCCTTTTCGAAATTCTTATGGTTTTTGATAAAATTGACCTTTTCTACAACGATGCATTTCCGCACCATTAAATTTGAAAGTGAAAATCAAAAAGAGTTGGCTGTGCAAACATGCGTTGTGACAAAACCACTTTCAAATTTAATGCTGCGGAAATGCATCTTTGTAGAAAATGTCAATTTTTTTTTTACCCTAACTTCAACACCTTGTATCTTGAAATACATTCGTTTTTCGATGTTTATATGACAAAAAGTTATTATTTTTAGGCGTAGTACCCGCTGAAGAAGTTTCCCGATTTAAATCGGACCACCCTGTATACAAAGCTCTAATATTTTTGTATTGTGTATTAGTGAAAAGTAAATGTATATACTGTTTATACTTTTAATTACTTCCTCACCCCTCAAAGTGAGGAAGTTATGTATTCGTGAAACAAATTTTGAAAATTTTTATTGCATTTCTGGACGATCTCGACGAATTATGACGATACGCAAAATTTCAAACAGAAAAATTATTCTGTCTGTATGTCTGTGTTCGCGATAGCAGCTACAGTTTTTGAGATAAAGGTTTCAAATTTGGTACACACATTCTAGAGGTCACGGAAGAGGTTAAGTTCCTTAATGAGCAAAATCGGCCTAAAAAAAATATTAGTGAAATTCCACCAATGTGACTTTTTTTGAAACGTCAAAAAAATGTGACTTTTTGAAACGTCAAAGTGACTTTTTTAAAACGTCAAAATATGACTTTTTTTGAAACGTCAAAAATTACTTTTTTGAAACGTCAAAAATTACTTTTATTAGAAACTCCACCACACGTCGAGTTTTTTTTGCATTTATTGTACAGAGTGGACCACATTTAATTTCTCACTATTGGAATCTCATAAACTCTCAGAGGGCGCTGGCTTTCTAAAAAATCATTCATTTCATTCTTCCAAAATGATACCTTTAGGTTTGACATAATTATATATTTTCCTGAAATGTCCTGAAAAAGCTGAAATTATGCACTTTCTTTATTTCTTCATTAAATATTTATTTATAATTCGATCTGATTAAAATTTGATATTATCATATGTCGATATGCAGAATCTAAAAATGTGAGCAGAAATTTTCTTGATCTATTATTTTTAGAGTAATGAATGATAATCAACTCTCAATTTTTTAATGGGCGCTATATTAGATTTTTAAATAGTCCTAAAGATTAGACAAAAAATTAATGAAATGAAAATACAATAACACAAAAAAAATTATTATTTTCTAACTTTTACAAAAACTTATGACAGATAAGTATAACATATATAAACAATTGCTTTCCCGGCTATTTGCTAAACGCTGAAATTTGTATTATAATAATATAATATGCACATTATGTTCAGTACGACTGACTCAATAATGTTATTTTTAATTCTAACTACTCTGTCCAGTAAAACCAAAAATAAACAAAACAAAAGTATTAATATTCTCCAATTCAACATCACCTCAAAACCTTAAAACATCCATCGACACGTGTTTCTGCATCTCTGCATGATAATTAATTCGGATTGCAAGGCAGAAACTACACGCAGCATGCGGCTTACAGTGCTGCATGTTTTTATTAAAAAAACAGTTTTCCTTCTAATGATTAACAACTGACACATCAATGTCTAAACTAAATAATGTTTTAATCAAGATCTTAAAATAGCTTCTAAGTATGAAAAACAAATTAAAACCAGATTTTTATTAAACCATATTTTGCCCAAAAAATTATTATAAAAATCTTAGATTAAATTTAAATATTGCAATCAATGATGAAAGGTTAATATTCTGTGACAAAGCAAAAACTTTGGAGTATTACAATAGACACAATTTAAGATTTAATAACCACATTAACAATAGAAAGAAATCTTACATAATTTTTAAATTTTTACGCGTTCTTAATTATAAATCCAAGAAAAAACTAAGTGAATCAATTGTGACGTTGATGTGATATTTAAACACAGTAGTATTAAGGTAACTTGCGGCTTTAGCATGTTCAGGCACTGTGTAATGTGAAGTTTCATTTTCTTGATAAGAAGTCTTAATTTTTTACCTGCCCTTGAAGTACAAGTCGTACAGATTTCTTCCAATAATACAAACAAATACTGAACAATCTGATTACTGAAACTTTTTCTTAATATCAGAATATGAGGCCTATCTATTTTCCATCTCTATATTCCTCAAAAATATCTGCGCCCTGTAAGTAATCACCTTCTTTCTACAAATTTGATCTTTCATTTTCAATCTTAGGCCAAGCAGTGTCAAATTTGAACTAATTTTTCTATCTGAAGATTGGAGAAACTCCTCCTCAAAAACTTATATTTATTGTGTGTAGTTTAATCCCAACATGTTCGTTGAACTGATAAAGATATATTTATATCTGTTTGATACTAACTGCTTGATTAATATTTTTATAACTAAACTTTGCAAAATAAATCTCTAAATTTGTGTGATAAAGCTAATAAAATCTCAGATTTATGTTTCAAAATGTACTTTTAATATTTAAGACGTATTACGTATCCATCACGCAACTTTTGATTTATAATAATCGAGGACGTCGCCTGGCAACGTCCAAGATGATTTAAATCACATAATAATCGAGTTACAGTCAAAGCTTTATCGTGTCATTGACAACGATGACGTGAAAAAATCAACAACTTTGGTTGTCATTTTAGCGTGCCATAAAATTAAGATAATCTTAATTACGACAAACTTTGGCAAAATCATGGAAGACATTGATATTCCTGTAAATGTACTTGCTGCTGCTAACACTGTAAGATTAGATTTGCTTCCGGTTAAATCAAAAATCCATTACGAAAAAGAATATCTTCAGTTTTATGAGTGGCGAGATAAAGAACAGGTTCAAGGTGCTGAAGAAACGGTAATACTTGCTTATTTTGTGAAACTCTCAAATCAATACTTCCCGTCATCTTTGTGGCCTAAATATTCTATGTTACGAGCTTGTTTGGAGTTGAAGAAAAGAGTGGAAATTGACAAGTATGGCGCTTTGATACGATTCATTAAGAAAAAAAATGTGGGATATAGAGCTAAAAGATCGAAAGTATTCACGAAATAGCAGGTTAGTGAATTTGTTTGTACTGCCCCAGACGAGACATTTTTAATGATGAAAGTAGCTTTTTTAATTGGAATGTGGCTAGGCAAGATTCAGTGGACATGCCCATCATTTTGGACAATAGTGGTGTGTAAGGTGTATCTATCAAATTGGAAAACTGTCAAAATATTCACGTCAATGTTCGTAAATAATAGCTATAAAATAAAGTTCGTTTCTAGGGTATTATGATATGGTAACTAACGTATTATATATTGTAACTAACGTATTATGTGCTACTAAGTTATTGTGAAGTTGTTATAATGTTATGATATTAATAATTATCAATAAAGATTTAACTTAAAGGAACCTTAATTTTCAATGATATGATAAAGAACATTATAGACATGTGTCTTCTAAATGGTAGCAATACAGCAAGCACCATGTGTCAGTATTTTTTGAAATCTTATGTGACGTTCTACAAATTAAATAATTTTTCAGTTGGCAGATAATAATAATAACACACTACATATAGGACAACCCCCTATATCACTAAACAAACGTTTCGCGGGAGGGGGTACACATTTAGAGACAATAGATACACACCTAATATTCATGTATAAAAAAAAACATAAAACGCACCACATAAATTAGACAACCCCCAAACCAAAGCTGAAGCCGCTCGGACAGGGGTTACACAGTTGAAAAAAACGCAGACACAACCAAATCCTAATGATTTGTAGATTATTTAAATGGACATTGCTTGCCGCTCCCCACGCAATTATAACTTAATTGATATGAGACTCTACTAATGCATGGTGCAGTATCTTCATTTGTTCTACTTGAAGTATTTGGGATAGATGTTTAAATTTGTATAATAATGTTCTTAATTGTTTTAGAATATAATTTATGTGAACGTCCCATTTTAAATTATTATCTATAAAAATTACCAAATATTTCAAACTGATAAATTACGACCTATAGATTTGTTTAAATCTAGTTCTATTGTACTATATTTCGGTAGAGATTATATGAAGTGAAGGCAACGTAGTAGGTCTTGCTATAGTTTACTGTCAACAATTTATTATTAAATCAAGAGAAAATATTAGATAGATGATTTTCCACAGTTTCTTTCAGTAGTTCCCAATCATTTTCACTGTAAAGAATTGCAGTATCGTCAGCAAAACTCACTATACCGCCTTTTGTCTTCAATTTAAATAAATCATTTAAATAAATTTTGATGAGTGTAGGTCCCTGAGCGGTTCCTTGAGGAACTCCATATTCGACTATTTGCCTATCGCTTAATGTGTCATTAATTTTCGTGCACTGACTTCAATTAGTTAAGTAACTCTGCATTAGCTTATATGGAGTTCCCCTAAAACCAATTTTCTCCAATACGTTCAGTAGTTGGAGATGACTAACCATGTCAAAAGCCTTTGCAAGATCTACAAAGATGCATAACACAGGTTAATTATGTTTGAGCAGTGCTATAACCCATCAGACATCACGGATGTCTTGGTGACTGATAGCTAGAGCTGTCCGAGGTGGCTGGAGTACAGCCACGGTCTTGCGATGGCGTCACACGTGCCGATTTAGAAGTGATTTACGCTGCAGTCTTATTTGAAAGGTTAATGCGTGAGGTTGTACCTATAAATTATACATAATGTGCAACATCAAAATAAAAAAAATGGCATGCCTTTGACAACTCAGTTTATGTTTGATTTATTGTTAATGTTAATAGCCTGTAATATTCCGCTACATATACTGGATAAACAACCATTTCGGGAGTTTTGGAATAAATACAATCCCCAGGTGAATTTACCCAGTCGTACATCGTTACGTAGATATATTCCAGCTGTTCGTGAAGACATTGTAAATAGGATTAAATGTAGATTAAAAAATACACGGCTCTGGTTATGTATTGACGAGACGACAGATTGTAAAAAAAATTCTATTTTAAATATTATAGTACGTGTACTGGGCCCTCTTAGACTAACATTTCCACTTTTACTAGCTAGTAAAAGACTAACTGCGTGTACTGGCGAAATAATTACGGGGTGTTGGAGACATTCGAAAAATTTGAACTTTCAACAAGTCAAGTATTGATGTTTGTGACTGATGGTGCTGCGACAATGCGCATGGTAGGCCGTTCTTTTCAAAGAGACAATTGTAGGTTTTTACATGTTACGTGTAAAGTGCATGCGTTACATCTTGTGGCAGAAACGATCGAAAATGTTTTCCAGAGGTAGATGCATTAATAGCAAATACAAAAAAAGTTTTTCTCAAATCTCCTAAACGGCTTCGAGCATTTCACAGACAGTGTCCTGGTATCCCTGAACCACCAGAGCCGATTCTTACACGTTGAAGAACGTGGTTGAAAGCGGCTTTTTATTATGCTGAATATTTTCAATAAATAAAAGCTGTGATACTACAGTTCAACCCTAACGAGGCTGCAGCTATTAGGGAAAACCAAACAAGCTTTCAAGACGTTTCCCTTGAAACAGATTTAAAAACTATTAATAACAGTTATAGAGGACTACACGACGCAATAGAAAAATTGTAAAATAGTTCGTTGTCGTTAGTGGAATCGCTGCAAATAGTGGACGACGTAAATACACAGCTACAGGCTATAAATGACGCAAAAAAAAAATCGCGTTAATGAAAAATTCGAGAGTGTATTACAGAAAGATCCTGATTTTAGCAAATTAAGACAAATTTGTGATGGTGCATCTACAACTTCGTTAAGTGAGTTCACAGATTGTTTTACTTATGCCTGTATTACATCCGTAGATGTCGAATGGTCATTTTCAAAATGCAAAACATATTTTTTCACCAAAGCGAACATCGCTGACGGAGACAGCTGTAGAAACATACCTGATGCTATTATACTATAGATCTTCCCCACTTTGTGATGACGACAACCAAACTACTTCATAAATCTGCTTAAAAGGGTGAGTTTTATATAAATTTTTATAAAATGTAACATTATTGTTAAAATTTATTTCCATTTACTGTACTTATTCAAGTATTATGATATGATGTAAACATATGAGTCATATGACGGCGCTGTCGGCCAGGTGACCTCGGACAGCTCTACTGATAGCGACCTGTAAAGCAGGTACCAAGAGCTGCGACCTCTAACCCTGGTGGGCTAAACTATATACTGAATAGGATTTACAGGAAACAACTACTCAACGGTCAATACCCCGATCTTTATTGAATTAAACCTGGTACCTGCTTTGCAGGTTGCTATCACTCACTAAGACAGCCGTGATGTCTGATGTGTAATAGCACTGACCACCAGAGAGATGCACTTATCACTCACCATGTCTGTCTTGCTTAGTCTGCTTTAGGCTAGCCTGGTTTGCTATTAATATTTATCTTTTCCACTACTTATGGCATACTGACGAGAACATAACAAGTTCGTAACCGTTCTATGACTAGTGAGGAATTCACAAATGATCTTAGCTACCAAACAAGACTTACAGGTTTAATTCAATACAGGTCGGGGCTTTTGTCAGCTGAGTAGTTGTTTCCTGTAAATCTTATTTAGTATTTGCAATAATGCCAATACAATGCATTTAATAAAGTTTTCCTTCCAGTCGCAGTTGTAAAATAACTAGATAGCAATTACTTAAGGTTCTAAATAGATTAAAGCCGAATTATACGGTCCCTGTTAAAAAATAAAATAAGAAGGAAATTGCAGCTTGACTTTGATGCTTATTTGACTCTCCCGTTTCCTCAGATTGTTTTTGAATTATCTGCTAAATTTAACTTTAATTGGACCAATCAAACTAGATTATTTTTTTACACAATAGGAAGAATGAAATTCCTTGAAAGCTATTTAATTTCTTCGTGTCTAATGCAGTTAAGCTGGAATTCCCACCGACCGATTCTTTAAATTTTAATGGTTTTTCTACTTGTCAGTTCCTTCTATATTATGAAATAAGAGAAGTGTCGAGTTAAATCTTCAGTTATATTTCATTTGAACGTCTAATCTTTTTAACATTGTACAAATTTACTTGAATGAGTATACAGGGTTACCCAAAAGTCACCCATAAAAGTTATATTTTTTCCTGCGTTATTTTTGACATAGGCACGTAAATTATTTTATGTTTAGCCCTTTTCTCGTGTTGTATTTTGTTGTCTACTATCTACCCGTTAACCTCTAGTTACCTCTATCCACTTTTTTGTAAATAGTATCCCATGTTTTGTGGAGGATCGTTGGAAAGCTTTTCAAAAACTGTACTCGGCTGTAACATTAGAAATTAGAATAGCCTGATTATACAGTTTTCAGGGATACAAACAAGAGCAGTGTTGATATTAGAAGTACTTTATTATTAGCTAATCTAATGTGAAATAACCTAATAAATGTAGAAATTAGCCCCCAAGCCTTTACTTGACATACACCAAGCTGATGTAAAAAAATGTCCACGGATCTGCGTATAGCTTTAGGTGCTACATTGTTTATTTCCATTCGGATAAGGCCTTTTGGAGCTTTAATGTTGTCGGGTGTATTTTGGTAAACTCTTTATTTTAAGAAATCTCGTAGAAAGTAGTCCAGCGGCGTTAAATATGGAGATTTTGTGGGCTATTCAATAATACCACTTCGACCAATCTAGCGATTTGATCTATATTCCTTCTTACATTAACGTCAAAATGAAGAGGAGCCCGATCCTATTTGCATAAGGAATATCTGGACCAGCTTCACTAGGAAATATGAATTATGTCACCACACGCATTCACTTTTTGAGTGTGTTTCAAATATCCAATGTGGATTCTGTTGAGACTAGAAATATTAATTTTGTCTATTAAGGGTCCCAGTTAAATAAAATGTGGCCTCAAAAAATAATGTTGCTTGGAAATGAATCGTTGTCTCACACATTTCCATCATCTCACAAAACTGAAGACGTCATTATAATCATCTTCCAATAACTCTTGCACAATATGAACTTTATAGGGATGGTATTTTTTGCATTTTAGAAACTTCAGCACTGGAGTACGTACAGGAAATATCGTTATCTCGGTCCTAGGTAACAGCTATAAGGTACGGATTTTCAGTAAGAGATAATACTACGTTAAGGTTTTTATGTTCACGTAGAGCGTGTAACCGACCACTTCTAGGTAAATCTCTTATTGTGTATCGTGTTGCTTAAAATTATGGAATAGATTACTTACAGTTGACTGCGAAATTTACAATCTTGGGATATTTTTCACTAAATGACGCACACATTTCAAATTAACTTTTTACTGTATCTCCACATCCCACAGTGGTCCAGAATCAGAAAGAAGTTGACAAAAATCTGATTATTGTCTTAATAAGTCAGGAATAACGTACTTAAGAGAGATTGATAGCGTTACTTGTACAATCGTATTTCAAACCCTAAAACTGCTGGAGTACATTATTAGAAATGGCCGATATGCATTTTATGTACGGCAGGGCTAATGGTTGTGCTCGTGAAACTTGTAGATTGTATGAGACCTCCAAATTCACTGCAAAAAAGATTCATCAATATCCACAAACTTTAAACCAAGGAATATCGGTTGTAGAAGGAATCGTTCCACTCGGGCTCAGCAAAAAGGAGGAAAAGTACTAGACCGAGTTACAGCCAATCCGGCGACCAACATAAGGCGGATTGCGTTTGCAGAGGGGCTTCTAAGAATTTCGTTTGGGAAATATTCTATGAACAATTTCCTCGCCCGTATGATATGCAAAGAACTTAAACCTCAAAATATACACACAGTGAAATTTTGTGACTGATTGATGGCGAAGCAGGGTCACCCGTGAAGGCATACTAAATTTTTTTAATATCCATATGGTAGTGGAGGAAAATCCACATGCATTTCTTCCAAGTTCCAAGATAAATCCTCTATTAACGTATGGGCGAAGATTTTTGGAGTTTAATTAATGGGACTACATGTTTTGCCTCAGCGTTTGGATGATCCGCATATCTAACCTTTCTGTATAATTTTCTAACAGAATTACTAAACGATGTGTCTTATTGAATGAAACAAAATATGCATTTTGCACTTCAACTAGTGAATACTGAAGAAACAAATAAGGTATTTTTGAATAAATCGAGATATTACTAATAAATCATAAAAACAGCTCAGTTCTCCAAAGCAAAAAACAAGTATCTCACATTTTACTAATTGTACAGGAGTGGGGAAATAGTAAATTGATCATTAATATGTATAAGTCATTTGTAACACGTTTAATCCTGGAAAAATTATATCAATAGATTCGTTATGACCTTCATTATTGAAGACTTTTATGATTATAACTTTTATCAAACGAGACAGCAAAGATTTTGTTGTTGCTTAACTTTTTGCCTGAAATCTTAGTATTTTCACAAGTGTAAATCCCAGCAAATGTACATATCTGCTTTTAGAATTGAGAATGTGTATAAAATATTTATAGCGTTCTCTTCTTAAACAAAACTGAATAGCATTTACTTACTTTTTTGCTTTGCATTAAACGGTAACAATGTTAGGAATAAAAACTATTCAATCAGTAAAACTTGAAGTATGAAAGTTTATTACATTTTTTGATATTTTCCATCAAAAGCATTTATATTGCAATGCATTTTTGTGATGTATAATAAGTGATACATGTGATTTTAAATTTCTTAAAGCATTTTTAAGAGGGCTAATCGAACGAGTGTTTGTAAGGTAATTTTTCAAAATTTATTTCTTCCATACGGTTTGGTCAAATTACACCAAATTTGGAGGATCAGTAGTTGAAAGTATACTAGAGGGTACATGTATATCTATTTTAATTAATTTTCACTTTATGTAGGGAAAATTTATACTGTAAATATAAGTGAAATTTGAACGTGATTAGCTCTTGAATTATGATATCAATCGGTAAAATTCGAGGTAAAATTCATACATGTCTTCTAGAATGAATCT
Organism: Rhamnusium bicolor; assembly: GCA_029963845.1. Lineage (NCBI taxonomy): Eukaryota > Metazoa > Arthropoda > Insecta > Coleoptera > Cerambycidae > Rhamnusium > Rhamnusium bicolor. The sequence continues at coordinate 479,301 of JANEYF010002575.1, read as the reverse complement.
TCATAATTATGCTCAGCAAGTTTCAAACTTTTATTCCGTACTATTTGGTTAAAATGAATTTTCTAAATAAGTATCTTTGTCACTACAAATGGAGCAAGGAAGTGTTACCTCTATCGGGAATCGCACCTCAATGAAGTCAGTGAATAAAACGTCCAGTGAAGATATAGTTAAGAGTAAAATTATTCAGCGGCGCATGTATAAAAACTTTCTAGAGAGTGACACAGATATCCGAAGCTTTTTTCCGACTAGGCCCCTTAACTTCTCGCGATAAAAAACAAGGAGATAATTATTTTGTAATCAAAACTGTTTTTATTGAGTATTCAACATTCATATTTTTGTAACAAATGACCATAATAGAAATTGAACAATTTTTTTTTATACAAGATGTTCCGCTTTTATCGTTACAAATTGAAACATGTAATTTTAAGACAAAAGTTTTCTATAAATATGCATTAAAAATTATTTCGTAAGGGAGTTACACTTTTAATTGCGTGCTTCTGTGGATTTTCCCAGTATTCCAGAAACCGTGTGAGGTAAATTTACGAAATTTGATACACTATATAACCGTTATGCGTCTAAACGAATTTTAATACCAGCATTTAAAAATATTATTCAAAGTCGTCCTAAACTGAGGGGGTGCAGGGTAAAATTTCTTCTATTTTGGCTGTAGTTTTGTGCAACTTTTATCAACAACATCTAAAGTTTCATTTTTTTTACAAAAAGACGTATCTTGCATTTGTTCGATACTATTTACAGTTTGAAAAAATAAACAATTTAAAATTTATGTTACAGACCAAATTAGATATAAAATTGACTTTAATAATATTTATGGTCTGTAGCATAAATTTTAAATTGTTTTTTAAATAAGTCGTATGAAGAAAATATGTAGTTTTAGATGCTGTTGATAAAAGTTTAGAGCAATTTTTATACACCGCCCCCCACTCCAGTTTAGGACGCCTCTAATTAAAATTCTTAATTTTGGTCTTAGAATTCGTTTAAACGTATGAAGGTTATAAAATTTACCAAATTTCGTAATTTTATCTTTAATGGTTTCTGAAATATTAACAGAAGCCCTCTTTGAGGAGATGTGGCTCCTTAAGAAGTATTTTTCGATACATGTTAATAGGAAAGTTTTATCTTAAAATTACACGTTCTATCACCTATTTCAATTTGTAACAGTAAATGCCGAACAACCTACATAATTAAAAAAAACTTTTTTAAAGTGCCGATAGTTACTGTTCTGCACTCATTGCCAAAACGTAAACAAGACACGAATAAGTTTAGCTTCACATCGTAGTATCAAATTCCAATGATCAATATAGACTTCTTTTAAACTTAATACAAATACATATACACATAACACATTACGACTGAATAATATCATACATTTCTATAAAAAAAATTAACCTTGATTACACGCATTATTATAAGTAAATTATTATAAAGTACATGTTTTTATTAATTGACTGAAATAATTCTATATGAAACGCAAAACGGATTAGTAGGAAAAAAACAAAAACAAGTATCTATCTTTCTGTCTCAAAGATACTTGTTTTTTTGTTTTGCGTCTTCCACACTAGAATCATTGACATTCTTACGATTGCTAGTTTAATTAAGCTAAAAACAATTAAGCGGAAGAACAAAAATAAAAACAAGTATGTGCGTTCAGATACTTGATTTAAACTTTGTGACTGTATTTTACAGACTTTTAGCGTAAAAAATCTATAGTAGGGAAGATACTTGAAAACTGTTTTCATTAATATTTCAAAAACTAAATAAGTTTTTTGGGCTTTTTAAATGCAGACTCATACATTCTGGCTTCAAGAACCCGAAAATACAAAAGAACTTATTTTAAAAAACAAGATACTTGTTTTATGCTTAGACAGCCGAGTTGCATTGAGATGAATGGGGACCAGTTTAAACAGTTGCTAAGATTTTTTTTATTTAATTACGATTAATAATGTTAATAAATTGTTACTAGTGACAAAATGGGCCATTCCAAATTTTGTTTATATTTTATTGATTTCTAAGAAAATTTGTCTTGATAATGGTTAGTATTATGTGTCATTAACAAGAGAATTTTTTTATGCAAAAATGGCCAAAATGTAAAATCGTAGAGGATTAAAAATAGGGCCAAAAAATACGAACCCCCTAGTTCGCACTCTCCTGATAGTTCATGTTGACTACTATCTCCTTATAAGACCATTAGGAACTTTTCTTCATGGAATACCAGTTGAAATATACGAAATTTCAGGACACCGTGTATATAGATTATTTTAAAACATATTGATTGTGTAATTTCCATAAATGTCTATATCAAAATCGCCAAATTTTTTGTAAATATAATGAAAATATACAATGAGAAAATAAAATAACCGTAACGTTTGAACATTAGAACGAAAAAAAGATAAAAAGGCAATTTTAAATTAAAATGCTACAAAGTTATCCTGAGTGCTATTTAAATTAATATATTTAAATAACCAGGATTTTAAACCGATATATCATTTGTCATCTGCTATCTTTTCTGACAGATTGAAAAGTTTAAATTAGGTTGAACAAAACTGGGAATTGTTAGCCTTAGATATATTTTCGGGAACTTTGTGAAGACGTTCCCTTTAGGTTTTTCTAAGATACTGGTAGTTTCATATTGAGTTTTAATCAACTGGAAGGTCTCTTCAAAAGCAATATGAATACATGAAAACGGGTTGATAATTTTTCTGTTCCACTTTTCGTTACAAGTTAATTGAAAAAGTATGTATCCATTTAGAAAAAATTAAAGAAATATATAAAATAAATTGAGATGTCTACACAAATTTGAATATTATATCGACTCACTAGAAAGAGTTTGTATAATATTTGGCGAAATTTTGAAATTTTACATATTTTAACTATTTTCAAAATGAATCGAGATTTTGTACAGTGTCAACTGTTTAGACAGCTTGAACGAAGTAAAATTATTGGCTGAAGGATGCCAGTTTTTTCTATAAAGTAGGTACATTGCAGACCTGGTGAATCATACTATCTCAACAATTTTGAGATGTTGGTCCAAATGGCCGGAAAAAGGAATTCATCAGGATCTAGTAGAAACACAAGATCGTCAGAGTTTTGCCGTTCAGATATACGTTTGCTACAGCTTTGGATGATTTAGAACGTACAGTTTCAATGACAACTATTTATTGCCAAATAGTGCCTTTTGAACCTAGTCATATGGACAAGGATTAATACTATTTGAACAGAAAAACTCATGAATGGTGGAATCAGTTGATATTCAATGATGATCTCGTTTCAACTTGTGAGTCCATATTGGAGAAGGCGAAGCATCTCCGTGATAAAGTAGGAATTTGAAGTTGTCATTAGCCATATCGCTTGACAACAGGTCACTTTGTTTCTTGTCCCTGGGATTTTTAACCCCATGAACGTGTTGTAACTTGTTTGTAGTTCCATAAATAAACCAAATTCTTCAGCAAGATACTACTCCATGCTGCATGGGTTACTTAACGTACTCAATTTTCTGGTACAAGCATGGTATGCACGTTTACCAGATTTTTCACCTATGACTTGTATGTCGTGTCGGATGTGACTGGCACTTGACTGAATAATTTACCACATCCCCGAATAACTTGTACTATCTTCGCCATTAAAGCCAGAGATAATAAAACTGTACAGGACAACGGCCATATCATTTCAAGTATGCCCTGTTGAGTTAATGAGTGTTTGAGGAACAGTTGTTATTGAACAATTTTTGGTTTACTGATTTACATAATGGCATTTTAATGCCATTGTAATGGAGTTTTTAACCAAACATGTATTTTCAAAATCTTGCAATGATCCCAAGGATTATTACTTGAAAAATTGTATAGAAATAAATTATACTAGGCTTTTATTGAAATCACCAGATATTTAATTTCATTAAAAAACTAATAGCGTTAAGTTTTGGAATAGGTTACGACAATTAATTAAGGAAAATATTTCCATTTTGCTACCAATTTAATCTACAAAAATAAAAAGAACAGATTATTGTTACTACAATGTGCCAGTAATTAAAATTATCTTGGTCGATTTGTTATATTTAATAAATCAATTTCTATAATACGATCTACTTAAGGAGGTCGTTAATTTTATGTAATTGATTGTAAAATTACATATTTTTGTATTTTTAAAAAGTAATTATTTACTTTTTGTTTCGTATACTGATCCGCATAAAGCATAAAGTATGGAAGACCATTTCTAAAATCAAAGATTTTATTATTTATGCAATTTCGTAAGACAAGCGTATTAAATTTAATTGGACACCGTATTTAAATGAAAAAGAAACATTACTTTTCTTTAGAATGTTTAATTGACTTTAAAACACTGAAAACCCAGTTTTAATAATGATTTTTATTTAATTCGATAGTATTACTATTCCAGGTAAATCATTTATAGCATGTTATTGGTGCCGTTTTTACATCAATTATACAAAAATGTTAATAAATATTATGTGAAAGATAAACCATTAAGCAACAATTATATATAGTGAAACCATCACAGGTAAATTTTTTTGCGTGAATAAAAATATGCAGCTAATTTTGGCATATTTCAGAACATTTCCTCAGAAATAATTAAATGGCATAAATTCGAGAGTTGCTAATTTCCATTGAATCAGTACACAAAGTGCTTATAAAACGTAAATTTCGTCTTAATAAGGTAAGAAGGGTGGAAAGGCTGATATCAGCGGATTTTGAACAAAGTCTGCAATTTTGTAGAAATATGTTACAAATTATTGAAAGGTATGTCACCTTTCTGTATAAAATATTGTGGACTGATGGGTAATTGTCTTCTACTAGCAGAGGTTGTCATCGGAAAAATAAACACCACTGGTTTAATACAAATTCCTATCAAATTCAGGAAATTAAGTTTCAAGTTCTATAGTCCGTTTAGTATTTAATGCAGATTAACTGGAGATCAAGTTTTGGATTCAATAAGTTTTGATGGTTTGCTGACTGACCACAAAATTTGAACGTGCTAGAAGGAGAAATTAAAGACCGTCTTGATAATTTACTCGTTGCTATATTACGAAATTTGATATGGCTCCACAATAGTCCTGAAATAGTACCATGCGATTTCTGGGTCAACATCAAAAATATTGTGTATTCCACTCTATGTTATTCTTTGGATAAACTAAGAATGTCATCCGTCAAGTGAGAAGCGAAAAAGCCACTTTATTAAAAATTAATGGGCGTACACAGAACGTATTGAAAATGGAGGCAGCCACGTGAAGCAGGATTTGTAATTTTAAGAAATTAATTTATTTTCCATATTGGTAAAGTGTTTTCTGTTTGTTAATTGGATTTACTTTATTTTTAAATTAATTTTTTTGTTTTTAAATTTGTGCAAACTCCTAAAATTTCCTTAGTTTACAATAGAGTCTCTACTGCAAACTAATACATCTTTTTTATTCTTTCCGTGTTTAATAACAATAATATAATATACTATTCATTTTGATTTGTTTGTTATAATATTAATACTAGTATAAAGTCACAATAAAGTGTACTAAATGAAAAGCACGAATGACAGTTGAGAAACAAAACTGTAAGCTCGGGTGTCTTGATGCCGTTGAAAAATAGCATTTTTGATTGAATATTATTAATTTTAGTTAAACTAAAGGCATGAGAGACATATTTTTGTAATTATAAAAAGTATATTTTCAAAATATAAAAATATACAAGACGTCCCATTAAAAGAATAAAATTCAATGTCAATAACTTTAACATTTGATAATTTATAATATTTTCACTCAACAAATAAATTTTTACGAAAAACAAATATAAACATTTTACATTTAAATGTGAGACTAAATAAAATGAAAGTACTACATAACATAAAGCAAATAATAAATATGATATTTAAAATATCCACCTCCAGCCATAATACAACTTTCAACTCACCGTTCCATTGACAGTCGAACAAGTTCAAAAATGCCAGCAGTATAGCTAATTATATCATACCCTTGAATTATCAAATTTTCTAAATCATCCACATTTTGTAAATAAGTGGCCAAAGAAGAAAAGTGTAATGGGTTCAGACCTGGTGATCTAGAAGGCCACAGTTTTGACTTATCCAATGGTCTTCATAAGTGGAATTCAGGAACTATTACACATTTAAAGAGAAATGTGCTGGAGCACCGTTTTGCATGAACAACATTTGCTGTCTCATCAGATCAGATACATTTTCATGGAAGCCTTGTTCAATAAATTTCAGATCGGTATAGCCATCTAGTCTCAAAAGAAGAAAATGTGGTACACTCATATAATTCCCAATGTACTCAACCCAAATATTCTTAGGAAACTGGTGGTGAAACCTTATTCCGATTATGGTGTGTGTTTTTCTGGGTTCATATTATCTGATTATTATGAACAACCAAAATGCCGTCTCTTGAAAAGTTCGCCTCGTCCGTGAATAAAGCAATAGCAGGGAAATACGGATTAGCAACATTTCTTAAAACCACTGACACCAATCAACGATAATGGGATAATCATTAGGTTGAATGCGTAGATATGATAAGGTTACAGTAAATTTTCTTTCAAAACCTTCCGCACTGGCTTTAAACTAACTTTTAATTGGCCAGTAATTTTTATGGTAATAGTCCCAGGTTTCAGAATACGTTCTTCCAGTTGGAGGGGGTGTCGGAGAGTTTGAGATTTTCCTACAATGTCCTTAATTTTCTCAAAGTACCGGTTTGGTGTAGAAGTTCAACTAATGTGTTTATCGTAGTCAGTCAGAAGTGCCTTTTGTAGATAACTAATAAATGAATTAGAATTTGATAAAAGAAAAGGATTTCGTGCATTGACGTAGAAGTTTGGGGTGGTATATTAACGAAACCGCATTTCGACGCCAATGACTTTCACAAAATAGCAATTCTAGACCAAAAAGAAAAATAATGCCTTACCTGTTTATTGCTTCGAGTTTAAAAAATAAAGCTCTTTCCGTTTAAAAGATATTAGGTACAAACGTTGTTAATAAATATTTAACACCCTGTATCTCAGAAACAAAGTCCTTGGGCATAAATGTTCATACGAAATTTTCTTCATAGAAAGATCTGGTGAATCACCTCTTGAAATCTTCGACATTACTAAAGTAACAACCTCTATACTTCGTTAGAACGTTTAAATCGGTCTATATTTAATATACTCATAAAGATAAAGATAAAGATTGTTTTGAGTTATTTTTTGATTGAACGTGAATCCCAAATTAAACCTTGCACTTCTGCCAATATGCATCGGACCACTACTACCAAGACGGCACAGTTTTTAAAACATCAAAATAACAATTTGCGATGCAGCAGTTGAACCAGAACTAGAAACTCAATAACTAGTTACAATTATTATATTTTTTATCATATACAAACAGTGGTCAAGGTATAATTTTAAACGCGGAATGACTTCATTAATCATTATTATTTTTATTGCGTATGTTAATTGAAGTTTCTAGCTTGATTGAAGAAAGCAGCATTATTAAATATTGACAAATTTGATTACAGTGGAAAACCGACGGTATATGCTAATTTAGAAGCTTTCTTTTCTGTTGTGGTAAATTAAATGGTATTTGCTTAAATGTGTAGGAAAAAAGATGATAAATTGTTTGCGTTTTTTTTTAGTATATAGTATGATGCAAATCAAATGAGTACTGGTTGGTAATTTTGGATTGATTCGTCTTGGTAGAGTTTTTATTTATTTATTGACTAGGTACACCATTTTACGGAAAAACCAATCACGGCTGGAAAAACACAAAATTAAAAAATTAGTATTACCTATTATAAAAGTATACAATACTCATGAAGTAGGTAAAGTATAGACAAAATTAATACCTAATAATAATAATAATAATGAAAATCTTTAATTCTATAGACTTACAAAGCATTAGAATACAGTCGAGTTAGTAAAACTAAATTGTACATTTTTCAGTACAATTTATTACATATCAAATATAAATGATGTGGCCAGCACATAACTTTCTTATACCACTATATATCATTCTGATCTAAAAAAATCATTTTATTTAATTCTTCACTTGCCTCAATTAAATTTTAATAGTGTAGCTACCTTGAAATATTTCATTAAAATTTTTAAATAATTAATTATCAGCGTCATTCGATACTGTCAATAATAATTCATATATTTTAATAATTTTTTGTTATTGAGATTGACATTTTTGTAACTAAATTAGACCTTTCAAATGTCAAAATTGTAAATTTATCCAAACCCCATTTTATGAGGCCAAATGTGTAAAATATTTCAGTTTACATCTTACAGCTTTATTTAAGTACTTGGAAAATATATTTTATCCACTTGATATAGTAGATATGATTTATAATCTTTCATCAAGAATATGTTTTTTTGTAAAGTCAAATACAAACAAGTTTCGTAAACCCCCCTTTAGAACAAGTGTACCAAATTTAAAAGCTTTATCTCAAAAACTGCAGCTGTTATCGCGATATTACAGACATGCGGACGGTTATTTTTTCATAAAGTTATATTTTTTTCATTATAATTCGTTGAGATTCGTCCAGAAATGCAATAAAAAATTTTTTTTTCCGAAATTGTACCTTTTTGCTTCTTTCATTCATTATGTCCCTTCTGGTGGTACAACATTCACCAAATTTTATGTGTCACCTAAAACGTTGTTGACAATCTTAGCAGCCAAATTTGGGAAGTCTGCCATTAGTATTTTTTGAGTTATCGCGGATACACCTATACACACATACACACATACACACATCCACACACACATCCACATACACGTCTACATACACATCCACACACACATCCACACACACACACACATCCACACACACATCCACACACATGCACCGACAGACATCATTCGGAAAATAGTCAGAATGGATTCAGGAGAATTCAAAACGTATATATTAATCAAAATCTCGAGGTTGAAAAAATCACGATTACTATACTTCCTTATATTAGGTATAAGAAAGTAAAAATATGTGTTAAATTATTTATTGATAGACCGAAATTTAGGAAGTAACAATATAGAGTTAAAGAACTGGAAAAAATTATATTATTTCTCTTATTGGTGTTACTGGGTGTTACAATTTCATTGACACACAATATACCGGATGACACAGAACAATGGTTTGCCTCTATATTTCCTTTTTATGTCGATATGGGCACATCAAGCAATACGATACCACTTCCAGTATAGCCGGAAATGACTTCAACTTTTGATTTTTAGATGGCATACCCTGTATATTTTTACACAGCTTGATTCAGAGCAAAATTTTGAATAAGCCATGGGAGTTTCGTGACTCTTTGAGCTGATGTTCATTTTCCTCAGGCTTTTCAAGATTTGCATCTAGATTGCTTTGAAATTCCAAAATTCGTTCTAGAGGAGGTAAATTCTAAAGGAAATAACAGTTTTCTTTCATTTCATTAGCACCGTCTTACGAAGCTTCCAAAGTTGGATAAACCACTTTTTTTTCGAATGGAAAGATGTTGGATGGCTCATTAAGTTCTGATTTGTTTTCTGAATTCATGTTCGTATCATATATTAGCGATTTGTTTTTTAATTTTATTTCATTCAATTTAATAACTAGGAATCGACGATTATTATGAGGAATACAAAATAAATGAAAACGCATGATACAATCTGTACGAAGCCATCATACCCGGAGCCAATCCGACATCTACGTGTCTAGGGTGTCGGTGCGGCAGTTGAGAAGCTGGACGTTAAGGAGCTCGTATACATTTGAAGCAATGAGATTAACAAAAAAATGATTATAATTATGAACTTTACAAGTGTAACCATCTCAGCTAAGTTGTGAGACCTGTATTTGAGATGTAGATACATATGTAACTTTTTTTAATGCTAACTAAATAATTTACCGTGTGAAAACAACAGACAAATTTTTAATCACATCATTATTTTTTTATACATTTTTATAGGACCTATAATTTTGTTTAGGTCCTGTTTCCAAAAATAACTATTCTGGAAGTGAGTTCGAAGGCTTTTTTTAAATGCATGTTTAATAAACTTTTATCTTACTGGCAGAAGATTTTAGATACAATTTGGAGTCAAGGAAATTTATAATTCGCGATTTATAAATGATGCGCATTTTTATATTAAGAAATTCGGGTCCATTAAAAAGTTTGATTAAAAAAATAAAATGGATGATTGAAAAAATACCCTTTAAAAATGTTCCTATTAGTATTAAATTTCTACCAAAATTCATGTTTTTAACTTTTCCAAATTTGCGAAAAAAATTAAAAAGCTAATTTCAGCCTCCATCTTTGGAGAGGCGTAACTCTTTAACGAAGCGTTTCCGGACATATCTCCATAGGAAACTTTTTTCTTAGTTTGAGGTCCTGAATCAAGATTTTAAGTTCGTCCAGTTAATCCTGAAACACTCTGTATACTGCATAGCGTCTGTAAAGCGAAATTTTCAATTAAAAGAATCACAACAAAGATTCCAACGCACTTCAGGAGATAGTTATTAAAAGTTGAGCACATTATTTACAATATTTCCAAGGAATACAAAGAATTATGTTATTTTGAACATTTACCGATTTTATGTTTGTCAATAATCATTTTAACGTATCTATGTCCCGTTTTAAAGACAAAAACGATTTATAATATATTATGAAAATAAATAAAGCATTTGGTGATAGTCTAAAACTATCTTTGTTACACTCTGTGATCTTAAAAATTACATTGCAAAAAAGGTAATTTGAAAAACAAAAAAAATGCAAATAAGCCAAGAAATCACGCTTTCCAGAGACACTTTCCCAATAATTAAATGTAGATAGATAAAAACTACTAATTATACTGTGAGATATTTTCTTTTCTTCTTGTCTGTTTAAAACCATCAAATCGCCATCAATTTAGAAACCAAGTGAACCATGGAAAAGAAAGTGCTATTCGTCTTCCTATGTCTTATTTAGATAAAAAGAAGGAAGTGGTGGGAAGAGGTTTCTATCAATTAGGGTGGGGTGTAATAATATTTGTTTTTATAGAATGGCTTCATCAGAAGTTCTTAGTTGATACTGCGGTGTGAAAGAGTTTAATAGTGCTTCCTTGATGCATTTGGAAAGTGGAAAGTTATAGGTTAGTAGAACAGGTTCCTTTTGACGATGTTGTAGATGGTAATGGAGTTTTCGGTATAAACAGTAGCGAATATGGACATATGTTTGTAAGATATTAACATAAAGGAAAGTGGACTAAATTTATTACTCTCCATTTTTGATTGTTTACTTTCGTGTTTGAATACGGGTTTAATTTGGAACAGTAACCGGGTCGCTTACCGATAATTATTTTCATTTTCATTTTCTGTGCAGGTAATAAATAAAGTTTCTTGGTTACAAATATTTACTTTGAACTATCCTCCATCGAAAAGCTTTTTTTAATATTAAATTAAAGTATTTTACGAAAAAAATAAACTCGTGAGCCATTATTAAATATTGTAATTTTAACTCATTATTCGATAAATCTTACTATCATCTTTAGGGCTGCAATCAATAAGAATTTTCATAAAAAGAAACATATTTAGCATTAATAAATAGTCTTACTTAAGTTTTTTCCTCAAAATATATACATATAATATATAATAATTATTTCAAATAATGTAATTTTATTAGAAAAATAAATTCTCAAACTTTTATTCTCAAAATCTTTTTATTCGGTAATTTTTGGCTGGCATTTGTAAAAATATGTTCATCGTTTACAGTCAGGACTATGATAAAGACTATTAGTTTTCCTAAATAAGTATTTTATTAAGAAAATTCAATTTAAGTTTTCGTCCCCAAAACTGTTTACCGTTAAATTAAATTTTGAGCACGGTTACTATAAAACAGTATGATTATCATCTTAGGAATATAAACAAAAACATGTTTTTAATATAGGTAAGGGTTGATTAAAGGATTATTCTTTGGGTCTAAAATATAGAACTTTGTTTCATCAAAAAACCATTATACGATTTTTTTCAAAAATAAGGTATTACTACTAAAAACAAAATATTAGACTTTTCTACTCCAAAATGTTGGATCAAAATTAAAATTTAATTTCTTTTAATAGTAGATGTGCAAGGCAATTTTTGCAATTATTGTAATATATTTTTGTAAATCATTTTTGTGTGTCTTGGACTGGTACCCATCGAGAAGTTCTTCAACTCATTGTGCGGAAGTGTTTTATTTAAGATTGCTTAAAATCTTACATCAGAAAACTGTTATAAATTTACGAAATAATAAAATAAAAGAGAGAAGAAGAAAAGTTGTTTAGAATTGCATTTACAGCCTAAATTTAAAGTTTAGAGGTGGTCCGCTAGTCTGCCATATTTTTTCCATGATACTACGGTCCGTATCATCTTTAAGAGTAATAGAAATGTTAGATTATATTTTAAAACTTTATTCCAAGAAGACTTATAGGCAAAAAAGAAAACAAATCTGCAATGGCTGTCCCTAAATCTTAATTTTTCTTCTAAAATCCCTATATTATAGAAACGAAGAAAATAAAAATATTGTCTCAGTCCTTTTAGTCAGTGACTAATTTTGGAGCTTTCTGTATAGCTCCACCATGATTAGACCACCAAGGTTGAATTGCAAGAAAATATTAAAAAAACTTTGAAAAAAATATATAAATTGTTGCAAATTATTAAAAAAAGATGCCAGAAAAAGCGAATTTTTTTATTTATAGCAAAATTATAAATGAAATTGTAAACATATTAACTAAATAACAAATCAGACAAATAAACGTGCTATAACAAGACAATAGCACATAGGGTTTTTTCAATATTCTCAACAGAATTAATAAAAACAGCCAAATGTATCAACATCTTCATCGATAAAAGCTACTGAATAGTTAATGTGGGTCGTTCACTAATCTAACTTCGTCAATAAATATATAAGCACGTTTACAATTTAATTAATACCTTTGTTATAAAAAATTGTTTGAACATTTTCGCCAAAAAAAAATATATTTTTTAATTTGTAAATATTTAGATATTTCAAAATATTTTACATTTTCTTGTAATTTTGCCTTAGTGGTCTGAAGATGGGGTTATATAGAAACCTCTGAAACTAGTCAACGGTTAAAAGGATTGTGAGACTATTTTCTTTGTTTTCTTCGTTTCTGACCTTCCACTCACCTGGGTACTTTTTGTGGTAATATTGGTAATATAATTTATAGCATTTCTATTGTTTGGTTTGATATGTCTATGTCGTCATTCAAATTATTCTTGTATACTATTTTTTTTAATATTTCCATAACTAAACAACATCTGGAGCTAAATCTGGACATGCAGCCGGTCTGTCTTAACAATAAATTAGAAGAAACTATGATCACATATATCGTTGATAAAGATGAGAAATGTCAAATGACCTAGATTGAATCTTTGAGGAATCCCAGAGCTAACCACAAATGAATCAGATTTGACACCCTCATGAACTACAAAGAGCTACCGATTAGAGAAATATGAGCCCAAACCTGTGTACATAACATCGACACCTAAAATTAAATGTTAAGAAATATTGCAATTCTGTGGACAGCTGGCAAGACATCTTAAATCTTCTTTAATACGTTTTTTCCTTAGCTTTTAAGATGCACGTTTCTTCAATTTCTGAAAATAGTAATTATTATTATAATAGCATCATGAAAAAAAATATTTCGAATCATTCCCAGATATTAAATTTACGTTTAAAATGTAATTCTAAACAACAAATGTTTTTATATCCATTTTTATTTTATCCGTTTGACAGTTTTCTAATTCAAATTTTTGAACAATGTTAAATAACTAAAAACGTATAAATTCAAATAGAAATTAATTTTATGACAAGCAAAATTTATAGAAAAACCATTCCATTGAAAAAAGTCTTTTAGCCTATAGGCGCAAGATACCGACACCATTAAACCTGAAAATGTCGAAAGATTAATACCTAAAGATACCTTTTCATAATTTTATGAGTAAGTTTTTAGCCATTTTCTACATTACGCGAATATTTTGTAAAATTTTATGGAATTTTTTTTATACTAAGGTCTAGTGGGTTATTCGGTAACACTCCTAATTATCTCTAATCCCAATTTCACTCATAACTGACCTACTTTTGCCAAAAAAATATTCAATTTGGCCAAGCTTAAAGTTGATTAAACTGTTTACTTATTTTTATCAAATTTAGCTACAAACTTTTTCTTTACTATTTAACTTAAACTTTGTTCTCTTATGAATAGCATTATGTAAATTGGGAATAACAATTAATTGAGTTAATCGTGAATTATGATTTCACTTATTGCTTATGTTTCCATTTAAAAAATAAATTTAAATTTACAAATGATTAATGATTATTTAATATTTTCTTCTTTTAGGTTAAATAAATTACCAGAATTTTTTACATGCATTTACAAAGTGTTTCATAAAACATGCAGCGATGCTCAGGTGGAGATTCATAATCCAAAAATAACAAAAGAATTTCCTATAAACACGAGTCCAGCAACGCGTCCTTACTGAAATGCATGGTGTTAGAGATATCGTTTTTTCTTAAAATCTAAAAACTGCTTAGATGTATTGTGTTGAAACTTGGGATAAGTACATACTGCATAGAAAGTAATTTTTTCACTTTAATTAATTTAATTTATTTCCATCGTGACGTGCGTTTGGGTAATACCATTAAAATTATTGTACAGAAATATGGTACACCACGATGTTTCTGTTATTATCACAGCTTTTCCAAAATTTTCGCTTCTCTCTAAACAAAAATTGTCTCTTGGAATTTTTAGATTGATTGAAGTTTTTTAGATACCCTGTATGTATACACACACCAACAAAATAAGCTTTAAATTTTAGATAATTTAATGCAAACTAGATATGTTCTTGGTAAAATGGAAATATAATAACAAAAATTGTTAATTATTAATTTTTATGTATTAGAAAAGTTTTTAGACCGGTTCATTAATAGGTGGAAAAAGTTTTGTTGGCTAAGGGTCCTTATTTTGAGAAAAATTACTTCATCAACTTGCCGACTTTTTAGTAAATTTTATTACCATCCTCATAATTAATTTCCCTGGGGATGGTAATAATATTTACCGAAACGTCGACAAGTTGATGAAGTAGTTTTTCTCAAAAATAAGGACCCTTATCCAACAAAACTTTTTCCAACTATTATCTTCTATACTGCCACAAAAGACACAGATAACTATAACACATATCGTTTTAAATAACTACTTTCTCAACTATCAGCCGCGATGACTATTGAATTATAAAAAGGATAATATGCACATTATATTCAGGACAACTGACACAACGTTATTTAGAATGTAAAACTTTAATAACTTTTTAAAATAAGAAATCGGCAAACAGCCAAGAATATCTTTGTTAACAAAGATTCATGAGTTTTACTTAAGAAATACAAAATATCGTATTTCTTACGTTCTTCTTTAAACGGACTTTATAATTTGACACTATTCTTTGTAGCATATTTCAGATAGTGCCAGCATTCTTGAACACCTGATTTGAGATCAATGATTTTATTTTATGCAGTACACGCTAAAAAAAATGGATTATTTGCTTATAACTAGAGCCCGGATCCGAGATGAAATTTTGTCACAAATATTGCACTGAACTTTTATGTATCATCAAACTCTAACTCCGGGAAATCGTTTATTCATCGTTCTTTAGTACTTTGAGAGGGAAGTGGACGTGACATTTTTAAAATGTTCCATGACAATGTTCTCAATGCACCAGGCTCTATTTATAACCTTCTTAATTATTTCCATTTTTTTATTGTTTATTCAATTTTGTTTTTAATTAAATTGATGGAATCCGTAGTTATTAACTTAGCCTACTGAAATTTATTTTATTGAGAAAATTATGGAATCTCTCGAAATGTTGTATTAAAAGAAATGTGGTGTAGATAATAAGCTCTCATTCACTAAGTTTGATTAATGGATTCTAATGAAACGCTCCAAGACATAAATATTGTTACGATTCTATGCACATTGTCTAAAACGATAAAATTTAGTTTAATCAAGTGGACTGAGTTATTAGACCGTGTCAATGTACTTATTTAACAAATTTTAGGAGACCACGTTTTGATGTACTATAATAAAGTCTATTTTGGGGAGATAGAAAATGTAAAAATTTAGGAAGTAATAATTATTTAGCTACGGACAAGTGTTTCGAAGCTATTATTCCTCCTCAACGTAGCATAACTTAAGTAATGAAATCTCTGATGAGACAGATCTGGAACAAAAATTGGAAAATATGCTGTTATTTCTATTTTGAGATGTATAGCATAATCTTTTTTTTTTGTAATTTTGACCCCACAAATTTCACCCTATTAGTTTAGGTCGGTTATTTAATTTTATATTAAAATGACGTATTGTAGAATTATAAAAGGTATTTTTACTATAAAAGAATTTAGGTACTTTCCAAATTTTTTTAAAATAGTCTGGTCTTCACGCTTAACATATTATTCCTTACTGAAATGTCGCTTTTCAATAAAGAAAAGAGCAGAGCCAGGGTTTATTTCTTACATCCCTTCAATTGGAAGAGATAAATTTATTTCCGTAAAGCAGCATTATCGAAATTACATCTAAAAGCGTTTCTTTTAAACAGAACTGGCTAAACTTAAATCATTATAATAGCCTTTATGTGAGGAAATTTACAGATAACGGTCTTATTTTAATCGATAAGTAACAATCTGTTAATACGTTAAAATATAGGGTCGCTTTTATTAGCGCATTGATAAAAATATCTATAAAAAGTAATTGTGACAAAAGTCCCATACAGGGTGTACACTTTTTTAAACTCCCATCATTGGAATATTAAATACTGCAACAAAAAAATAGAGATTTGTTTAAATTGCTAAAAGTTGTGAAGTTTTATTCCCGTTAAATACCGGGTGGCTATAAAAAAATTAATCCTGTTTGAAACTTCATAACTCCGAAGTAAAAATTGTTATAATGAATACATTGTTTTCTTTAAAATGAAAAATAAGTAAGCATTTCAGCATTAACTTGAAAATATGGATCTGTCCGCATGTCTGTAGTATCGCGATAGCAGCCGCAGTTTTTGAGATAAAGCTTTCAAATTTAGTACACGTTCTAAAGCCCAAAGACAATGATAAATTCGGTGATGAGCAAAATTGTTTAGCTGAAAAGAGGTCTACGAGATCCAAACTTTTTTTTTATTTGTCTACAAAAAAATATATTCCAGATAAAAATTATAAATCATGTCTACTACATAAGTCAATAAAATATATTTTCCAAGTAGGTACTTAAATAAAGTTGATGTAAACTGAAATTTTTTTCACATTTAACCTCATAAAATGGGGTTAGGATAAATTTAGCAGTTTGACATTTGAAATGTCTAATTTAGTTACAAAGATGTCAATGTCAATAACACGAAATTATTAAAAAATGTCATGAATTATTATTGACACGAACGACGCTGATAATAATTTAAAAATTTTAATGAAAAATTTCAAGGTAGGTACGCTATTAAAATTTAATTGAGGTAAATGAAGAATTAAATAAAATGATTTTTTTAGATCAGGATGATATATAGGTACTGGTATAAGAAAGTTATGTGCTGGCCATATCAAATATTTTTTTATTTGCATCTCAGAAAAGATTTTTGGCTTGCCTTTCGAAAATCTCTTGTTTAGATAGTGTTAAGGTAAAGGGGCGGTGGAAAAGTATCCAGCAATCATTATTATAGTATACTTTTCTTTTGTAATAATAGAAAAAACCATTTGTGGGTCATGTATTTTAAATTGTTGCAATTTCATTTACTAATTTATGTCAAAGTGAAAAATCTGAAAAATGTATATAATCACCGGACATTATAAATAATCATTGGCAACTTTAAAGAAAGTAATAAATTTATGAATTTTATAAGATTTTATCACATTCACCGGTGATTGCATAATTTCCAAGTTCTGTTGGGAAATGTGATAAATCAATAAGTTTTTCTCACTTTTACCGGCGATTATTAAAAATCTCCATGCTCGTTAAGAATAAGTGATAGATCGTAATAAATATGTTAGACCCAATATGCCAATTTGGTTAATACCCAAAAAAATTCTCAGAACTAGTAATGAGCAAATAAAATGTCCAATACTCGAAATGTCTATTTTCAACTAGTATTGTACATCATAATATGCGCAAAACTAGTTCTAAAAATGTTGACTATATAATTACTAGTTGTACAGGCCACAAACATTATAAGAAAAAAATAGATATCTTCCAAATATAATTTCATTAGTTTACAACATGTATATTATGAATTTCACTGTATTCTTTGCCCTAAAATGACCTTTCAAATGTCATTATTCCGTTCCCATCAATTCATTTTTGATCACTGACCTTGAACTATAACTTCATAACAATCATTTTAGGGCAAGGAAAATTAGTTACATCAGAAAACATATGCACAACGGGCATGGCACCGGGTAATGAAACATATTTATTACGTTAACCAATGATTGTTGGAGACTATGCGAAATAACCGGTTAAATTGAATATTTGAATATTTAAGAGTTTATCATATTGTCCAGAGTTGAAATGTTTCATAATGCCTGTAGAAAGTAATAGAAATATATTATTTCTCAAATTAGCTGCAGTTATTAGAAATTATGCATATTCTCCAGTGATTATGTATAGTGTGGGCAAATTTCGATGAATGTATAGGATAACTCGGTAACTGTAAGAGATATAAAAAGACACAAGACACATTCTCGATATTTTTTTTAGACAAATTCACTGGCAAAAACCAAAACTTGTTATCGTCCTTTGTTTTCGAGTTATAAACAAAGTTCGGTTTGTCAACTTTTAGACACATGTCAATATCTTGGTTGTTTGTAAAGTTATGAAAAAACAGCATTTACATTTTCTTCATAACACTCTGAACTGCATTATATATGTATATGAAGATTTAAAATGGAATTCACTCAGTCTATAAAATTTTGTCTGAGTTCATTTATGTCGGTATTGGTTTTCTTGTATAATTTGTCTTTAATATGGCCCCAAAAGAAAAAATCTAGTGGCGTTAAGTCAGGTGATCATGGTGGCCACCTCACTGGTCCGTTACTTCCCATCTAGATATTTCCAAAATTGATATTTAATAATTCTAAAATGGGGTCCTGATATCATGATGTAGTGCACCATCTTGTTGGAAGACGCCTCAATTAAGGGTAGATTGTCCATAAATTCCTCAATCATATTCTGCTTTAAGATTTCGTAGTATCGTTGGCCATTAAGATTTTGTTGATATATGTGATATGTTAAAACATATCAGAACAATAGTGCTCGTTATGCCTGTTGAAAATTCCTGCACTACTAATGTGGGCTTCATCTGTCCAAACTACATTACTAGGAAGAATGGATCTATAGGGGTAGTTTTGGGGTATTACGTGAATTCTACGTCAGTTTATTGCAAACCTAACGAAACTTTAACATTTTTAGATGTTTTTCAGTCATTGTCGTTATCAATTGGTTTGATGGCAGATGAGGGTGGTTCTCACCCTCTATGGGGGGTGCGTTTCATACCGATAGGGTGAACGCTGCAATTCACCTTTATTTTTATCGTAATACATTCAATTTTTCCCGAAAATATTAAACAAAACGATTCAGGGGGTGTTTTTGGGCTCTAAAAATTTTTTTTTTGGGGTGTCCGACTTTTATTGACCCCGGATTCGGAATCAGCGATCAAAAATACATAAGGATATACTCGTCTCATTGCTAGGTCAGAATTTTTTTTGTGGGGCTGTGTTATTTTCGCTATTAAATACTTACACATCAAAAGCAACCCCACATAATATACAGTTTGAAAGAGAAAACATTTCCATTTTAACTAAACCATAGCCAACTATGATTCTCATTTAAGGAAATACAACTTTATGCCATAATTCGAAATTGCACCTTTTTTTATATTTTCTCGACGCCACTGTATTATACAGAAAAAAATGCCTCAAGAATGTAAAAGTTGTTTTTTTCATAACTTTATAAACAGAATATTGACGTGTCCAAAAGTCAAAAAATCGAACTTTTGTTTATAACTCGAAAACAAAAGACGATAGCAAATTTTTGTGTTCGCGAGTGAATTTGTCTTAAAGAAAGAGATAGAGAATGTCTTCCATTTTTTTTGTATCTCTTACAGTGACCGAGTTACTCTACAAACATCAAAATTTGCCCACCCTGTACAGTTAATTACATTCGCCGTAACGTATCCTTTCAATTAAAATCTTGAATACCCTTGAAATATGTTAATTATTCTCGATAATTTTTCTTGCGAATCTAATATTTTGATGTCATCTATTTACTTTCCAGTTTTCCAGAAAATGTCAGTAGACAAGCCACAGGTTTCCCTGGATCTTTCCATCCCAGATTGCTGCAGGATGATTGTCCTCTCAAGGGGCTTCCTAGATGTCATCCTGCTTCTAGAAGATACAGGACAGCCGATGGTACTTGCAACAACCTAGAGCAACCGTGGAAGGGGTCCGCCATGCTGCCCATGCAGAGATTTTTACCACCGATATATGAAGATGGTAAGAAAATTAGAATGATTTAAAAATGTCACACGATAATTTTGGTCAGATTAACACCATTAAGGGTACATTTACAACCAATTTCATACGGGCACATTCTGCTAGTCGATTGCAAATTGGGTTTTAAGCATATTTGGTTGAATGCATTTGTTTACAATAAAATTTTAAATCAGCACGACCTTGAACTGCACTTCAGCTTTGAATTGGATGCTTGCAAATCCCAAATATTCACTTCAATTGCGGCACGAATTTCAAATTGCGCATGCGTGCTACGACACAAATTTATTGTTTATATTTAAGTCGGTTTGTGATTTGAAATTGGAAGATTAGATCTTTTAGAATTAGAAAATATGATATTTTTAGAAGTTATGTTAAATAATTGTAATTGTATTTGCACACACGTAATATAAAAAAATCTCAACAGATGGCAGCTCGTAATTCATTATAAATTACCTAAATTTTATCTCGGCACAATTCAGAATCTGTTAGTAAATTGTGCCTGTAGTGAATTTGTTGTAAATGTACCTTAAAGTTACTATGGAAAAATTGAAGGATTTAACTTCAAGTTAGTACCTAAGTAAAAAGGCAATAAGGGGATATTTTTACTTTTTTAAATAAATTTGTTTTCAAATATTTTAATAGAGTTGTACAGGTAATGTTCTTATAATGGATTTTGGTACTTAGTTTCAGTTAACCAGAAAATTTACATTTTTAATACATTTATTTCATACCGTCCGTTAAATGACTATTTCCGGGACTCATTTGCGGCCGGTAAATCGAACATTACAGTATCTAATACCGTAATGTGTTGCCTAGCAACACTATCATATTATTGTTATTAGGAAGCAATTATTTTTCAGTTTTGACGTTTAACTTTTTCACTTAAATATATAAGAAATAATATATTTAAATACACAGTTTCAGCAATTATTTAATACATCAAAAATTTATTTTTAAATTAACTACAACAATTATTTATTAACACTATTTTCAAATACTCTTCAAACTCTTTCAGAACTTCTCTCCTTAATGGTGAATATGTGGGATGGAATTGGTCGACGATCAAATGTTTCTGTTTCATATAATATATATAATACCCTGAGACAATTCGATTTTTCTTATTGTTAGGAAGATACTGAAATTTGTCAGCAAGCTCTAAAAGAGCCTCTTGAATGTTTCTGAACAACATTTTATCATCCGCTTTAAAAGTACAATTACGAAGTAAGTGAGTTAAGTACATTAAAAGACGACGACAATTATTAATATCACTAAATTCTGTACAAAATATACAAACTGAGTATAATTTTTTTGTCATATTGTTGAAAAACAGGAACATAATATTATATTATATCTATTAATATAACAAAATAACTATCATAATTCAAAGAAACACATAAGAACGGAGTCATAGCCAACTATAAAAATGCGTATGCGTATTGATACTGTTAACAAAAAAAAAAACATTAAAAATTATAAATAAGTAATGAACAAAATATTTATACTTATTTAATAACAAAATTCAATAATCTGCTAAAATTTACCGTTATAGTACAATTCGAGTTATTAGTAATATTAATTCCTGATGTGTAAGAGACATCTCCATCAGACATAATAGTTTTGATTTCTGTGTTCTTGGTTTGTTGCAATACTTGCATAAAATGTTCACCTCCTTGGATTTTTTCCAGCAATTTTCGTTTTACTTTCAATGACATCCTCAACATATTTTTCAGCTACCGCAGAACTTCTCCAACCAACATGTCGCTTTAATATGAATGAATCAACATCTGCATTTGCAAGAAGTGTCGCCGAGGTCCATATAAAACAGTGACCGGTATACTTTTCAGGAGTTTCACGTTTCAGATACCCTGCTATTTTTTTGGGCATTGTACCCACAGTGTGAATTTCAACTCTTTGTTGGATGCATCTGCCATTTCGGTACCCAACAAATTGCCAGTTTTCTGGACAATTTTTAGGTCGTATAGCAACATATTTCCGGTATATTTTGAGAAAATTAATTTCTATTTCATTTATGACAGTAAAAACACGTTAAGTTTTAGTTTGCTTAATCGTGATTGTGTGCCTGTATCTTGAACACTATTGAGAGTTGTGGATACAATTCTTCTCGCCGACAACCCGCGGCAATCTCAATCATAGCAATGACTTTGACCAAGAGATAGTCCTTATCGCATGCGTCCTTGAGAAATAAATTTACTTCTCTTGTCAGTACCTTTGACTGCGTCGATTGATGCCCAGCGCTATATATTTTTTTTCAGAAATGCGATAATTTTCGGGAACTTACTGATTAAGTAACATTGCCGTTAGCATATAATGTTTTGCCCACAGGGAATTGCCATTCATTCTTCTTGACTATAAAATAATACTTAGTTAATAAATATTGTTTCCATTAGAATCATACAAATTTTCCTGCAGGTTATTCTTACTTCATCTAGAAAATACGCTAAGATAACATCTTCCTGTATATTTGTCACTTTATATATTTGTTTCCATTGACAAAACAATCCATATTCTTTTTAATATCTGATGATTTTTCTGAATTAATTTTCCCGTTGCTTCCGCAGATTTATTTAAAATCTTCTCCGAAATCCCCATAATACTAAACAATGCAAAAATTATGGTTTTATTTATTTGACAGTAACAAGCTAAAGACAATCATAATTAGCTCTGGAAAACAATGGCTATAACATTGTTAAGCTGATGCGATTGTTAGATTGTTAGATTGCAAACTAATATTTTTTAATTTTCAATAATTATAACTTTTTATTCATTTTAAAAAAAAGAATTATAAAAACAGCATGAAATAAAATATTGTACGACACACGTATGTTAGGTCTTTTTACAGTACTCGTAAAAGAACTGTACTGTAATAAATCACCTACTGGACTTAAACGTAAGTTACTATTAATTAGGCTACTTATAATAGAGAATATCTTTCAATTCTAATACGATTTTTTTCAGATTTGGGAAAATTATGAGTAAAGAACAAATATGATCGGTTTTTGTGAATATCTCTTAGTAGTAGTTGCATTTCCTTTAAAACCTTTAAAAGTCGTTATATAGTTATATTGATGCGAAATTGAGCCATTTTTTAGGACTTTTATATTTTAGCCACCCTGTACAACAGAATCTTTTTCAACTACAAAGTTGTGAAAGAAGTCTAAAAAGTAAACGACAAATACAGTTTTTTGTATTTCTTGAATATTAACATCAATTAATGATTCTTAATTCGTATACTTTAGCGAAGAGGACTGAAGTAGTCATTTGTAAGGCAAAAATAATGCTAGACGAACTGAAATTTAACTCAAGACATGACAAAAATGTTGCTCATCTATATGTACCTTGTCTGATATGGAAATTTTTGGAAACTCCGAGCGTTGAAAATAAAAAACATAATGCACCTAGAGTATTGGACGAGACTACTCAAATTGAAATTCTTGATATCTTTGGCAAAGACCCCTATGCTTCATTAAGAAAATTGCTTTTAAAACGAATGCTTCTGTTGGTGCATTGCACAAAACTTTGAAACTGCGCAAATCTCATCCATACAAACTGCTTCCCATCCGAGAATTATTCGAAAATGATTTTGATCAACAAGTGCTGTTCTGTGGAATTATGACTGAAAAAGTTAGTGGGCACGAAATATCTATACCAAATATCTGTTTTAACGATGTTTGTTCCTTGGATCTTCACGGATTTGTCAACAGATAGAATAGCAGATCTGTGATACTAAAAGTTCTCATTTGTATTGTGAAGTTCACAACACAGAGACCAGTGAAAGTAAATGTTTGGGTAGATCGTCTTTTCATCAAAGCAAA
Source organism: Rhamnusium bicolor (assembly GCA_029963845.1). Lineage (NCBI taxonomy): Eukaryota > Metazoa > Arthropoda > Insecta > Coleoptera > Cerambycidae > Rhamnusium > Rhamnusium bicolor. Next base: position 454,940 of record JANEYF010002575.1, on the reverse strand, counting down.
TCTTACAAGTCAATTATAGATGAATATTTTAGAAAATACCATTGATCCATTACTCACGGAAGTTGTAGAAATTGTTGAATTACAGATGGTATTCCGCTAACTAATTGATGAAGGAGGACTGATTTTTCAACAAGAAGGTGCCCCACTACGTTACATTTTACCGGTAAGCCAGTGGTTAAATGCAGGATTTCCAGACAGATGGATATGAAGAAGAGGATCTAGAGGATGACCTGCTCGCTCCACCGATTTATCTTCCATTATTTTTTTCTCTGGTGCGATTTGAAATTAATTGTCTACAAGTCCGCGCCTATAGATATTGAAGATTTCAAAAATAGAATTCAAGAATGTCGAAGCATCTCCCGTGAACCTTTTGTTAAAGTAAGATCAGAATTTGAACAAATGCTGTAATACTGTCTTGGCACTAACGGTGCCCACTTTGAAGATAACACAATAACACAATTTTAACAAACTGTAAAAGTTAAAACTAAAATAGACATACTATTAAAGCTATTCTCAAAAACCAGTCTTGCGTATTTTTTACCCATAACTTTCCCAAATTTCAATCGATTAAAAAACCTAAAAGCCATTATGTCCGCGATAGAATTAGCTTTAAAATGATTATTTATATTATAAAGTTGGGGGTGCTAGGGTTTAGGTGGATGAATTGATCATCATTGCTTAAGCACCAAAAAATGTACCCCTTGGAAGAAAGGTCGCCGTTCATCTGCGAATTTTAAGTTTTTAGGAAATAGAGGGTGGGTAGTTTTCAAATGAACACAGTGTATATGTATATGCCGACATTTTTACCTATTATCTTATAAATCGCCATTTATACAGTACTTGTTTCAGCAAAATTCAAGTGAAATGCATGAGGTAATAGTTGAGGTGTTCTACAACATATACTAATTTTTTATTTATTTTTCGTAACCTATTTTTCCCCTGAAAAATTAAATGCCTCATTTGCTTTTTTCTATTTTTATAGGTATACAGAGTATTAGGCGTTCAGTTTTCGGCGCACGTCTTCCATCTGCCCGTGACATTAGCGTCAGAATCCACAGAGATAGGAACCATGAAATCCCAACGGTTACTCTAATGTTTATGCAATGGGGACAATTCATCGATCACGATGTAACATCTGTCGTAAAATCGAGAAGTTTTAATGGTTCAATTCCGCGATGTTGTGATCAAGGAGGCCTCGAAATGCTACCACCACAACTTACGGTAAGTGGCACGCTGTTTTTCAGCATAAATACTGAGGAAATTTCGATAGATTAGATAAAACTTTTAATTCCATTCGATTTACCAAGTTTGATTAAACTGTATTTTAAAAAATTATTACACGGGCTAATTGAAATACCCTGAAACATTCTAGGAAAATTTCTCACATCAATATAAAAAACAAAATCCACATAAGCAATGGTTCAATATTGTGTGCTTTTCGTTCGTTCTATTTATTTTTAAATCGTTCATTTCGTAATGACTTTTTATTCATTGTATACGATATTAAAATAATAAATTCATCTCCACTTTTCAGCACCCGTCTTGTTTGCCAATAGAAGTGTCAGCTCACGATTGGTTCTTAGGCCAATTTGGTATAAAATGCATGGAATTCATACGCAGTGCTCCATCCACTAGAATCAATTGTGATTTGGGATGGCGGGAACAAATTAATCAAGTGACTCCTTATATAGATGCCTCGACGATTTATGGAAGCGATATTGAGACCTCTGATTCTGTCAGGACATTCAGAAATGGTAAGCGTAAATTATAGTATATATAAGTATCTTACCAATATTTTTAACCTCTCACTCTCTCACTCTCGATCATATTGTATGACGTCAATATTAGGGACAGATACAGGTTACCGGTGCAAACATGTACACAGGAATCATTTCTGTGCCACATGCCACATTCACCAGATTAAAGTAGGTGTATTTTAAGCATTGTTCAGCACAGCACTAGCGGTTCTTCTATAGGGTCATTTGGTCAATGACCTCCCACATACAAATAAAAAATAGAGCTATTCATTTTCTGAAGTTTAAAAATATATAATATACATATATTTAAGAATATTAAAAAAATATATATATATATATATATATATATATATATATATATATATATATATATATATATATATATATATATATATATATATATATATTTATATATATATATATATTTATATATATATATATATATATATATATATATATATATATATATATATATATATATTATATATTTTTCTTCAGAAAATGAATAGCTCTATTTTTTATTTGTATGTGGGGGGTCATTGACCAAATGACCCTACAGAAGAACCGCCAGTGCAGCACAGTGGGCAATTTTCTAGCCCTAGCTTGCTGTAGGTGAGAAAGATGAAGTATAATAGAGCGACCTCTATTATACAGCCTCTTAAAGACAATACTTCCGGGCATCAAAAACAATTTAATTAATATCGTTTGTTTTCGCAATTACGCTTCGAAGTGATTTCATCTGCGAGTTAGTTAGTACCCTGCTATAACTTGTGTTTGAAAGACACGTGTTCTTTTGTTTAATCAATATTGTATACGTGTATTAATCTAGAAAGCGTCTGCTATGGAATACACCAAACAAAGTAAGCATTATAGTTATTATACCTTTGGAAATATGACCGTGTATATTGTTTTTCACTTTCTATAGAGTTATAAAAAAAGTTTCAACTTGTATCACGGAATTTCCAGTATAACACTTTAGTTTGACAGGTTATCTAACGCATCTAGTGCGCATGGATTTGTTCCAAGTTTTGCGCTTAGAAAGTTTATTGAGGCACGGAGCTTCTAAAGAAGTTATATATCGTCTAAAAAACTACATTAAAAATTATATAGACAATACTGGAGTTACATTTAAAAATGATAATGCGATTTTTAGACATTTAAAAAGTGTTTTGTGTAATCTTTTAAAGCGTTGGAAAAATTGTAAATCTAAGATGAAAACTTTCAAAGTAAAGCATCATAAATGGTTAGATGAAATTTTTTATGTATCACAATATGTAGAAGACCCCCAGGACGGAATATTTCAACACCACATACGTCGTAAATGAGTCGTCTCTCCAGACTTTCTTTAGAGTCTATATCACGTGCTAAAGTAGAAGAATTCAACCACTACTGAAAAACGATTCAACGGAAGAACTTGCTTATGCGACACAAGCGGCTTACATATCTGAAGGAAAACGAAACGTTGCCGATGTAATAAAGAAAGTGACAATGAAATCACTCGATCTGTAATAATCAGATAAATTTGTACTCCCAAATGCCATAAATCTGCAGCAGAACAATTGAAAATCAAACGATACACAGCTGATGAAGCCATAGCAATCATTATTGACTCTTAAGTTAACAAAAGCACAGTACATTTCACTTCAACAAAGTGCAAGATTAAAGGAAGTTAATTTGTCCCCTCCTTATTTTCAAGTTATGGAAGCAAAACAAAAATGGTATCCAAAAGAGAAAATTGATAAACTACCGTAAATATTGATTTGTAAAGCTTATTGAACCTTACAATCAAACGATTAGCTGTCGTACAAAAATATAAGACTACAAGCGTTAGGAAGGTTAGACGGTAACTGTACATTCAAAATGACACATAAATGGGGAACGGACAGAAGCTCTGGCATTCCCTTTATAGTCAATGATTTGAAGTGCTTCAAATACTGACTGATATACTTCATTTTTAGTACCACTTCAATTAGAATGTGACACACCTAACGAAAAAATAATAGTATGGAAAAATCCCAGACCTAATTCTACACGGTTCACATTTTCCAAAGAAACTAATGAGACACAGTTACAGGAAATGGGCTATATTGAGGCGCAAAATGTAACCCACATACTTTACAAGACGATGCTCGATGGCAAAGTATGTAACATTTTAGCAAAGAATCAGTCATCACAAGTGTGTTATATTTATGGTGTTTCCCCAAAGAACATGAATTACTTACAGGAAGTTTTGTGCTTGTAAAACAGAACACTTTGGCTTTGGTCTTTACATACTTGAATACGTTTCCTGGAGTGCGTTCTTCATATTTCCTATAGATTAGTAGACAAAAAGTGGAGAGCGACAAAAAAATTATATTCAGAATATGATATAAACACAGAGGAATTAAAAAATGCACGTTCGAAACTGCACAGCTCTATGTAAGTCTATGTAGCTGCCACCCAATGCCAGCCTTAATCCACAAGTTTTGATCCACAGTGCGGATGTAATGGATTCGATTTTGTGTTCCATCGGTCCACTAAGCGAAGAAGCACTCGAGGCAAGACATAAGTAATATAGAAAATTTCATAAACATAGCACAAATATCTAGATTAAGTACAAATGAGGACTTAATACATATTTTGCTGATTTCGTCTGACCCCATAATTTCTATATTAGGAAAATTATCTTCTTTATTAAAAATTCAATAATTAATTCATATTTTTTTAATAACTTTAAAGGTTTCACTATAATTGTATTTTATTTTATTAAATGATTTTTATTGGTTTTTTTTGATTAGATGTGTCTATAAAGCACTCCTCCCTAGATTATAAATAATGTTCGAAAAGCGTAATTAATTAATTAAGTAGAATATGACCATTTTATTTACAAATAATAACAATTTAATTTTAAGCGGAATACTTATGGTAATCTAATAGTTTTGATTGCCGAAAAACCCTTTTTAAAAAATTAATTTATTTTATATAAAACGTATAAAACGAAAGTACAAGTTGAAGATCTAAAACAGACTGACTTAAATCTAATTGTAATGTTGAATGCTGGAACTGCTGACATCGCTGGCTGGCCCACTATCTGCTTCGTGGAACGGTGATATGAGCCGGCCGTTACACATATTATCGTGGGAATCGTCTCTATAACTCCTCCACCCTTAGAAGGAAGCATCCCCTGAGAGGCTGATCGTCTTGTTTTCCAATTCTATTACCACAGGTACATTGGTCTCATTGATAGCCTTTTTATTTCTGCTCGACGTTTTGTTCTTTTTCCATCTGAGGTAGAGGTATGATATACCAGCTGTTAGCAGAATATACAATATGACTGTCCAGAGGCTTGGAATGTGATAGTTATTGATTGATTCTTCCTGGATTGGAATTATTGTGTTGGTCGGTAGCTCCTTGAGATTCAGTTTCTTGAGTTCGATTTTGAACTTTGGGTTATAATGGTTTCTTGACTGGAGACTGATAGAGTTGACAACTAGTGGCTTCCCATAACTTGTTTCCTGGAAAATTAGCTCCTGTCCTCTGAAGTGTAATTTGCAAGAGTCTCGCTTGATTAGGAAGATACCCATTAGTGATCTGGTTTCGATTGACTTCTCACATTGGGCCTCGATGTTTTCTTCTTTTGGGAGGACAGCCAAGTATTGATTGATCTCGGGAACGGTTTCGATGTGATTTTCGTTGATTTCTAGCTGGGTAAGGTGACAGCGGCTTGAATTTTGGTATAACAAGATATCTTCTTCACACGGTGCTCTGTAATTGACTTATATGTTACTTGGACAATGATACCATTTGCCTTGGGTACACTTGTCAGATAGAGGCTTAAATAAGTTACTATTTTTGGCTTTAAGTATAAATTTCGCGTTAGGAATTATTGTTAAATATTCTGATTCACGCCTTGTTGGTATAGGTAGCATGTAGAACAGATCAAATTCTATTTCAGAATAAATAGGAATTGATAAGAAGTAAGTAATTTTGTTGGAGTCTATTTTACAGTGAATTTTTAGAATGGATTCAAAATCTAAAACATTTTTGTAATTTACTTCAAAAGGCAAGGTAATTCCGTAATGAGACGATATTCTCTGAATTTCTAGAAATAAGTCGTGGGACTTAATAATGCTTGGATGTAATGTATTTAATCTACAAAATGTTATTGAATTTTCTACATCCTGTAAAGTGTTGAGAATTGCATTGTAAAGGATAGATAGTTGATTAAATAAGTCTTTTGCAAAAAAGAACATCCTGATGTGTAGCACCATTTTCAATGAACTGGCTTAGCTGTATTATTTTCGTTCTTAACATTACCTCATTATGTTGAATATCTTGTATAGTTTCGTTAAAGTTACTTATCAATTGATGATTAAGAGAATATTGATATTTTAATTGATTATGCAGATTCCTTTCATTGTTTTGAATCTGATTTAAAATGCTATATATTTTTTCGCCGTCGGAGGCATCCAAATTTCCAGTTAAGCTCTTGACTATTGAACCAACCCCGTTGAGTAAACCTCTTTTAGAAATTTTGTTTCTGCTATGAATTTTAATGTTATTGATTTTACTTAGTACTAGCGTTTGACTATATTTTACGATTTTATTGTAATTATCTAATTCTCTACTAAATATACTATTATTAGAATAACTTAACCTAAGATCATTATATTGAGTGTTTAATTTTGAGTATTCATCATATAAAGGCTGTAGGTCGTAATAGTGGACGAATGTGTGTTCATTCTTCTGAAGTCTGGCAGTTATGTTTGTGACCTCTGTTCCTTGTCCGAGAGCGAGGGACCTGAAATAGTGTTTAAGGTGTGAGTTTGTGGTTTTCCCTTCTTTTTTGGTCTTTTAATGTTAGAAATGTGAATTTTTTCACAAGTGTTACCATGTGTTGGAAGAATTTTAGCAGTCTTACGCTCCTCATTAATGTCGGTGATTGTTTGAGGTTTATATTTATTACGCGTTTTACTTTGTTTTTGTTTATTTTTAACGAAAATTTTCTCCGGAATTTCGGGAAGTTTTTTCGCGGTTTTTCGTTAGCTTTGGAAATGACACTTTCTTTTTTTCTTTTGAATGTCCTCGTTTAATTTTTGGTATAAAAGTTTGACCTTTTCTTTATGATTTTCAATATAATTATTAACTAATTGATTTTCGATATCGATGTTAAAAGGGGAGTTCCCGCCTATGTGCCCAGTTACTATTTCGTAGGGTTTCATATTCGTAGTTGAGTGGATCGTGTTGTTATAAGCTAAAAGTGCATAATCTACCTTAATTTCTATAGAATCGTTTTTGTACTCATTTTGGTTATTAAGTAGCCTAATGTGCTCTATTAAGGTTGAGTGGAATCGTTCAATTAACCCGTTAGATTCTGGGTGTTGAGAACTTACGAAATGTATTTCGATTTTGTGAGTTTTAAGTAGTTCTTGAACTACTGAGTTTTTAAATTCTAGACCATTATCCGAAACAACCTGTTCTGGAATGCAATGGTGTGTAAAATATTTAACTAATTTATTTGTTACTTCGATACCTTGTGCTGAGTTGAGCTTATAAGCTTGCGCATATTTGGAAAAGGAGTCGATAATAGTGAGAAATTTACAGTTTTCTAGGGTAATACTATCTACATGTAATATTTGGAATGGTTTTGTTGCTGTAGGAGTGATATTATATTCTAGTTTCAAGGGTCTACGGTCATATTTGGTTATTTGACATAGGTCACAATTGTTAATGTAATTTTGAATAGATTTTTGTTGGTTAGGCCAATAATATGTATTCTTAATCCGTTTTTTCGGTTTCATCGATTCCTCGATGATTGGTTTTACCCTCATGATTATTCTGAATTAATTGATTTATTTCGTCATCGGTTGTGACGTCAATGAGTTTTTTTGTACATCTGACTATTTGAATCAGGGAATTTTTAAAATACTTTTGAAGGATCGCGCTGAACTCTTCGTATATTGGGTCTTCGAAATATACGTAATATTTTACCTTGGGGGCCACCATTTCCTTAACAAATTTAATAATGTCTTGTTCTAAATTATTTTTTGAGAATTGAACGAGTATGCGTTGTTTTGTTTTATACAGTCTGATAACGGAAGGGTCTGCTGGTGCGAAATTGACAAGGGAGATTACTATTTGATTTTTACCGTAATTGACTGGGCAATCGGCAATGGGGACGGCAACGATCGGGTTTTCGTGGTTCGAATGGATTGTTGCGTCATCTTCCTCGGCATTTTCGTGATCGTCTAAGTCGCCCGCTTCAGCGACAACCGATGTATTATTTTCGCGATCAGATTCTAATGATTCATTGAATTCTTCCATAAATTTAAAAATTGGTGCATTAGATGGTCCGGCTTCGTTCATGTTCAGCTCTATTCGAGAAAGCGCATCCGCGTTCTTATTTAGCGTACCCTTTTTATATACGATCTCATAGTCAAACTCTTCTAGTTTCAGGCGCCACCTGACTAGCATAGAGTTTGGCTCTTTCAGCGAGAATAGCCATGTTAATGGTTTGTGGTCTGTGACTATTTTAAATTTCCTACCAAATAGATATGGCCGGAAGTATTTGGTAGCCTAAATTATGGCCAAAAGTTCCTTCTGTATAGTGGAGTAATTAATTTCGGACTCACTTAACGTCCTACTAGCATAGGCCACCGGTAGATCGGAGCCGATCTTGCCTTGCGAGAGCACTGCTCCCAAAGAATAATTACTCGCATCTGTCGTCAAAATAAACGGTTCTGCAAAATTTGGGTATTGCAATATATGTTCGTTAGTTAGGAGATTTTTACATAACTCGAAACAACTGATATAATCCGGGTCCTTAATATTAATAATGGCGTCCTTTTTTAGCATTTCGTTAATGGCTTGGTTACCTTCGCAAAGTCTTTAATAAACTTGCGATAGTACCCCAATAATCCAAGGAAACCTTTAATTTGTTTAGGGTTCTTGGGTATTGGATAAGTTTTGATAGCCCTGATTTTGTCGGGATTTGGCTTTATTCCATCTGGAGTTACCACATGGCCTAAATATGCCACTTCTTTTCGGAGAAACTCCGACTTATCCAACTGTATTTTGAAATTGGCCGCTCTTAGCCTGTCAAATACCTCCCGGAGCCTGTTAACGTGTTCTTGTAGACTGGTCGAAAAAATGATTATGTCGTCGAGGTACACAAGGCACCTTTCGTTTTGTATACCCCTTAAAATATTGTCCATCACCCTTTGAAAGGTGGCTGGAGCATTTCTCAACCCGAAAGGCATACGCACGTATTCATAGTGCCCCTGCTCGGTGTTGAACGCTGTTTTGGCTATGTCTTCCTCGCACATTTCGATCTGGTGGAAACCAGAGGCTAGGTCTAATGTCGAAAAATATTGACAACGCCCTAGTTTATCCAGAAGATCGGTAATGTTCGGCAGAGGGTACCGGTCACCTACTGTTTTTTCATTCAGCTTCCGGTAATCCACCACAATTCGCCACTTTTTGCGTCCCGATGCATCGATCTTTTTTGGGACAACCCAAATCGGTGAAGACCATGGCGAACAAGAAGGTCGAATTATTTTTTGGTCTAGCATGTTTTGAATTTGGTTCCGTACCTCGGCTCTGTGTACTTCGGGGTACCTATAGGATTTAGTGTAGACGGGTATTTCGTCCGTGGTTTTAATGTTATGTTTTATTTTGCTGGTAAATGTCAATCGGTTTCCGTCAATGTGAAAAATATCGGAATATTCCTTAACGAGGGTTAATATCGTATTGCGTTCTTCCGAATTCATATGTTCAGTTCTGATCTTAGAAATATCAAGCTCATATTTTTCGGTATAGTAGTGATTTAGATTAGTATGAGTATCAATTTTTGTGTCATATTTATTAAAGTCAATGACCTCAATTGGTTCCATAATTTTGAGAGATTTTGGAGAATCCGATGGATTCAGAACTGTACAAATGGCTTCGAAATTTTTTTACGTGGGTGAGACATTCTGGTATTTCTAAGTTCGAGAATTTAGTGTATGGGATTATAACATCGCCATTTTCTATATTTTTTACATTGATTTTAATTATTTGTTCGCATCTAGGTTCTACCGTGATGTTATTCAAGTTATCGTTTGGCGTTTCGTGATATAGAATTTTCGTTTGGCTGTTAGGTGTTACTAACAAATTTTTTGTCTAAAATAATATTTGCATTCAACAGTTTTAAATTATCGATCCCTAGTAAACAGTCAAAATGATTGTGAAAATTAAACAAGTAAAATTTTAACGGAGTGTTTTTTTGCGTTAAAAATTGTTGAACATGGTATGAAAGTACTGTAATTTTCTACTGACCATGTGCAGTGAAAATTTTGAATGGTTCATTTTTTATAAATTTTTTAAAATATTTGTGTGCGATTTCGGGTTTAACAAATGATTTCGTACTTCCTGTGTCAATTAAAACCTTTAAATTATTTTCAGGAAAAATAATAAAAGGAAGCTTACTTTCATTATAATTCATGTTCATTAGTTCGAAATTTGGGGGTCGTTGCTGTTCGACTCCACAAATTCGTGTTCCGAGGCTTGTTCGTGAAAAAACTCATTTTGAGTATTTTCGAGGCCATCGTCACAATAATATTCGTCAGGAAGCTCGACGACTGGTTGGTCATCAATATTGAATAATTCCTCGACAATATAGTTCGGTCGCACATTATTATTATTTCTAGTTTGGTATTGATTGGGATGATAATTACGGTTTTGGAATTGGTTTTGACCAGCCCTATAAGTGTTAGTTGTTGATACACTCATTGGCACGGGTTTTGGCAAAAATTTCGTTTGGTTAGGTTTAAAAACATTTTGATTTGTAGATGGGCCAGCATTTTGGTTATAAGGTGCTGACCTTTGCATTACTTGGGGGTTATGTGAAGAATTTGTTAATTGTAACTGCGGTCGATAATTAGTTCTAAAACTGTTTTGAAATTTATTTTGGAAATTTGATCTATTTTGAGAGATTGCAGGTTTATTATTTGATATTTTCATTTTCGACATTTTGCTAATAGTAGTTTCTATTTGAAAGTCATTTGTTAACATGCTTAAAGCGCTATTTAAATCAGTGGGATTTTTGGTTAGCATCAGAGAGCCTAACGGATCTTTGAGGCCTCTAAGTAAAACCCTTAATGCTAAATTTCTGTGATAATTTATTAATATTACACTTTCAGCGCCTTGGCTATGTGTTGTGATATAAGATGTTTGTAAATTTAATAGTTGTTGAATACGAGTATAAAATTCAAAAGGAGATTCATTTTCTTGTTTACACTCAGTCATCTCTATGTTAAGCGTATAAATGTCCCTTTTATCCGCATAAGCATTGAGAAGTGCAAGTTTTAAATCATTCCAACTATTAATTATACAAGACGAAATATTAATAGCAGCTTCACCTTTAATTTTTGCTAAGATACTAGACATCAGATATTCATTCTGAAAGTCTGTCTCGTCAGCTGTGTTATAAAATTTATTTACTAGCTTTTCGCTTATTTCTATAAATCGAGACAAGAGTTCGGTTTGCCCATGAAATTCTGGGATCATGTACAGGTACTCCTGTTTTAAAACTTGTACTGTATTTGGCATTTTGATTGTTTCGTTTGTAGAAATTTGAGAAAATAAATTATTTAAATTAGAATCGATTGATGATCTTATCTGTGATCGGTTTATTGAACGATTCAAGAAAATTGAGCCTGAATCAGAATCTTCAGAACTTTCAGAATTATATCGATCAGAAGGGCCTCTATAAGACATAAATGTACTTACAGCAATACTATCAATAATTCCATGTGGTTAGGTCCAAACAGAGCGTGCTGATATCCTCTCAGAACTCGTTTCTCACTAGGCTACTAATCCCTTTCACCTAGCTGGACACTACACACTTAGGACACTTTTTTTTTTCACTCGCGAACGGGTCACCAAAAATGTCCAAAAAAATTTTTTTTTCCGATAGTCAATAAATCGTTAAAACGAACCGATATTATATTCCTTAACACCGTTTGACTATCCTACCGACTGCGCCACTAATAGTTTTGATTGCCGAAAAACCCTTTTTAAAAAATTAATTTATTTTATATAAAACGTATAAAACGAAAGTACAAGTTGAAGATCTAAAACAGACTGACTTAAATCTAATTGTAATGTTGAATGCTGGAACTGCTGACATCGCTGGCTGGCCCACTATTTGCTTCGTGGAACGGTGATATGAGCCGGCCGTTACACATATTATCGTGGGAATCGTCTCTATAACTTATATATATATATATATATATATATATATATATATATATATATGTGTTGTTTTTCAGGTTTTCGCGGGTGGTGAATGTTAAATTCGTTTTCCGGGTATACTCCTGCGTAGCATACTCAGTTCGAGTAACCAGAAGCCGCAGTAAGCAGTTATCTGTTAGAACCTGAAGATGGCAGATGAGATTCTGCCGAAACGTCGTTCAGACAACCACGGTCCCTCTCGGGGCCTATCACCTACGCGGGAGTATACCCGGAAAACGAATTTAACATATATATATATATATATATATATATATATATATATATATATATATATATATATATATATATATATATATATATATATATATATATATATATATATATATATATATATAATTTTATGTTGTAAACATCTAATGAATTGACGTCGTTTATCTCTACCTCCCGATTTCTACAAGTTCGAGAAATAATTATTTTTTGTACATGTATAATACCTAAAATAATTATTTCTTTTCACCTGCTTATTTGTTTACTTTGTTGGAGCAAGGACTGCGTTATTTAATTGTTGACGTGTAAAAAGAGTACATTTGTTTTATGAGAACATCACAAATTATATTAACAAAAATGTATACGTTTTTTTTTTTTTAATTAAAATTTGCTATAATTCCCATTGCGATTTCATCCGTTCATGGAATCTAATAATCGGATCCGGACTCTACATTTTAATTGTTATTATTATTTCATAATATATATTTCTCTAAGAATAATTATTTGAATTTACTTTTCTTTGTTTCCGTTTTTAATTGTATTAATTTTCGTTAGCAAATAAACATTTTTTTATTGTTTTCGTTATTATTTTCTTTAATTGCGCATATATACAGTATATTTAAAAGTTATTACTACGTGTAATACATAAATTATAGTTAACGTTATATTATAGTAAATAGAGTTTATATTAATTACCTGGTGTATTTCAGGAAAAATAATTTACGGCAGACCACACAACCAGGGTCCTCTCCAACCTCCTGATCCACCAGGAGGGGAACTATGTAGATCAGGAGCACTGACCGAGGACTGTTTCCAATCAGGAGACGGTCGCGTGTCTGAGCAACCAGGCTTAACTGCTCTACATACTGTATGGGTCAGATTTCATAATAAAGTGGCCACTGTTTTGTCCAAATTTAACCCCCACTGGAGCGACGAGAAAATCTTTCAAGAAACCAGAAAAATTGCGTATTCCCTCATTCAGCATATTACTTACAGAGAATTTTTACCGATTGTGTTGGGTCCTGAAGTCATGCAATTATTTGAGTTGAATCTCGTACGCAAAGGGTATTATGACCAGTATGACAGCAAGGTGAATCCAGCTATAGCTAATTCTTTTAGCACCGCCGCTTATAGATTTGGACACAGCATGGTTCAGAATTCATTTGTGAGGGCCGATCACAAACACAGACCCCTTTTTAACAGTAAGTTGGATATTTCACTAAATTTATTACTTCTATTTGTACAAAAATAGTTAATTGATGGAAATTGTTAATAGGTAAAGCTACTTTAATTGTTTTTATGGTAGAAATCAATAAACTATTATATGAGTTGAATTTAAAATGATGTGTTTATTGAGCTACTTTGGTACTCTGAATTAAACGAACAAAATCGAAAATTTAAAAGCCGTTACTTAAAACATTTTTTTTTTCTACTTTGCTTAGCTCAAGTATATAAAGTTAAGCCAAAGGAAAGAAAGAAACATTTTAATTAATTCTGCTATTCAACAATAGTTTTTAAATGTTCATATTTTGTCTAAATCTACTGAATATGATTATTTAACAAAACAAGACTCCTTATAACCTAATAAATCCACTATTTTAAATTCAAGTGATATTACAGTTTTTGGTTTATTAGAATCGAGGTATAAGTAGATTTATATGATGCAGGAAATAAGACATTTGTCTTTTCACCTCTGGGTAAGTTCTGAGAACTAACTAGAAGATTAGAATATGAGTCATAAAGTCATAAATAAAATGTTGAAGTAAAACTACTTCTAATCATCTTGTTAGTTATCAGTAACTTACCCAGAGATGAAAAGACCGACCCCAAAACCGTGAAAAGATATTCCGTATAATGCTATACTCACATCTATTTTCTTCAAATACTATAAAACTAGTTCTAACGAGCGACTCATCAACATTCATGGAACAAGTTCTAATTTAATCTAAACAATTCTTAATTATTTCTGTAGACGTAACATTACACGAAGAACTTAACAACGTCGAAAACATCTGGAGTCTTGGTTCAGTCGACAGACTTCTACTAGGATTTGTAAACCAACCATCCCAACGCCGCGATGAATTTATCTGCGACGAACTTTCAAACCACCTCTTTCAATCGTTTGACGCACCTTTTGGTATGGACCTAGCTGCTATCAACATACAACGAGGTAGAGACCACGGAATCCCTCCGTACACTTCCTGGAGACAACCATGCGGTTTATCTCCCGTCAAAAACTGGAAAGATTTGGAGAATATATTTAACTTTCAAAGCGCGAAAAAATTTCAATCAATCTATCGAGACGTAGATGATATAGACTTGTTCACTGGAGGATTGGCAGAAAAGCCAGTTAGAGGTGGAGTTGTAGGACCCACTTTTGCTTGTATTATCGCTCAACAGTTTCTAAATTTGAGAAAAGGGGACAGGTAAGTTGTCTAATTGTAAGGCGAAGCCCAATAACTAATTTCGAGGAAAACTATAGGTAATTTTTAAAAAATTAGAAAATCAGAAAACACGATGGGTAAAAAATATTCTTGTCTGCATAATTAGAATCTTTTCTTTTGAATAAAATTTACTATATTTAACTCTGGTTATTCTTTTAGGTTTTGGTATGAGAACGGTGGATTTGAATCTTCTTTCACGCCTGCACAACTCCAGCAAATCAGACATGTTACTTTTGCGCAAATTTTATGCCAAACAATGGACGAAATCGAAACCATCCAACCTTTTGTTTTCTTGTCTCATGACGATCTTAAAAATACCCGGTTATCTTGCAACAACCCTCTGATTAATAACTTTGATTTGTCGGCTTGGATCGAACGGGATAATGACCATGTTGACAATAAAATTGACTTTACTTTTAAGAGGGAAAGTGTGGATGAGTTTTCACAAGACGACATATCTTTAAATTCTGAGAAAACTAAACGACGTATCAAAAGAGCAAAAACTAGAACGACTACTGTTAAACCCAGGACTACCACTAAAAGTAAAACTAACAAAAAACGAGCCACCACATCTCCATTAAAAATAAAAATAACGAACGTAACTACCAGTACAGTTAAGATTGAAAACAAATATGGAGGTAGTGGTGTTACTGTTGACTCAATACCACCCAGACCTACTTTTAACGGTTACAGACCACAGACTTACTACTCGAATCACGACCAATCAGACGTGACCTACCTAATTGGCAATGTGCCTACCAAGGCATCATCTTTGCCTACCAAACATACAGACAAGCCTTTAGAAGTTAACATTAAGATACAGTACTATTTACAGACTACAAAGAAAACTACCACAACACGTAAGAAAAAGAAAAAACCGACTAGCAAACCAACAGACTCATACGAACAAGACAATTCAGTGGTAATAACTCAGAGACCTTCAACTAAAAAACCTGAGTTAGGTTATCCAGTATTTATGCAATCACAAGGTTATGACAACGTAGTAGTGAGACCAAATGATCTATTTGAGAAACCTACAAGCAGACCTCGACCGACAAATTCATACAGTGACAACAATCGACCTACTTACATACACAGTCGACCAACAAACGAGGATGATAACGCATACGGTGGATTTAGACCCTCTAGCAACAATTATGACGAAGCCAACATTTATAGCAACAACAGGCCTAGTAGTAATGGTTATTCTAACGTCTATAGCCAACCTATTGGCGTCAACTCTGACTTTTACAGTTACAGTGACAGAACTACTACTAAAAGACCTTACATTATCAGACCCCAGACTTATTATGATACTACTATACAAAATACATATGACGATACTAATTTTGAGGACCGACCTTTCTCTAGTTCACAAAGACCTTACGTGTATAGACCAGAAAGCAACCATTACGTTTACACTGATGACTATACTAGAAGACCTACCTTTAAACCGCAACAGAGCAGTTACGATGACGAGATTTCGAATAACTTTTACAATTACAATAAGAGACCTACTGTACAAAATACCTACAACAAAAATGACCCTATAAATGAGGTATATGCATATTTACTTGACGGAGAAGATAGGGTAGATTACATACCAAAAAAACCTACTTTTGGACAAGTTGACATTGGTGGGCCTATAACGACTCCTACAACTGGACTTGTCAACGATAAGATTAGTAAACCAAGCAAAATTTATGCCATTGGACATGTGCACAAGTTGGATAATGACCAAATTAGTGACAAGTTGGACTTTAAAACAAGACATGTGACGAAACGTAAAGGTGTGAGTGGCGACGATAGACGGTTTGTTAAAATTTCTTCCGTAAAGGCAGAAGCTATTATAAATGACGAAAACGGAATATTTTATTCTGTTCAGAGAAGAGATGGAGATGACGATTTGGTAGAAGTTGCAGGGGTTAAAAATGGAGATGAGGATAAGATACAAGTCGTGCAAATTGACGTTTCTCCCAGTGAAGTTAAGTAAGTAACTACAAATAATTACATCGTCTCTTCATGCATCTTACAATTATTGATCGGTTAAAGAAAAAGTACATTTTCTCATTTAATTGCTTCTTTTACAGAATCATAATTGGCGTGCCATAAAATCCTTGTATACCAAATTTTGTTAAAAAGTATTCATTCCTTCTACAAGAAAAAAAATTACGGCCATAGTGATCGGAATTATTTATTATCGGATATTAACCAAATTTAGTAAGTTTATAATAATGACTAAAGTTTTAAGAAATTGACTGGCGTCGGTGAGGGGCATAATGTAACAAAGATTTACCTCTTATATCATGTCCATTAACAGATGTTTATGGTTGTCAACGTACACATACATCATTAATAAATCTACTATAGTATACTCTGTTGTTTGTGCAGCCAGGTGTATGGAAGTATTTTATTATTAATAATTGAATAATGTATGCTAAAGATTTTTTAGGTTAAAAATTGAGATAGCATGGTATTATTTTTTGCAAATTTTTAAATTTCTGTTAATAAATATAAGACAAAAATATTCGTATTTTTTTCTAAAAGCACCATTTTTCGGTATTTTAGAAAAATTGCCAATACAGCGCTTCTACTCACAAGACGTGGTGTGGAGAGTAAAATAGATTAAAATAAAAAAAAATCGTTGAAAAAAATTATTTCTTTTTCGTGTAAAAACAAAATATCGATGACTTTGGTAATAATTAAATGTAGGAAAAATTTTGTTTTGTATTCTCCTTAATATTCCTGCTAAAAACAACTTGTGCATTTTTTTGTAACATCAGAAAACGCCTCGGAAAGTGCAAAAATATGATTTGCATACATAAGTATTTTTTTAATTATCTACTATCCCTTTAATTTAACAATAATTAAGATTATTGTAAATAACAAATTTGTATTTTATATTTTGCACAGATAAACTATTTACCTTTTAGGATCACGGGGAAAAAATTCCAATGTCCAGTGTGCTTTTTGTTTTTCAGCAGCTTTTGTAACAACAAACGTGACCTGTTTTTTTCCTCTGCCGCTTCCATCACACCACATTAGAAAACAAACAAAAAATAAATAAATGTATAAAAATACGCACTAAAAGCAGAGTAAAACTAATAAAAGTATCTATAACCTGAAATGCAGTAAACGCACTTAGAGACATATTGATATGCGTAATTTTTAGCGCATGTCGTACATTCTTCCTCTATTTTCCCTCGATAGACTGCGATACAACGTGCCAGTTTTAAAATGACTTTAATAGAGCATTAGACACATTTTTATTCCGAAGTAAAAAGCTACTATGAAAAATTTATATTTGAAACTCGGTTAGATGTTATTATTTAAAATGCATAGAACTCAGTATACCACTATCTTTGTTAACTTGGAGTGCTTTGGAATAGATTTACGATTTAACAATTGCATTGAATGTCAAATTTTACTTAAAATGGTAGCACCACAATTAAGTATTTCAGAAATAGTAGATATAATAAAAATTGTTGGTGACTTGAGAAGCAGCAAGTATATTTAATTTGAGACACCCAGAACGCTCATCAATTCACAATACTATGTTTTATTCAATTAATCAAATATTTAATAGAAGCGGAGATGTTTCAAACCCAGTGCCAAAAAATACGAATTTGGCACTTTAGTCTTCTACTGGGTCAAGTAATATTAGATCCTGTTAATGCTGAACCATGTGTTAGTCTAAGAGCCAGTTTTTCAATCTCCCATTAAATCTATTTGATAAATAAGTTCCATGGAAACAATTATTGATACAATTGTATCCAAGGAAACTATCTACCGCCTTATTTCCATCTCCTGTTAAATTTATTTGGTAAACATTTTCCTTGAATACAGTTTGTATC
Source organism: Rhamnusium bicolor (assembly GCA_029963845.1). Classification (NCBI taxonomy): domain Eukaryota; kingdom Metazoa; phylum Arthropoda; class Insecta; order Coleoptera; family Cerambycidae; genus Rhamnusium; species Rhamnusium bicolor. The sequence goes on along the minus strand of JANEYF010002575.1, from coordinate 436,406 downwards.
AATATAATTGTCTATAATAGTGAAACTTATTTGTCCAATAGATTTAATGGGAGGTGGAAAACCTGGCCCTAAGAGAATTTGATTGAAAACCTGAACCAAAAGTATTTTTTTAGGGAAGAACACTGGCTAATCTACAACGCTACTGAGGAGACAATGCCATTGCTACCAGTACCTGACATAAATGCAGATGTTTCCTGTTCCAGTGAGTTACCAAAACCAATGATAAGTTCCAAGGTTTCTCAGAAACTACAAAAAGAAGGCACCAGAAATCTCTGACACGTATCACAACCTTCAGACTGCACCACGAGACTTTATAACTTTAAAAAATTAAGACTGTGAGAATACATTTACATTAAAATTGACATTTGACGTAATCCACTTACTACAACAAAAGACTTTGAACTTGAATAGAATATAAACATTTATTTAAAGATATAAAGAATATGAGAAACTTCTACACTAAAAATTACTTAGTTTAAATAACAAATTTTTTTGCATAATCCTGGAACTACATTTATGACGCATCTAAGACATAAAGACAGTGAACTGACTAACATTTGTAATAACAACCTCTAAAATGTTTAGACTATATTGACTATAAAAGACAAATACTGTCAGAAGAAATCTACATTACTAATTATTCTAACATAACGTAATTAGACTTAACCGTGACAAATAATATGAATAGAGATGTCCTTCATAAATATGACGAAACTGCGACATTTTCACATTACATCACAAAATCTAACGCTCCAGATTTAAAACAAAAAATTTCTTCTTGAGTAGACATTTATTTCAAAATTAGATACTCTTCCTAAGTAACCCTGATATATGGAACACAAGTTATAATTCACTACATAAACAACACGTAGGTAATGAGTGTAATGACTGTTGGCAACCTACTCCAAAAATAACCCTCACTGAGGGCTCTAATACGTGATAGTTTTCTACATTACACTATAAAAATCAAAAGACTTTAAACTTACTAAACAATATATGTACAGCTTCAACAAATATCCCGTGTCCTCCGGTCATTTAATAACGATGAAGCTGTACGACTGATAAAGACTAAGCATATATTTATACTAACATAAACTTTTGAAAAGTCTTATAAAACGTTATATCAAACATAAAACACAACATAAAACACACATATAATGCAACAAACAGATATCTACTCTGAAAATGACGGAGATTGAAAATGTAACCCACATAATATTTTAATTTTGGACGAAATTTATATCTCTTACTACGAGATATCACTGGGACCAAGTACAAAACTTTTTACACTACTTCATCAAAATGACTACAAGAAATCAAACAAACTCGAGAACAAAATAAGTTGATCTACTAGTGACGTAACATTGCACCTTGACTTTTAGACTGACATCTACAATAACATACATTTTAAATATTGGTTAAAATAATCTACATATTATGTAAATTGGGGATTTGAAATATACTTGGACTACACCACGACAGGTAACTATGCCAGAGAAAATTGGAAATAAGGCTTGACATATAATCAGATGGACAACAACAAAGTACACATATTGATCTTTGGTTTCTATGGTAAGCACTAGAATAGCGGCATCTATTATTGTTTTCAAAAGTACAAACTTGACCTTGTAAACATCAGTAAGTTATCAAAGTTGACAGATGATATCTAATATTTGTATCATAAATTCTCAATTACTGATATATCCCTCCAGTACTGCCATAATAGAAAAACACTGATCCATGACGTTTTAGAGGTATAATATATAGTTAACTATGATTACAGAATCTAGATTTAGACTTATTACACACTATTCAATGACAAATACAAAAGTGACAAGTTTTGTTTATGGACAATTAAAACATGACGATCTAAATAGTTGACAATTGAAATCTTAACAAAAATATACACACAAGACTCAACACCGCACTTTTAAAAGACACTTACTTAACAAATACAATAAGACACCAGACAATGACATGTCAGACAATGACAGATATCTACTGAGACAAGACAAGGAAGTATATGACAGAAATGACAGAAAATATACAGGACGGAAAACTACGATTACGACTTACAAAAATAAAGACTGTAACATACTTTATTTTTAAATGCTAGACAATTGTGACATGACATACAATTTTTAAAATTACGAGCACAATTGAAATCGTATAAAAACTAAAAGCCAGCAAAAACAGTCGGCATCTCTTTATTGTACATATACAATAATATATAGAATAAAGAGATGCCGACTGTTTTTGCTGGCTTTTAGTTTTTATACGATTTTAATTGTGCTCGTATAAACTATAACACCTTGAACATTTTATAAAGAACTACAAAAAAAAAACTAAAACAGCAGACAGTAAAATAAGACCTGTTCCTAGACAAACAAATCATTAGATTAGATCGTGGTCATAGTTCGCTAAATTCAGTTACTCAGTTATCTTGATATATGGCAAGTGACAACAAAATAGAGGCATGAGAACAACAAGATAGTATAGACGTGTAGTTAAAACCTGACAGTCGATTAATGTTCACCTGCAACTAGATACCGAATGACTTAAATGACAATGATTACTACAATTTTATAAAGAGTTTTTGCTAAATGAGACTGGGAAATATTATACTTAATACTGAATAAAAAGGATGATAGACAAATAATAATAACTGAGACAAGACAAAATTGATAAAAAATACTTACTTCTGTGACCGACAACAGCAAATGACAAAAATATACAAATAGAGATAATTGCTCGAACAAAATAAGCCAAGATTTAGATTTAAATGAAAGCTGACAGTACGGACACATATTTTTATTTATTAACATCAGACTACACGTGCACGTAACTATTAGCTACATATTTACACAATGTAAATAATGATATCGAATAAAAAATAATAATTTAAAAACAAATAAGTTCCTCTTCTTGATAAAAGTGAAAATATAGAGTGGAATGAAAAATAATATTAACAGAAAATTTTTGTTAATTATTATTTACTAACTTTTACAAATCTTATCACAGATAAGTATAACATATATCTTTTTAAACAATTATTTTCCCGGCTATTTGCCAAAACGCTGAAACTTGGATTACAAAAAAGATAATATGCACATTATGTTCAGTACCTACTGGCTCAATAATGTTATTTTTAATTTAAACTATTCTGTCTAATAAAACCAAAAATAAATAAAACACAAGGTACTCACCAGTTGACACTCACTTTAAAAAACTTTAAAATATCTACCGACACGTGTTTCTGCTTGCCTTTAGCGTCGTCAGGGTAGCCGGCACATTTAAAGAATCCAAAGTAAGGAAACTTGTAAATCCCAATGTAATAAATATTAAAGGCTTCAGAGAACAGAATAATTGAAATTATATAGTGGAAATACCCCTTATTAGGGCCAATGAAATAATTTAAAAACAAAGTAAGTTCCTCTTCTTGATACACACAGATGTTATATTTATCTGTGATAAGATTTGTAAAAGTTAGTAAATAATAATTAACAAAAATTTTCAGTTAATATTATTTTTCATTCCACTCTAAAAAGTAATGTATAAAATCTGATAAAATTTGAGGGACTATAAAGCGTAAAATGATACATTACATCAATATACAGTGGGACTAAAGAAATACAATGACACATTTAGACTGACGAATATAATTTAAAATCCCAGAATTAAAACGAAATATTAAGACTGAAATACCGACAAAAGTGGTAGTTCAAACTTAAGTTAATAAAATAAGACATGTTTAAGACTAGAATTTAAGTTCAGACCTTGAAGGAAATATATTTGTAACAAACCCACCACAGACAAGAAAAACTCTAACCATGACTAAAGTAAACCGAAACTGACGATAGTACTTGGCTACAAAATACCATGACAATCATACATAGATAGACAACTAACTGATTTAGTTTCAAAATATGTTAAATGAAGGATAAACCGTTACAAAATAGCAACTATTGAAAAAAATAATTAAAGCAAAGATAAAAATAAAGATTAACATAGACATATTAAAGATTAACAAAGACATATTAAAGAACTAGTGACAAATATAATTAAAACATAGGTCAAATTAAAAATATCAAAGAATGTAACGTAGACATCATAAAGGACTATAAAATCTAGACATGAAAGAGACGAGGACAATTACTAAGACAAAATTGCTCAAAAATTAAATTAAAGCAGTTGACACTTAAAAACAAGAAAATGTAATAATTGAAGCAGTGGATGGATAACTGACACTGTCTCAAAAATTTGAGTTCCTGTTCGATAAATGTTTTATGATATTACAACTTATCACCAATGTTTCGTTACGTTTATATAACTTCATGCTTAGATACCAAATGGACAACAAAGCTGAGAAACAACATATGTAACTTCGTGTCTCTGGTGAATAAAGTGTGTTAAAAAATGTTTTTCTGACAAACTAACAATTTGCTAGTTAACACCTATATCTATCCACCCCTTCAATGACGTATCGCTGAAAATACACCGGCTAGCCATTTCCAGAAGTTTGTTGCTACAAATGATTTTTGAAAATATAAATAGTGGTATAATTAACTTTATTTCGAACATTTATTTTATATCATCCTATTATGTTATCAAGGCATCGTTGCTAGGAGTTAACGTTAACCCCCTAAATAAAATAGCTCTGCCAGAGATGTTAATATAAATAATACCTTAAAAAAACTATATACTTTAGTTGCAATAAACTTCAGGAAATTATTTGCCAATGTAATTTTAGCATGTAATGGTACAAATAATTAATTACAAAATAACTGACATCCACTAAAACCTAATAGAACAACAAAAACATAAATGTATGTAATCAAACAAGATTTTACGAATGACGAAAAATCATTATTAAGGCGAAATTACTGAAAGTAATTTAATGACAGATGACGGAAAAGGACGAGAAAATATAGCTGCTTAAAAAAATACCATAACAAAGAACGAAACATAATGACTTATCAACCAAATTTGGTGGACAAAATTCAACAAAATAAAAAAATTTAATATCAGGCATTATGAAGAACAGTTTAATAAAAATGTCGATGACAGTTGTAACAATATTTTTAGACATAAACTACGTACGGAATAAAAATCAAATAAAGAAATTAAAAATACAAGGACCGACAGCATTTTATAGGGACTATTAAAGAGAAACTGCAAGACTTTAATGCAAAAACTGAGAAATGACTATACTGACAGATAAATAAAATGAATATTATATAGAATTACAATACGGACGATATATTTGAATAAAAACTAACTGACAATTCCACGTTTTAATTACTGACAGTTTAGACTATTAAGTACAGTGTAACAACAATTTGATAACATGAGGACTTTTGAAACTAATATTTTAGAAAAAGGCATATAAATAATTGACGACAAAGAACGAGAACATGTTTAGAAATATACTTGAATTCAAAGAAATATTTAAACAATGACTAACTGTACTGCCATTTCTATGTTACATTTTCAGTAAATATGTAAAAATTAATCTAATAAAAACATGTTGGCAATCACTTGTAAATAAAAATGCTCCTAAATGTCAGGATGTTGTTTAAAAGTGTCTAGATATTTATAAATACGTTTGCACATTTATGAAATATTTGTGTTTGTTTTCGTTTATTAAATTGTATTAGTTCTGTAATAACTTGTCTATAATCAGTGAAAATGGAACTATTAAAATAGAAAAAATTTAAAAATGCAAGAACATTTTGTAAATTTTGCGAAAAAAGAATAACTACGTTATGCCACCAGGATGGTGGAATATATAAAAATGTAGAGGATGCCCTGAAATAGTAAAAGAGAAAACTTGAACAATTAATTTAATTTAAATTAGTTGACAAACAATTAATTTAATTAAAAGTGGATATTTATTTATTCAAAATCTTGGTTTATTTGAATCTGTTTGCCTACCATTTTGATGCTTGTGATACTAGCTTTATTTTGAAATCTCCAAATTCAATGTTCAACAGATTTATTTAAATCTGCGGTCATTTATACCTATCCGATTTATAAATATCCGGACCATTATCAGTACTAAATAAAATAACATCGAAATGGTAATAGCATTATATATAATGTTGTTAAAATCATAGAAGATTACAATGAGGGCAATTTTTTAGAGAAAAGAGACTTAAAATGCTAAAAAGCAACATACGACCGTAATGACGAAAGTCCCGAAACAAATCACTAAAGCGCCGATCTTTCCATCTCCTATTAAGTTTATTTGAAAAATTGCATACAAATTATTGTTACTAAAATCACATCCAAGGAAATTTCCGGTCGAATAATTTATTAGGAGACGGAAAGCCCGGCCCTGAATCGAAATTGCGACAGCGGCATTATATCGTATAGATATTTAAATAAACATAATTTTCTGTACACATCTCCGATAAGACATAAATATGTAAATACCTTAAAATTATACATCAGAAATATGTGGAGAAAAAAACATACAGACAGACAAGACTAATGTTACGATAGGATACAGAACTCATACCAAATAGAATCCTGGAATAGCAAGTTAATAACTATGTTTAAATAAAGACTTGACTTAAATATACACAGATTTACTGAACATGAACCTTTACTGACCCATTATTTACTTAATACCAGAGAGCTACTACGTTAACGCATAGGCTTATCTGTGGTTAAAGTAATATTGATAACTGAGAACTCTATTACTTGCTAACAAGACATAGACGGTAAGTTAGAATTTTGAAAAACCTTAGACTTTACTGACAATACTTGAATTAATTTGATAATTTCGACCCTGATTAGTTTAATTTATTCGGTATTTGTTAATTACTTACTTTTAAAAATGACACGTATAGTATTGATTCCTGAAAAGGATTTGAAAAACGTACTCAAAAACCTCTAACTCATAGCATACCATGACATTCTATATTGTGACATACGTAGACGGATTACGGTAGGACTACTTTATAGACTACGTAGAGGACAGACTATCCAGACAACAGACAAACTGTAACCATCATGGCATAAGATGATAGATAGTCCATATTTTGACTTAAAGACTACATAGAGAACAGACAGACATGCGACGAAAAGTGCAAATATTTATCGAATTTCGACAAACCTGACTGACCTTATCCACAATGTAGACATATTTAGTTTTATTTTAAATTACACCTATCATAGGTTGCAATAAATGTAATTTTGTTTTATATTTGCTTCTCATTTTTTTTATTCATTTATTCTAGACTACTACGACTACTCACACAACTAAGGGACAGACTGAACAGATACATGCATAATTAATAAATCCCACACTTAAACACAGACTTATACGACACATATGATTATATCTACTTAATATTTATTTATAATATAGTTTAGTATGATGGAAATATAATACCGGCTCCAAAACTGCCATGTTGGTGATATGTTTATATTTTTATATTTTTATATTTTATTTATTATTATTTTTTATTTAATGTGTTTTATTTATTTTGTATAGGATCTTAATAAATTTTAAATTAGTATCATCTCTTGTTTTATTTAAGTAATAGTGTGCCTTCCCTGCAAAAAAATCGCTCATAGAAACACATAAAAAAAATTATAAACGTGAGGATTTCATAACCTAAAATTTAACAATTTTAATGGGACAATTGGTATAATAAAATTTATTGTATTTTATGTATCATTACAATTAGAAATTTATGAATTTTTATGAAATAAAACAGACTACGTCAGAATTACATTTTGTAAGTATTCGTAAAATACGATTTTAGTAGTTTATATTGTAGACTGATAAAAAATCATGAGGGTCAATGAGATTGATGTCGATTTTTGAAAGAGTAGTTTCGGAAAAACAAAAGTAATTTCACACACTAAAAATTAATTATTTTCTATACCTAAAATAAAAGCAAATATTAAGATGTGTCAAAGAGAATATGCAGACTTAACTTAGCGTAGTCCTAATGGTACAATTACCGCTCTGTCTATCCGGTTTTATGACTACAGGGCGTTTCTACTTGAATATGGACCAAATCGTTTTGTAATTTCAAAATTAGGCTCAACATTAATGTAGCTCAATGAGTCAATGCATATAAACTTTATTATAGTCTTAATGACATATGCGCAACTGCGTCTATTCAATCCAGTGAGGACAAATAAATATGTCTCTAGCTGGATATGCCACCAAATGGCGTGTTCTATACCACTGAAATCAAATATTTTTATTTATCAAAGAAAAAAATGTAGACAACTTAGTGTCGTCCCAATGATATAAATAACACTCTGTCTATCCAATTTTATGAGTACAAGACGTCTCTATTTGAATATAGATCAAATCATTTTCTGATTCGAAAATTATGATGATATAATTAATGTAGATCAATGAGCTAATACATATCAACTTGACTAATTTTAATGGCATATTCGCAATTGTGTCTATTCAATCTAGTGAGGACAAATAAATATGTCTAGTTGGAATGCCACCAAATGATGTTTTCTATACCTAAAATATAATCAAATATTAGTACGTACAAAAAGAAAATGCTTACTGTCGTTTTAATAGTAAAATTACCACTCTGTCCATTTGGCTTTATGAATACAGGGCGTGTATATTTGAATAAAATTGAATATTTCCAAAGTCACACTAAATATTAATAGAAATCAATGAGCCAATGCATATCAACTTTACTGTAGTTTTAATGACATATTAACAACTGTGTTTATTCAATCCCGTGAGGATAAATAAATATGTCTCTAGTTGCCACCTATACCTAAAATAAAATCAAATATCTTACGGTATTTAAAGATAATTGTATAATTCCTGTTGAGGAAATACGATAGACGGGTACACTCCGACAAATTTAAAATTTAGTAAATTAAGTAATTACTTTGAACGGATTCCAAATTTATAGTATATACATTATAGTGCAGATACCATACAATCGCAGCATATTCAATTTTGGATCAAACGAAACAATTATATAAACATTTTTACGGTATTAATTTCAGCAAAGTTTCGACAACAACGGACAATAAATCAATAGGTTTTGTATGCATCAGAAACAATGGTCTCAATGTTATTTACGAACAAGAGTTGACTTTTAAAAGTACGCCAAGATCAAAAAAGTTATTAGAGCGTTCTAAAATTAGAACCTTTAAGGTTAGATTCAATAGTCAGTGTAACCGATTTTAACGTATGACATTACATTCGCAGTCACCATGCTTGAAACTACGCCAAATATCTTTAAGTCATCAGCATATTTAAGACAATTGACATCCAACTGATCAACAATGTCATTGATGGATATGTTAAATAACAGTGGCCCGAGTACAGATCCATGCGGAATTCCCGATGTTGCTGGGTACTCGACAGACCTGAACCCATTAAACACTACATATTCTATTGGAAAAATAAGATGCAAACAGAGTTAGTAATGTCAAAACATCTAAATATTAAGTAGCATACCTTGATCAAGTCTGTTGAATGTCTTGGAAAAATGTGTGTAAATAACGTCAGTTTGAGCTACAGCAATGAATTGCGTGATGTACAATCGATTTGGTTGCGGTGGATCGACCTTTCATGAAACCGTGTTGCCATGCAGTAAAAATTCAAGCTTTGGAAAAATTACACAGTTTGGAGATTGGAAAAGTATATTTCCTTTTTTATACAAAGGATATATTTTGGAATATTTCAAGAAATATACAAGTTTTCAGACATAGATTGAACAAGATTTTCATTGGTGAAGCAAGTATGCAGACACAGCCCTGGTTGTCATTGTGGGTTTAATTTGTTTTAACGCGACAAGAGCTTCTTATTTTGTTATGCCACTTGACAAATATTGAAATACTATTGATGACAGCAGCCTACTATAAACTAAATTACGTATAATCATAAACTTAGTGGAATGGTTGAGGATGAGATATGGTCGTCCGTTTAATTTCCGTTATTCGATCAGTGAAGCCCGGCAACACTGTTTACAAGAAAATACATAAATATTCAGTTTCCACCACCATTTTCTTGATGTTATAGATCTTTAGGGCGTTCCGTGGTTTTACTTTTTTCAAAAAAATTGATAAAACCTATTTTAAAATCTTTATGGAATCTGAGTTTGAATTTTTGACACTCGTTTCTAAAATACTCCACAGAACAACTCCAGTATATTTAATTAGTGCTATTAGAGACAACAACTTTTCTTGTGGTTGAACTTTATTAATAAACTAAGTACACAACATAACCAAACTATTTAGGTAAATTTATTCTAAAAATCATCGTCACTGTTATTTTCCTGAACTTTACTACTTGTCTTTCTCCCAGTAGGAGCTCTTCTATCCACAGAAAGCTCTAATGCTAAAGATTCTTCATCAGAGTGCATAAGTTCAGGTTCATCTTTATCGATGAATAAATCGTCTTCGTCGGAGTCAGTGCTCAGATCCAACGATGACTGACTACCACCGGATAAAGGAGGCTGCATACCACCGTAAGCTTTTGCACCTTTTTCTGACCTGTGACGCCCTAAGGAAAAGAAACAGTTACAGTCGTATGTCTTCCTACTCATTCTGATCACATGATTATGACTTACTTCGTTCACCCAATTTTGATAGTAAATCGAAACAAACAGATGTAGAAATATCTAGAGCAAGATGTTGACCACTTTAATCACGTTCCGTAAAAATGTTGCATTTTTATTAAAAATAAATGTTTCTGTAAGAAAAATAACCTTATATGATGCATCGTATGACAGCTTAATAAACACCAATCTAAGCCCAAGTCTCCATTTGCATAAGCAAATTGACGTAATTTTTGTTTGATGTTCATTAAAGATGGACAACTCGTTGATCAACCACTGAAGAGAGAAGTTCTGACCACATGTTGATTGATCATACGACTTTTCTGTTCATATAATAATATTGCAGTCAAAATTGGGTGAACGAGCCACAGCAAATATGGTAGGAAATCTTCATTTGAATTTTGATATTGCAGAACAAAAATTTATTAACCATTAGAGCAATAGACAAGGTCTAATACCAAAAGTCAACACCTACGCATTATGCATTTTATGTATTACCTATTATTTCTATACTATGAATGTGTGAATTTTTTTCAAGAAGAATTGTTTTTCTTTTAAATATGAACTAAATTCTTACCACCGGTACTGGCTCGTGGTCTTTCTTGTCTGTTTACAGCACCACTTCTATCCAAAAGGTCATCTTTTTCTAAGAATACATCATTTTGGTCTATTTTTTTCAAAAGGAATCGTTTCAATTCGAGGCGAAGTCAACTGAAGTTGCTTTTCCATTTGGATTCTTTCCGAATCAGCGAATTGTTTTTCTAACTGGCTAAGGCACCGTAGCCTAACAGAGTATTGTGTAAAGAGTTGTTCTAATTCTTGTTCTAATGCTGTAAACTCTTCTAAAAATGCTGGCCTAAAATGATTCCACAATAGAGTTAATGTTAATACTCAGAAAATATGGTGAACGTTTTTGATTATAATGTTATAACTAGCCACCGGATAGTTTCCTTGAGTCCCGAATTGGATTCCCAACCGGCTTGTCTGAGTTCCCATAAGAAAACGCAGTAGCTGTGTGTGCGCAGCGAAATTTAGACCGTGTTTATTGCTTATTCAGTTTACCTACAAACGACAGAGTGAGTAAAGGACGTGAGGATAAAAATAAATAATAACAACTATGTCAAAAATATTACGGAGGATGCGAAAAATCAGTATGTGTGGATTTGTGTTGACAAGCCACGTATTTTAAAGGACATAAAATCATTCATGTTATTGTGTGTATTTTAAGTGATATTCATACTATACCTACGCAGTTAATATGTAGCAAACGGGTGTTGCAGAGCAATGCGCGAACAGTTGTGGATTAGTGGTAAGTCACTTTTCGTAATATTGGTGTTAAATGTGAAAATGTGTTAATTTTTGTATGAGACGTAGTGGCATATTCACTGTGTCCCAGGATAGATGTAACAAGAGGTGTAAAGATTGATGATGTGATGTGTCACCGCATAAATATGTTCATGCATGTATGAGACAGTAGGTGTATTCTTTTTTACCACCAACACCATCGCATCTAAATAATTTTAGGGTTACGGATGCTATATTGTAACGAAGTGATTTTTCAGTTGATTTTAGTTCACTTTGGTGCACCTTCTATACGATAACTTGTGTTAATATTTCTTTTAAAACAGTTTTGAACCAAAGTTAAATTTATTTTGCAAGTCCAGTATTTGAAATAACAATTATTTCTCTAATATAATTATTTCAAACCAGTTTGTTTTCAGTGTAATCTTAGTTTGTTCATTATTCTAATGATAAATCGTTCATTGTGTTTGTATTCAATCAAGTAAGAGGGAAGCAGTTTAATTTAATTTAGTTTGATTTCAAAGCAAGTTGAAATCATTTATTCATAGTAAAGAAATATGTTTCACAGTCGATGTGCTGCACAAATTGACTTTTAATACCTTTGTGTGGACATATACACTCTCTTACACAACTAGCTGGTTATCATACTACTACAGGTATTATGTGGTCACACACACAACTAGGTAGAAGAGTGAGAGACTATCTCAAGACGTTATTCTACGTAATTTTACCTATTACTCCCAGAAGTGTTTTTTGTTTTAAGAAATGTGTATTAAAATATAACATATTTATTATCATGCACAATTCTCTCCCATTCTATATGAATTTACGAAAATCATCCACCATACTGATATTGACATATTTATTGCAGCCTTGGTGCCTTAAAAACTTATTATGAAAGACTTTCGATTTCTTAATTTTCTTAGTTACTTTGTACCTTTGATCTAATGTCTAATTTTGTGATTACTATTTCCATCTATATTTACTAATTCTGGCAGAACCCTCTTGCTATGTATTTAAGTCTAATACCTGTTGGATAGGTATGATAGAAATTAATAAAAGAAATAAAATCGTTTGCTAGATTGGACATTTAAACCGTTGTTTTTATATGGGAAAATGAAAGTTGTGGTCCCACAGATCAGATTTTTACTCATAGTAACTGAAATGGCATTGTCATTGTACAAAAATACAAATTAAGTATAAGAAAAACTTTCATTTTTTAAAATAAAGAAGTACTAAAGAAATTGTTAAATAATTCATTTTGAAATATTTTATTGTGTTAAATTGTAACTATATCGTTTTTAAAGATTGTTTCTTTGAAAATCATAATGCCATTTTCATATCAAGCTAACACGAAGGAACGCTGAAAATTATCAGTTATCTTTCTTTTATTTAAAACAAATTATAGTTACTCTGATGGTCCCACAACGTTACCTCCGGCCCTCTCCCCTGACACAGCCATGGAAATTAAATAGATCCAGAAGAAATCAAAATAGGCAACAATTTTGTTATAAAGGGCAGCACCATCCACTAATGATCATGGCCCCACAATGTCGATTACAGTCCAGTGGTTAACCCACCAAATTTGTAGGACATTTATGTGGCCATAATTTTTTTTTATAGCTTTAGGGTGAGAAGGCCACATAGAAGCGTTTAAAATGGGTTTAGAATTATGTGGCCATGTGTATGGCCCCATAAGTGTGGCATGACCCCACAAAGCCTGTAAAATTATAGTGTGTGTCCCCACAAGGATTTAAAAACAAACACAGACGCACACACACATGTATTTTTAACTAGCAATCACAATAGTAAAAGTATATTGTCTATTGTTATTTATTTGTGGCACCTATAGTGTTTCTTCTCACCTTCTTTGGATATTAAGCCACTATCTTATAAATTATCCAAAAAAATTAGTCTACGCCAAAAGTATGTCTATAGAAATATGTAAACTAAAAACTGTCATGGTCAACATTGATAAAAGAAGCAAACTTTTATCAAATAAATTTTACTAAAATTTTGAAAACAGAATCAGAGGGTATTTCGAAACGTCAGTTTTAAATCTTCTAAAATATTTGACATTTAAGTTTCATTTTCAGGTTATTATTTTTAGGTGTGACATTTTTGGATAGGCAAAACGATTTTTTCAAAATCAACTACTGACTAATTCTTTTGGCGCAGAGGTATATAATTAACAATTTTTTTGAAATAATTTATAGGACAGTGACTTAATATCAAAAGAAGGTGACGAAGAAGTAAAAGTATATTACTAATATTAATACACCCATATGAATCCTTTTAATTCGTTTTATTTTCCCTATGTTCCATAAATTTTTAATCAATCCGTATCCGACAAAGTTTTTACAATAATTGTTACTAACCTCACTTTTTTTAACGTTTGTAATCTCTTTTCATATCTGTCAATCTCAATTTTCCTTCTTTCTATTTTCGAGTCTAGGCTAGCCTCAGTCGCAGCTACATTGTCAATTAGTTGTTTCGTTTCTGCGATTTCTTGCGATATCGCTTGTATCGCCTTTTTAATGCCTGCTTCCACTTCTGGGAGTTCAAATTGACGTCCAACACTCCTTTGACGTGAAGACTATAATAAATATACATATATTTTATAACAGTCAATTTAAAAAAAAAATACAAGTAAATTTTTACAGGCTTTAAATAATCTCCAATACTTGATTTGTTGTCACTAACACTACAGAAGTTTCCACAATTCCACAAATATCAAAACACCCGCGATGCTAAACTCGATGCATACCCTAATAGCACAACGTAGTCCTATGGACATCCGATGAACGTCCTCAGCGGACATTATAGATAATTCAGGACGTCCCATGGACAGCCTTTTTAGTCCAAAGGACATCTTATGGACGTCCTTGGGATGCCCAAATGTCACAACTTTGAACCATATTCGGACGTCCATACGGAACATCCGAAGGACGTCTATAATGGGACATTACTTGGATATCTTTTTAATACCCCATAATACCCATATTAGTTTATTTTTCTTTCTTGGGTCTCACTATCACATAAATCATTTTTCCAAACATCGATTATTCGTGGGTAGCAAGCCCCAAGAAATATTAAGAGAATGCTACAAATAACATATTAATGCCCCAGAATAAATCACATTTAGATTTGTATTGTTGTCTACTTCTATTATGCTGGCGACTTCAAAACGTTTGTAACTTAGTAGTCTTTTAGATGTCGAGGTAACCCAGCGTTAAAGAATGTACTTACGGTAATATTTTATATTATATTTCACAAAATCAAAATAACCACACAATCTACACCAAAAGCGAAGCAAAATCTAGCAAATAAACTGCCAAAATCATCCATCACTTTTTCCTGAAGGACGCTTACTTAGCATTGTTGCTAAATCAAATACCTTCATTTCCCGCCACGGCATCATCTTTATTCATGAGATGATAATAATAATTGTAACTGTAACATCTCTGTATAAAAAAATAATAGTAAATGACGATAGTACCTGATACACATGATTTTATTTATTTGTTTAGATATTATCTGTTGAATGTTGAAATCAATTGTTAAGAATTTATTATTTTTCCACTTGGCAACATGGAATATGTACGTTTCCAACCGCGCCAATTTTGAATTGCATTTGTAGCTTTCACATCATATATTAATATTATTCATTTTACGTGCATAACACACGAAGTATGCTTAATACTTTAATACAATACATACTGTTATTATGTTATTTTTATAATCCAGATATGATTTATAGATGTTTTTACTGTTTCACTTTTTATGTAATAGATATAATTTTTGAATTTATTGTTATCATTATGAATACATAGGACACGCCCATATACCAACTCACAAGGAAACATAACAAACCTAAAAATATTTTTTTGGGAACTAGAACCAGAATATCACCACCTAGTGGAAATAATTTGAAAAGAATTTACTTAGTTAAATCAATCGAATCACGATATCCCTGCAAAAAATCTATAAAACGTGAGTGTTCATCTATTCGCAACATGAACATTTTCTACACAATTTCAAAATTTGTTCAAACAGCAACGTTCGTCAGACGTCGATTTTAAGTCCTTGGAAGTTGGTATATTAAATGTCCAAACGACGTCCATCGGACATCCAATTTATGTCCTTGAAAGTTTGTACATTTAATGGTCGGATACGGACGTCCTTTGCATGTCCATTTTATGTCCATGGACGTCTGTACATAAAATGGACTTAGAATGGACGTCCCTAGGAAGTTGTGTGCTATTAGGGTGTTTCGCCAATCAAGTTGGCATCATGTGGATATGATTAAAACTGTTTTATCTAGGAACTACTTTTGTTAATGTCATCACATCAAAGGTTCAAACCCATATCAGGATTGATTAGTGATGATATATCCATTGAAGCATACTATGACATCTTAAAACAGGTCATCAAACATTATTATTTTATATTGTAAAAAAATCTTTTTCCAGTTTGGCAGAAAATTTTAAAATATATCTTATTTTACACATTATGCAAGAAATTACTTTAAAAAATAAATGAGTTCAATCCACCAAAGAATGAATTTTTATGTACATGTTAATAAGATCATCTAATTTTCAATTTTTGAGTTAAAAGATACAAGTAACAATTAATTGAGTGTACCTAGTACTATTTTTAAAGCTCAACAAATTAATTAGCACAATAGCGAATTGATTGGTAAAAGGCAGAAGATAAATTAATCTGTACTTATTTCAAATGTGGATTCACTAAATAAATTTTAAATCTGTTGTTTTACTTACCCGCAAATCGACTTCTTTTCCAAGTAAATCGAACAAACTTGCACCCGTAGAAGTAATTTCGCTGGCAAGTTGTCGGGATAATTTCAATTCATTTACCTACGAAAAATAACAAATATACAAGATAAAAAAAATGTAGGAGATAAAATATGAAGGTGGTAAAACACATTGGTTACAACAAAAAATACAGCATTTGCAACTCAAACATCTACTAGTGTTATATTCCGAAAAATTCGCGATATAATAGTAATTAAATAAATTGTAATGTCTGACAGTGTACTTACAAATGTGTAAATTCATGTAAAAAGATTTAAAAAGGTACTATTTACATTATGACAATCAAATTATCTTAGTCTAGTTATCAACAGACTCCGGAAAATTTCCGTACATTTAATTAATTAACAAGCATTTTAATTATCACTTCTAACCGAAAGAAAATATCATAAAACTCCAAGATACAAAAAAGGTTCCGAAATATATCAGCCAATGCAGTGACGGACTGGGAGGAAAAAGGGTGCTTGGCCCACAAAAAGTATCAGCCTGTATATAGTTTTCAGTAAAACTAGCATATACATTGTTGACCTCTCCAGAAAATATACTCAATTTTAAATCAATATTTCGAAAAATGTGACCGAGAAAGTAAAATCGAACTGTTCAAACGAAAACTTTTGAGATATATGTTCACATGAATTTTTCTCCATTAAATCACTTAAGGGATCACCCCTTCAAGTGTTTTACATTCTTGCCTAACTTTGAATCACAATTGCAAAAAAAAACTTATTTTTATTGGCGATATAATGTAAAGGGTGTTTCAATAAGAGGTTGTATAATGCCCGCCATTTTTGTTATGTCAATCGTGCAGTCGTCACATTTGAAATATGTCATCACGAAGCATTGTCATTTTAATAATACAACCGTATTCGCTCGAAGAACCTTTACTTATTGTGAAAATTCATTGTCAAAGTGGGGAAAGTGCATCAAAGTTTCCAAGTTGTGTAATTTCTCGCTTTGGGAATCAGAATTGGCCACCAAGATCATGCAGCCTAATGCCCTTAGACTTCTTTCTTTGCGGCTTTTTTGAATAGCAAAGTATACGCCAACGATCCTCAAACGATTCAAGACTTGAAGTTTAAATTTGACGCAGAAATACCGCACTTATGCTAAACCGTACTGCAAATTCTCCAATTAATGCCAGAAAAAATGTTGCATCATTGCACGAGACGGACGATTATGTCTACCGAAATGTTCACTTAACCTACGAAACGTCTCCCAAACACTTTTCCCAATTTGATAATAGGTTTTCACAATTAAAATGGCAGTACTTCATGTTGCCAGATTTCAAATATGACGACTGCACACATTTTTTTAACAGAAATGGCATTTCACAATGCAACATCTTATTGAAACGCCCCATATTAACATTTTCGGTCAGAATTTCACAGTAAATACTTAGCCGCAATTTTATCATTCAATAAGCCATTTGGATAACAAATACAACGAACCAGCGATAATACGACAAAAGATGGAACATCTCTCAGACGGGTGGCAATTTACTTTTTGTCTTTCTTCATTTGTTACCCCAATCATACGTAAGCACTATCACCACCACATAAATTAAACAACCGCCAAATCTAGCCCATTGCGCTACAGAACAAAAGTAACTTTCAGTATAAAATAGACTTCATATCTGAATCATAGATGACACCGAGGCCAATATGTCCTTCTTAAAAATTGTTATTTCTCTGTCATATGCGATTTGTATGATAATGTAAATATGGAACCAAAAACAACTACTATAGCGATCTTTCCAGTCGTATGTCACTATTTTTACATTTTAAATCACAATTTCGTGAACTAGGTTTATCTTCTCATAATTTTTTTTTATTTGCACTGAAATCATATTTAATTCGAACCTAACCATTCCAAAATGTTAAAAATTTCATGAAATCAAAACTTCACTTGATGCTTGCGCGCCTTTTTCACAATAAACAGTTTATAAAATGAGATATTTTTACCTTGTCAGAAATGTCAAAGTCCCTCAAATTAAAGCTATCGTCATCCATCCGATCTTCTTCAGTTTCTTCCAGATTTATATTCAAAGCATCATATAAAAGTGTAGTAATTTTTAACAATTCTTTAACAGCATATCCGTCAGCCTGGTAAAGTCTTTTTTGTGTTTAATTTTATATTAGCCTTTAGAGCCTAAAATGTTATAATAAAATAAACATAAGTAATATCTATAATTACCTCACCATAAATTGAGCTGCGTTTCGAATTAATTTAACTCGTTCATCCTCGGTAGAGATTTCCAAAGGAATATCGATGTCGGGATCAAAACGCATTGCCAGCCATACTAATAAATCAGCTACCAGGGGAAAATTCGGAGTTCGAAAACTCTCCATAGACACTAAGTTTGAATATCCCAGTGCTCTGAGCATTTCGATGAAATCTAAAATTGAAGCAATTTAGCAGGAAGCAGGATAAAATCACCTTAAGGATTTACTTACTGCGAACATCTCTGTATGACATTTAGAAAAGTTTTGAAAATATAAAATAAAGAAACGACTTCTTCGGCTCAATAGGCTGTGTATAAACTTCAATTTGTTTGTATTCAGTTTGGCGTTCCCTAAGCGTTGCTAAGAATCCAGTCCACTTTTTACGCAACATTGTCTACAAGTCTTGAAATAGTGGGTTGCATAACTAGAAGCAGACAAATTCAAATTCAAATCGAAATTCTTTTCAGTATAATCGCAGTTTGTTGTCTGTGATGGTATTAATAAATTCACCAAAATATTTAATTTTCTTGTGTATACTTACCCGCAAAAAATCTGTTATGATCAATATTTTGGGATTATATTTTTTTTCAGACTTGAAAAAATTCACTATTTTTTATTTATTGAAAATTAATCTGTGTATGTTTACATTTTGTCAGTATTATTTTCCATTGAAAATAAATTTTCATCCAAAATTTATTTTTACTTAAAATTATTTTATAAATAATTTTTGGTAGGGAAGGAAAAATTAGTTTGAGTTAATTAAAAATGTTTCAGTTTATAGTTGTTTTTTAAAATATTTTCATAACCGCTTTTCTAGTCACCGAATTGATGATTAAGAGGCCCTTCTCGTGAAGAAAGAGACACATGTAGGGCAATTTTATACCACATCTGACTCGAAAAAAAGATTTCAAATAAATTTACTATTTATAGAGTCGATGACGTCGAACTATTATTATTGATCTTCACTACTAAGTAAAGTAATAATTTAAGTGCTATTAGCCACCCGACTAAGGTATAAAGTGCATAGTATAATGTTGCAACTCTGACTGTGAAAATGTCCTTTTTTAAAACAACTAGGTTATTTTTAAAGTTATCAAAAATTTTATTTTTTTTTGCCAAATCCAAATTTGGAAACAAGAAAACAATTGCTTAGCGCGTTTAAAAAATCTGACATGTTACTTTGTTAAATACAACACTTTATTTTAAAATAATTCGATTTTCTCATTTCTCTGCTTTCGAAAATTCCAACATGTGTATTGTTATCTCAAAAGGTTTTCAAAATATTTGAATATTGGTATTAAAATATCGTTAACGATTTTATTAAACGTATAGTTATCTGTGAATAGGAGAAGAATTAACTATGATAGATATTGATTTTTGAGAAACATTACTTTGAAAAGTAATCTGCATCTTTATTTTAGAAATACAGCTATTTTGTTTCCAAAGGCAACTATGTTAACAAAATCATTAACGATATTTTAATACCAAAATCCAATAATTTCACAAAAGTTTTTGAGATAACATGACACATAGTAATTTTGAAATAATAGAAATGAGGAAAATCGAGTTATTTTAAAATATAGTGTTATATTTAACAATGCGTGTGCAATTATTTTCTTGATTCAATATTTGGATTCTGCAAAAAAATTGGTTAATAAAAGTTTTACAGTTTTTTGATATCTTTAAAAATTATCAATTTATTTCAAAAAAAGGATATTTTCGCAGAATGATCATGTACATAATGTAAATACTTAAAAAAAAATCTTGAATACAATCATGTAAGTAATATGAGGTAAGTATAACTTACCTCAATTAATTTTTGTACACTTAAATAATTTATCATAGAAATACCTAATTTTTTTTTCAAATTACTTAACCTCAACATTGTAAATTTTTCTTTGTTTTCTAATTATTTTCTAATTTTTTCATGCTTTCATGTAATGGTTTATAGTTCTTCGCAATATTTTTTAAAGCTGTTTCAACAGAAATATCTTAGAATTTTGTCTGGCTTTCCTTAATAGCTGCAGCCTCATTTGGATTGAATTGTAGTATCACACTTTTATTTGTTGGAATTCATTCATCATAATAAAAAGCTGCCTGCAACCATGTTCCCCAACGTGTCAGAATCGGCTGTGGTGGTTCAGGAATACCGGGACACTTGCTATGAAGGGCACGGAGACGTTTAGGACGTACAACCTTGTTCTTGCAAAGACCAGCCTACCGAACGCATTGTCATGGCGCCATCAGTCACAAACATCAACTTGACTACTTTTTGACAGTTCAAATTTTTCTAACGTCTCCAGCACCCAAGAATAGTAAACTAAGTTTACTATTCTTGTCCGGCACCACCCTGGTAATTGTTTCGCTAGTACACTGACTTAGCCTTTTGCTAGCTAGTAACAGTGGAACTGTCGGTTTAAGAGAGTCCAGTACTCGTACTATAACATTTAAAATAGATTTTTTTTACAATCTGTTGTCTCATCAACAGTTAACCACAGCCGTGTATTTTTTTAATTCACATTTCATCTTATTTACCATGTCTACGTGTACAGTTGGTAGATAGTTATATAACGTTGTGCGACTTGGTAACTTCACCTGGGCATTGTATTTATTCCAGAACTCTCGAAATGGTTGTTTATCGAGTATGTGCAGCGGAACATCATGGCAATCAGCATTAATAGTAAATCAAACATAAACTGTGTTGTCGAAGGCACGCCATTTTTTTATTTTTATGGTGTACACTATTTACGTGAAGTCCACAATCACGCTTATCCCAGCACATCAAATCGTTCTCGCACACTTTACAAATTATTTTAGCACCATCACAGAATAAATTTGGGGTTCTACCCCTGCGTACGTCTGCCATGCTTTATTATTAAATTAATATCAACAATACAGTACAATAAATAAAATAAAAACACAAAAACAATATGCAATACGCCGAAGTGTCTTAACATGTACACAACTCGAAAGCTAATAATAGACTGGACTGGAGAAAGAGTTTCGTGTTCAAGGTGAATGCCGGCGACAGTAAGTACATCTGTACTCTACGACCATGATAAAGAAAAACGGTTTGCAGCTTTACAAATTACTTTTCTAAGGCCCGGTATATACATCTTCTGGTAGAGTGGCTGTTAGTTACCAAACAGTTTTGTATTAATTATTACGTCTCTACTTTTACAAAAAACTTACCACAGCGAACTATATTCTCATGTGGAATTATTGTTCTGCAAAAATAAATGAATTTGCAACTATCATTTTACTGGTTTAACAATTTTATTCCTAAATTTATCTGTTCGGCAACTTTACCAGATACCGGCCCTAAAAGTAACAATTTTAGAATATAATATAAATGTTCTAGTTTAAGCATCATGGGTTTCAAACAAAAAGGACAGATAATTTCGCATGACAAGGTCGCATTATTGTATTCCTAGAAAAACCTCATCTTTATTAAAATAAAACGATTTCACTAAAGTTCCTTTCACATCAATTAACAAAAAAAAATCCAGTGACGCAAAAATGACTAGGTAGTAAAACAAAATAGATTTATTCTTATTTTATTGTCTCATTTATAAAAAAATATGTATTATTAATCATATTTATTAACAAATAGTTTATTTAACGTTTCTATGAGCATTTTATGTAAAATGAAAAATCTCGTTATTACATTTTAAACTTTTTCACAATACATCCGCAATTTTATGTGGAAAACTATCAATTAAATTAGAATATAAATAGTTTTTTCAGTAGGAAGAGTTACCACCATAACGTCCTTAGGACTCTCATGGCCAGGCGAGACTAGAGTAAAATTATTCCGCAGACCGATGAGGGAATTGTCCTTTCACGACAACTATTTGCAAACATTTTGTGGAATCAACCATGCAAATGCGTTTCTTTGATCTTATGTAACTCTTGGAGTACTGGAAACTTGTAGTTGGAACTGTGCCGTAACCGTTACACACAATATGTTGTAAATTCGACACAGAGCATCGTAAATCAGAAATTTAGAGTGACATATATGGCTATACCTTCCTTCAATAATGGAAATAATTCGAGATTTTTTTTGGTCATAAACTACACGTTAAAAATAAAGATTTTATCAAATCATCTATTACTTTTTTATTCAAATTCGGATTTTTTTCACGAGTAACTTTCACCAATTTAAAGTTTCAAAATAAAAATAATATTAATAATAACAAAATTAAAATGGCTACATCCCCAAAAATACAACAACTTATTGCTTCTCATCGGCGTAGCCTAGCTAAGAAATTGGATCTAGGATGGGATAGATCAAGAACAAAAACTAACACAGGGCTGGAAAGTACAGTACACAGTATTTAATTAGTGACTTTATGTTCTCATGTGCCACATTTGTGACCTCGATGAGCACAGTTGACACATAGAGCTCTATGTGCACTGCCCGTTTCCACCTGGCAAATGCAAACAATATAACGATAGAGCTGTTGGTCCTGATCTATCCCATCCTAGATCCAATCCTTCGCTACACCGATGAGCAACAATAAGTCCGAAACACATGTACGTACCTGTATAGTTGTTTTTTTTTTAGGATATGACAATAACCTTTTTTAATTTTGTTTTTCAAACCCAATAGCTCTATCGTTATTTATAATAATGTTTATTTGCAGAACATGGTGAGAAAATATTGTAATAGTTTTACAATAACTGCATTTTTCAGTAGCATGTAAATAACAAAATCCCATAAAAAACTGAAAGTTAAAAGTTCATTAATAAACAGTTTTTTTTTGTATTTTAAGTGCGTGTAAAATATTTTTAAAAATAATAATTATTATAAAAGATACAAATAAAATTTAAATATAAAGATACTAGTGAAGTATAAGAATATAATCTAATCCAAACAATGTTATTTATATTATATACAGGGTGTCCCAACCAAAAGTAGGCACCCTGAATAACTTTGGAGATAAAATTTTTTGAAAAATTGGTGAAACACGTCGACCTTGTTTCCAAGAGGGACATATTTTAATGTAATACTTGTAACCAATCATCGTCCCTCTACCCTATACGGCCACCCCCTCAAAAAATTCAAATGGCAAAGAGGGTCGAGTGATACATCTTTTGAAAGGTCTTTCAATTCCCTACATAACTGTGTATTTTGTTTTTAACTTTTATCGTTTCGTTCTTAAGGAAAGTAATTTTATTTTTGATGATTACACACAAACGAAATCGTTTAAAAAATCTAAAATACGCGGCACTGGGTATTGGAATTTATAAAAAAACTACATTTTTTAGTGTTCTCAAATCAACACAAGTTTTTTCGACAAAAAACACTTTCCTTGTCCGTTTAGTTTTAGAATAATAAAAGACTCATACGTATTTGATAGTCCTTGAACTTTAATTTGTTCACAACCAATTTTAAATCGAAATACATTTTACCAGAGTGAGTTCTCAAAATGGTGTATACCCTTCAGGAAAGAATATAAATTGTCAGCATTTATTTTAAAAACGATAATTGTGCTAGAGCTATATTCAATAGAAATCACCCAGATAGAAGGGTTGGTTTTCATTATGTTTTACAATTATTGACAAAAGTTATGGAAACAGGTTCTGTAGGAAACAAAAAGCATGAACCTCAGCGACCGACTAGAAATGAGGCAGTCGAAGTGGCAATTCTGGGTAATTTGCAGATGGATAATACTCAATCGATCAGGAAAGTAGTTGAGGCTTCCGGTGTATCACGAAGCAGTGTTCATCGAATTGTAAAGGCCCACAAATTTCTTCCATATAAATTTAAATTGGTACACGAATTAAACGAAGATGATCCCGATCGTCGGCTTGATTTCTGTGAGATTTTTTAGTGAACAATTCAACGGTAATGCCAATCAACTATACAGTACGTGTTTTTCTGATGAATCGACATTTCAGTTAAATGGGGAGGTAAACAGGCACAATTGTAGGTATTGGAGTGAAACCAATCCACATTTGTTCATGGAAACTCATACCCAAAGGCCTCAGAAGTTGATTGTTTGGGCTGGCATCTTAGGGGATCACATTGTCTGGCCGTTTTTTATTCCTGACAATTTAAATGGCGAAAGGTACGTCGATCTGTTAGAAAATAACATCGACCCAATGATTACCCAAATCCTCGAAGAAGACGATAATCTTTTAGACTACGAACTGCTATAGCAGTCCGTCAATTTTTGGATAATCGGTTTCCTGAGCGATGGATTGGAAGAAGATGTTGTGTGGAATGGCCCGCTAGGTCACCCGATTTAACTCCCTTGGTTTTCTTTCTGTGGGGACATTTGAAATCGAAGGTATTTGCAACAAAACCCGCATCTCTGGAAGAGTTAAGTGAAAGAATTGTTCGAGAATGCCGTTTATGGACTCCAGATGTGTTCAGAAATGTTCGTACAGAATTTCAAGACAGATTATACTACTGTATGGAAGTCGGTGGTGATCATTTTGAACAATACATAATTTAAACTGCTTCTTTTATTTTATTTCATAACGAAACAATTATTTCTCAGGAACGAATTGATAAAAGTTTTAAAAAATACACACTTATGTAGAGAATTGAAAGACCTTTCAAAAGATATATCACTCGACCCACTTTGCCATTTGAATTTTTTGAGGGGGTGGCCGTGTAGGGTAGAGGGATGTATTACTTGTGTACCTACATTAAAATATGTCCCCCTTGGAAACAAGATCGACGTGTTTCACCAATTATTCTAAAAATTTTATCTCCAAAGTTATTCAAGGTGCCTGCTTTTGGTTGGGACACCCTGTATATTTTTTATATCAACAAAATTATTTTATCTGAAGCCATAATGTATTTTTTATTTCGTGTTATTGCCATAACAGAAAATTGTGTATTAAGCATTCGGTTTATTAAGTACATACAATTACGCTGACCTTTGTCGACTTTTTGCATTTTGAACAAAATTGAATGCTTTTATTTCTGGTGTGACAAATTTGAACAAAGTTGTTTTTATTTTTATCGAGGTATATACTAATATCGGGAAAAATAATTATTGTCTTATATCTAGTATTGTTGGTCAGTAAGGTATGTACTTTTCTTTAAAATACATAATTTTTGTATGTCTTATAAAGTTTCGAATTTTCTTCGATGTTATTTATGTCCCAAGCAACAATGTAAACACCTTTTAGATTTATTTAGGATTTATCAGTGCTTTATAATAATAATAATAATAATAAGTAATTTATTTTCTACAGGTTAAAGCACCCAATTACAGGAAAAGCTTAAAACTAAGTATACTGTGATATAAAATGCACAAATTTGCAATACACATAGTCCTTAACATTACATTAAGAGTTTACAAGAAAACTTATACATAGAAGTAAAATATATTATAGTGATATGAAATAATCTAATTTAATAAGCACAGTTTTCTTCATATATATGAATTATTTTAGCAACTATCATAGTTGACATCACATAAAGATGAAATGGTGTTAAAAGTTTTACACATAATAAAGATTGGTGACTTTATCATAAGGTTTGTACGAGGAGCATCACAGTAAAAGAGGTTGTTTTGACGGGATTCTAATCTGGGGACTAATAGGTTTAGTTTACTTAAAAGAAATGAACAATCAACATTGTGACTAATTAATTTATAAAGAAAGGATAAAACGACAACATCTCTTCTGAATCTGAGAGATTTAAGGTCAAACATAGTAAGCAGTATATTGTTGTCTGTACCTCGGGGAAGATAAGATCCATTACATTTGAAAAACATAAAATTCAGACATTTGCGTTGAACTGATTCAATTCGTGATAATGAATTTTGATATATAGGAAACCAAATAATACAGCCATACTCCAATTTACTTCTTATAAATGATATGTACAACAGTTTCAGGGTGTCAATATTCACAAAACCGCCCCAATTTCTTACTAAAAATCTAAGGCTCTAGATGCTGATTTGACCATTTCATCGATATGATTGTTGAAAGTAAGTTTTGAGTCAAAAATAATTCCCAGATCCTTATAATTCACACAACGATCTAAAATGTTATTATCTATTTTATATTGAAAGGTAACTGTAGTGTCCTTCCTTGTATATAACATAACCTTACATTTGCCAATATTTAACTTTAGAGAATTGACCGAGGACCAGCTAGAAATTTTATTAACTTCATTTTGCAGTAAGATACAATCCTCTATAGAACTTACCTCTAGGAAAATTTTGAGATCATCAGCAAATAGTAGGTGGTGAGAATTAATATTAGCTGTTAGGTCGTTAATAGAAATAAGAAATAAAAAGTGTCCTAAATTTGATCCTTGCGGAACTCCCGATACTGCTGTATATGATTGAGAACGATAGCCTCCATATTTAACAAATTGATGTCTCCCAATTAAATAGGACTCAAATAAATAAATTAAAGAGTCAGAGATAAAGCACTGATAAAACCTAAATAAACCTAAATGATATTTAAATTGTTACTTGGGGTCATTTTCAGCTAAATCTTTTATTCACTAAACTGATTCTGAGGTTATCTTCTCGTGCAACATTATTAAATATATTAAAATAGAAAGGAAATTTGCTTTTTTAATATTACAAAATTTTTTTATTAGAAACTCTACACGCGTTTTGGCTTTTTTGGTCTTTTTCAAGAGTATAGGGAGTATTCCCTGTACTCTTGACAAAGGCCTAAAAAGCCGAAACACATATAGAGTTTCTAATAAAAAAATGTTGAAACATTAAATAGCAAATTACCTTCATATATTTAAAACATTTATCTTTTAGTTTCTCCCATGTCTGGCTCCTATTCAACTTTAATAAGTGCGTTCTTTCTAACTGAGATCTCAGCTAATCTAAGTTGTTTTACGGTTACACTGCATAAATAAAAGCATAATTATTTCAGTTGATGTAGCCTCCGTAACTGTAAAACTACTTAGATTAACTGAGATCTCAGTTAGAAAGAACGCACCTATTGTGTCCATCAGCTTTAAATCTTCACAAATATTTAAGGTAAATGAGTCATTTAGATATAGGAATAGAGAAGATAAGTGTTGCCATAACAAATCTTTGAGGAACACCGTATGCTACATTTTCTTCTGAACAATAACTGGAACTGATTTTTGCTATAGTAGGGGAAATCACTTTATTAACGCTATAAAACGCAAAGCCGGATTTATCTGTATTGCTCACTCGTTTACTTATTCAATGCTGGTTTTTGTGCTCAGTTTAGCTAGCAACAATTTAACAATTGTAGAAAAAAGTATTAACTTGATATACAAGTATTGAATTTAATGTATTGACTACAGATATAGTAGTTGCAGTATTCGAGTTCGCTTATTATAAATGTTACTACCCAGAAAGAACCTCGAGGAGGTATGAACATTTCTTGCTAAGAAAGGATTGGTATAGAATATTAGTATAAAATAAAGAAATTATTTAAAAAGTAAAAAAGAAACCTTTGAAAACAAATAAAAACAAAAAAAAACCGCTGCCAATTATTGGGGATCAGAACTTCCTCACCGTAGTAAAACTTGACCTCTAGAATGTGTGTACCAAATTTGAAAGCTTGGAAGCACTATTAGCAGCAGCGGGGGAACCTCCACTCTACATCAGAAGGAATTTTTTTAGCTAATAAGTTCATTATAAGAATGCGTGCATTGGAAGATGACATAATTACAAAATGCACAAAGCTAAACGTAGACAATCTGACGAATAAATATTGGACCCATAAAATGTCACCTCCTTTGACCGAGGCAATAATCAATACAGCTGGATACGATAACTCACTAAGAAAAACAACAAAACTTCCAATTTTTATATTTCCATGTGAAATAGTATACACAAATATGGATATAACTTTTCCTAAGTACTCGGACCACCCTATAGAAAATGAAAAAAATCTTAAGGAGTTTCTTATCTAAAATAGGCGAGTCCCTACATCTCTACACTGATGGTTCCAAAAGTCTTACGGGCGTCGGTTGTGCCGTATATACATCTAAAAACACAGCTCTGACGAAATCTCTCCCAAAAGAAACAAGTATATTCACCGCTGAAGCTGAAGCTATTCGAATGGCGCTAATACATGCTTTGGCAGATAATACCTATCAGACTTATGTAATTCTTTTCGATTCCAAATCTGTTCTAGAAGCACTTAAAAATAAAAAATCCCAAGTTTAAATAATAAAACCATCTGTGAGATTTTGCACCAATATACACAAGCAACTTCACACAACAAAAGAATTGACTTTGTTTGGGTACATGCGCACAATGGAATTACAGGTAATGAGACAGTGGATCAACTAGCAAAAAATGGCGGCAAGAGGAACACCAAGTAGTTATGAAACTCTTAATTATGCAGATCTCATCCCTGTTTATAAAAAGACGATGAAAGAAAATTGGCAAACGCACTGGTCATATTATAACTTCTAAAACACCTTCATTGGGCAAAATCCTTCCACACGTGGGTAATACACTATTAATAAAGGAAATCCGATCGCCTAGACCAATGTTCATACAACTCATCCGGTTATTATTTAACCATGGTAATTTTAAAGCACACATGTACAGAATTAATTTAGCTGATAATCCGTATTGTGATTGTGATAACATGTCACATTGTGACTTAGAACACATCCTATTTGCATGTAAAAAATATGACAACGAAAGAAATGTATTCTTAAATAAACTGCTAAGCTACAACTTCCATCTCCCTACTTGTAGAAATAACCTTATGTACGAGGCAATCAACAACAAGGAAATCATGTACTGTGTAATGCAATATTTGAAAAACATAAAACTTAATATTTAGAAATTTAACTACATGTTTAAAATCAATCCTTTGTGCCTATCCCCTGTAAGTGCTCCTATAATCCGTGGTCTATGTCCTGTGCGATATAGTGTAAAGCCGTCTAGACGGACCCCTAGACGTGAAATGAGTGTCCCTGTCTAATTCCTAATAATAACTTTATAACTTTAGTCGTGGCTGAATGGACCCAGATTCCGAAGCCAAAAAAAAATAAAAAATTTGAAAGCTTTATTTCAGAAACTGTAGCTGCTATCGCGAACTACACAGACGCACACACACACAGACAACATTTTTTCTGTCTAAAATTTTGTGTACCCTCATAATTCGTCGAGATTCGTCTAGAACTGAAATAAAAATTTTCAAAATTTTTTTCCCGAATACATAACTTCCTCACTTTGAGGGTTGAGGAAGTAATATATTCTCAAGATAATAACAGAAACAAATATTTTTCTCAATAAATAAACTAAAAATAAATTCTAATAGTAAAAAATAGTTATTACTATAATGAAAATAGAAAGACGTATTTTTGTCAAAATGAAAATAAATAATTTTAATAAATAATAACATCCTGAAAAAGAATATTTCTCAAGCACTGAACTACGAAAGCACAAAAACGGAAATAAATAATACAGTTGATAATGAAAAAATTCACTTCCTCACATCACTTCACTTTACCTCACCTCATATCGCTTTGTTCTCTAAATCATCGCCCTTCTCACCATCTTCATTTTTAGATGAACTACTATCCTCGTTTAATTTATAATAAATTTATTTCCACCATTTATATGACATTCAGCATTTTTTAAATAATCATCTTCAATTGTAATTACTTTCCTAATTCTTTTTTTCCCAATCTTCCTTGTTAATTTTCGACACTGCATTTAGAATTAACTCTACGACTTTTTTATCGAACTTCGGAAAAGTATTTCCTTTTTTGACATTTTTCTTCAATTTACAACTTAATTAAATTGGGTTAAAAATACAGAAATATGGTGGTAATCTCAATACTTTGTGATCATGTCTCCGCTACAGTGTCTATAATATACTTCTTCACATAATTTTTAATTTGCAGGACTTCCAAGAGTTGTGCTTTATTGTAATTTTCTTCATTGTAAAAATAGTTCCATTAATAAAAATGTTAACTCCAGCTTAGTAGAACTCTTGTTAGGAATTTTATGCAGCTGTCTCGAATGGTACTTTGTATTGTCAAGAACAATAATGCTATTCTGTTTTAATTTTGGAATTATGGTATTTTTAAACCATTCCTCAAATATTTCTCTCTTCATGTTCTTGTGATAAGCCACGTTACAGTGTTCCATATTTTATCCGCACAGTTTCAATACATTATCAATCCATTCATCAACTAGTATAATATAATCTACCGACTCCCTTTTAGGTGGCAATAAGATTGGTTGACATTTCCTAGATCCATGAGTCCATCCTTTTTTTACGGTGTCATGAGTATCACACAAAAGTTTCATCTAGATAATAAATTGGTCTGTTTTTCCTTCCGAGTTCTTTTATCTCTTCTAGATATGAATCTCGTTAATCCACTATTCGTCTGCTTTCCATTATCGTCATGCATTTATTAATAGTTTGATATTTAAATCCAGTTCTTCTCAGCCAAGTTCCTAAAATTCTTTTGGCATATTTAAAATAATAATCCATTTATTTTAATTTTCTTCTACCACGTCAATACTTGGATTTCATTTTTCTGCTACACGTCGTAAACTAAAGTTCCTAAAAGTTTTGCTAACGATGGGTATTTTCTTGGAAGGGCACCTTCTTTTACTAGTTTGTGTATTGTAGCACGGGGAACGTTAGTCAGAGATGCTGTTTCACCTAGTACATTTAAATCATACAAATGCTCGTCGCTTCAAAAGATTATTGTAAACATTAAAGCAAATTTTTTCCGCTTGTTCGTTCAAATGTAGCCGATTTATTCTTACTGACAACACTGATGAAATTTGATTTTTTTTATCACTGTACTCACTATCACTTACATTTTCACAAACACAATAACATGTAGACATGTAGACATGTAGACATAATAGGCCTCCCACGGTCGAAACATTTTTACATTAAATACGATAACATTCTTAAATTATCTTCAAAAATACACCAGCAAATTAACATACATATATATTATAATATTAGACTTACGATATATCACACAACTCATTGCAACACGATATCCTTCTTAAATTATTTTCAAAAACACACCAGCAAATAAACAGATATAAAATAATTATTAATACTACATAACATATTCTACATACAAAGCACTGCTAAACAAATCGGTATCATAACTAAGTGCACCTCGGTCGCGTGCCAACAAAACAACAATCATCATTCTCGCTTTAATGCATGCGGTGTAAAAGACGGAATATGACAAATGTTAGACATTTCCCTCCCTCATGCCCCGTCTTACCCCGCACGTCCCATCACTAAAGCGATTTCTCCTACTATACTTGTTTTCGATAGCTTAACTAACTTGTCATTAATTTAAGTGCATTCACTATCTGCATGAGAATGACTCACAGTGTCAAATGTTTTTGCAAGATCTAGGAATAATGCATATAATGAATTATCCCTTATCCAATGTCTTGTAGATTTTTGAAGCAAAGGTTTTTGCAAGATCTAGGAATATTGCATATAATAAATTATCCCTTGTTCAATGTCTTGTAGATTTTTGAGCAAAGTAGGTAATAGCATCTTTCGTAGATTTGTCCTCTCTAAATATGAATTGTTTATCCCATGTTAGGTTACGGTTGTTTAATTATTTTGTAAACCGTGATTTAGCTACTTTTTTAAATATTTTCGCAAGACATGTTATTTTAATATTTGTCTGGATTGGAGGTTAGGTTTTTGTCGTTTGTTTTGTATAGATGTTATAACATCTCTCAATTTAAATTCAGTACAGCGGATTCATGTATTTACCAGGCAAGACAAGGGTGCCTCTCTTTCTTCAGTACTGATTTTAATGTCTCCGATTTAATCATATTAAAGGCTGGTGATTTATGTGGCTTTAATAATTTTATCACATCAGATATCCCTCTTTTGACTGTACATTCAAGGAATATAGAAAAATGGGTGGAGCAACTTAAAGAAGGATTAGTAAGCGGTTTAACGAATCTATTTGCCACATTTCTTGCTACGTTTGGAAAATATGAATTAACAGTATTTACCATTATTTTTTTACTATCAGTTAATTCATTTATCTTCCTCATAATTTGTTTAATTTCCGGTTTTTGATTAGTACTATTTATATTTTTAATATTGTTCCGCACATATTTTTTATTGGTTTTATTTCTTTTAATTTGTTTTTTATAAAAAAATCCTTTATACGGTTTGAATTAAATTATCGCGATTAGTACGATGTCATGAATTCTTTTTTTTCATAGAAATATTTTGTGGATTTTCTTTGTTTTTTGTAGAGGTCATTTCTTTTATTTATTGATTTTGCAAGGCCGTTGGTAATCCAGCACTTCCGTTCTATATTTTTTCTTTTTAACTTTTTTGTATGCTTATTAATTAGTTCACAAATTGTTTTTAAAGAAAAAAGTTGCTGCTTCCTTTGTACTCTTATACTATAAAAGTGTTCCCAATTAAAAGTTTGTAATTCTAATTTTAAATCATTATAATTGATGGAATTTATTTTTTTTCGGTCTTTTGTTTCCGTTTAGAAATAGAATATAGAATAGAAATAGAAAAATGTTTATTATCTTAAGTTACAATACAATATAATTTTGATACTCTATAAACATATTCAAGAATTAACATATTACATATCGATGATATTTGTATGTGGGGAAGTAAATAACAATAAAAAGGGTAATTAATAATTAACTATAAATAATATGACTATATATATATATATATATATATATATATATATATATATATATATATATATATATATATATATATATATATATATATATATATATATATATATATATATATATATATATATATATATATATATATATATTTATATATATATATATATATATATATATATATATATATATATATATATATATATATATTATTTATTTATTTTTTATAGCAATTGTGTTCTTGGGATTTTGGTTCTTTAATGATATGAATGAAAATCTAAATTGTTTATTTATTCATTAACACATTTTACAAACGTTTCGGTGGCTGTTTTCCACCTTTTTCAATGCAATGACTAAAATATAAAGCAATTTAAAATTTTTCTACTATTTTTAATTATTATTAAAATATCTTCTTAAACGAAAAAATAATCCGATGTGGCACTTTATAGTTTACAATAATGCTAGTTAATTAATAATTTGTGAGTATATCGAGCACATAACTTTTTACTATTTTACACTAACCGATGATGTTTTGGTGTTTACAACTAAGTTTGAACTAAAATCTTAAACTGGGGTGGCTTATAATTTGTAAATTCCCAATGCCTGTAACATGTGTTTTTTACCTAAATTTTAAAAGTTTTAAGGATCTGTTGACTTAGCTTGCTGTGGCAGTGGTGTATTTCTAATTTTTTTGTAAGGGCAGCTACTTTTTTTGTTTCATTAATTTTGAGTAAGTTATTGTAGATTTTGTTTAAATTTTGTGTGTCTGTTTTGTCATTTATTGTTTTTGGGTTTTTTTTTATTTCAATCATTTCTAAGATTTCTCTTTTTTTGGTGTGGTTTCCTGTAGCTAATATTTTTGTTTTGTCGAAGTCGAATTTGTGTTTTGTTGTCTGTGTATGTTTCGTGAGTGCTGTTTTATTAATTTTATCATACTTATGGGATTGGATTATTTTTTCTAGATGTTGGGAAGTTTGGCCTATGTATACTTTGTCACAGTTTTCACATGGTATTTCATAAACTACGTGGTTTTTTTTGGGGTAGGTGTTTTACTCTTGAGTTAACTGAAATTACACAGCAGTGAATATGTTTATAATTTACACGACTGCTCACGGGCAGCACCTCCCCGAAACGGCAATACTCTTAGCTGACACAATACTACATATTATATTACTTTATATTATAGGTATTTATGTACAAAAGTTAAATGGGACTCATAATGTATACATATGTAGAATATTTATATTTCTATAGGGTTACATATAATCCTATTTAAAGAGCATACACTGCAATTACTTAGTAAAGGCATTCTTGTAGGCATTAATTATATTTTAAGTCTATTTGCTTATGAATTTCCAGTCTCGACATTTGGTGTATATGGTTTTTACATTGCCTTTGAAAAGAAAACAATGTTTTGAAATTTGTATATGTTCTGATAGTTTAGAATATATTTTTTGGACTCAAAAATGTATAATTTCTTTGACCCAATGCTTTCCTCATGAAGTCGACTTCATCGATTTGTCGAGTTGAACAGTTATGGGTTAAATTTATTAGACGATGTTTGTTTTTTTTATTGGTCCACACACACTCAGTAATAAAAAAAAGCCGTCTTGGGTCGAAGATTTTCGTTTCACAGTACAATTCGTCGGTTGAGAAGGATTAAACTTTATTGTATATTATTTTGATTATTTACTTTTGGGTTATTTCTAAGGGGTTTAGGACAGTTTTATTTATCCCTCCCCAACCAAGGATTCCATAGTTTTAGTGATATTCTACTAGGGAATAATAAATCATGTGAAGGTCTTTTAGGGGGTAAAAATTCACGAAGGTGCTTGAAAATTGGGAACAAACATCTCAGTTTATTAATTACATAGTCTATATGTACGTCCCATTTTAAATGACTATCGATGTAAATTCCAAGATATATAATTTTGTTTGTTTTCCGTATTTTCAATACATCGTTTCCGACTGGGATGGATAATGAATCGTAGTTAGGTAAAAAAAATTTGTATGAGGCAAATGGAAGATAGAATGTTTTATCAAAGTTCAGTGTAAGTAGCTTGCTGTGAAACCGTTTTTTTATTCCTATGAAATCTGTTTCTGCCATTCGCTTCAGATCCAGCCATGATTGATTGATATAGTATATGATGGTGTTGTCAGCAAAGGTAAGTATATCACCAGATGATTCAACCAAAACCAAATCATTCATATATATGATAAAAACCAATGGTCCAAGGACGGTGCCCTGTAGAACTCCAAATTTCACAGTTTGAAAATTGCCTTTTATTCCATTTATTTCGACACATTACCCCTTATCACACATATAACTGTTCAGTAATTTGAGTGAATCTCCTCTGACTCCTAAATTTTTTCAGTGCTTCTAGCAGCAGTGAGAAACTGACCTTATCGAAGGCCTTAGCCAGATCTAAAAATATTATCAGAAGGATGGGTGATTCGTGGAAACGCCTTTGCGAAAACCATATTGTTTGTTCGATAACATTTTATATTTATTTACATAATTTTCTAAGCGCGATTTCAGAAATTTCTCAAATATTTATGCAAAATTTGATATAATGGATATAGGCCTAAAGTTTTGACAGGCCAGTTTATCACCTTTTTTTATAGATCAGTTTTATAATAGAAGATTTAAAAGTCAGAGGAACCGTGCTTGAACTGAATATAAAATATATGAGATAAGTTAAATGTGGCGTGATTATATCTGCCATTTCTTTAATTGTTTTGACAGTGACTTTATCAATACCTGTAGCCTTTTTATTTTTTTAGTTTTATGATTGTTTAAGTTGTTTAATGTTTTCCATAAGTGTTTGTTATTTCTGTTCTGTTCAATTTTAGTCTTATAACAATTTATTTTAGTTTTGTCGATAAGTTTAACCAGCATTTTTATGTAATTTTCGTATTCTAGTTTTAAGTCGAGATTGTGTGGATGGATTTCTTGTATTTAGATAAAGTTTATTCCTATGATTAATAGATTTTATCAGTCCATTTGTAATCCACTCTTTTCCCTTATGTTGTTGTATTTAATTTTTTTGTAATTTTTGGATAGGATGATAGAATCGTTTAGAATGTTTATGAATCTATTGTCAGATGTATCGACATTATTAGTATTGTAAAGTGGTGACCAGTCTGTGAATTGTAAAGTATGGTGTAATTTGGGTTAGTCAATATATTTGAAGAATTTCTGGGTAAATTGCAATTATTGTTGTTTCAATTGATAAATTCAAAATAGTTGTCTAGTGATCTGTTAAACCTGATTATACCGACAATAAATATATTTTTTTAAATTTGCGTCTTTAATTTTACAAATATGATTTACACAAATTGCCAAATCATCTTCTAGTATTGTAGTTGTATTTATTGTAGATATGTTTTGTTCTAAAACATTTAGATAGTAATAAATTATGTTTCGTAACAATGATAATAAATGCCTTTATTAATAATAATTGTATTATTTGCTATTCAAATATTTATCTAACAGGCAAATATTAATACCATCAACAACAATATGATGATCATATTGTTACGCCACTGGACTGTGTAGATTGAATAGATGGAACTAGAATTGTACGAGAACGGCCAGGAATATTCTGGAACGTTCTAGACCGTGTATATAAATAAGATGCACGGTGGGCCCAGACTTAATCTTAAGTTGAAAATGAACAAGTAAAGAAGAAATAAGAAAGAGACTTATAAGTGTTTAATTGTAATTATAGTTAGGACAGTAATTAATCTACTGTTGTAAATTATTAATTAGTTAATAAAGTAGTGAGTAAGTGTTACCTGGAATTTCAATCAACGAATCTACGAGTATGGGTGTTTGTGGGGATAGCAAACAGGTGACAATTGGTGTCAGAAGTGGGATTGGAAGAGAAATTTCTGGAATATTCGAAAAGATTCTACAGTGTTTTTCTCAGAAATTAGTGGTAATACGGAGAATTAAGCTACTGGATAATATTTGGAGGACTAATTCTGCACTGAATAGTGACTTTAAAGTAGATTTTCGAGAAGTTTCTAGAACATTCGATTTAGAAATAACTGCAAATACACGAGTGCCGCTAGTAATAACGTGCTGTAGACTGAGAAAAAGGACTACTAGTGAAATTTCTGGAAAATCTAGAACATCCTATTTAGAATCTACAGGAGATACTTGAATTGTGTCGACGGGACCGTGTTATAGACTTTAAAACAAGACTATAAGTGACTTTTAGTGACAATTCTAGAACATTCGATTTGGAAACCACAGTAGATACGTAAATTGTGTTAATGGGAACGTGTTATAGACTCAAAACAAGACATATTAGTGATATTTCGTGAAAGTTCTCGAACTTTTCATTGCACAATTAGTGGAGATGAGTGAATTTTGTCAACACAAAATTAACATAAACTCTAAATAAGACTTTCTAGTGCTGTTCCGAGATTTTCCTGGAATATTCCGTTATTAAAATATACGTGATAGATATATATATTATGGACATTATAACGTAGTGAACTTTATTTTGAACTGATTTACGTGTCGTGAGTTAATGCCAATAACAAGAAGCATGGCGGAGAAACAAACACAAGTCTTACTTGTAGCATTGGTGCAACAAATGGAAGAACAAGAAAGAAAACGCTAGGAAGAAAAAGAAGACCTGAGAAAAATGATGAAGGGTCTGGAAATAAGACGACAGGAGGAAAACGAAGATATAAAGAGAAGCCTCACTGAAAAATTTAAAGGAGATGTTATAGAATAAGTCGGTGAAGTGAAAGAACAAGTTAGTTAAGTTAAAGAAAAAGTCGGTCAAGTTGAAGGAAAAGTCAGTATTGTTGAAGAAGAAGTAGCCCAACTCAAACAATTAAAAGAGAAGGGTGGCCAGTTGATACTGTCGTCTGGTACTAGGCTACAACCACCTTCTTTTGACGGTCAAATTTCATGGTCAACTTATAAGAGATAGTTTGAGGCAGCTGCACGTTTAAATAACTGGAACGATGAGGAAAAAGCAACAGCATTGGTATTAGCACTAAGGGATCAAGCATTAGACCTACTCCAAATAATTCCTGCCGCACAGCAACAAAACTTTAGCATTCTAGAGACAGAGTTAGAACTAAGATATGGCGACCAACATCTCGCCCAAGTATATCAGGCTCAGCTAAAATCATGCAAACAACGGGATGGAGAAAGCCTCCAGGAGTTCGAGGCTGCTGTAGAGAGATTACCCCATCTAGCCTATCCTGCTGCATCAATAGAGTTTCAACAACAATTAGCAGTTGATGCATTTATTGATAGAGTAAGACACCAGGAGGTTAGGTGAATCCTTAAGTTAGCCAGGCACAAACGAAGTAATGAGGCTTTAGTACATGTCCTTGAGATTAAGGTGGCCTATAAGGATACCACACAAACAAACCATAGAGTGCGGGCCGTGGCTGTGGAAGAGACTCCGGCGGATAAAACTCTGGAGGCTATATTGTCCGAAATACAAAAAGAAATCACACAAATACTGACAAAAAGAAATTCCCAGCCCAGGCAAGACCAACAACTAAGTGGGAGGCCGAATGGAGGTATCCGTTGTTATAGGTGTGACAAAGTAGATCATATTAAGAGGAACTGTCGTCATCGTAGCCCAGAAAGAGTGAACACTACTGTGGTTGAAAAATCACAGGAAAACCAAAGATGACTGGCACTTTGGGGGCTGCGCTGGCCAAGAAATGTTGTGACCCCAGAGAAATACAAGTATCCCAGCTTCGGAGAGTCTAAAGTAGTCTGCTGTTGGAGAGTTATGTAAACAAGAGGAAATGTGTTTTCACAATTGACACAGGAGCTACCTCATCTATAATATGTTCAGGATTCATAACGGGTTTCAAAGTAAATAAAGGACAAAATGAATTAGTCATTCGGACAACTACGGGAGATAGGGCTGTGGTTCATAGGGAAGTCGATATGGAGTTGCAGATTGGCCGTTTATGTTTTAAACACCAAGTTATCGTAGCTGACATTACAGATGACTTCATTTTGGGATTAGACGTTATGGAAAAGTACGAATTTATACTGGACGTGGTAGAACGAGTTCTAAAGATTGAAAATGAAGAAATTCTTCTTCAAGGGCAGATGAAAAATTCCATAATATCAGGACAGTGGCAATTTGTGATTTCGTGGGAGAACATAAACATACATAAAATATTTAACAGGTGGTTGAAAAACGAGTGCTCTAGGTGAAAATATTCCCAACGACATGTCTTGTTGTCCAGATATGGTAAATTATTTGTTGTTAAATGGATTTAGTTCTCTTGGTTATGATCAAAAGGTAATTATTAAAAAATTGGTCAGACCTACACCGTCAATGTTGGCATTAGTTTTCACAAGTGGTAAACAAAACAGAGGATTTAATGATAGTAATTATCAAAAAATCGAGTTGTTAACGACATCAACAGTTAGAAACAAATTATATTGTAGGAAATGTTTGTTATTTACTAATGATCAATCCTCAATTTGGGGCAGGGCCGGGTTTAATAATTTGCAAAATTTGTCGCATGAAAAATCTCAGGAGCATATTTCATCTTGTATTAAATTCGAAATGTTAGGTAAACAAAATGTTGTAAATTTCTTGGATTCTTCGCATAAAAAAGAAATAGAAAATGTAAATGAAAAAGTCCGTGAAAATAGGGAAATAATATTAAAGAGATTAATTGATGCCGTCATATATTTATCTTCTCAAGAAAATTATTTTCTAGAACATGATGAAAAACGCGATTCACATAATAAAGGAAATTTCAAGGAGCTAATAGATTTTTTGAAAACGTATGATCCAAAATTAGAAAACTTTTTGAATAACGCCACTGTTTTTTCCGGGGCGTCTAAATCAATTCAAAATGACCTAATTGAGAGTGTTCATTATTAAAGGCCAAATTTATGAAGAACTACATAATTGCAAGTTTTTCTTGTCGCAAATTGATGAAACGACGGACATTGCTTGTAAATCTCAACTTTCCATAATTTTTAGATATGTAATGCACGGTGAAGTTGTTGAAAGGTTTGTTGGTCTTTATGATGTGAGTAGTGGAAGAAACGCGGACAGTTTATTTAAATTATTAATCGACGAATTTGGTAAATTTTATTTGAAAAATAAATTAGTTGTACAAAACTATGACGGCGCTACGGTTGTTAGGATATCTTCATGGACTCCAAACTAAAATAAAAGATATTGCTCCTTAAGCTAGTTTCACTCACTGTTACGCACACAAATTAAATTTGGTATTGAGTAAAACCTGTAAAGGAATTAAAGAAATTGAAACATTTTTTTCAAATATTACTGGTTTTTCGTCATTTTTCTTAAAATCTAGTAAAATATCTGATATTTTAATTAGAATTATGGAACATAGAATTCCGAGTAATGCTCCCACTCGTTGGAATTTTTCATCTAGAGTTGTTTTAACTGTTGACACATACAGGAAAAACTTATTGACGTTTTTAATTATATTTCGGAAAGTGAAGACTTTTTAAATGATGATCAAACTTTAAGAGCAGCTTACGGATTAAAGTCGTTATTTTTGGATAAAAACTTCATATTTTTTCTAAACGTTTTTAAAATGATTTTTGAGCAAACTGATGTTGTTTTCCAATTTTTTCAGAATAAATTAACTGATATAACATATTCCAAAAATAGACTTAATTCGCTTATATCTAAACTAAAAGAATTTCGCAATAAAAAAAATACATTTCAGTAGTTTATATAATTTTTTTTTGAAAATATTGAAGAAGTAGATGATGAGCCACAGTTAAAAAAAAAGAAAGACAACATATAACTTTGACAGGGCAGACATACATTGCAAACAAATTTTTACAGAAATTTTGTACACAATTATAGTTCAAATTGAAATTAGATTTTCCGATTTAAATACTTTGCAATATTTCGATTTAGTAAATCCTAATAATTTTATAATATTTTCTAAATCATTTCCTAACAGTCTAATGGACAAATTAATGGACCAGTATCCCTTTTTAACCGTATTTCGTTAAGAAATGAACTATGTGTGTTGTATTCTGACCAGCAACTTTGAGCAAATTCGAAATCGCCTCAGGAAATGCTTACTTTCATATATATTAATAATTTAAAAAGCTGTCTCTCCGAACTGTACAAACTTTTATCTTTATTGTCAACAATTCCGGTAACCTCAGCTTCTGTAGAACGATCCTTTTCAGCACTAAAAAGCATAAAAACATTTACTACAAACACAATAGCTCAAGACCGCCTGTCAAATATATCGCTTATTTCAAGAGAAAAACGTTTTTTGTCAGAGTTGAAGAAAAATGATTTATTTTCATTTTATGAAGAAGTAATCAACCATTGCTAGTTCTGAAAATCGCAGGTTACCACTGATTTATAAAAATATTTAGACTACACCAAAGATTAATATGGTTAGTTATTATTTTAGAAGAAATATTTATCTACGTTATTTATTTTTAGAAAATATGGACCAACTCCATACTTTGGATGCTATGGAAAAGGATGGTCCACACTGGTGTCCATCCCTCTTCGGCCTTATGCCACCCCCAGCTGGAAGCACACGCAAGATCCTGCTGTAGTTCAAGTGATTGTCCCCAAACTAGACTTTCCTGGTATATGGAGTGCACTGTGTGTTGCTCTAGAGTATCTAGAATCGGACGAATGTTTTCTATTTGTCGGTCTTTCTTTGTGAATAACATTTGTGTGCTCGACCTAAGGAATAAAGAAATGGTGATTGGAAAAATAATTCCACGTCGAGAGAGATCCAGCTTTGCAGTTCATTGTGTTCAGCAATATATTTCACCTCAACCCTCTTCAATTTTAAGTTATTACACATGAGGTAGCAGAATTTGTACTATGACGCATAGTTCCACATCATGGTGTATTTCCTCTCTGTTCCATCATTAAATTGATAAATTTCCTATGGAAAGGGATATTGCGCCAATCTCGTGAAACTTCTCCAAATTACGCGCAAGCATTTTTAACCCATCGGCACTGCTTCTCGGGTTCTGCGTTGAATCGACTAGTTTCTTATAGGTGATCAACTGAGAAAGAACACATATCTCCCAGTCTACGGAAGTAGATCTACGCTGAAGTGATGAGGTTGTATATACCACAGCAAACATCTTAAAACAATATTAACACAACTTGTAAATACTTGTATTTTATCAAGACAATGAAACGTCAGCTGTCAAATCATAAACAACCTTTCTTTACTTTTTGATGTGTAAACATCTTATGACAAAAATGATTGCAGCGCTTCAATCGTCACACAAATAAACTAAATTTGAACTATTACTTTCTTGTATGTAATAATAGAAAAACATCACCCTGTATACTTGAATTTTAAAGCGTTTGACGGTTTGTAGTATGTGTAACTTGCACGCTTTTAGTTTTTTTGCTCTACGTCAAGTATAACAAGTGTTATGATTTTTTTTATCTACAGAGTAATTTTTGGTCGAATTAAATGGTCATTGGAACGAACATTTTATTTTATGAACAAATAATAAGAACTGGAAAAACAAATACTAGGTATAAAACTTACAATAACACTTATAATAGTAGGTTGGACTTCCTCTTAACTGCTCAATTTCTTGAATCTAGACATGCTTCCTATGAGATTATTGATTGTTGCCATTGGAATTTGTTCCTACTGCTTTTTAGAGCATTTTTAAATTCATCCTGCATCTGTGGTTGAACTGTCGCTGGAGTATCCTTTTTTGGAGCACATTCCAAAGGTGCTCGATAGGAATTAAGTACGGGAATAGGGCTGGCCATTTCATACTATTGCTTCCGATAGATTCAAAAAATTCCTGGACTATATTCGCTCTGGCATTATCGTCCATAAAAACAAAATCTGGGCCATGGTTTTGGGTTATAGGTAAAACCGTTGTTTTCTAAGTAGAATCTGCTCATCAGTGTTCCTTCTAGAACAATGAGCCCTATTCGAAAATTGGTATCGATATCACCAAGCCATGAGAGAAAGCCCACCAAAGTAAACACGTTCTACTATTGTTTTGTCCTGATATTTTTCTCCAGGCCTCCGCCACAATCGAATCCTGTTATTACAGGAGTACAATGAAAATCTCGATTCGTCGCTGAACAAACGATGATCTTATTCGCCGAAATTTCTATTTTGGTGTCCCAGACCGAATCTGAAACGATTTCTTTGGTATTCTCTGGTCCATTTTGGATGTCTAGTCGGACGTCTACTTCTGAGATCTGCTTCGGTAAGCCTATTTCTGACTGTTTGGATAATGATATACAAACAAAGTTCTCGTCGCATCATAGTGCTATTTACCATTGCTATTTCTTCCTCTGAAAACTCTTCTTA
Source organism: Rhamnusium bicolor (assembly GCA_029963845.1). Classification (NCBI taxonomy): domain Eukaryota; kingdom Metazoa; phylum Arthropoda; class Insecta; order Coleoptera; family Cerambycidae; genus Rhamnusium; species Rhamnusium bicolor. Next base: position 392,538 of record JANEYF010002575.1, on the reverse strand, counting down.
CCATAGCTCTGTCTTCATCTGCTCTAATGACTCGTCTTCTTCCCCCACCATAACTATAATCACAAGAATTAGTTGCTTGATATCTCAAACATGCTCTATTGATTTGACTGATGCATTCAAAAGAACAGCATTTAAACGCACCATTTTCACATTTGTTTATGAGCAGTTGTGAAATAGACTCAAAATCACCTAGTATAAGTGCAATGTGAAAAATTAATCTATCGACAAAAAAAAAAATCATATCACTTGTCATACTTGGCGTAGAACAAAAAACTAAAATCATACAAGTTACACATACTACAAGCTGTGAAATGGACTAAAGTTCAAGTATACAGGGTGACAGGAAAGTCCCTGATCTAAAGTGAAAAAGGACAAAATTGTACGACTTTATTTCTCACCCTGTATAATACACAGCTCTGTCACAGTGACACAGGCAGTTCCAACTGATGACTACTTATGAATTTCCATAGAATCTGATGTGAACTGTTCTTAAATCCCGTTTCAAATTTTGACCAGCATACATGAAACGATAAAAATAGAATCCATAATGTGCTGAAGAATTATTTGAAATTATATTCTAATTACGTCCCTTATCCACTAGTGCTTCCATAATTATAAGAAGGCGACCCTGATTATCTCCGTTACTAGAAACAAGATCCCGGCTGCCTTGATTGTATCAGTATTATATAAAATCAGTAAATCACAATCATTCTCTACGAGTATTTCACAATACGTTAACAATCGAAATTCTTTAACAATAGATATGCAACAACGTTAATTCATAATGATTTATATATTTATGTTAATTATTTGAAATTTAAACCTTCTCTTATTCATTGATATACAAACAAATGTCGCACGTTTTTTTAAAGAAATATTTATGACACTCTAAAAATAGGTGAAATACATTATTAATTTTAGCTTGTTTCACATCCACTCATAAAAATATAAGTGATCGAATTTATTAATAAATATAAAGCTGATGGTTCAGCTGCTGCTGAAGTTAAAATTTTTTGTATAATAAGAAATTTCTTCTCCGCACTGAGTAATGCTAAAAGTCCCCAATTTCTCCTGGTTTATGATTCTTTAACGTGCCCACATCGCGATTACATAGAACCGACAGCTTAAGATACTCTCAAATTATTAAAACAGTTCACGAGGAGAGAGTTTTTTAAATAATCGGTATGTACTAGTTAATACAAGTATTTAAAAAGGTTATTTTTTAGATTAATATATACGCCCTTTTAGTCATTACTTGATTTTATTACTTTTATATAAACTATTCGATTACTGTATAAAGAGGATATTATGTCATGTGAGAATTTGTCTACAATAACGCGCAGTAATACAAAACCGACCAAATTTTTCTTTTATCAGCACAATAGAGGCATTTGAATGGAAAATAACCAGTATATATTTTATTGAAACAGATCATAGCTATTACAGTGAATTTAACAAACTTGTATGTAAAGTAATAGTCATTGTTGTTCATGTTATATTTCCGGGACTCGTTTTTGATATAATTTTAATTAAGTTTCAACCTTTAATATAATGTCAAAAAAGAAACTAGATGGATATATGTAAATACATAATTTCTTATTTATATGCAGCAACGCAAAATATGTAACACGAAATTTGTTCAACATAAAAAAACTTTTGTTTGTTTTTGTTAAAAAAAATAAATAAATATTTATAGTTCAAGTCAACAACAAATATTTTTTTTATATGATTCTGCGTATTATATGCTTAGCCTTCTATTGAAAGTGCAGGAGGCATTTGAGAGTAATAAATAGAAAAACTAAGCCAATCATGGCTTAAGATTTATTAACGCTAAATATGAAGTTCAAACCAGAAAAGTTAGAATATAAATATAAATCGTTATTTACATTTGGCAGGGTACGAGATACATGAATTTTACATTGTATGCATATTCTATACTTTATTATTGTAAGATTCTCAAATAATTGTAGACAGTTTCGCTTAACCTTCCAATGATGAAATACATTACTCTGTTTTGAGAAATATTGTCGATGTTATATTGTCACAAATACACCAAGGTGGTTTTCTTTTATTTGTGTTTTTTGGAAGCTCTGTTTCTTTGATTTCTCTCTAGCTGGGTTATTATTGTTTTTTCTAATTAAGTTGGTCGCCTCGTGACTTGCTACCACGAAATAATTTTTGTTTTGTTGCCTTGGTATTTGATCACAGGAATGTAATTTTCTCAAGGTCGATTTTGATTATGCGTAGAGGTAAGGTAGCCTGTTCTTAACCTCGTTGAATTTTCTGTGTGCTTTTGGCTATGCTAGTAGAGATGAGCAAGACTTCAGCAACTTCTCTTCGGCGGTCCTGATTTAAGGGACGTGTTTCTACCTGAGAGTTTGTAGCTGAAGGCAATTTGGCTATTTTCTAACTTGAAAATGACTTTAAGGAATGCTGAAAATATTTTTTTCAGTCAGTTTTTATGTAAAAATAAATGTCTTTTTACTTCCCTGCGAATGTTTTTTGAACTATGAGATTTATTCTTTTAAAGTCGCTGAAGGTCAAAAAATAATTCGAACAGAGTATTCCTTACAAAACTGAATTTAGTAGTGAGATCAGGTGCTTTGTGTGTAAAATTTTTTTGACCAGAAATAAAATTGGACAGGGAGTCCTTTAGATTAACGTAAGATTCAGTCACAAAACACTGTCAAAAAATTTCTTAAAAAACTCTTGAAATTCAGCAGATTAGATAGTATGTTGACCTACAATTTGGATACTACTAACCTGCCTAAAAGGTCGCACAAGACTTCACAACGTTTTTTAATAATGAACAACTTGTAGAACCAAGTCGGATTTTTTTGAGCCGTGTAGATCTTTGTATACTTAATGTTATTTTATTAAAATGAAAATAAATTTGAAAATTTATTTTCAAATGTCCTGGTGGACTACAACATTTAGATGAAATTTATTTTTTATACAAATTTTGGCTCTCGATCCTTAAAACTCAAAAAATTTCAATAAATTCTGAAACTTTAATGGCAGCCTAGTAAACACCTGGGAAACTTAAGAGTTAATCAATTTTTTGTTGAATATATGAATTTTAAGTCGAGTGAGGCTTTAATTTTAAAACAAGTTAAATTAAACTGAGGTTCGAGAATTTATCTTAACAAACATAGCCTCGCGAAAAAAATTATTTTTGAAAAATGTAAGTCACTTCCTTACCATGTCCTCAGAGATCTCAGACGATGATGTTCTAACCCCATTTTATAAGACCAAATGTGTAAAATATTTCAGTTTACATTTATTTAAATATTTAGAAAATATATTTTTTTGTGAAGTCAAATACAAAAAAAGTTTGGGTCCTGTAGACCCCCTTTCAGCTGGCCAGTTTTGCTCATCACCGAATTTTTTTAATGTCTTTGGCTTTTAAAGAACAAGTGTACCAAATTTGAAACCTTTATATCAAAAACTGTGGCTGCTATCGCGATACTACAGACATGCGGACAGATTTTTTTTCATAAAGTTATGTTTTTTTCATTATAATTCATTGAGATTCGTCCTGAAATGTAATAAAACATTTTTAATTCTTTTCCCGAAATTGTACCTTTTTTCTTCTTTCATTCATTATGTCTCTTCTGGTGGTACCACATTCACCAAATTTACTGTGTCACCTAAAATGTTGTTGACAATCTTAACTGCCAAATTTGGAAAATCTTCCATTAGTATTTTTTTGAGTTAGCGCAGATACACACATACACAAACACATCCACACACACATCCACACACACATCCACACACACACGCACCGACAGACATCATTCGGAACATGCTCATAAGAAGGGTTCAAAACCTATATTTTATATCAAACAAAATCTCGAGGTTGAAAAAAATCATGATTACTATACTTCCTTATATTAGGTATAAGAAAGTAATAATGTAGATTTTTACAGTAAAATCTGTTGACGGAAGATCCCTCAAGCCAAAATCCACGGATGATAAAAGTTGTCGAAAAAGTGCTTTTGGTTCTCTGCGGTGAATGTTTTAAAATCATTTTATAGGTGGTGGACGCCGTTTTCGTGTCTTGTATACCAAAGAAGAGCCCAGTCTGGTGCGTACAAATGAGATGTCTATTCCCAAACAACGTTTTGTCCATCATAACGTGTTTTTAATAAAACCTAAAAACTGATTTGATAATAACACTGGAGGACAGAAATATATATTTTTTGGCACATTTACCTAAATAGCATATCCCTCAGGAATAACACCTTCTGATTACAGAAATGACAAGCAAAAAGTCGTAACACATAAAATTTTCTTGTTACATTAATAAAGCATTATGGGAAAGAATAACATTATTTTTAGTTTTACTAATCTATTTTTTGCTATACACAATGACGTATATGACATATACTAGGCATAAATAGATGATATATCTACAAGTATAGGTAATAATTTTTGAAAAACATATGCTCAGTTCATTTTTTTCTATTATGGTGGGTCATATCATCACTCTTTAAGAACCAAAAATAATCACCCATCATGGCTGGATCCCATCGTCCTTGATACCTTGATGAAATCTTTCTCCTTGCTCGTCGCTTACTGCACCCAAATTTTCAGGAAAAAAAATTTAAATGACAATGTTGAAAGTGAATTTTTAAAGATATATTATGACAACCAAGGATTTGGTGCGAACCTCGAAGTTCGTTTACTAGTTGCTTGTAGTTCTCATCTGTCTTATTCCTTAAAAATCCCCTGACTACGTTTAAAAATGAGTTCCAAGCTCTAAGTTCCTGTATGTTGAGTGTTCGTTTAACATCTGCATCGTCAAGCAATTTTCGTCACTTAATTGGAGAAAAAGTTATCTTAAGTATTTAAATCCTTCATCCTCTTTATGCACAGCCTTCACAACATTTTTCATTAGCCCAAGTTTAATATGAAGAGGTAGCAACAGAACATTTTTACGTTCTACAAGGGGCATATATTTAACATTACTAGTTCATGGTTCAAATTATTTCCTTTCCGGCCAAATTCTTTTCATATCATGTTCTTTTAATACACGACTGTCTCACAAACAAAGAAAACAGCAATATTTTGTAAAGCCTCCTTGAAGCCCTACTAAAATGGCTATTACTTTTAAATCCCCACTTATTTGCCATTTATGTTTGTTGTCATAATCCTCTTTCATTGTGACTGAATAGGCAATTAGTATAGATGGTTTTTTATTTCTATTATGTAGTAATACAGCTTTTGAACTGTATTTGGAGGAATCTATGTATAAGCGCCACTCAGAAGGGGAATGCTCGATATTAAGTTCCTGCATTAAACCATCAATATCAATACAAGCGCATAGTGAATTTTCCGTATTATAAAATGCGGAAAATGTTGCATTTCGTTTTCTAAAAGTCGTAATTTTTGTTTCTTTAGTCAGTAAGTTCCACTCCTTAAGTCGGAAACCAAGAAGTTCTGCTTGTTGTTTTGACAGCCCCAAATCACGTACCAAATCATTCAATTCATTTTGAGCAATTTAACTTTCTGGAATATACAAAGGATGGGCTTTCTGAAGACTTGTTGCTATTTCCATTACCTCCAAAAACAATATTTTGCCAGTCTAAAGATGTAGTTGGCACTGGTAAGTCTAATGCATTGTTAGGAAAGGACTTAGGGTTGAAGGCAAATTCGAATATTAGATTTTTTGTTTTTATTTTTAAAATATCCCTCACTTCTTGTTACACAGAAATAGCAATCATCGAAATGATTGGAGGGTTCTCGCCACACCATTGAAACCACAAAAGGCGTGCTTTTTCTTTTCCCTTTCATCCACTGCGCTAGTGACACGCTAAAACTTACACAACAAACGAGGGAAGCCTATTGCTTGTATTGACCTCCACTAAAACAACAAAATATAGAAAATACGCCTATTATACATTTTCAGACAATGGCCTCGCTTGTGGCTTCTCAAGGATTTCTCCACAAGTGTAACAATTTATCAGATGAGGTTTTGCAACTTCGGCGCGTTTGATTGAACATTTTTGACGTAACAAAGTTACGTAGAAAGATGAAAACACTTTCTAGCAGACACAATTGGGCACTTGGAACGTCAAAACAAGACTGATAATGAAAATAAAACATAAAATTTTTCAACAACCGTTCAATTTAAGTATAGGGAATATTACATTACATTATTACATGAACTGATATTTGGCAGCGACCAGTATTCACAGTACAGAACAACAGTGAGTGGCGTACCTCAAGGGAGTATTCTGGGACCATTGTTATTCTCAATCTTCACGTTTGACTTGCCCACTGTAATAAATTACTGCCAGATACACCTTTACGCCGACGACGTACAACTATACAAAGCAGTTACTGTTTCACAGGCAGTGGAGGAAATCGCTCTAATAAATCAAGATTTAACCAATTTCATAAACTGGTGTTGCGAGAACGGTCTGCGCGTGAATCCAAATAAAACAGTTGCTTTATGTATAGGTAACGAACGGAATAGAAACAACATACGCGAGAATAATGCAGTTGTAGTAAACGATGTATCGATTAACTGGGTAGATGTTGCAAAAAATCTTGGTCTCTACATAGACAGCAGTTTAAGTTTTAACGAACACGTAAATCAAGTCTTTAAAAGATCATTTTTCAGGTTGAAGTCTCTCTATCATTTAAAAGATGTGCTCGATGAGCAGACAAAACTCAGAATGATTAAGGCTCTAATATATCCCAATACTGATTATTGTAGTCGAGTCTATTATAATTTTCTACCTAATTATAATCAGCAAAAAATTCAGAGAATCCAAAATGCATGTATGCGGTTTGTTTGTTGTATACCCTACAGAGATCATATCACACCACATTTGAATAGACTATCTGAACCAAAGCTGTCCATTAGGATCGAATATCTGTATGTAATGTTCTTATATAAGTTATGTAAATATAAAATCCCATCATATCTATGTGATCTATTGACTAGAAACTCCGATGTCCACGACGTAAATCTAAAAGTAAACTCGTATAACATACCCCAATTTTCAACTTCTAAGTACACCGGCTCATTTTCCTATATGGCTCCTTGCCTTTTGAACAAGCTTTTAAACAGGGATTCGAATATACTTAGTTTACCTCCAGTAACTTTTGTAAAAAAACTAAAAGAACTGATTACCAATAGTGTACATTGATTATAATTAGCTCCTACTGTTTTTCTCATGTTCTCATGTTCATTACCACAGTTGTTATGTTTTTTAATAGTGTAATTAGTTTTTAGTAGCTTAGTTTTTTTTTTAATATCAGTTTTTATATCCAATATTTAATCAAATAAACATTAAATATTTAAGTATGTATTAAGCATTTAAGTATGTATTAAGTATTTAATTAAGCACCTAATTAAGCATGTAGCACTTTTCTCGAAACTACCGTACATTTTTCTTAAAAACACGATTAGCAATAATTAAGCATAATAATAATTAGCATTAAGCATCTAGTATCTACTTCAAATTTCACATGTATCTACAGGTAGGAGTGGAAGAATGGCTTGTAGCCAAATCTCTTACCTCTTGTGTAACTTTTGTCATTTGTAATGCCATCGTCTTACGCAATAAATCATTTTATTATTTATTACTATTATTATTATATTAGAATTTTCTCAGGAAATCAAATATTCAAAATATTCCATTTAAAAAAAATTTACTTTGGACTTTCTGCAATTACAAAATGAACCTAACACTGCGACCACCCTGTATAACTTTTTGAAAAACTATTCTCTAGAAATGGTAAACGTATCCCTTAGAAAGGAAACCTGCTAATAGAATTTTCACATTTCATTCGTGTTCTCGAGCATTCGTGTTCTGATGTGACAAAATTTTTAATAAATTAATTATATCACGAGAATGGTTTATTTTCAGTATAGGGAATGTTTCACAAAGTTACCCAAGAGGTTTATGCAGAATTCAAAAATACAAGAATATATGGGGTTTTCCATTTAAAATAACAAAGTTGGCAGCTATTTCCGGTATAACTAGAAGTAACCGAAAGTTGGCAATATTTTCATTGAATAGACCATTTCGGCAAACAAATGCATACGTATTTTCAGATTTTAATTCGGGTTATTTTTTCATATATAGCTAACGGCCCATCGTCGTGACACGCCCTGTATATCCATATATTGTTTGAAGGCCGACAAACACTTATAGTTTCTTTGTATAATCTGCACTTAGTGCGCATTTCTGTAGAATAATGTTTAACCAATTAGATCTCATTGATATTCATAAGCTTTTTACAAAAAATTACGCTCGCCATAAATTTGTCATTCTCTTCGCAAATGTGGTCTTACAATTAGCTTCTCCTTACTTTTAATAAAACATGATATAAATTTAATTAATATGACCACAAAAGGATAATATTCTCCTTAATTATTATTACCGCTATAAAATCCATAATTAACATAACATGATTTATTATCTAAGCTTTTCCCAACAAACAGTAATGAAACGTTTTTAATGTCAAATGAGGATCTTACATATGTCTATGTGTTAGTTATTATAATTTCAAATTGTTCCTTGTGAAGCAATTTTATGCCATAAATTATTAATTTCTTTTGGAGCACGTGGATATACAGTGCTCAGCTTTTTTATGGTTATTTTCTGGTAATTCCGAGACGCAGATATAATAATAGAAGAAGGACCAATAAAAGTATGACAAAATCGGCCTTGGAAAATTATAAAAAAAATAATTAACGGTATTAATTCATAGATTTACTCAGAAATCTAGTGAACCAAAATAAAAAAAACAGGAAATTAAGAATTGTTACCCATATAATTAGTGCAACCTGATAATAAGTAGTAAATAATTGTAAAAATCAACCCTTTTATTACATACGGACTCCAATATTTGCTCGATTTTCTAATAGTCCAAGAGCTGGCGTCCAAAATGTGCAAGAGTTTTCTCAAAGCTAATTTTTTGAGATTAGGTTACTTTTTAGTGATGGAAAATAATTGTAGAGTCAGCACTTCCGGTACCGGGACACCTGGCGCTGGGACGCTCGCAAAGGTGTAATATTAATTAACGTCTCTAAACTGTTTTCTCAAAGCTCAAAATTTATAAAGAACGAGCAAATATAATATAAAACAAGAATCCAACAGTCAGACAGCAAAATATAAGGACACGTGGCGTCAGCGCTACTTCATACCTGTCAAAAAAATGACGTGTGTTAAAGTGATTTCTCAAAGCTGAAATTCTCCAAAACATTAATTAGAACTATAAAGTTAATAAAGGAGACAGTCAGACTCATTTATGATAGGACCACGTCAGTCAGCAGTCGATAGATGTGAGAACGGTAACTGCGCACATTAGTACGCCTTTTCTCAATAAATTTCATTTATTTTATATAAAAAAATAATTTCAATTGTTTTTTTAATAATTGTAATTGTTATATATCAGTTATTATATAGATATCAGTTATTTCATACAAGAAAAAATAATTTTAATTTTTATAACAGAAAAAAACAGAATCATTGATTCATTGAAAAAAAAAAAACATCTAATCGTCAGAGTCATTGCCGTCGTCGTGTTCTTCGCCACTATCTTCATTAGAATAAAACGCGATTGCACTATATTCTTCGGCGTCATCAGTGGTGGTTGATTCCGAATCTGTGTACAAATCAAAAATTCAGCGTTAAGCAATACATTACATTAATAAATAAGGTTTTGAATCACATTTGCGAGTCGACTGGCAAAAATTACCTGCAGGTGTATCATCCGGTTGAATCAAAACGTCAGAAATGAAATTAGGTAGCTGATCGTCCTCGTACCAACGAAATCATATCGGCCATCGATCAACTGCCAACCGTTTTACTCTGGAATCATTGCAGTGGGCACATTTTCATCAGCATTACTCCAATCAGCATGACTCCAATTCGCTTCTTTAGCAAAGAGTAGTTTATTCTTTGTTTTTAGTTAGAGAATAAATAATAAAATTAAATACAGAAAATTCAGAAATCGGTCAAAGAAGACTGGCAGTCGGCGCTCTATATAAAAACGATAAAACATCATAGCCACGACAACACTTGTACTCCGCCGGCCGGTATTACTTTGATTTTTTGTTATCATACAGCACGCTTACCAATAGGCGGGCAGGTGCGGACTTATTTGGAGTGCGTGCTTTTGATTAAAATTTAAATTTAATTATTCAGAAACTACAACCGACTTGCGGCAAGTCAGCGCCCCCAAGATTCAGCGCCCCAGGCGACCGCCTGGCTCGCCTGCCCATCGGGTCGGCCCTGATAACCCACATTCCATTGAGTTATAAAATAAACAATATGTATTGAGAAAAGGCGTACTAATGCGCGCAGTTACCGTTCTCACATCTATCGACGGCTGACTGACGTGGTCCTATCATAAATGAGTCTGACTGTCTCCTTTATTAACTTTATAGTTTTAATTAATGTTTTGGAGAATTTCAGCTTTGAGAAATCACTTTAACACACGTCATTTTTTTGACAGGTATGAAGTAGCGCTGACGCCACGTGTCCCTATATTTTGCTGTCTGACTGTTGGATTCTTGTTTTATTATTATATTTGCTCGTTGTCTATAAATTTTGAGCTTTGAGAAAACAGTTTAGAGACGTTAATTAATATTACACCTTTGCGAGCATCCCAGCGCCAGATGTCCCGGTACCGGAAGTGCTGACTCTACAGTTACTTTCCATCACTAAAAAGTAACCTAATCTCAAAAAATTAGCTTTGAGAAAACTCTTGCACATTTTGGACACCAGCTCTCCTACTATAATAACAGTCTCTTAATTTTGGATTTCGTATTTACTAGATTTCTTTATTAAAAATAACTGTGCTATTCATGTTACCACAGAATCATCGAAAATAATATCGCAAGACAAATGTAATTACTACATCGTTGCCAAAACTGGTTTTCGACCACTCGACATCATCTCTCATGTTTGTGGCATTCACTTGGGCTCCTGAGAATGGAAAGAATATTTGATCCATGATTTTTATAACGGTGAAACTTTTCTGTGGCTCTTTTTGTGTTTCAATTTCCTGTCTGTTCCGAAGTTTCAGATAACTGTTATAAATATTATATTGATGTTAATAATAGTCATTTAAATGATCCGAGGCTTATTTCTATTAGTATCATTGTCGTCTTTGACATTATCTACATCTATTTCTCTTTCACAAATTTTAAGTTTTGAACTTATTCATCTGTCACATAGTATCTAGCCATGAGTCTTTAATATACTTCAGTTATATGGAGACCTATCCAAATTAATTATCATCATCACATTATTCAAAACTGTTCAGACATACTAATTTCAGTCACTAAATATACAGGGTGTTTTAATGATGTCACTACAAAAATAAAAATCCATTCAGTTGCAAATAACTTTTTTGAATAAAATTCTCTCACCTCAACCCGCCTTAACTACGACATCATTGGATAGTTTCTGATGAAACTTTTCGTGTACGTAGTAGGTACTATGAAAACAATTTTCCATGTCACGTTTAACACCGGTACTTTCAACTATCACTAGAGCTTGGAATTTAGGTAAATTCGTAATATCTAAAGTTGATAAAGTCCATTTATTATAAACACTCACTCGAAGAGGGCTGGAAGTTTTGGGGGATATAACACTAAACTAACACCTATAAGTAGAGTCGCATCCGTATATTACATGACGTCAATATTAGGGGCAGATCCAGGATACCGGTGTAAACACATACATAGAATTGATGCCACATACCACCTGTACCAGATTAAAATGGGTATATTTTAAGCGCTGTCAAGCCGCCTTCATATACGAAGCTGCATCCGTTACAAGCAGCAAGACACGTCCAATATTATTTTCATAGTTCTTGCCTCACTTCATAGTGTTTTAAGACTGCTATCCACACATTCACATATCATTTCTGCATTTGTGCGTTCTAACACCCAAGCGTCTACAGCTTGATCCTGCATTTTCAATCCTATATTACAGTTCATATGCGAGAGTGCGATATCAGCAAAATTAAGGAGAATAATATAAATTTGAATGGTCATTGTAGGGCAAGAAACAGAGTTAAATTAATGAAATACATGTTGTAAACTAATAACATTACTGTCGTGAACGCGTTTCGTCACTCTCGCGCATGAATATTATACTACAGGATTGAAAGTGTAGTATAGAGTACTAGACGCTTCTTTCTAACACCTTTGTCGATATTAAGTTAGGTTAGGTTAGGTTTGTTGTGAGTGGGTCTCAGTAGACCCTCCACTGCGGCCATCAGCAGGCCTATTGCGGCTCACGCCTAATTATATTTCACCCAATAAGTTCAGTCTCTTAATGAAACTGATAACTTTATTGGGTGAGAAAGTGTCCAGATCCTCTGGCAGCAATTGCCCTTTGCCAAATATTGAGAATCGGATCCTCTCCACAACGAGACAGGTGCATAAGATGTGGTCTGCCTTCTCATCATCCTTCAGGCATAGACGGCACCCGGCGTTTTCCGCTAGGCTGAGTTTATGCAGATGATAGTTTAGTCGGCAATGCCCGGTATATAGGCCTGTAGAGTTTTCAGGTTTACCCTGTTTAACTCTAAAAGTTTCTTAGCTCTTGATTTCAAAGGGTATTTTATAAACGCCTTCGAATGAACTAATCCTGGTAACTCTTGCCAATACTGGAGAGTTTTCCTTTCAGCCCAGGTTGAGATAGCCATCTCGGCAGTACTTGAGGATATGCCAAGTATTGGTTCTGGTCCGATGAATCGTGATCCCGTTCCTTCTCTGGCTAATGAGTCCGCTATTTCGTTACCTTCCATACCAGAGTGACCGGATATCTAGACCAGAGTCACTTTGTTGTTTTTGCTCAAATGATTTAGAGCTTTCTGATAATTCCATACCGTTTTGGAGTTACACCGGTAGGAGCCAAAAGCATTTATAGCTGCTTGGCTATCTGAGAAAATTTTTATTGATCTGCGTGTAAGATGCTTATATTCCAGCCTTCGTACACACAGTTCAGTGGCATGAACCTCAGCCTGAAAAACAGTTGCATGAGTACCTAGGTTTGAGAATATTCTCACCCTTGGTCTGTAGCTATGCACTCCGGCTCCTGTTCCCTCGGGAGTTTTGGAGCCGTCTGTAAATCAGCAACTGTCTGCCTTCAGTAGGTCGGCTTTATTCCGATCCCGCTCATCTCTTTCTGGAGAAAGGATGTTGCAGGTCAGCTCGTAGTTGGTCATGGCAGGCATAGTATCCGAGGGCATTCCCAGGATGCTGTGATTCTCTATGTCATCCAGCAACCTGTTCCGCTCCATGATACTAGTCTGCGGCATATTAATGGTCGCTTGTTACAGTCTGTAGGTTGTCCACCTGGCCTCTCTCTCCAGATATATATAAAGAGGAGGTAAAGACAGGAGGATTTCCATTGCAGCTGACGGTGTGGTGCTAATTGCTCCCTTTACGGTCATGCATGCTAATCTCTGCAGTCCAGGGAGTTTGAATTTGGCCGTCCGTTGTGATCCTTTTGGCCACCAAACAATGGATCTGTATGTTATCATTGGTCTGATGACCGTGATATAGATCCAGTAAATTTGTTGGGGACCCATGCCCCAGGATTTGCCACAAATATGACGGCATGTCGATAAGGACAACTTTGCTTTGTGGATTACTTTTTCCAGATGGGAGTTCCAATTAAGTGATCTATCCAGAGTGATTCCTAGATATTTCACCTTGGTTGATATTAAGCGGGCTGGCATTGCCACTGTCTCACCCATCCCCCCAACCGATACATGTGCAATGTTATGACCACTAGCGTCGGTGGTTTCATCTATACTAATACATACGTGTTTGTCTTACAAAGAAAATCAATTTCTGCTTTAATTTCGTTGCACATCGGCGATATATTTTCCTTAATGTGGATTTCGCAGGCACAATAAGGTAATTGTACTTTCCACTAATACAATTTTGCAGAAACTGTTTAAAATGAGGGTTATTTATTTTTATTTTATTTTTATTTATTTCATACAAATCCAACAGGCAACGCCCAATTACAGGATTATCTAGTTTGTTCCACGGGATGTTACACGTCGTCTTCATTTTAACTAAATCTAAATTAAATTGTTTTTGCCTTTCAGTAGCACTCATGCTACCATACCACTAACACATGTTTTACGATTTTCAGTTGCAACATGCTGTAAAATTAGTGTTGTCACTGTCCGTGACAGTATTTCCTCACAAATATTGCACCGAAGTTCTGTGATATCAAACTCTAAAACCTTGGTTTTTAGAACAGTTTGTCGCGAGAATTTCTGACGGAGTTCGTCGAAAATATGCGTCTTTAATCCAATTACAATTCGGCGCCTTTCGTTGAAAATCCATTTATATTGTGAGAAGGTCAGAAAAAATTTTCTGTCTAATATTGTCACACTCCATGAAAATATTTTTTTCTTAGTACCGACTCTGATGTTACCTGAACATTGCAATGCTAATACACTTTTGCAAAAATTTATTAACATTTGTGTTATATGCCCTGAGAACTGATACCTACGTCCGAGTTCTAACCATCACTGAGTAATTATTTAAAGCCTATTTAATATTATACTTTCAAATTAATGTAGATTGCTTAGGAAGCATTTTAAGAACGAGTTTATTGATGTTTTTTACTTTTTTTTGATGAGATGAATCACCCCTCGAATTTTCTCGTGACATCATTGACCCTGTATATAACATTCTCGAGATATATTGGCAATTCAGGTTAATATATTAGCAATTCTGATTACACAGTTGGCTTTTGGAAGCCATTTTTCGAAAGTTACAGATGCTAGCAGATCCTTTAATTTAATTTTTGAACAAAGAGTTACACAAAGCAACAGCTTACTTGAAAGAATTAATTGCAAAATACACATCGATTGATATTCTGTTACAAAATTTCCCATTTAAATATTTACTTTTGTTAACAAATTTATGCCCATACACAAAAATATCAAAAGAGTAACAGTGGCTGGTGCTAATTTATTTCAATGTTATTATTTTTAGATACGTATTTAAACTTTTAATTATTGCTCATAAAGTTTATAACTTGGTTCTGACAACTTCATTATGAAATTCAATTACAACTTTTATAGAAGTACTAAATATAAATTATTATAAATATTAATTTATACTTGATATTAGTATTATAATATATCTAAATTAATTAAATAAAAATATGCAGTTGTGCAGTTATTAGAAAAATAAATGAACCCGAACCTGAACAATTCTATTCTCGGTTATTTTGCTACGGTAAACCTGTGGCGTAGCTATGGCATAGAATTTTGAATAAATAGAGTGAATTAAGTTGTACATCCATGTTGCAGATATATTTCACAAATAATCCAGAAAAAGAAGCATTTACACATAGGACATAAGTGTGTCGAATCAAATTACCAAAAAAATATAGTCAAATAAATAACATCTCATTGGTGTTCAATATATGCAATATAAGTAAAATTGCGGCGAACGAATAATGAAAAATTGCTGATGTGGGAAGACTGAGACTGCGAGATTTCTCTATCAGAGAAATTACTAATTTTTGGAGCAGTTTAAGAGTTTCATCCAGAGGGCAATAAGCCGTCTTGAAAATGTTGAAAATATTAATTATCATCATCGTGGACGAGTGAGGAAAACTACTGCAAGACAGGATAACTTTCCTTCGGTGGCAGCAAGAAGGAGACGTACAATAACTGCGAGGCAGTTGGTTTGAGAGCTGCTACTGGCATATACAGGGTGGGGCAATAGTGCATCGGACCTCGATATCTCAAGTTCTACGATAGCTAGAAATTTTTTAAAAAATTGCAAGTAAACTAGATAAAAAAGTCTATAACTGGAAATTATTTTCGAACATACAGGGCGAGCCAAGACGAAATTACAGGATCAAGTGCCTTTTTTTTTAAATGGAATGCTATGTATATCAGTACATTTTTTGAAGCCCCTTTCTAGGCTCTATTCATTTCTATATTATTGTTGGCTATCTCCCAACCACTTTGATGTAATGAATTTTTTTTGTTGAAATAATGCCATCTGCAGATGGATATTAAAAAAATCACCACAGTCACAATTATGGGTTTTAAGAAAAACTTATGTGAATACCAGTTACGAGACATCTAATTAATGTTTTTAAATCATTTTCATTTCCTAAAAATGTACAGGGTGGCCAAAAGTTAGTATTCAATTAAGAACTTTTTTAAATTGAATTTTCTCAATTTTTTCAACGATGTGATGTAAAAATGAAAAACGAATATTTTTTGTAAGTACTTCCCTATGGCTAATTGCAACCATTTTCGTTTTATAAATAAATAAGTGTTTGTTTTTCAATTAAGAACTATTTAAATTAAATTTTCTCAATTTTTTCAAATGAAACACCCTGTATATGTTTCTACGATGTGATGTAGAAATGAAGAACGAACATTTTTTGTAAGTACTTCCCTATGGCTAATTGCAACCATTTTCGTTTTATAAATAAATAAGTGTCAAATTCAAGAATAAACTTTAAAAAAGAGGTTCCCTCAAATAATTCATTAGAAAAATTTATAATAGGTGTTCGACGTGTTGCCCATTTTGATTGACACACGTCTTTATGCAATTTTGAAATGAGGCCATTTAGTGGGACCATTTCCATTGAAATGAGTAAATAGTATTTAACCAGTCCTTTACTGTAATGTTTTTTTTGTAAATTTTTTTTGCTGTTTTCGTTATTCGACAAGCAATAAAACCTCAGTTTGGTATAAATTGTCGTGCACAAAGGAGCATTTGTCATATTTATTAGTCATTAGTTGCAATTTGTATTGAATTTTAAATATTTGGAATTTTACAATATGAATTTTAATAAAGCAGAACTTGTAGACATGACTTTTGTTTTGGGCGAGTCAGACAGAAATTGTTTACTTTCCAATAGAATTTATCACCAACGTTATCCTGAAAGAAGGCTTTCTGATGTTAGCAGCTTCCAAAATCTTCTTGATAGATTTCTGGAAACTGGAAATGTAGAATATAAAAAAAGTGAAAGAATAAAACCTGTTGTGAATGAAGAAAATGAGTTTTCTGTGGTGCTGGCAACGGTTGAAAATTCCCATGTTAGTCAAAGAGAAGTGACCTCATTAGTAGGAATAAGTAGACGGTCTGTGGGTCGAATTTTAAAAACAAATAAGTTGGAAGAAATGGACCCACTAAATGGCCTGCTAGATCCCCAGATCTTACAAAAATGGATTTCTTTTTATGGGGATACGTGAAGGAAATTGTTTATAGAGACACACCAACAACAGTACAAAATATGTAGGAAAGAATAATAACTGCCTTTAGATCTATCACACCGGCAGTTTTAGGAACAGTGGGAACCTCATTTCAAAAGCGCATAGAGATGTGTGTCAATCAACATGGCCAACATGTGGAACATATGTTATAATTTTTTCTACTGAGTTATTTGAAGAAACCTCTTTTTTTTAAGTTTATTTTTGAATGTTGTAATTACTGCTCAATAAAACGAAAATGGTTGCAATTAGCCATAGGGAAGTACTTACAAAAAATGTTCGTTTTTCATTTTTACATCACATTGTTGAAAAATATACAGGGTGTTTTATTTGAAAAAATTGAGAAAATTCAATTTAAAAAGTTCTTAATTGAATATTAATTTTGGCCACCCAGTACATTTTTAAGAAATGAAAATGATTCAAAAATATTAATTAGATGTCTCGTAACTGGTAATCACATAAGTTTTTCTTAACACCCATAATTGTGACTGTGTTGATTTTTTTAATATCCATCTGCAGATGGCATTATTTCAACAAAAAAATTCATTACATCAAAGTGGTTGGGAGATAGCCAACAATAATATAGGAATGAACAGAGCCTAGAAAGAGGCCTCAAAAAGTGTACTGATATACATAGCATTCCATTTAAGAAAAAGGCGCTTGGTCCTGTAATTTCGTCTTGGCTCGCCCTGTATGTTCGAAAATAATTTCCAGTTATAGACTTTTTTATCTAGTTTACTTGCAATTTTTTAAAAAATTTCTAGCTATCGTAAAACTCAAGATGTCGAGGTCCGACGCACTATTGCCCCACCCTGTATATTACTGAACAAACTGTGAGGAAGGACTAGATGAGAATAATTTGCATGCCAGGATACGGACAATCTGTTGTTTATTAAAGCAGCAACTTAGAGTTGCAAGAAGATAAGGGGCAGAACATAATTCGAACTGGACAATAGCAGAGTGGAGTAGATGCTTGTTTACGAGTGAAAGTAGGTTCAATTTATACAAGTCAGATGGAAGGATTTTGGTGTGGAGAGTTAGGAATGAAAGGTTCTTGGAAAATATGAAAACGAGGGTAACTTTTGGAGATGAAAGTGTGACTATGTGGAGTGGAATCATGTTCAATGGAAAACTGAGTAGGTGGTATTGACAGGTGAAAGTATGAATACTGAGCGATACAGACACAGATGTGTAAGAAATATTGTGGTTCTTTACGCTCTAAATTTTGATGAGCACTTTGTATTAGTCAATGTCATCGCTTGACCCTATCGTGCCAGAGTCGTCAACAAAGTCTTAAGGCAGCACAATATTGAAGAGAGAGAGAGAGAAGGTGAGTTTTTCAATGTAAATGAGTTAGTAAATGCTGGGTGATCGAGTGGTAAGGACACATGCTTCTTACCTTGGAGTCCCGGGTTTGATCCCCGGTCGAGAAGCTAGGATTTTTTCTAAATCAGAAATTAATCCTATTATACTCGGATATTGAGTGTGTGTCCATTGTCTCTAAATGTGTAGCCCAAGGTATCTTGGGGTATTTTCAGGGATACAGGGGTTTGTATTACCTGTGGTGTTTAATTTAACTTAATTAATGAATGGAAAGCTATTCCCCATGGATGTATTATTAACTTAATAACTGGCATACCCAGAGGATATTAAAATGTCATACTGATCATTTCAGGTCCCAGGTAATATTAAATTTTATTTCGTTATTATAGATTTGAATTTTATGTTTGTACTTATCAATTTAAGAAGGAAATATTTATTTTTAGTAGATAAGTGTTTTTATTCTGCCCGAGTTCTTTGTTTCGATTTAGTTGTTAGTTTTCATCTTTTGAGTTTACCACTGTTGACTATTTCTATACAATTTATAATTGTCCCTAAACAAAGTAAATTCATTTGAATTTGAAATTTTTGATATTACAAACTTTCTTTTAATTTTTTTTTTGTTTCGAAAACCTAATTCTATATGTCTAAAGCCAATGAAATAAGCTTTCAAAATCTACAAAGAAAGTTAAAATCGATTTAGGCATCCAAATTGTACAAATGATCGAAATTGGTGGATGCGCCCAAATTGGTGCAAGAGAAAAATTGATATTTCAAATTTCAGTGCTCCAATTAAAAAATTTTCATGAGGATTGCTAAAAACTGTATCGGTTTTCATGCTCATAGCATTATAAGAAAAGAAGAAGGAAACATTTTTTCTGCGAATGCTGGGTGCAATGATTTCTGGTCGAATTTGTAGAGTTTCCTATATCAACCCGTATTTTTTTTCTGAAAAGTAATTGGACAAACTAATTGCATATTTAAGATACCAATAAAATGGGTTTTCAAAATCTGTAAAGAAAGTTTAAATCGGTTAACACAGCTAAAAGTTACAACTGTTCAAAATCCAAAGAAATTTCTATTTTTGACCACTTTATTTGCAAGAATAGTTTTTATTTGTTCAGATCTCTTAACATATTGTTACGCCACTGGACTGTGCAGACTGGTTAGATTAGGCTGGAATTGTACACGAACGGCCGGGAATATTCTGGAGTGCTCTAGACTGGGAGAATGCATGTATAAATAAGACGCACGGTGGGCCGAGATTTAATCTTAAGTTGAACGTGAGCGAGTAAAGAAGTAATAAGAAAGAGACTTATAAGTGTTCAAGTGTAATTATAGTTAAGACAGTAACTAGTCTATTGTTGTTAATTGTTAATTATTAAATAAAGTAGTGAGTAAGTGTTACCTGGACTTTCAATCAACGAATCTACGAGTATAGGTGTTTGTGTGGATAGCAAACACGTAACAATTTGGTGTCGGAAGTGGATTGGAAGAGAAATTTCTGGAAAATTCGAAAAGGTTCTACAGTGTTCTTCTCAGAAATTAGTGGTAACACGGAGAATTAAGTTACTGGACAGTGTTTGGAGGACTATTTCTGGACTGAGTAGTGACTTTAAAGTGGATTTTCGAGACGTTTCTAGAACATTCGATGTAGAAATAACTGCAAATACGCGAGTGCCGCTAGTAATAACGTGTTGTAGACTGAGAAAAAGGGCTACTAGTGCAATTTCGGGAAAATTCCAGAACATTCTATTTGGAAACTACAGGAGATACGTGAATTGTGTCGACGGGAACGTGTTGTAGACTCAAAAACGAGACTATAGGTGACTTTTAGTGACAATTCTAGAACATTCGATTTGGAAACTACAGAAGATACGTGAATTGTGTTAACGGAAACGTGTTATAGACTCAAAACAAGACTTATTAGTGATATTTCGCGAAAATTCTCGAACATTCCATTGGACAATTAGTGGAGATAAGTGAATTTTATCAACACAAAAGAAGTATAGACTCTAAATAAGACTTTCTAGTGCTGTTTCGCGATTTTTCTGGAACATTCCATTATTAAAATAGACGTGATATCAACATTTTACGGATTTTATAGTGTAGTAAACTTTATTTTGAACTGATTTACGTGTCGTGAGTTAATGCCAACAACAAGAAGCATGGCGGAGAAGCAAACACAGGACATGCTTGCAGCATTGTTACAACGGATGGAAGAACAAGAGAGAAGACGACAGGAAGAAAAAGAAGAACAAGAGAGAAGACGACAAGAAGAAAAAGAAGAACAAGAGAGAATACGACAAGAAGAGAAAGACGAACAGAGAAAAAATTATGGAAGCTCAAGAGAGAAAACGCCAGGAAGAAAAAGATGACTTAAGAAAAATGATGGAGGGCTTGGAAATAAGACGATTGGAGGAAAACCAAGATATAAAAAGAAGCCTAGAGGAACAGCAGGCAGCCATTTTCTCCCTCACTGAAAAATTTAAAGGAGATGTTATCGAAAAAGTCACTGAAGTCGCAGGGAAAGTTTGTGAAGTCGAAGGACAAGTTAATGAATTTAAAGGAGAGGTCAGTGAAGTTAAAGGAGAGGTCAGTGAAGTTAAAGAAAAAGTCGGTCAAGTTGAGGGAAAAGTCAGTATTGTTGAAGGAGAAGTAGCCCGGCTCAAGCAACAAATAAGGGAGGGTACCAGGTGGGAGAGTTGGTTTGGCTATATAACCCACAACGAAAGAAAGGCAGGTCCCCGAAGTTTCACCCGCCCTGGGAAGGCCCTTACACTGTCGTCACCAGACTAAACGACGTTGTATATAGAATTCAGCAAAGCCCAAAATCCAAGATGAAGGTGGTGCACATAGAGAGACTAGCCAAGTATGCAGAGAATAATGAATTGCCTGATCGGGACGTTCAGGCTTAAGGAGGGGGCAGTGTTACGCCACTGGACTGTGCAGACTGGTTAGATTAGGCTGGAATTGTACACGAACGGCCGGGAATATTCTGGAGTGCTCTAGACTGGGAGAATGCATGTATAAATAAGACGCACGGTGGGCCGAGATTTAATCTTAAGTTGAACGTGAGCGAGTAAAGAAGTAATAAGAAAGAGACTTATAAGTGTTCAAGTGTAATTATAGTTAAGACAGTAACTAGTCTATTGTTGTTAATTGTTAATTAATAAATAAAGTAGTGAGTAAGTGTTACCTGGACTTTCAATCAACGAATCTACGAGTATAGGTGTTTGTGTGGATAGCAAACACGTAACAATATTTATTATCTTTATTTTTCAAAACTTTTAAGAGCTGTTATATCTACGAATACCACGGTAAGCGACATTCAACATTATATAAAAAATGTATTAATTATCTTAATTATTTTAGTACTCCCGTTTTAAAAGATTAATCCAACAATCGTCACGTAAGATTTAAGTCGATAATTAAATTAGCAACTAAATACGTAAAATGACAGAAGCAACAGAATTTTGATTTCAAATAATATCAAATAACTATTTAAGGGTAGGTTTATTCACTCTTAGTGAACTTTAACTAGAAGATACTTTCAAGACAAACAATTATTGTTCCCTTGGATACTATCTTTTATTTGACAACAAATTATTACACTTTCCTATCATAAGCTGTATGCGTTGATTTCTGTTGCATTGATCTAATGTGCTTAATATTTTAATGCATAATAAATATGAATGTGACTTATCTTATACTTAGAACTAAGTGAGCAATGACAAATCGTCCCTAAGGATAATATAATGAAAGCATATGATTAATATATCCGCCTCGTTTTAAGAAATTAACTGGCATCGGTGAAGGGTATGGTGTAACTTACAAAGACTTACCTTTTATATCATGTCCATTAACAGTTGTTTATTGTTGTCAGTGTACCCTTGAATCATTAATAAACCTTCTACGTCGTGACGTAAATATTAAGGCGTATTTTGAAAACTAACGTTCTAGTGGCTTTGTGGTCGAGTGATAAGAACACTTGCCTCTCACCCTGCAGTTCCGGGTTCGATCTCCGGTCGAGGAGCTAGAATTAATTCTAACATACTGAGACGTTGGGTGTGTGTCCATTGTCTCTAAATGCAACGCACTGTCCCACACAAGGTACCTTCAGGAATACAAGACATTATATTACCTGAGGTGTTTAATTTTTTAATATCTGAAGACGTAATGTTTGCATTCACATAAAACATTCATTTGAATGTCCATCACTGTATGCACTTGTTAATACTCAACTTGTCAATATTCGAATTGTACTTAAAACGTCTTTAAGTTTCTCAACAACAAAACCATCTATTAATGTCATATTTATATTGTTTACTATTTCAAAAAAATTCGAGTAATGATAATCAGTTGGTTTGTTGTTTTTCCATAGCAACCACAATTTTCATATGTGTGTTACTAAATTGCTCTTGGCTTGCCTAAATACAACTGGATTTTCGGGGATAGAGTTTCAATAATACAAATTTAACTGAAAATGTCAATGTCAAAATGTTCATAATACTAAAAAGCCGCTTGCCGCTATGTTCTTCGTCTCTGTTTTACAGGCTGTGGTGGTCCGGGAATTTGTGGAAATACTTTGTGAAATATTTGAATACGTTTAACCGACGTGGCAGTTTTTTTTTTGTATTTGCGATCAACTTGTCGACGGCGTGATAACTGCTTCGAACTTTTTCTGCTACATTATGGAAAGTGTGCGGTTACTTTACGCATGCACACAGCACCATTGGTCACTAACATTAGAACGTTATGTTTTTTTATATAAAATTTATTGACTGCTTTCAATACATGATGTTCAATGAGGGCTACCGTTTTTAGGCTTACCAGTTGGCGCCACTGGCGTAAGGTGGCTGTCAAAAGCGGAACAAGTTTATAGGGTTTTATTATAACTATTTCGTACAGCAGTAAATAAAAAAAATTGTTAATTATGCCTCAGTGTTGCGTTATGCTATTTTTTCAGAAACAAAGGCGGCCATAAGCTTCCGAGGAACAAAACTCACCTAAAACAGTGGTTGGTAGCGATTCGCAGGGATAACTTTACTCCTTCGAAACATTTGTGTGTTTGTAAGGAACATTTTAATCCTGACGATTTTGCGTTACCAAGGGAGTCTACTACAGAAAATCGTAAGTAATAATCATGCACATTAATTGTTTTCATCATGGTCATGCTTGATATTACCTAACTTTAATGACATAAGACACCTATGATAGGTACAATAATTTCCCTACTGAGCAAGTAAATCACTACTTTCCCCTTCTACCATCATTGTATTAAATGTTTCTCAGCTAATTTTTATAAAATTTTTTAAAAACTCGCGTTAAAAAGCCATAGTAAACATTAACGTTCGGTGACATGGACCTTACCCTACACTAACGCCTCTCGTGGTGAATTCAAGCGCGGTAGCCCTCATTGCATCAGAATTATGTCTATCTAATCTTTTACTTTATTATTCACTTGTACGTTCCAAATTGGAGTATGGATCTCTAATTTGGTACCCAATTTATGAGAACCATTCAACATATCTCGAATCTATCCAAAGAAAATTTTTAAAATTCTTAGCTTATAAAAATTATCGTGTATATCCTGGTCCAGGCTTCAACCACGAATTACTTTTATCTAGATTCGAGATGTCATCATTAAAGACTCGACGGATTATGAACAGTTTAATTTTTCTCCACAATCTGCTTCATAATAAAATTGACTGCTCACCACTTCTTGAACTCCTTAATTTTAGAGTAGCAACTTTCAATTCCAGACAAAATATCACTTTTTACACACCTAATGTAAGAACCAATGTCATTAAAAAGTCGCCTATTTACGTTATGTCACATAATTTTAACTCTGTATCTGATCTGTGTGATATTAATCTCTGTTCAGTTCTATCCTTAAAAGAAACCATTCATAGACACTTTCATCCATAGCTTAACTATCCCACCATTATTGTTATGTTATCTACTTTATTGAATAATTATGTTTATAACTCGATCTAAATTGCTGTCATTATTATTTTATATTATTGTCACCCTATAGTGCTATATTATTGTAGTTATATGTATTACTTTGTTTAAGTTAATTCTACTATGTACCCTTATAATATAATTTTTTTTTCTTATTGTATTTCATACATTTTGTCCTGTAAGTGGATTTTCTGTTGGGCAAATAAATAAATATTATTATTATTATTATTATTATTATTATTTACTGGCTATCAAATATGTCTTAACACTCAGACGGGTTGGGGTTGTTTGGATGTAAAATACGCACTAACACATTTCCAAATTTATTGTTGTTTCTTGCACCTGTGATTTCGTCAACAGTTATCCATACCTGTTTATCACTGTAGCGGCTAGTTTAAAATACACCTATTTTAATCTGATACATGTAGCATGTTTATCATTTCTGTGCCTGTGTACATCGGTATCCTGGATCTGCCCTGATATTGACATCATGTAATATTCGGTTATATACAGTCCATTATAAATGTTAATATATTAAATATTCATTAATATTACACACAAATTCTAATTTGAAAGTACTTTGTTGGAAGTTCATAACATAATTGTCGTTTATTACGTTATACTGCAAAAAATATTAAAAACTATCTACAACCGTGTTTGCAAATAATGCAAACATTTTATACTTCATTAACATTTCTAACTCTCTCAGTCTTCTCAAGACTGGAAACATTCTTGACCAGTGGCTTAGTGTTAAGGATATTATAGAATTTGAGCTTCGATAATATTTATTTCCAAATTAAGTTCTTTAAAAATGTTTTTATATGGTATGACTTCTTTCTGCTGCGATAGTGATATCCAGTCAGGTAATACATAGATAGTTCGAAAGGTTTCATGTAATGTTCGACAATAGAGATAGTTCCATTAATACGTTTTTTCTTTTATACATTTTGGTTGTATATTGATGTTGTTTAAAATAATGATAAAATTAAGTTTCGAGTTTCGAGATTTTCTTCTGCTAGATTTCTAAAACGCTAATACAACTAATAGACTAATAGTATCATTAAAGAGGGATTTTCATGGCTTTCTGCTTATTATTATAATATTAAAATGTCATAGCAAAGGCTTGTTTGAGTCAGTTGATACCAAAAACGATTTTTTCTTGGATATTTTGCATTCAAGAGATACAAAACATTGCGAAAAAAAAATTATTCTTACCATGTTACCTCAACCGCCTCTCAAGTCACCGAGGTAACCTCCTGAGAATCCTAGTATCGTGTGTTAGGTGAAGAGACAAGAGGCCCTATAGTTTATTGTGGAATCCGAACCACATCTAGGGCATTGACAGTTCCCTCTCCCATCTTAGTCCAAAACAAATTACAAATAAAATTTTGCTTCAGGATGGAATCGAACCATCGACCTTTGGTACCCAGTAAATAGCAATAACCAAGTCCAATTCCAATTTAAACATTTTATTTTCTATTTTAGTACAGATGTAATCAGATACTACATAATTTTTTTTATTTAAATGTATAAATAAAATGTAAACATTTCTTACATTATTCTTATTATTTATTCTTTATTGGAACCTAAACTATTTGGAGAAAAAAACCTTCTTAAAATTGTATTAAAACAAAAATTATTCCTTAAGTTTACAAGACTCGAAATACAATGGAAGGAAAAAAATTTAGTGGTCATCTTAAAAACTTCTCTATTTTACTGGCAATCAATCAGACAAATTGCATTCAGCTAGCCCCATGACTTCACATCAAAAATTTTAAATTTTGTGCAGTGTATAGGGCGAAAATCTTGCTTTTTAATTAAAAAGCAGAAGGTATCATGGATGAGGTCCCCACAAATGAAGAAATTCGCGGGCACATGTGTTTTGGTTCTCATGGGCACAACTAGGATAATGACACAAAGGAAACCACTGACAGGCAGCCAGTCGCTCATTTGTGGTTGCAATTGAAAGACCCCGTGGTTACAGAGAGACAGAGAATATTGCCACGGAGGCAACTATAGCTACCTGCGTGGAATTCCCTACCCAGGGAGTGAAAAATAATAGAGGATGGAAGATGTTATTGTGGGAAGAAATATCTCCTATTATTTTCTATTCCTTTGATAAGAAATTCCACGCAGGTAGCTACAGTTGCCTTCGTGGCAATATTGTCTGACGCCCTGTAAATACGTGGTATTTCAATTGCAGCCACAAATGAGCGACTGGCTGCTTATCAGTGGTTTCTTTTGTGTCGTTGTCCTAAGTTATGCCCATCCTTTCAACTTAGCAATATCGTGACGATGAGAACCATAGTTCAGCTAAAAATACACGAAAACCTGAATAACTCCTAAACTAACAAATTTCGCATAACACAAATGGGGGTCAAATCGATGCGACTGTGTTGGTTGGTCCGTCTTCAGTGAAACACCCTGTACATATATACAATAAGTTATCGCTTAAAACTTGGAAGTTGATAAATTTGTTAAACGACTCTTAACAGTGCTGCCAGGTTGATAGACCATTTGCATGTAGCCTAATTTCCGGCCCAATAAATCGTCAATAACATTCATATAGGTCAATTACATCATAGTACATATATGACAAACTCTATAGAAGTCTTTAAAATTCTATCCTTAACAATGGAGTAATTTCACTACAGAAGTTGCCTATAATTATTTTTTTGTCATATTGTTTTCTTGTAAACGTCATAAAAATTGCTCGAAATGTTGTCCCCATTCTGCAGGCAAAGATGCACTCATTCCTCTTCAAAGACATTTTACTATGCGGCTGGAGTAATGTCTCGATTTCTACAGAAATTACATTTCGTAATTCTTCGAGGTTTTAAATTGTTTCGATAACACGGGAAACGGGAAATCGGGAACAGCAATATCAAGAAAACAGTACGGCCATAAATTTTGATCCACTGTTTTTTTATCCTGTTGGAAATATGCTCGTGTGAGTTCATCATCGTGTAACTGCTGATTGAGCGTACTCAACATGAGCTCAATATAAAAATTTTATTCACGTTTGGATCAAAGAAAGTAAAGTAAATTCGTCTCCACGAAA
This sequence comes from Rhamnusium bicolor, assembly GCA_029963845.1. Classification (NCBI taxonomy): domain Eukaryota; kingdom Metazoa; phylum Arthropoda; class Insecta; order Coleoptera; family Cerambycidae; genus Rhamnusium; species Rhamnusium bicolor. The sequence goes on along the minus strand of JANEYF010002575.1, from coordinate 364,940 downwards.
TTGCCACCCAGAGACCCACTTTAAGGAGATGCAGGGGTATTTCAATGTGTTCCTGTCGTCCAAATTTTCATATCCTGACTATTTACATAACCACACAGATGAAACCATGGCTATGGCATATGGGATACTATACAATTTTTTTGGTTTTGTAGATCTCAACATATACTACCAGCACAGAAAACTTACTTCCGATTTTCCAGAATTTGTCAGATAAAATACATATATGTGGAGTTATTGCTGTAGAATGAAACTCAGGTCGTTGTGTTTGGGGCATATTATTTATTCTCTTTCAATATTTCAAAATTCGTTGTCAGCAAAATTACTGGGATTTTGATTATTAAATAGCATGGTATTAATATAATGCTATTTTTATCACTTATTAAAATGTCGTCACTTGAGGATATTATTTTGACTTTCATGCAGACATTTTAACGGTAATATGTGGATTAAAAACTTGAATACGAAAATGTTGATAAATGCTCTCAGATGATCATAAAGGACTGAGATATAGGTATCTCTTTCTGTTGTTGATTTATACTTCAAATGAACTACAACCAGATGCGCATTTGAAAGTCACATGGAGATTGTTATACTTAAAATTGCACAGTGAAATGGTTCCATTTAAAGGAACATTGATGGTTCCTCATTCTTAAATGTTATTTGGTTAATTTGACCTCAACATCATAGACTACTTTAAAGGGTATTTTACTCCGTAGAGGTGAGCTTAAAAATAAATAAATCAAACACCAATATATTCTATTTAATAGGTACCACAAAGTTTGCGGTTGGGTTACCCAACGATGAATCGACATGTATTCGTGATTATGGTTTCTTTAGACCTAATGAGATGCCATTATAGCCAACATTTTTCGTTTAACAGATATTGAATGAGTGTAGTTGGAACACTGAATAAATAAGAAATGAATAAAAATACAACTAAATAAAAAATATAATCGGTCAGTTACTTTCAACAATACCACGATGTTTATATCTGTATCAATATCATCACTAATATTGTTTATGGGCGCGCCACTGAGTCCAGTGCATTCATATTATTCCCATGTATCGTCACTTCTCATTCTATGAGCTTTCCAATTTATTACGGTGAGATTCAGTCCACCTGTTTTATTTCTAGGCACAAGTCGCGAAATATTGCAATATTCGCGCTGGAGATCGGCATCGGAGAGTTTCACTACATTTAGCGGGTATTTATTTATTTATTTGCACTTTGTTTCATGTACTTGATATCAAGTGACTGTGCTTATTATTTGCATTCAGTGCTGTTGGATTTTTTGACTGACGCAGGTAAGTGCCAAAAATTAATGCTATATATTTGAAAACTTAATTTGGGGTGATTTATTAACATATGTATATGTTAAATAGAAGTATAACAAGAATTGCAATAGGCAACATTTTATTTTTAATTAATACACATTCTATTTTTGGTTTCTTCTGGCAAGGAAAAATATACAAATGCGTGCACTTATGTTAAAATATATCCTTAATTAATGTTAATAAATTTAGGACTTATGGTCAGATGAGATCATGAAAAATCGCATTACCTATTTTATAAAGTAGGTCAAGAAAATGTCCATTTATTAGTAATCGTGGAGGGGACTTTACAACATAAACAACATCGTTTCCTATTAATATATTATTTATTTGCTTCTTTAAAAAAGACACATTTTAGGAGTTCCTATATAACACCTTTTTGTAAATAATTAGTAAAATTTTCATAGTGATCAGTACTAGAGATAAGCACCTGCTCTAAATTTGTGATATGGCACTAAATATTACCATTATTGTAATTTTAGTTTAACTCCTTATTAGTCATTATTAATGAACCTTTTATGTATATTAACTTTTTTACCATTATCATTTCAGTAATTGAGAAGCAGATTTTCAGTAAGTATTTTTGTAAGTTTTTTTGAAAATATCAACTACAAGTAACTTGGTAATTTAACAAGTATCAAAAGAGGGTCAAAAGTGTCAAAAGCTACCAACTTAAAAATGTTGCAAAAATTTGGTAAAACAAGTTCATTAGTCATAGACAAACATAGCAGCTTATTTTGATTTTGGAGACACTGCTGTATGGTCGGACAACGCTTCCACATACCGTGCTCATTTAATAAGTAATTAGTTTTACTGAAAATTAAACAGAGGTAATAATTGTGACTAAAGGAAAACAAGTTTCTGGTGGTGTTAACGATGATACAAGAAAAATAAATACGACAGCAAAGATAGCAGAAAGAAGTTAGGTGTGTTTTTCTTCTAAAAATATTGAATGTTTTTAGATAAACAAATATTTTGTCTCTAAAAAATGAAATATAATTTGTCCCAGTTTTTGCATTTTTTCAAAAATTACGACAATTTACTGCACATCTTAAGGACGAATAAAAATGCATCATTGCATAGCTAGCAACCGCCTTGGTAACGGTGGTCTTTTCCACTTAGACGTGCCTGCAACTCTTCAATGCAAATACCAGATTTGAACGAAAAAAAATCCAAACACTTCTCTAACAATATTTAACAGTAAAAATGTCGCATCCTAATCTTAATTTTCCACAGTTACAATATTGTTACACTTAAAATTTTTGACGCCGTTATCTTCATGCTTTTTTTTGTTTTCTATGTAACCTTTGGCTGCCGTATTAGACTGCCGCACCGGTCACCATGTCTTTTGACAGGTAACAGGTCTGCTCCGGCGTCCGCAAAGAGTGTACGTCGTGTACTTCCTTAAAAATGAACTTGTGTAGAAGTATACACAACATTGGTGCTAACGGCTAACTGGTTTAAGTCGGGAGGCTTGAGTCGTGGCGTAGGAAAGTTCCTGATGGTGTTACAGTAATTCCCTCCAGACTATCAGGTCACTAGCAACCGGTTTCTGCGTGATAAATAGGCTATTAAATATCAGGTCTTACCCATGGGCGCCATCTATAGTAAGTTAAGTTTAAAAACCTCTCACCACACAGAATCAGGTTCCTATAGACAAACTCTTTTTATACAAAACAAATAAGAACTCTAATTAAAAGTGAATAAAAACATATTTTTAAAAATCTGATGAACTGGTACACAAAACAAATTTTGAAATTACAAAAAAAAATTTTACTTTAATTTTTAAATCTAAATAAAGCACACAGTATGACAGAGATAAAAAAATTGTATATACAAAATAAAAACAGAAGAACAAGAAATTTAAATAATGCGAAACAACCGTACGATAGTCTCACAAAGCCTAGTAGTCTAAGAGCGAGTGACATTTTTCGGTGATGATTTAGTTAAGGCCTATTTTTTGAGAGGATGTTGAGAGGGGCATAACTAAGTGTCCTCCGCGAGGATTAACCCGGATTCCAGTCATAAGAGGGTGGCAGAACACCCCCAACGTGTAAAAAAACTGCATCTTTTATTATTTAGTTAAGGCTGAAATTTTCTCCAGTAGTCCTCTGATAGCTCACAATCATCGATATAATATTTGCAGAACGATTGGCCAGTCATAAGGGGGTGGCAGATCACCCCCAACATGTGTGAGCGATGAACTTTTTATTATTTAGTTAAGCTTCATCTTTTAATATGTTGTTGTGACAACTATTTCAAGTGTAAATGCCAATTTGCAGAACAGAATGGCGGCATTAACACCCTGGCAGAACGATTTGAATTTGTAAAAATTTTTTACTTTCAGCCTCATATATCTTTGGAACTATGCAACATACGAGAAAGTTGTATGATTGTTTTTTGTGGGAAATTTAATTCTCTACAAAAAAAGGTCTTTTGATATTTTCGTGTATCTCCTTTAATTTCTGAGATATATGGAAAATAAAAAAAAATTGCAAAAATTTTTTACGTTCAGACGCAAATATCTTTGATGCTATGCTAGATGCGAGAATACGATTAGAAACACTTTTTTGTAGGAAATTTAATTCTCTACAAAAATAGTCTCTTGACATTTTTGCGTATCCCCTTTATTTTCTGAGATATACTGAAAATAAGGAATTTTCCTTATGAATAAAACATTCGTGAGGAAGGACATTCTGGTGCTCAAGATAGTTATTATCGCAGTTATTTCAAGTTTCAAGTGTAAATGCCAATTGACAGAACAAAATGGCGGTTTTAACACCCTGGCAGAACTATTTAAATACCCTGTATGCACGCTTTGATTTCGTTACTCCAGCCAAACTTGTTCAAATATGAAACATCCGTATGACGCACACCATCTCAATACTCTATATCTATACTATAGTATAATACTATATATAAGATATATGTGAGTTGTAAGTGGACAGGGGGAACTGTGTTCATGGCTGTATCTACGTCATCAACGGCATACAATAGTCAAAGGGACTGTCTGTTGGGCATTATGCATCCCTAAAATTTTGACCTGTGTTCGAGACTGTTCGAGAAGCACTACGCAGTACGAGTAAAGTTTATACGAAGTCAATTGAAATTGGTCATTGTTAAAGCACAGGACTGTGGGCACTTAACTTGATATTTTGTCCTATGTATTTAGCAATGGTAACGAGAATCGAATGGCAGTTGACATTGTGCAGGTGAGTCCGAGACTGGCAATGTAATCAGTCTGAATGAACCATCTACGACAGCACGTGTTTAAAGATAATAAAACGGACAGGCCTACTAGTATAAAAAAAAACTCATTAAATCGTTTCTATGCAATTACATAGACTTGTGAGATGTGCCGGCATTGGCTATGTTTTGAGGACGTTGGACGACGATTGGCTGGGATCAGGATATTCGTCAGTCCGGTTGGTCGGTGGGTATTTGAGTTTATATCAGTCAGTAGTCAACGTGGAGTCGGATGTTACCTAGTTATTTATTACATTTGTCCAGTGCAGTGCAGAAATACCTATATAATATCAAGTATGGTTTTTTTACTTTCCATTCAAACTTTTTTTTTGTATTTACTATCATATGTTATTCAAATAAAAATTCAAAAAAATTAATCACGAATTCGTTATTATTCAAAAAATTTGCTTAGTTGTACAACATTTATTTGAAATAATAAAAATAATTATGCGTTGAAATTACGATGTTTTTTGAGATATTTTTTATTTATTTCGTGTATTTCCTTTTTTGGAACATTTTTGATATGATCAAAATAAGATATTAATGATTTAACATACATTTACAATGTTTTTTATCTATCGAGATCGTGGATCTTCAATAATTTCGATTTTTTTTTTTAAATTTTCATAATTTTTGTCATGGCAATCGGGTTTTTTTAATTATTATAGTAATACAATTACAATAATATTCATCATATTTTGGGGTTCTCAATAGGCACTGATTATATTTTTCTGAAATCAGTATCATTATGAAAATCAGATAACACAATTGCAACGAAAAAAATTTTTTCGAGTTCGAGAACGCAACAATAGAAGCATCTGAAAAAAAAATCATTGAACTTTCTTTCAATGGGTACAGAAATATATAAAAAATCGGATTATTCAAAAATAGTCGGAAAGAATTTGGCTAAGGTGACTTGTCCTTAACATTTCATCGCATGACTGCGTTGAAAAATGTATAATGGTATAGGGCTCAATTTCACTATTGCTAAAAATGACATTTTTCGACGTTTCTGAACTTGTAGGAATAAAAAAACATGGTTTTAGGGAAATATTAATTAGTACGTCTCCAACGGTTTGTCGGCAATGGAAAGAAAGTTTTTTATTTTCAGTATATCTCAGAAACTAAAGGAGACACACGAAAATATCAAGAGACTATTTTTATAGAGAATTAAATTTCCTACAAAAAGTGTTTCCAGTTGTATTCTCGCATCTAGCATAGTTCCAAAGATATTTGCGTCTGAACGTAATAAATTTTTGCAAATTTTTTTAATTTTCAGTATATCTCAGAAACTAAAGGAGATATACGAAAATGTCAATAGATCTTTTTTTGTAGAGAATTCAATTTCCCACAAAAAAACAATAATACAACTTTCTCGTGTGTTGCATATTTCCAAAGATATATGCGGTCGAAAGTAAAAAAATTTTTACATATTCAAATCGTTCTGCCAGGATGTTAATGCCGCCATTTTGTTCTGCAAATTGGCATTTACACTTGAAATAGTTGTCACAACAACTTACTAAAAGATGAAGCTTAACTAAATAATAAAAAGTTCATAGCTCACACATGTTGGCGGTGATCTGCCACCCCCTTATGACTGGCCAATCGTTCTGCAAATATTATATCGATGATTGTGGGCTATCAGAGGACTACTGGAGAAAATTTCAGCCTTAACTAAATAATAAAAAGATGCAGTTTTTTTTACACGTTGGGGGCGTTCTGCCACCCCCTTATGACTGGAATCCGGGTTAATCCTCGCGGATGACACTTAGTTATGCCCCTCTCAACATCCTCTCAAAGAATAGGCCTTAACTAAATCATCACCGAAAAATGTCACTGGCTCTCCTACTAGGGAAGTCTCGGGACAGGGAAACCTCTCCGTCTCGGGGTAACTATCCAGCGATGCTATCTGGCGACGTTCTCCCTGGCAAAACCTAGTATGTTCTATATGCAATCCAGTCCCGTAAGTAGTGTTGAAGTTAATTTAGGTTACTGCTAATTCACAGGACCCATGGATAATTATTTATAAAAATAATTATGAATAAAATTATAGATAATGGCGTTAATATCTTCATATAAGCCTTATAGCTTTTAGTTGTATTAATCATTGTAAGTTCTATAAAAATACCTCAGTTTTATATCCAATGTATGATACGTAGGTTTTATAGATATACGAAATGATCGATAAGTGTCATTACAAAATGTAAGATTTTTAACTAGAGTTTTAATGGTATTTTAAGTTTTACTGGTATGAACTGAATTGCAATAAGATAAAGTAAAGGAAAAAACGGTGTTAATACTCGAATAATTTAATGTAAAAGAAACAGAAAAAAAAACAAATAAAAAAATCATAATTCTAAAAATTATTATTAACACGCTTTTATTAGCTTCACTTGTATGTTTGTTTGTTTGTAACCGACTCTTTGGACTCGATTTTGACCCACTTTAAATGGACAGATTTAATTGAAACTTTGTACACTTACGAAGAACCGGTAACAATACAATAATTTGATATAAGTTTATATCATTATCCTGATCAGGATCGCCAGTCCTTTCCTCACGTATCCTCTGCGTGAGAGCAAGAGGCTTAATATTGTAAGTATATTCCGTGATTCTCAGTTCGGTCGTTGGCCGAACGGGCAAGTCTTAGTCGACGCGAAACGACGGACTCCTCGGGCGTGAGTTCAAATCCCATGGCTGAAATAAAAAAATATTTTTTTTTTCAGAAATATCTGTTGGATCGTAATATGTTATAATATCAGCATCAATAAGCAATATAAATATGGTTTAAAAAAACTACAAAACACGCTTTCATAGCACATCAAACTAAAAAGTGAAAAATAAATATAGTTTAAAAAAACTAAAAAACACGCTTTTAAAGCACATCAAACTAAAAAGTGAAAAATAATTATTAATATAAACTGAAAACAATAATGAACGAAAAATACTAGTATTATTGTGAAAAAAGCGTGGGGCGCTTTGTGCCATATTTTTCGTATATCGAGCAACCCACGCTTTTTTCACAATAATACTAGTATTTTTCGTTCATTATTGTTTTCAGTTTATATTAATAATTATTTTTCACTTTTTTAGTTTGATGTGCTTTAAAAGCGTGTTTTTTAGTTTTTTTTAAACTATATTTATTAATCAAATGTTTCAATAAACCCCAAATAAAACAATAATTACCTCTTTGATGATGAAAGCAGTTTTACTAAACGGTAATCAAAATTACTTAATTAAATACCTTATTAAACCGAGTTGATGAGTAACTATGATCTTTACCAGTTCAGAAATTGAAATCGAATGATATTTTTCAGCTCCCTACCAAACACAAGCTTATATATAACAAAAATAGTCAACAACAAAGTTCTCAATCAAAAATAAGCTTAAGATCTTTACTGAAATTAAGTTAATAAAGAAAATGGTTTAATAATTACCATAACTATTTTTATAAATAAAATCTATTAGTTGTATGAGCTTAGGTGAAAACCTAACAGCATAATGAAATCTCACTATCACTTATTAATCAATGCTCATTTATTATCCATGATCAATGGCTAGAGGTCGATACGGCTTGATAGCTGATTTCATAAATTACAGAATGAAATAAATTTGGTTACCTACTAATCCAAAGTTATTATACATCTAAAACTAAAGTATAATTGAATAAACTAGTTGGGTTATTGTAATAAAAACAAATGTGTATCTTAATTTCTAGAGAACGTAGAATTTTGTCAGAGACTGGAAAGCTAAAGGAAATTACCAGAGACAACCCGAGACGCGCAAGTACGTGCTAAAATTTAATCCGCAGTATTAAATTGGTCGATTGTAATGGAAGGTGAAAGTAGATGGCGCAAGAAGCAAACGCCCGCGAAAATTCAAAACCCCCCTTTATATTATTTTATTGATATTATTTATAAGCTTTATTTCTGTAGCAGTTGGTGATCGTTTGTGGACTAGAAGTAGTCGATTAGGTGTTTTTAAATACTTCTATTCACTGGAAGTTAAAAACTAACCGAGTGACTATCTCTGATGATCCACAAACGATCACCAACTGCTGCAGAAACAAAGCTATTTTAAAGTTAGAATACAAAACTAGAGGTCAAATAATTTTTATGTTAAACTAATCAAAAGGTTAATTGTAACCTTGTTGAACCGCTTAACATAAGATTTAAAAGAAATATGTTTTTGTATTGGATAATTAACATAACACTCAAAACACAAGTAGGTAGGTAATAATATTTTGTACAAAATTTATTAAAATCAGAAAAATACAAAAAAGCAAATTTAGGACATTTTGTCAATATATTACAGAAAATATCAAGAAAGCATGATAGTTATTTATGCAACAAGACCGGAAAGTGATTCTTAACAGGGCGAGCTGGCAGTTTCCATTGCAAAAGCCCTTGCGAGTCCAGTAAAGTCACTTTCTGGGTGTGTTGTGTACAATGTTTTTTCTGCAATGGTTCCTGCTAGTCTTAAAAAACTTTTTAACTTTAATAAAATATAAAATCAACTGACAGACACTTACTTTCAAGGAAGACTGGAATAATCATTTTTAATTGTTATCGGATACTTTTTGTCAACAGAAAATGACATAAGGAATCGGTAAAGACTTTACAAATCCTTATGTCACTTTGCCAGGCTAGACCTGTAAATATGTATTTTCCACTCAAAAAATTGATCACAGTTAAATTTCTAGAAGGTTGCAGAAAAAGAATATTATTTAATGATTATAATTAAATTTAAAATATTTATTAGGCTTGACTTGCAGAGACTACCTTAAAATGTTATTAAGTGCTAGATAAAAAAATCATGTATTGTGTGGCATGCAACGTGGCTCTATAAAAATTAAGGTTCTAATTATGCGAAAGAATCTTCAGTTTTCTCTTTGTCTCACGAGCACCATTTTTTTATGATTCTTTTATTCATTTTGCCTCACGAGCATCTTTTTTATTTTGCTTCCGTGCCTCATTGTGCCTCTTACACCACCAAGGAATCCCAATTCTAATAATTCCCCGGCCGTTTTCGAACGGTGACATTCTGATCTGATACAGAAGTGCTGGGAATCTCCTCCAAAAATTCACTAGCTGCCTTCACTATGCTAGGAAATTCCTCCGCCAACTCATACGGTATATTTGAAGTTGAGACCTCGCTTGAGGCTAGATCTGAAGTAAAATGAGATAGATATTAGCGACCATGTTTATTGGTTCAAATCTATATTTCTTTATTTTGAATAAATTAAATAGTAAAAAGTCTGCGATAATTCTACCAAGCTAATTAGTAACAACTATGGATTGATATCTAAGGACCCCTCACCACCAACATTTTGTAAAACACATATTACCTGCTTGCACTTGGTATGTTGCCAACTGATGACATGAAAAAAGTGTGGGGACTGCATTGCGGGTCAACCTATGACTACTTAGGTCGACATAACTCTCAACAGTAAAATGACGGGAGCATATCCTATAATTTTGAAGAGTTTCTTCAGTGTAATGTATACCCATATTCTCTTGCCAAATTTTTGACCTGTAAAACATAAAAAATTGTGCTGTTAGAAGTGTTGTTAATTTAGTGCAGGCCTTAATTTACCTTTCCAACCTTGAAGGAAAATAATGAAGTTTTGCCACATCGTCCTCCGAAGAACCACACACATAACACAATCTAATTCGTGACTCTGTGGCCATCTCAAACAAAAAATAACCTACAACCAATTTCAAAGTTTATTATGAGGAATGAAATAAGTAAAGGATACAGTTAGTACATTTTCTAATACTGTTTATCCTTTCTGAGTAATATATAGGTTAGATATAGCGGATAAAATTATTTATGATTTTGTAACTTACCAGTTATATGAAATTGGTAGTATTTAAGAAGAGAAATAGTCTTTAACACACAAATATCACAAAATACAACGAGAAATAATCAAAATCACGACAAAATAACAAACACTTCTCTCGTCAGTTCAATTTGACAGATAAATACCACAGAAAAAGCGCGGGATAGAACAGAAATGACAGCAGTGCAAGTGCTACCCTCTGCTTTCACCTTCCATTTTATCGGACTAGGACAGCTATATTTGACTATTCTTATATTAAATAGAGATAGCGAATAAATGTTAAAATCGGACAAAATTTTCTATCCACTTGCACGTCTCGGGTTGTCTCTGAAATTACTAAATATATAACCCAAAGAAATACATAACCTTTTATAAGGCTTACATGACGAGAAGCTGTAAAACATAGATAGTTATAATAATTCTTGGCATTTTTCCAATCATGTTAATACCGACTGGCTGTTGAATGCATTTACCTCTTCTGTATCCAATAAAAAAATTGTCTATTAATAGTGTTGCATGGTTGAAGGGACTATATACTTCCGAATGATTTCCACCAAGTTCTATCCTTCTATATTCCCACTCGTACAGGATTATTCATTATAAATTATTATTGCCTATAGAAAAAAAAGTTAAAAAAAAATTGTGGTTATGACTGAATTTAGTTAAAATGCTATCAAAAGTACAGTGGCGTGCAGTTTTCAGGGGATACAAAAAAATAATATTTTTTTAAACGGGATACCCTGTATATTATTAAATTTTTAAAATGATCCTTTGTTCCTGATTTCAAAAATATATCATCTGTTATCCCTACCATATACCGTTTTTGAGTTATTAAACGTCGAATATCTTAAACTAGTTACTGTAAATATGGAAAAGTTAACATTATTATAGTGAGCTATGAAAATGACAAATATTATGTTTGATAAGTGACATTTCTTAATGAAATAATCAAAATGGTTTACAGTCAGGAAGAAAAAAACCAAATATTTATACAAAATTGATAACAAAGATTTATTTAGGAAATTTAAATATAAATAAATGAAAACTCATAAAAGATGTTCGATGTGTCCACCATTATTGTCAATGCATAATTGATAACGTCTTCTTATATTTATAATTGCACCGGAAATGGCTTCATTATTTATATTCAGATTGTTTATTTCAAGTCGAATCCTATCTTTAATGACTTGAATACTATTATTATTATTATTATTATTGACATGTCTTTTAGAATTTACCAAAAAAAATTAGTCCATAGGGGCCAAGTCCGGACTGTTAGGTGGCCATTTAATAGGTCCATTATTCCCTATCCATATTGGGAATACATTATTCAAATGATCTCGAACGGGTAGGACACTATGCGGAGTTGCCCCATCCAGCGTCCAAATCATATCATCAAGTTCGGCTTCCGGAAAATTCTGCAAAAGAATATTTTCTGTTTCTGGGATAATTATTTCCCGATAGGTACTCCAGTTAAAGTATAATCATAAAATATAGGCCCAACAATTTTTTTTCTGAAAATTCCACACCAAACGCTAACAGTTTTTCTTCCTGATTTTTTTATTTGTTTTACCAATCTTGATTTGTTGCGCTTGTTTTCCCACTACCTTCGATTTTTCCTATTAAAAGCTCCTGCTGTAGAAAAGGATGATTCATCAGTCCATAATATTTTATTAAAAAAATCGGGATCTTCATCCAACTTTTCAATCATCTGGCGGCAAAAGTCCAGCCTTTTCCTTTTTATGAGCCTCTGTTAAAACCTATAGCTGTTATTTTTTAACGTACGTTGGATTTTGGAATAACTTTTACCTAATTGATCGACTGCATTATTTATACTACATTCAAAATTTTCAGAAGTTTCAAAAAAATCTATTCGTGAATCAATATGGATGGGCTTACCTTCGAAATGAAGCAGTATATCTAGCTGTTCTTCCAGGTTTGAACTACACGCTTTTTTTCTACTAAAACTGGAGGGTGGATTTCGCACCCTTAGACGGCTTGAAAGCAATTAATTTTTTAATATGTCATTTATTACAATAATTTATACATGCCCTATTAATTTCAAGATGATAACTCGTCTATATAATGTACTTTGAAAATATTAATTTCATTCGAGGGTGGATTTCACACCCTTGGACGGCTTGCAAGTGAATGGCATTATAATACGTCGTTTGTTATAATAATTTGTACACTATATGAATTTCAAAGTGATAACTCGTTTTGTTTATGTACTTTGTAAATATTGATTTCATTCCAGGGTGGATTTCGCACCCTTGGACGGCTTGCAAGTAACTAATTTTATAAAATGTCGTTTCTTACATTAATCTATACCTTCCCTATTAATTTCAAGGTAATAACCCGTTTTGTTCGTGTAATTTGAAAGATGTGATTTTATTTGAAGGTGGATATCGTACCCTTGGACAGCTTGTAAGTAAATACTATTTTAATATCTCGTTTCTTATATTAATTTATCATTCTCTATTAATTTCAAGATGATACCTTGTTTTGTTCATGTACTGTGAAAATACTAATTTTTTTCGAGGGTAGATTCGCACCCTTGGACGGCTTGCAAGTAAATGATATTTTAGTGTCTTGTTTCTTATATTAGTTTTAACTTTCTCTATTAATTTCAAGATGATAACTACTTTGTAGATATTGATTTCATTCGAGGGTGGATAACGAATCCTTGGACGGCTTGCAAGTGAATGGCATTATAATGCGTCATTTGTTATAATAATTTGTACATTCCGTATAAATTTCAAAGTGATAACTCGTATTGTTCATGTACTTTGTAAATATTGATTTCATTCGAGGGTGCATTTCGCACTCTTGGACGGCTTGCAAGTAATTAATTTTTTAATATGTCCTTTCTTACAATAATTTATACATTACCAATTAATTTCGAGATGATAACTAGTGTAGATAATGTACTTTTAAAATATTGATTTCATTCGAGGGTGGATTTCACACCCGTGGACGTCTTGCAAGTGAATGGCATTATAATACGTCGTTTGTTATAATAATTTATACATTCCGTATGAGTTTCCAAATGATCTCGTTTTGTTCATGGACTTCATTCGAGGGTGGACTTCTCACCCTTGGAAGGATTGCAAGTAAATGATATTTTAATGTGTCGTTTCTTATATTAATTTATATATTCTCAGTTAATTTTAAGATGATAACTCGTTTTGTTCAGCTACTATAAAAATGTTTGTTTCAATCGAGGGTGTGTTTCGCATCCTTGAACTTGTCAATTAAACCTTTTTCAGTTACCTCATATGTTACCTTCCACTTAAAATAAATATTCAATGCTCGTTTGCCGCATACCTTTTTTTCTGTTCATTAGGGGTGCATTTCAACCCCTTGAACGATTACCGAATGAAGCGTTAAGAACAATAATTAATTTTTGCTGAGTTTATGAATTATGAAGATTTAACACACTTTCTTCGTTTATTTTAAGCATTTTATTGCCTTGGGGATGTTTTCGATGAAAGAAATAAATCAATTTTCAAAAATGGGTTTCGTGTTAATTATTTAGATAAATAAAATGAACAGTTACATTTTCTAAAATTTTAAGCACCTGTTTTATTCTAGACGCACACCCCTGGACCTTCGGCTGTTTCCGACATTTTAGCTGCTAACTTTTGGCTGCCAAGTTCACACCGGTAAATTTTCTAACATTTTTGATCTTAATTTGTCTTGCACATAATAATAAAATGGAAACATCATTTTCACCGACGATTCATTAACATTTCCACTACAACACAATACAAAATAACGAAATGGTGATGGCGTTGTTGACAAAAAAAAAATGTGTTGCATAGTTACGGCATTTACAAACAATTTTCATTATTACTCTGAATGAATCGTCCTGAACACAATAGATGTCAAATTAATCAGTCGTAAATGTCAAAGAATTTTCGAGTTATATAACAGACTAGTAGGGACATTCAACGTTGAGGGCACCACGAGTGTTATAGGATTATGACGCCCTCGCGGTCGACGTATATTCCCTCGGGCCAGAGGCTTTCGAGAAGTACATCGACCTCGGTGCGTTATTTATTATCCTTAACACGCTTGATACCTTAATAACTATAATGTAGTATAAGAATATTGCACTTTCAAAGTTGCCACTGAGTCTTTATAAAAATTCGGTATAGTTTTTAGATTCCCAGTAATTGGCCTTGGAAATTGGGCTGAAATATCCTTTATATTATGTACCTATTATGATTAGAATATGACGGTCAATTTTTTTTATTTATTTCATGGTAAAAAACCTTTTTTAATAATCGGGAAATATTCGTAATATGTGTCTTATTAAATATTTTCGTCCGCTTTGTAATAATAAATAAATGATGTATAATTATTTTTATAGCTTTATAATAACAGTTTATTATCCAAAATAATAGATTTCTATGCCTCATTATCCTCTGCCCGTTTTATTATATTCATTAAACAGCACGTTTGTAAATCTAGACTTTCTGACGTTTCAAAAATTAGACTGCAAATAACTGAGGACAAATTATAAATAATAGAATAATTTGCGATTATTTTTAATGTTGAATAAAATAAGATATATTTATAAAGATTATTTATTTATTATTGTAGAGGACACGTTCAAAAATTTATCAGTAATATACTAAAACAAAAATAATAAAGAAATAAAATAAGACACACCGTTATGTTAGAACGGATCACAAAGGTAATAAGGTAATTATGAATTTTTTGGTGTCGTCGGTGTCATCGGATTTCCGGTATTCTTGTTTCTCAATGTACTATGCTTATAAATAGATACATTTATTTTATGAACAGGGTTAGGCAAAACTAACGAATAATCATTGTAACTTTGATAGTAGAAAATTTTCGAAAAAATTTTCTTCGAGAGGTAACCGATTTAGTCACATATGGGTGCTATTAATTGGTTTTTCTTCAGTGGTTTTTGAGATATGACTTTATAATTTTTTTTAACAAGCAGTCTGTATTTTTTTTCCGATGCACTTATTAGTCCACTTTTCAGCTGTACAAACTTTGTATAGGTTATATGGGAAAAATTTTCAGAAAACAATTAAAAATCGATTTATACAGGGTGAATACAAAATTGGGGGCTGATTCTACTTGCAAAAATATTTAAAAAATTTCCGGAAATGCTTCCTAAAGGCGCTATGGTCCTTCGAGGGTGGTCCCTAAACCTAAATACTAGTTTTCTTTTAATATCTCAGGTACCCTTTGGGAGCGTCCATGAAACGTGTGCCGCTGCTTTTGGCTTTTTAAACCCCCCCGCTCTCGTGTGGAATTTCATAAAACCCGCCCTTAGCCGTCACGTGACAAGCCAGATATCCACTCCCCCAAAAAAATGTAGAAGTGGCAATGGTATTCAGTTTTTTGTGTTAACTTAATGTTATTTTCATTACTTTGTAAAGCATGTCTCCTGTCATGTGACTTATGAGATTGACCCCTCCTCCTCACGTGACATATTGTGACGCTTTGATTAACCTCTTCCCCTTAACAGCGTCATGCGTTTTATGGAGGACTCTTGAGATACAGCGATGAAACCCGGTACACGATTTAGCATTAATAAGGGATATTATTTTACACTATTGGCCAAAACGAGTTACAACCACAGGCGTAAGAAACCAGAGTGAGGACTATATTTTCTTCCAATATTTTCTTATGCTATAACTTTTTTGTAAATTCGATTTCTTAGCTAAAATTACATAAAAATATCCTCTTTATAAGTAGTTGTAGGACCAACCGTAACCTGTTTGCGAGATAATAAGAAAATACTACACGGCGAGGAGCTGAAATTGGGTAAAGAAATTACCTAGCATAACAAAACTACTTTTAATGATAGAGGTCTGAAACGATAATAAAACTTACAAAAATCATTTTGTATGAAAAATGACTTATACAAACGGTTAGATATAAAAGATATGAAAATTGCATAAATTGACATATTTTAAAGTAAGTGTTCAGAACGCCCACCATGAGAAGTCACGTTTAACTATCGCTCGGCCAACCCTTTGAAGAATTTTGGGAGTATTTCGAAAATCTTCACAATCTTCTTATTATTGAAATTAATATAATAATAATAACAATAACACCACATGTAATTACAACCCCCTTTATTCCTGAAGGTCTGGATGACTTTGTGCGGAAGAGGGTACACATTAAGAGACAACGGACATACATCCAATATCCGAGTATGCTGGGATTAATTTCCCTTTCCGAAAAAAATCCCATATCCTCGACCGGGAATCGAACCCTGGACCCTGAGGTTTCGAGCTAAGTACGTTACCTCTAGATCACGAAGCCATATATATCTCTAACACGTACATAATTAGCATATTGTTTCGTAAATTTGTGAAAAAACTATACTTACTTGCATTCTTTTTTACTACAAATATAAATTATGACATGTTTGTTAGACGTAAAAAATTACTCATGTTTCACTTTATGTTTCGCGGCGGTAGACGACCTTACGTCAGTATCGACTTGATTTAAAAAAGCTTAATGTGTAAGGTCACTGTCAGAAATTACAGTGTCTTTTTATAACTATTATATCGAGCGTAATACGGAATATAATAGGAGGATTAACTCCGTCTCTGACATGTCATAAGTTTTTCCTAATACCTAGATTATGCGTGAGTTAAGTCGGACTGACATAATTTAAACAACCATCTATCCATATCATTCGTTGAAACCTTATTGGTTAAATGGCGTGAGAAAATTTGAGTATTTTTATCCAATTAAGTGAAATTTTGAAACTTGTTAAACCAATTGGAGAAAGTGATCAGCAGGGTCCGCATTTGTATTCTATTTTTCAGAGCAGGCATAAAACAAATATAGATATTAATAAACACGCCACATAAAAATTCTTCTTGTGTGTTTATTTATATACTTGTAACATATCAGGTCATGATGTCACAAGATTATGACATATCAGGTCGATAGGAGACAGACGGAAGTTAGTAAACATGGAGCATTACATGATAAAACAATACGTCCTGATTGTTAAACATCATTATCAAAATGGTGAAAGTTTGATTGCCACGATTCGCAAAGTGCGTCCAATTTTCAGTCGACATAATATTCCTCATTCATCTGGTGTGAAAAGTATAATCGAAAAATTTGAAAGTACTGGTTCGGTTAGTGATGTGAAACATACAACACGAGCTCATAAACGTCGTTCAGAACAGAACATCACGGCAGTTCGCGAGAAGCGTATTAGCGTCTACAGATAGGTTGCAATTGGCGTTGATGCTCCAGAAGACATGCGCGAGATTGCGACCATGAATTTTGTTTAGACGAGTCCATTATGAACACAAAGGGGAAGCCTAACTTAGTTCATAGATAAGTATTAATAAATCCTTTTGGAATCGGTTGTTAGCAAGGAACTCGTTAGACGATAGAGAAGATACTCGCTTAGCACGCGGTAGGTCCAGGGTTCGAATCGCAAACTTATTATTTTTTTTTAAATAAGTATTTTTTAGTTCGTTAGTAAGATTTTCCTTGCCCTTTATAGGCGAGTAGATACTATCGTCTAACGAGTTTCTTGCTAACAAACGATTCCAAAAGGATTTATTAATACTTATCTATGAACTAAGTTAGGCTTCCCCTTTGTGTTCATAATGGACTCGTCTAGACAAAATTCATGGTCGCAATCTCACGCATGTCTTCTAGAGCATCAACGCCAATTGCAACGTATCTGTAGACGCTAGTGAGAAGCGTGGCCTAGAGTCAAGGGACGTCGATTCGTCATGACGTTACAACAGCAACTCTTCAGCATATTCTCACTAAAGATTTACATCTCCATGCCTACAAATTCCAACTGACTCAACAACTTCTGCCAACAGCGAAGAGAGTTCACCAATTGGATCTTTGAACAAGAAGTGAATGCCGATTTTGCGGACAAAATCATTTTCAGTGATGAGACCCATTTTCATCTCGATGGCTTCGTTAATAGGCAAAACTGCCACATTTGGGGCTCAGAAAATCCACGAATGATTCATGAGAAAGTGATGCGTCCAAAACGTGTCACTGTTTGGTGTGCATTGTTGTCTGGAGGAATCATTGGGCCATTTTTCTTCGAAGACGAGGCAAGTAATGCAGTAACGGTGAATGGAGAACGTTATCGTGCTATGAAAACCCAGTTTTTTGTACCTCAATTGGAAAATATTGCTCTCGACGACATGTGGTTTCAGCAGGACGGTGCCACTTGCCATACAGTCCGTGAAACATTGGAGGCTTGCACGAGTCTTTTCCTGGTCGCGTCATCTCTCATTTTGGTGACCAGAATTGGCCGCCATGCTCTTGCGATTTAACACCATTAGACTTTTGGCTGTGGGGTTATCTGAAATCACAGGTTTTTGCCAATAAGCCCGCGAACACCGAAGCATTGGAGGCCGAAATTAGACGATACATCAACGAAATACCGCCACATTTATGCAACACCGCTATTCAAAATTTTGCCAAAAGATTACGCATGTGCCAGCAAAGCCGTGGCGGCCATTTACCAGATGTGTTATTCCATATATAACTGCCAAATGTCTACATTATAACACAATAAATATTTCAATACTTTGCTACAGAAAACCATGTTCTATTGAATCTTGAAATGTTGCTCTCTTATTGAAACACCCTTTAATATGCAACCAGTGGAATCAGGATAGAAACAGAGAGTTGCGCTACTATGTGGTAATGAAGGACTTTCCCGTATACAATTATATTGAGCTTGACAGTTTGCCACTTGTGATGTTGTTTCTATTAGTATTTTTGTAATCGTAATAATCTTAAATATACGGGTGCGTGCATGATGGTCTTTGTCGCATAAAACTCTCTTAGCAATGGCGCGGTCATTACCGTTTGTGCATAAACTACAAAAAATGATTAAAAACTACAATGATAACAACACAGATTTCTAGAAAATGTAATAAAATAATTATTTTGTATTACATAAGCATCCTTTCAAACCTAACACGTATTGGAAGTGTTTGATTTGTTATCTACCTAAAACATTTACACTAGCGCATTCAAATAAAAATGACAGTATAAAATATAGGAAACTGTAAGTAGCTATAATTGTTATTCGGTTTGAAAGGATGCTTATGTAGTACCCAACAATTATTTTATTATTTTTTCTAGAAATGCAAATAAAATGTTATATTTTTTAAAACAACAGAGATGGTTGATATATTCTATGTACTCCATACAATCTACGTTACGTATTTCATACACGCCGTGATTATGAAAGACATTTATATTATGCTATCCATCGACAAAATATTGCCGGTACAGTTACAAAAGAGGAATTTGTTTATGATTTATGTCACGTTTTGAGTATGTAGTTTTCCTTTACCTGGTAGTTACACATTGAGTAAAACATATTTACCAGGTGTATGTGAGCTATTTGTTTATATTTCCCAATAAGTTATGCTTTTTGTATTCAAAATTTATTTTATAAAACATAAATTAGTTGTTATATTGAGAAAGAATGTAGTATTAAGAAAGTCACGAATCAGCTTTACAAGCGGATATTCGTCATTCTGTTTTTATCATTGAAAAAGACTAGTTGATTTTACATTTGAATATACGGAGTGTTCTTAAGTCAAGTGATTGTTTTCTTTTCATTTCATTTTTATTTATAATTTGGCCATTTGCTAACATCTGAAGTGAGATAGGCCCATTAAAAGTACCACGTGTGACAATAATAATAATAATAAAAGTAGAGTTGTGATAAAGATGGAGGAAATTGCTAAACTGTTAGTCGAGTCCTTACAAGCAATAAAAGAACTGTCCTTCAAATGTGCAGTGACAACAATATTCCTGAATTCCATTCTAAACGTGACGATGATGGTACAATCAAGTGGTGTGAGGAAATTGAGAATTTAGGCATTATGTTTGATTGGACTGATTACGAGCTACTAATCAGGAGTGCTAGCGCACTTAATAGCGAAGCAAAATAATGGTTTTCGGCATGAAAACCAGATGAGAAAAACATAGGAAAACTTCAAAACAGAACTTTCCAGCATGTACCCAGCCAAAAAAAAAATTTAAGTGAGAAATTTTGTAAAGCAAGTCTAGTGATCTGATTCGTACTTCAAACCAAATAAATGTATTTGAGTTGAAAGAAGTTATATTTCTAAGAAATAAATTTATGCAAGAGAAATTATTTTCTTGGATGAAAGGAGCATTTTTAAGTATGTAGTAAATCTTATAACAGCAATTGAAAATGTGCATCATTTGGCTGAATGGCTGAACGTTATAGCAAAATTACCTACAACTTACAATTACTTCAATGGAACAAAAAAAACCAATGTTTTCGCCTTTGTACTCACAGATGTTGAGAGCCCAGACGCTTTGTAATGTTTCGACAAACTTTTAATTAAACGAGAATATTTCTTTTGAAATTGCTGTAATAAAGGGAAAGAAAAAGAAAGAGGAATTTTGATAATTCAGAAAACTTTCTTTTTTCACTGGCTGCTGGTGTGCCACGAAGTAGTGGAAATTTGGAACTGAATTCTACGTCAGTCTAGCAATGTGAGCTAACCTTTTCTAGATTGGACCAGTGCTGAGTTGAGCTTTTTCAAATTGAACCAGTACCACTAAATATCTTTAGTATGTTTGAAACTTATAGCAGTTGTGAGCATGACAACCGATTGAGAGGTGTGAGCAGCAACAAATAGAAAGAGCGACTCGGCAAGAACATGATCAGAAGGCGAACTTTCAGTTACTCGTAAAATATCGAAGGTATGTTAGAAATTTTTAATAGGATGCCAGTGTGAGCGTGTGAGCATTGAGCATTGAGTGAGTATTGAGATGTGTTACATCTGTTTTGTTGGAATTTGAGCTGTAGGAAGCATCATTCGCAGTGGAGTATTGAGCTGTTGGAAGCATCACGCTTCGCAGTGGATAGTATTGATTTGAGCTGTCCACGCTTCGTAGTTGAGTATTAATTTGAACTGCTGGAAGCATCACGCTTCACAGTGGAGTATTCATTTCAGCTGTTGAAAGCAGAACGATTTCCCGTGTGTTACTACCTAAGCTGCCTTGTGCTATCATTTTGCAAGTCCATAACTTCGTTCATGGAGTCCTGAGGGTCAACCTTGTCCATGCAACCAGAGGAGAAGGATAAATCGAGGGCGAAGTTATGCTTTCTGTATTTAAAATTTGTTTTATAAAATATTAATTAGTTACATTATATTGAGAAAGAACCTAGTATTAAGAAAGTCACGAATTAGCTTTGCAAGCGGAGATTCGTCATTCTGTTTTTAATATTGAAAAAGACTAGTTGATTTTATATTTGAATACACGGAGTGTTTAAAGTCAAGTGACTGTTTTATTTCAATTTCATTTTTATTTAAAATTTGGCCATTTGTATATAAAAATGCTTTGGATTATATAGTACGAAATAATTTTTTGTGGGTGGCAGTGAATGAAACAACCGACTTTCGATGTAATAAGGTTGCTAATGTCATACTAAGAAAAGGCTTTGTCTCTATCAGACAGCAAAAGTCGGGCTATAAACATTAAAGAAAAATGCGTTTTTACACAAGAATCTAAGATACAAAACTATGTGTGTAAAATTCGTGAAAATTATCCGCGGGGTTTGTCAATGCCTTCCCATGTGTGACCTATTTAGAATTTGCACCATTAACCTCGGTAGATGTGGAATGTTAATTTCCCTTGTACAAACGTATGCGCAGACAGATTAAATATACAAAGATAGTTACTCCTTATGTAAAGGTTTACCGCTCAAAATTCTGGATGAAAAAATTTCCATGTCGTTATGATCAGTGCACATATAGGATCCTGTTGGTTTTAAAACTATAACTACGTTAATATGGACCATTTTTACGCATTTATATTTCCAAATTGACAATATCCTAAGAGACGTAGCTCGTGTTGATGTGAAAATTTTGGCATCCAAATTTTAGAGGGGTAAATATTTACATAGGAAGTAATTATCTATGTATATTTAATCTATGGTACAGACCAAATCGCCACGCTAGTCATTCTGATTAATACATTGCATCAAGCGGCATGTATTTCATTATTCATTTTTTACTTTTGCTTTTATTTATCTACATGTGTCCTTCCGTTAGCCATATGAGGCAGTAGTATCCTGATCCTGGTGATCAGTAGAATCCGGATCCGAATATTGCATGACGTCAATATCAGAGACAGATCCAGGATACAAATGTAAACACATACACAGAAATGATAAACTTGCCATAGGTATCAGATTAAAATAGGTGTATTTTATGCGCCGTCCAGCCGCCTTCATATGAAGCTGCACTAGTTAGAAACAACAAGACAAGTCCTTTTTTTATTTTCATAGCCCCGACTGCTATCCACACATTCACATATCGTTTCTGCATTTGTGCGTTCTAACAACTTTGTTGATATTAAGCGGACTGGTATTGCCACCGCCTTATCCATCTCCTCAACCAGTACATACAATTTGCGATATTCTGACCACTAGTCTCGACGGTTTCATCTACATTAACCCATACATGTTTGTCTTGCAACTCGGCAACAATGTATGCTTTAATTTCATTGCACACGGCCGATATGTAATTTTTCTTTAATGTTAAATCCACAGGCACAATGACGTTATTGTACTTTCCACCTAACACAATTTTGCAGAACCTGTTTAAAATAAGGGTTATCTAGTTTGGTCCACGAAATGTTACACGCCACCATCATTTTAACTAAATCTAAATTAAATTGTTTTTATCTCACAGTAGTGCTCTGACACATGTTTTATGATTTTCAGTTGCAGCATGCTGTAAAACCTGTTTTCACTGTCCATAACAATATTTTCTCACAAATATTGCCATTAAACTCTAACTCCATCGTTCTACAACAACTCCTCGAAGGAGAAGTGAACGCGATATTTTCAAAATATTCCACGACAATATTCTCCAGTTTAAAAAGGTATCCATACCCGCTGCATTCACAGGTTGACTGCTGGACAGTGTTGCCAGAAAAATATGTAATGTCGTACTAGAATCTTTTTAAAATTGTATTAGATTTGCTTATAGTGTGCTAGATTCTTTTAAACCTAATTATTCGCAAATTGCAAGATATCGTTTTTAATGATATTAGCTAAAAATTTGTAAACCGCTAACAGCGATTTATATATTTAGTTGGACACTTGGTGAAAACGCACTCTTAACTTGACTTTATAACGACCTTACTTTCTCATTTGGTTTCAAATTTTAGTTTTATAAGAAACAAGCCAGTTATTTTAAATATTACCCAACTAGCAAGCCAGAGACCCTTCAAATATGTAAATCCCAGGGGTGAGCTTTAACCTGGCCACCAATTTAGTTCTGAATTGATTTGATATATATATATATATATATATATATATATATATATATATATATATATATATATATATAATACACAGGGTTTTTATTGGGCACCACCAGTTTTTTTTATAGTTCAGGAATAGGTAATTAACCAAACAAGCTACATTAAACAAAACAATAAAAACTGGAAAAAATGAATATAAATTCAGTTACAAAAACGTAATGCACAGTAATAAAAATGAATGTCAGACAAAACGTCAGTATACTCAAAAAAGGACACAGTATTAACTACAATAAAAGTCTATGATTAATCAAATAACTGCAGTTAGCCAATAGACAATAATTGGTAACTACTTCGGTACAAAACAAATAAAGCAACATAAGACATTATTTGTCAAATGAACATAACGGTATATAACTTAAATCAACAAAGTTCAAAGTGAAGTTCACACGATAAATAGTAGGTATTAATTGTCATGAAAGGGGTTTACAATATTAAGATAATCACTTACATTCGGTAATTGCTCAGGAAAACGTACTAACGGAAACGGGCGCACACTTTATTTAATACAGTAAAATACCTGATGAGTCTGGCAGATTCAGCGGTTGACAAATTCTTCACTTTATTCGCTGGAAACGGTACACTATATTACCCCTCTAAGCAGGGCAGTTGATTAGTTTGATTCTCAAAGGTAGTACTCCAACGAGAACCAAGAAAACACCACAAAATAATTGGGTCAAAACACCGCTTTCCATGAGGTAAAAATACACCGCGGTAACTAATTATCCTAGCGGACTCCTCGATCGGCCCAGGGCCAGGCCCGAAATCCCGCACACTCCCGCGTTTATTATCCAATCGCAGCGCTACCGCTTACACAACCTTCCCTGGGAACAGACAAGTTCACCGCAACAATTAGTTTCTACACACACTCCAGATTTAAATTTAAATAAGGCACATAAAAATACAAGAATCTCTTTTTAACAACATCAGAGATTATATTAATTTCCCCCATATTATACGGCATATGCATTTTTTTGAGTGTTTTCGAATTGCGTCCAACCTTTGACTCTTTTCAAATATAGTAATTTAAGATCGCAGGGCCGTATCATAAAATTTTAAATTAAATAAGTAATGACACACTGCGACCGCAAGCAGTTTATTCATTAAAGGTAGGGCTTTCTATTAGGTCAAGAAAAGTGGACCGTTACAACTTAGATAAAAATGTCCTGTTATTTTCCACATTTGCTTATTGTTAAATTGATATTATGTTGTGCTTTAATGTAGAGATCGGGAGGTAGCAACAACTTGTACGTAAATATAATATTATATTGTAAAAACCTAATGAATTGTACATCTACTAAATACCTAACAATTTTTATTTTTATCCGTTTATTAGTTTACTTGGTTGTAGGAGAATTTATTTAGTTTTTGTCGTGTAAAAAAGAGTGGATTCATTTTATGAGAACATCGAAAGTTAAATTAATTGACTAAAATTCATATCGCTTTATTTTGGATTAAAATACGTGTTAATTCCTGTCGCGAGTACATCCGTTCCTGGAATCTAATATTCCAATCCGAACTCTAGTGATCGGTTACCATGTAAATTTTTTCATAAAGTTATGTTTGTATGTGTGTGTGCATAATATGTTCGTAATATGGATGTATTTTAGTGATATAAAAATTCTCTGCTGGAGGAAGTAAGAAAACAATTTTGCTTTAAAAATATGGATATTATAAACAATAGTGTTTACATCGCATTAAAATTCTTGGTAATACTCGCATGTTTACTTGCCAAAGAATTTGTTTGTGAATGGACAAAGTGCAAACCTAACGAATTCCTTAATTATCGTAAAAGAAAGAAAAATGCAGTGTCATATTCAAATTCTACGACGTAATAATATTGGATGTAGTTTCAGAAGTAACAGGGAATTTAAGAACTGTGGTAAAACAATAACGTGTATTAAATACAATTATTTTTAAGGCATAATAAAAAAACAGGTTTAGCAAATTTTTAACATGTCAAAAATGTACATAATTATTATACTCATTTACTACATGTGTTCAACATGTTAAGAGTGAAATTCGAAACCACTGTCTAGTTGCAAAATGATTGTTTAGTACATTCTTAGTGAATTTATTTAAAGATTTAAAACATTTTTCCCGCTGTTAATATTTAATCAGGAAAAAAACTAATTGTTTAGATAAGACCTCGGTTAGACATTTTAAATAATATTAAAAAAAACTGTCTCGGTTAGGTGCACTCGATAGTACTTTCTCATCATTATATTCAATTTAATATTAAGGAAATAATAATGTTCATTAAAAATATAAATTTCATTTATACTTTTTATGGAATATTTTGATAAAATAAATTTAGCGCCTCTTTTTTTCGGTAACAGTTAATCTGACGAAAAATTTTCAAGAGACCTTTTCAACGTTTCCTCATTTTGAGCATTATAATCTTCTATGGATATCCCAGATACTATATGAAAAGTTTCGGAATTCTTGATATTGTCTAGAATTATTTATTTGTGGCATTCTACAATGTTTCCTCGCACCTTCTTTGGATATTAAGCCACTGTCCTATAAATTAATAATAATAGTAATGCATTTGTTCACTCAAAATTAGAATAGGATATGAGGTTCATATCAATAATACCTACTGAAAATATTCAAAACAAATTCCTTTATAGAAACAATGGGGTATATTCTGAAATAGGGATAGGCACCTTCCAAGATGGTTTGCTTCAGCGATTGCACGTAAATAATTTATTTACTAGACGTAATTCAGTACATTTTTTTATTTAAAATTCTATGTAAGATTGATTGCCATGTAATTCTCGGTATGATCAATTTTCATATACCACCCACTTTTACACAGATCACTATTATATTTGCGAACACCAAAACCACGGGCCTAGCCCAGAGGGGCAGGGAGGGGTCCGCCCCCGGGGCTTTCGGCAGATAATGAATACCTTTCATTAATATATGGATAGATAGGTCCTATAATGAACACCAATCTATTATAATTCTAAATATTTTTTTTAAAATTGGCTTAATTAATACACATAAATTTTATTGCAATTTTTCAATCATCCATATACAAGGTACCTACAATAAAATTCTTTATTTAAGTAAAAATTCGACACCCTTTGAATTTTTATCAAGAGTCTTCGCCCGCTATAAAGTTCCAGAACAGCGCCTCTCTAAATATTCCTTTCATATCCCTACTTTGCCACACTATTTAATGTTATCAATGTTATCATTAGGGCTGTCAAAAATATTCCGTGGGACAGTGGCGTACGCGAAATTAACTAATACCAGAAACAATAAACTTTTACAATTTAGAACAATGTATGTAAAACTTACCCTCTTAACTAGCTTGATGAACTAGCTTGCTTATCACAAACTGGAGAAGATGTGTAGCCATTTTGCAGCATCAGGTATGTTTCTATGATTGTCTCCATGAGTGATGTTCGCTTTGGTGAAAATATATTCTTGTATTTTGAAAACGACGGTTCGACATCTACTGATGTAATACACGCATACGTAAAATAGTCTTTGAACGCACTTAACGGATCTGGGGCTGCACCATCACATATTTGTCTTAATTTTGTAAAACCGGTGTCTTTATTTAACACACTTGCGAACTTTTCTTTAACGCGCTTATTGGTTGCGTCACCTATAGCGTGTAGAAGTAGATTTACTTCGTCCACTATTTGCAGTGACTCCGCTAACGACAACGCACTGTTTTCTAATTTTTTTATGCTTTCATGTAATGGTTTATAGTTCTTCGCAATATTTTTTAAAGCTGTTTCAAAGGAAATATCTTCGAATTTTGTCTGGCTTTTCTTAATAGCTGCAGCCTCATCTGGATTGAATTGTAATCACAGCGTTTATTTGTCAGAAATATTCAGCATAATAAAAGGCTGCCTGCAACCATGCTCCCTAACGTGTAAGAATCGACTGTGGTGGTTCAAGAATACCGGGACACATGCTATGAAATGCACGGAGACGTTTAGGAGATTTAAGAAACACTTTTTTTGTACTTGCTATTAATGCATCCACCTCTGGAAAACCTTTTCGAATAGTTTCTGCCACAGAATGTAAAGCATGCACTTTACACATAACATGTATAAACGTACAAACTTGTTTTTGCAAAGAACGGCCTACCGAACGCATTGTCACGGCGCCATCAGTCACAAACATCAACACTTGCTTTTTGACAGTTCAA
The DNA here is from genome assembly GCA_029963845.1 of Rhamnusium bicolor. NCBI lineage: Eukaryota > Metazoa > Arthropoda > Insecta > Coleoptera > Cerambycidae > Rhamnusium > Rhamnusium bicolor. Next base: position 336,969 of record JANEYF010002575.1, on the reverse strand, counting down.
ATTTTTCTAACGTCTCCAGCACCACCCTGGTAATTGTTTCGCTAGTACACTGACTTCGTCTTTTGCTAGCTAGTAACAGTGGAACTGTTGGTTTAAGAGGGTCCAGTACTCGCACTATAACATTTAAAATAGAATTTTTTTTACAATCTGTTGTCTCATCAACAGATAACCACAGCCGTGTATTTTTTAATTCACAATTCATCTTATTTACCATGTCTACGTGTACAGTTGGTAGATAGTTACATAACGTTATGCGACTTGGTAACTTCACCTGGGCATTTTATTTATTCCAGAACTCTCGAAATGGTTGTTTATCGAGTATGTGCAGCGGAACATCACAGGCAATCAGCATTAATAGTAAATCAAACATAGTTTATGATGTCGAAGGCACACCATTTTTTTTTTTTTTTTATGGTGTACACTATTTACGTGAAGTCCACAATCACGCTTATCCCAGCACAGCAAATCTTTCTCGCACACTTTACAAATTATTTTAGCACCATCATAGAATAAATCCGGGAATTCACCTATGAATTTATTCACTTTGTCAGCAAATGGCCGTTTTCTACCCCTGCCATGCTTTATTATTAAATTAATATCAACAATACAGTACAACAAATAAAATAAAAACATAAAAACAATATTCAACACGCCCACGTGTACACAACTCAAAAGGTAATAATAGACTGGACTGGAGAAAGAGTTTCGCGGTCAAGGTGAATGCCGGCGCCAGTAAGTACATCTTTACTCTACGACCATGATACACAGAAACGATTTGCAGCTTTAGTTATCATAATTAAAAATTGATAGACGTAAATAAAAAAAGTGACAAAAATAAAATATATCCATTCCTAAAAATTTTATGATCTAGGTAGATACTTCCAGGATATAGGTGGAGGATGGGCTGGTAGAGCCGTAGAGGTGTTGAATAAATTAAAAACTTTTAAAGTTTTTTTTTTAAATATAATAGTTTATTAAAAGTGTAGGCATTGCACATTAGCTTTGGAGTTTTTTAACTCTAGAGATTATTTAAACACACTTTTCACGGTTTAGTTTCAGGAATTCTTAATAACTTTGCTCAAATTGATTTCTTCACACATTTCATGTTCTATGGATAGAATAGCTAGGGCTCATGGAAAATCGCAGACAGTAGTAAGCTTCTCATCTATAAAACAAATCCCCCCCTGGAAATTTTGATTGCGACGCCCATACCTGGAACAAATACATTTAGTTCCTCGCTTTTACATATAGTAACGTGTTCGAATTATCAAATTAATGTAATAGTTGATACTGATATCTTTGATTGTAATATGTGTGATGTAAGAAATAAGATTCTTAATTACGCATTTTATATATTTTTTTACAAAATACAAAAAAAAATATTTGATTCGCGTGGCTTATTCGGATGTGAGCACAAGAGTTAGATTACAAAAGTCTAAAAAAGCATGTAAATTACCGTACGTCTAATAAGTTATAAAAATTATTTTGAACAAATTATGATTGAACATATTTGCAGGTAACCAGCAAGAGAATATACAAACATGTCATTCATTATTAGTAAATAAATAAAATAATTGAAAAAAAAATTAAAAATATCTAAGTAATTAAAAGTATAAATTGCAATTAATTAAAACAAGATTAATAATGGTGAAAAATTTGTTTCAAGCTGTTTATTTAGTATTAGGTCTGAATTTTCTAGTTTATTATTTTCCAAAGATTCTAATAGTCTTAGTTTTCATCATTTATTTTCTACATGCAAAATTTCAAAATTGTCTTTAAAATTATGACTATCTTCTAACAGTGGATTACTGATTAGCATAAGTGGAATCCTTTATTAATGTTTAAACTTTCTTTTGTGTTCAGACATCCTTTTCTTAAAATTCCTTCCAGTTTGTCCAATATGTACTTTAAGACAAGTACCACAAGTAAGCTTATAGACTCCAGATCAACTATTTAAAAGTTTTATTCTTTGTCGTGTTCTCTGTCACGCTCTAATTTTCTAATAAAAATTTTTATACCATACCTACTTAGAAAATAATATATTTGTGGAAAGATCAACTCGGAATAAAAGAATAAATTCTTACACTGCAGAAATGCACAATAATGCGAAGGCCAACAACTAAAGATATTGCATGCTTTTGATACCACAGCAGTTAAATTCTTCTACTGTCTCATCTTCATAAATATCACATTTATCGTGCTACCTAGTAAAAAATTTCGTCTTATAGTCGTAGCTACTTATTTGAATGATTTATTGATCAATATAAAACATGCATATCTTAACTAAGTGTAGGAATTTGTATACTTACATATATTCTCTCATATTACGCAACAAATTTCTATATAAAGTTTTGTTTTTATTTGAAATTTCTGCTTCTAGGTCCTTGAATCCGAATACCAGTGGCGTAACTAGGAAGAGCTAGGGGGACACTATGTCCCCCGCCCCTTTACATATATAGCTCCATTATTGTAGATATTTTTTCATAATAATCAAAACAAAAGAAATACGTGTTTATAAAATATACCTTCAAAAACCTAGACCAGAAATAAATACGGATTTAGTTAACATTTTCAAAATGGAGTTCTCATCCACCCAAATCCTATTTAAATTTAACTCTTCAATTCAAAATAAGGGTAATAGTACCTTACATAATTCACGCCTTGCAGAGCTGGGGCCACGGTTGACAATGCTGACATGTATTTATTCCAAGAATAACTTGCCGTTGTTGAGTGTCTTCACCCAATTCGGTAATATGTTAATTCAGCAAGATTCACGGACGAAATACGCAATAGACGGTTTGCGCTTCTGGACTGGCTCGATGAGTGATTTCCAATTATTTTTTGTGGTGTGTGGAGTATTTCTGTTATTTGCCTATTTTAAAAACTGTTCTTTGTTTTTCTTAAATATTATAGATAGAAAAAAAGAAATCTGAGCAGAATATCGCAAGAAAAGAAAAGATAAAATGATTAAAACTGCAGCCGCATTTCATAAAAATTTAACAGATTATTTTATTTGTCGTTGTTAATTTTTTTATACCGCTCCTGTAATCTACTGACTCTCCACCCCAAACAGCTGGCTACGCCACGGCAGAATATCTCCAAATATTGCCATATATATTTCAAACAACTTATCTAATAATATAAATAAATAGTGAATTGTAATGTATAACAATTATCATTATTAAATTTTATTACCGCGTTAAATAAAATTATTACTATTTTTTTTTTTTTTTTTTTTTTTTTTTCGGTTTCCCGATGCCGGTCAATCCTCCTGTGGCCTCCGACGCCTCACGGGAGTCGCGCCGGCGCATCAACTACAGCCACTCCCCACATCCCGCAGGGTTAGTGACTGTAGATACCAGAATCGTGTGCCCTAAGCAGACGGAGAGAACCCAGAATGACCGCCTTCTGCATTTGGCCTGCCAGCCACTCAGCTGATTTTTGGCAGGCCGGTATGATCTTTAGTTCCGAAAGTAGCGTAGGCTTTATCCCTCCGAGTACACCGATTATAAGGACGACCATTTTTACCGAGTAGCCTGGGTACAGCACTTGGAGCTCGTACCGGAGATCGCGATATTTGGTCCGTTTCTCCTCCTCCTTCAAGGTGATGTTTTTCTCCGCAGGAGCCGAGAACTCGATGACATACATCACCTTGAGTTGATGGTCGAGGAGGACTATGTCAGGCTTGTTGGCTTGGATTAGCCTGACAGTCGGGAACGAGTAGTTCCAGTAAATCCGGCATTTCTCGTTCTCGACAACGGACTCAATATCTCCGGAGACGTAAGGCAGCACTGGTGTCTGGTCTACCCCGTACGAGTGCCTTAGATGGTAGTATAGCACTCGTAACGCCGCATTATGCCGGTGGATGTAGGCCGAAATCGCATATATAGGGCATGCAGATAGTAAGTGCATGAGCGATTCCGGCGCCTGATGGCAGGTCCTGCAGTTGATATCAGGAACCTCTATACGCCACACGCGGCTACGGTAGACCAAGGTGTTGATAACACCATCTTGACAGGCCATAATGAATCCCTCGGTCTCCGACTTAAGCCCTGCTGACCTTAGAAAGGCGAAGGTCAGCCTGGTCGATAAACCCAGTGTTTCTATGTTCTTATAGAAAACACCATACTGGGGTTTATCGACGTGCTGCCGAAACAGATTTTCCTGTTCGGCAGCTCTGATTCGGGCTTTCAGACGATTTGGCTGAAGTTCGGTGACTGACTCAACATCAGCACCTCGCCGGCCTCCTCGCCTGATGTCAAATGCGAGACCGAGTTCATCTGCGGCTCTTTTTGCTGCCTTGAACAATCCTGCTCCCACTCCTACAATTTCGTGATGTTTTACGAACCGCAAGAGGGGATCTGAGCTCCTGAGTATGTTACATGCCATACTCAGAACTACTCTGCCATGCGTACACTCCAGGCTCAAGAGTCCTCGGCCCCCCCGTTGACGTGGGAGGTACACACGAGGAACGGACGATCTAGGATGAATACTTCTGTGAATATTCATCATCTTGCGGGTATCTCTGTCTAATTGACGCAGCTCATCTACCCTCCACTTTACTACTCCGAAGGAGTAGAGCAGAATCGGAACGGCAAGCATATTAGTTGCAGACACCTTGTTCTTCCCCGAAAGTTCGGAAGACCAAATCTTTCGGAGGCGGTGTCTGTACTTGCCGCGGAGAGAATCTTTTATTTGTGATACATCCTGGATGTGCCTTTGTTGCACACCCAGATATGTATAGGTCTCTCCGGCATCCAGATGTCTTAGGATGCTTCCGTCTGCGAGCTGCTATTTATTTATTATTATTATTATTATTAATTGTATTATTACAATTAATATAATTATTATTAATTGCAAATAAGCATGCAGAATGACTCTATTTTAAATAGCAGGACTTGTAAAGATAGTTTTAAGCGAGAAGGTTCCTAGGAATATGTGAGTTCTAAAATTCATCGTTTCAAAGATAGGGCTTATAAAAAATTATTATCGAAAACGATTTTGACATAAATCGTAACCAGCTGAAGATATCGGTTTTAAATTCGATCTCTTTTTGAACAACATATAACAGTAAAAATAGAACTTATAATGTTTCTTAGGAGTCGACAACTAGGAACTAATTTAATTTTTGTAGTTAAAACATTCTACTGCTGGATCAAATTTTACGTATTTTTGTCTCCATTTCCTTAAAATGATATACTATAATTTTCTTCACCAGACTGACAGTTGTTAAGGTTTTTGAAATTTCTGAGGTATAACCTACGCTGAACGCATAAACCAGGGAACCAGGTAGGGTAAGTAGATCCTCCACCAGAATCTTTAGATGATTCTTTTTTAATGAGTGCACTGCACTAATTATTATTGAAAAGTGCCCGAAAAATAAATTATGCTTCACAACCAATATTGGCACGTGGCCAACATCTTTGCAAAAATTCACTCAAGAACAAAAAAAAATACTTTGAAAACGACATTTCTTGTTAAATAAAAGGCTTTACCTTACTTTACCTTTATCTGGGAAAATATTCAACATACCTGTGACTTACGTGACTTGTGGCATGCTCCAAGGTTCTATCTTGTATCTGCTTCTTTTTGTAATCTAAATAATTTTCCAAACAATGTCAATTGCACTGATCTTTCTGAGTTTTCTGACTATAACTCGTACCTAAATATTCATTTAAAAGTGCCGGACTTAGTTTCAAACACAAAAAACTAAACGATTTTGTTCAATGTTTAATACTATTAGATAAGCTAGTAAAAGAGTTTTCATTTAGTTTACTTCAAGATGTTTAAACAGAACTGGGTACCATTTGATTAATATAAATAATAAATCTGTTGGAGGAGGGTATTCAAGTTCTTAAATTTATACGGGGTGTCTTGGTGAAGATAATTATTTTCACCCGTTTTATACGGCCCTTCAGAGATTGCTCACTTTCACCGGGATGCATGTACGTAATCTGTAGACACATAAGCTATGGAAGTAATAGTTCGGAAGCAATAAACTTAGAAAATAAGTGTTAAATAATATAAATGAACTTTAAATATCCTACAGTTTTACTTTCAATATATATAGAGTTTGTTTCAAAATATTTTTCAAGATTAATTCTCTTTCAGAGGCTAATTTGTTTTTGTTTTTTAATGCCTTTATTATGAGGTATTTTCACTTAGTCAAAATTGTACAAAACATCCCTATTATAAATAAATCAGTATTTTACTTTTACTAATCTCTTGGTGTCATTTAATTCAAAAGTTTTTGAATTTTTGCTTTTCTCGATTACCGTAGGGAATGGCGAACCAGACGAACGACTAATGAAATAATGTAAACTCTAGGCGTGTAATATTTCATTGTGTCTGTCTACGTTTTATGTTTAACTCAAATAAATATCCTATCTTTGTAAACTATAGACATATAAGTGTCCCCTATGTCTGCGTTTTACGTCTAACGAATATCTCTGTAAAAAATAGATACGATCGTGACCGACTGTCTTAGACTTCTGCAGATTACGTATATGCCACCAGAACACCCTGTATATTACAACTATTCTGTTATATAGTGCACGAAAATACTGTGAGTAATATAGCAGGAGTGCTTCATGTTGGGATTTGTTTAAAAAAATTTTAAATACTGCCTCTAGTATCTCCATATATTTAAGACATATTGTTTTGTAAAAAAAAAAAAATTTAATGAAATTTTTATCACAATTAGGTGTAACAATATTAGAGATCGAAATACAGTATTTTACTAGTTTTAACCACATTACAAGAATATAATAAGCTTTCCCACTCCATAATGGATGTAAATGATTGAACGGTTTTCAAAAATAAATGAAAACTACTCCTGAAAGGAAATTGTTGCAATTTTATGAATTAGAGAATATTGCATTTAATTTGTTACAGCTACTTTCTATTTTCTTTTTTTCCAACTTATTTATTTATTTTTTACTATACTTTTCTAGTTATGATTATTATGCAAATAGTTTTTATTAACTAGTAACAATTATGAATAATTATATGAATAAATATAAAAACAATGTAATGATTTGACCTCGAATCGATTAAATCAGCAATTGTTTGTCATTAAGTTAGTTGTAATAATTTCTAATTTCTTTAAATGATAATTAATTCTGTTACTAATATTTAATTAACTCATATTATTCGCATGGTGTTATTTGTGGAAAAAAATTAATAATTTCTATCAGTGGAGTAGTGAAAAATTCTTTCCAAATTTCGTAATATTTTAAATCATGATACAGTATGAATTATACTTTCATTATAATCATAATTTAATACATTTATATTGAACTTTTTTGTCATTGCTTGTGTATTGTAAATATTAAATTATCTTATAGTATATAAGAATCACATTGAACCTCAAATTCATTACTTGCATTAAGAACTCTTCTTAGGTATGTGGTATATGGTATGTCGTATATGATATGTCGTGTATGGTATATGGTATGTGGTATATGGTATATGGTATGTGATAATCTTATTGATAAATGATTATCATTTTCACATGGTAACGATATATAACTTCTTTCTCATCAGGAATTTTTTTAACAGTGATCTGGTAATCCTTGAAACTTGAAAAAAGTTATGAGCTGGAAATAATTATGCTCAAATTACTTAAAATCCAATATGAATTTATGAATACTGATCTACATTTTATGAAAATTAGGTAAAGAACTCTTACAAGCCAGGGATTTGGTGTAATTTGATCACTCGACTAATATACCAAAAGTTCCAGAAAAATAAAGATGTGGTACGGTCACCATCTCGGAAAATAGCGGCCGAAATAAAATTTTTTACACTTACTATCTCGCATGTTCTCAAAAAAATGTTTCAAACGAAAAATGTTTGCGATAGGTACCATTTTTTTCCTTAACATTTTTTTGATATAACTTGCCATTTAACGTACTTTATTATTATTTTCCAAGTCCGAAAATAAGGCTGTAAGCTTGCATTTTATATAAGTATTCGTTATTCTATTTACATATATTCTTGAGGTGCATGTATTTGTGCATCTTTTCATCTGATGTTTGGTACAGGACTTGGCACCCGAACAAGAGGAATCCTGGGTTTCAGTGGATTTTTCTGTAATTTTTTTGTACAATATATTATAACCCAGGATGACACGCCAAAAATCAGCCAAGTGGCTGGCAGGCCAAAAGCAGAAGGCGTCATTCTGGGTACTCTCCATCTGCTTATGGCACACGGTTCTGGAATCTACAGTCACTAACCCTGCGGGATGTGGGGTGTGGTTAATGTACTGGCGCGACTCTCGTGAGGCGTCGGAAGCCACGGGGGGACTGTCCAGCGTCGGAAAAACGAAAAAAAAAAAAATATATTTTTAATGAAATATTTTTAAGGAGATTGCAAAAAAAATTCAAGAGTAAAGTTAAGCGTAGAACTGTTCCATCAGGTAATCATTAAAATTCATTATTATCATCCGATAATTAAACATTTATTTCTAAATTAACAAATAGTGACAAACATACTAAAAATAAAATAATTTAAAAAATATATATATCATTTTAGGACTTAGCAAGTACACACTTGATACTTTACATAAAGACAAAAAAAAAAATACCTGTTTTGTTATAAGTTAATGATTTTCCATTCTGAAAATGCTAAAATAGATACTAAAATAATTAAATACAAATCAGTTAATTACAGCATGATTTTGTTCTCTATTAACCGCATCTAAAACAACTCCCAAAAGTATATTTGATGGATATTTCACATTTTCTTCATGTCTAGCATATCCCAAGTACCACAACAAACTAACTACATGAGCACATACTCCTAATGTCCTTGCTCCCATTTTGCATGTGCAATATGTTCCTTATATAGGATCCACATTTTGATCAGGATTTTCAAGGTAGGAAATAAAATTAAATGTCTCATCGATTGAGTAAAACGAAAAAAATATTTTTGCTCTTATAAGTTCTGGTTCAAATAACTGCGTTTGAAGAATAAATTCGTTGTTTGGGTTGCGATTTGTGGTGTCTTGAACATATCTTGGAGATAATCAAACTTAGTAGGTTCCTAAAGTATTCAGCCTAGGTAATCATAATTTAGTCTAGGAAATCTTTCCAAATCATATTCATGAATGTTAATCCAGGGGCCATGACCTCTTGCACGAAGCATTTGATGTTACTGAACTATTGTTTGAAGTAAATTAATGTCATCTCCATTTATAATTTCTAACACACGTTGTGCAAGCTCTTCATTTGCATCATGTATGTGAATAGGCTCGTGAAATCTGTTTATTATAGTGCACACAATTTTCAAAAAATCTGACAAGTGTACACAGTGTTGAATTAGTATCATATCCTTAAGTTTAAAAACGGATTTTAAATGTCCATTTCTTGATTCCACTATCTAAGGTGTTTTTTTCGAACAATTCGCCTCCTCTGTGGTAAACTGCTATTGATTACATAACAGATGAGGTGTAATTTCGTAGTTTAAATTTAGTTCCTCAAGAAACCGAACAGCATCTCTATAGCCACGATTTACAACAAATATATCACCTTTTTTGAACCCATTCTCTTAATCTGTGTTGATCTTGGGTCATGTCATGTAAAAGAATTGCTGCGTCATTATTGCGAACATCCGAGAAATATGGACCATATACATCTAAAATATATCCACCAGCAGCGACTACTAGACCTGCTTTTAACAAATTATACTTTTTATGGTAATAGTAAGATGTCGTTGAATTCGAAAATGGGAGCTTTTTGGAATTTTTAAATATGTACAGTCAGGGTATAAAATTGCTTTTGGATATTCTGGTTCAGGATTGTAGAGAATATTTGAAATCTGGTGATATGGTTATTTATGAATTATTCTTTATTTTGAACTTCAGGACAATCAAATCCTAAGTTTCCAGGTACAAATGTGACCATAAGGCTCTGTCTTACAATGATAAAAGCTATACTTACATTTTGTCGGCACGAGTAACTCAATAGCGTTTTTAAACAGGTATCTGATAATCCCTGTCTCATTTTCATGAAAAAAGTTATTAAATGTTTCTTTATGAAATTCCTTAAATTACCGCCATATTGTACAGGATTGCAAAATTAAAATAATTAACGAAATTGGTTTTTATTTAAAGATGTAATGGACTTAAAGTCATTAAAATTGGCCTCATATTCGTAATTTGAGGATGATACTTTCTGAACATATTGCCTAATTTTTCTAAAATATTCACCGGTTTTTGGTCCCGTCACGCTTATTCGTAGCGGTACAGATGAGATTGTCCATAAACTCGTTGTGTTAATCCATTTTCGGTTAAATGTTGATTACAGCATCGTGTTTCCAAGGGTAAATAAATCCCAGTTTTTAAGAAAAAGTCTATTCTTGCATCAGTGCTTACTCTAAATCGACAAATTCTCTGACAAACATTGTGCTATACTGTACTAAAACGTCCATAAGGATTACCAGCGGATCATCTTCCATTTCAATTACTCTGTTTATTCTTCTTTTATAGTTTAAACAAATTCTGGACTGTTCATTTAACATATTTTCGTTAAAACGAAACCGATTTCTATGTAATTTTGCGATGTTTTTCTTCCGCTCTTCATTAATATCATTTTCGTCATATATTTTGCAATTTGAATTTTCCCGACCACAAGTGTAACATTGCACCATTTTAAAAAATTATGATTTTACATTTTTCGTATGAAATGCATGTTGACAGTTAATGAATCATTTAAGTGACAACCATAATAACAAAATAACGTCAAGGCATACTTAACCAAATTAAAAAGTTTTAAAAAAGTTGATTGAGGAAGCGTTACTATCTGGTAGTTCGATATCACAAGGAAACAAGTAAAACACTACTATTCTCCAATATATTAACAATAAAAATATTACGTACACATTAACTATAGAAAGTGAAATAGCTTCAAAAAACGTACAAATAAGTATTTATTCTTTCAATATTTTTATCAATAGTTTGCATCTAAAATACATTTTTTAGAACTTTAAATGTTAGTATTTATCATTAACAATCGTAGCACCTCGTATATTTTGATTATAGGACACTTCGGTAAATAAGTATATACTCGAAATCCTTATACTAATCATTTTTTTTAAAGGATATTCATATCCAAAGGGAAAAGTAATATTTTTAAACTTTGCAAAAGAAGGAAACCTCGGACCTGTTTTCTGATAGACTCACAAAAATTTCCCGCGTATACAAGTGTCATCCTAAGTTATAATATATTATACAAAAAATTTCAGAAAAATTTACTGAAACCCAGGATCTCTTTTGTTCGGGTGCCATGTCCTTTAGATAAACTTGTCTCACACCACGTGCATTCCTATCTAATCCCGACATCATATGGGGGATTTGTGCGCATCTAAGCATGATAACATACAAAAACACAATTTTTTAATTCAGTTCAACAAATTAAAGTTATTGTGAAGCTAAAGGGGTGTTTTTTTATTTAGCAAACCCTGCTGGGAGAAAGCAGTGAGGTCATTTTGATTACGCATGCTGTAACAGGCTGTGTTCTGCCATGTTTAAGAAAGGTAAACTAAACTCATTGATTGACACTGCTACAAAAAGACCGTTCCCTGAGAGAAGGCACGAAACTCTTTAACAATCCTTCTTTAACCAAACTGGGAGAGGTAGCTGCTCTAGGAGAATAATTTTTACTTCGTTTATATGGACGATTAAGAAGTGCTACCTTAGATGATTTATAATAATACTACAGATACAATCATCTGATTGCCAAACAGTGACAAAACATTTCACCTAGCGTCTTTGTCTCCAACTAGTGATATATGTAGCAGCTCAGCTTTATACCCTGTAGGTTAGCTATAGGTTCAGCAGCGAGAAGGTAATAAAATGAAACCTACTGACTGGGGATATAATAAAATTTCTGACTCAGAATATAAGATCATAAAATGTATTTTCACTTGCCTGCATTTGCTTCGAAAGTACTCATCCAACTGATCTGTATGTTTGCGCTATGAGTATACTTTACTGATGCTAGTGAATGGGCTTAGTAGCAAGCGCTCTCTTTCTCTCGTGAAAATGACAGGAACTAGAGAGCATGGTATTACTCTCCCCTAACTAATCCTGGTTTTCTCTGTATTAAAACCTTTAACAAATTTAAATCAATTTTCAAGTTTTAGGAGAAACAAACCTAAATATGTGTAACATCCAAAACAATGGCTATATAGTAAAAGATATATTTATACAGTTTTCATTAATTTTCTGCAGAACGCAGCACTTTCCAGTGCAATTTTTTCTAATTATAAGTTATTTTTTTAGAAAGTTTTAACAGGAAACTTATTAACATTTTTGCGTAGAACTTTTACAGTCTATATTTAAAGAGTCCTTTTATGGCCTGAACATATTATGGCAAATATGTTCTTAATACATACAGTATTAAACATCAAAGCTGAAGAATTCTACCAATTTTTTTTTAAGTTCAAATAACCATTATACATACTAGTTTAAATTTTGTATGCTCACGCCCACAAGTACCGTTTTATCTTGGATCAGTCTAAATTTGGAATTTCTAGTGTAACTGATATGGCAAATGTGATTTGTTAAAAACACATTGTTTTAAGTGCCCTGTAAATAGCTCTTAATAACGTTATATCAAAAAATGCTAAGAACAAACATTATAGACAATTTTATGGCAAACGTTTTTCGATAGCATGGATATTTTCAGAGATAAGTGTAATAGAAATGGGATTTTGGCCGCCATTTTCCAAGATGGTGGCCGTAGTACAATTTTATTTTTCAGAAACTTTTAGTATGTTAGTGGGGTGACCAAATACTATACCAACTTCCTTGCTAGTAAGAGTTTTTTTAACTCATTGCGAAATTTTGGGCTAAAATCACTACACCAACAAAAAGTTTATTATTCTCAACATACACGACGCGACGGTTATAAACACCAGAATCCGACAACTGGTGTTTGAGATGTGTTTAAAATCATCTCCAGGAGTAAAGAACATAATTATTATAGATGGACAACAAAAATGCTCTCAGTAGAAAAGTCAATCGTTATTTCAACGAAGAATTATATCCTGAACTGATTCTGCGGTTGGCTGTTTGTGAAACATTATTAAATATATGAAAGAAATTTGCTTTTTAATGTTTCAAAAATATTTTATTAGAAACTCTACACGTGTTTCGGCTTTTTAGGCCTTTGTCAAGAGTACAGGGAATACTGAACAGTAAAATTTGTGTCCATTGCTTATATAACCACATCTGGTACCTACTATAAAACTATTATAAAATATGTTTTTATAAGTTGAATATTACTTTAATTTTTAAATCTAAATTATTTTATTTAAAATATGGTGGCCCATAAAAATTTGTTGTTCATTCGTTAATTTTTTATTATTTTTAACAGCTTTACTTATTTCTAATTGTTCTAATAGATCAAATTTCTTTCCTTTCTTTTCCGAATGGAGTAATTCGACATTATTTAAATCTATAAAATGACTGTTTTCTATACAATGTGTTGACATGCCCGTACTATATACATTGTTTACAATAGATTTCCTGTGTTCATCGAATCGCTTTTTTACATTTCGTCTAGTTTATCCAATGTATATAGCTTCACAGTCACTACATTTTAATTCATATACTCCTGTTTTTTGTAGTTTTTCAGTTTTATCTTTATTATTAATTAACATTTTACCTAAATTATTTTTATTTACTGAAATTGTTCTACATCCTAGTTTATTCAGTATATTACTAACTCTATTACTGATCTTAGGCCTACAATTAATACATTTATATCTCTTATTGCATTCCTGACACGAAGCGGCATAAAACTCTTTACGTAAAGTTTTCTTCTGTTTGTTTTTTTATTAGTTTTTCTATTAGGTTTTCTTTATAGCCATTGTTTTTCGCAATTTCTTTGATAACGTTAACTTCTTTTTTAAAATTCTCTTCGCTTAGTGGAAATGTTCCACAGCTACATACATCGTCTATTAATATTTCCACTAAGCGAAGAGAATTTTAAAAAAGAAGTTAACGTAATCAAAGAAATTGCGAAAAACAATGGCTATAAAGAAAACCTAATAGATAAACTAATAAAAAACAAACAGAAGAAAACTTTACGTAAAGAGTTTTATGCCGCTTCGTGTCAGGAATGCAATAAGAGATATAAATGTATTAATTATAGGCCTAAGATCAGCAATAGAGTTAGTAATAAACTGAATAAACTAGGATGTAGAACAATTTCAGTAAATAAAAATAATTTAGGTAAAATGTTAATTAATAATAAAGATAAAACTGAAAAACTACAAAAAACAGGAGTATGCTATATGCGATGCTATATACATTGGACAAACTCGACGAAATGTAAAAAAGCGATTCGATGAACACAGGAAATCTATTGTAAACAATGTATATAGTACGGACATGTCAACACATTGTATATATAGAAAAGAGTCATTTTATAGATTTAAATAATGTCAAATTACTCCATTCGGAAAAGAAAGGAAAGAAACTTGATCTATTAGAACAATTAGAAATAAGTAAAGCTGTTAAAAATAATAAAAACTTTGTGAATGAACAACAAATTTTTACCGGCCACCATATTTTATATAAAATAATTTAGATTTAAAAAATAAAGTAATATTCAACTTATAAAAACATATTTTATAATAGTTTTATAGTAGGTACCAGATGTGGTTATATAAGCAATGGACACAAATTTTACAGTTCAGTATTCCCTGTACTCTTGACAAAGGCCTAAAAAGCCGAAACACGTGTAGAGTTTCTAATAAAATATTTTTGAAACATTAAAAAAGCAAATTTCTTTCATATATTTAAAAAAAAAATTATATCCTACATGAAAGATATTCTAGTACACTTAAAGAAAATAAAGATTAGAACACTAGAACACCTCACCCTGTACAATGAATAACAAAGTGTGAAGGTATTTTGAAAGTAGCAAATCTGTGTCAAACCTGCATATACCACAACAAAAACTGAATTTCAGATTAATTACAGAAGTTATATAAGCATTGCATATTGCAATTCTGGTTTGGATACCGGCTTTGATTTTTTTCTTGTTTAAATTGTTTGGCATTCCTTTAACAAAACCTTCACGTAAAATTATTCATTTTTATTGTACAACAGAGGCACTCTGAAAACTATACTGTTGATCAATTTCACGGTTTCTCCAAATATATTCCGCATTTATTTAAAAGATAAAAAGTGGGGAAAATTGTTTCCTTTAATGTTCTAAACTTTTTTGTAATATCTAAAATTTTTATATAATATGGGGTTATCATAAAGCAAGGGGTCTATTTTAAATTCTTATATAGTTTTAATAAATTATGCTAGTAGCAGAAAGTAAACAGTATCTAGTTGCCTCAATAATTGGATTTTAGTGTATCTATGGAAAACAAAAGAATTGTCGTGACAACTATTGATACAAGTGTCAAACGAAATAATCGTAATTTAGAGAATTGTTCTCAAAATAAAACTCGCGTAACGTAAATTGTAACAATTTCAATATGGATCTGCAAATAAGAATTGGTTTAGTGCAATGTTATTATGAAGGCGGTAAAAATTACACTACTGGATTACGAAGATTTCGTACGAAAATGGGTTTGAGAGCAGGGCCGTGCAAAATGTAGGCGTATTGTAATTTGATTAGCAAATTTGAAAGAACAGGGTCTGTAAAAGGCCTTCCGAGGTCAGGAAGACCTAGGATTAGTGATGTCCAAGTTGCAGAAGTTCTTCAGGAAAATCAAAATGTAGCCAATTCTAATCCCCTATCAATCAGTAGTGTGAATACGATATCAAAACGATTACAAATGCCATACACCACGGTTTGGAAAATTTTACGGAAAATCCTACAAATTTATCCCCATTGGGGCGAAGGAATTGAAAACATGATTTTTATGCAGGATGGAGCACCTCCGCACATTTACCGACCAGTTAAAGAATTGTTAACTGCGGTTTTTCAAGATCGTGTTATAAGCAGACATTTTTTAAATTCATGGCCACCAAGATCGCCTGATATTAACCCAGCGGATTACTGGCTGTGGGGTTATTTAAAAAATTTGGTGTTTAGAACACGGCCAACAACGCTGGAGGAATTAAAGGACAGTATTAGAGAGCAAATTCGTGCAATTCAACCAGAAATGTTGAATAGTGCTGTATACAATTTGGAGGAACGGTTGGTAATTTTACAACAAAATGGAGGTCATATCGAGCATTTGCGGTAACTAGTGTTTGACATCAGAAATCCCATTATGTAAGCAACTAGATTCCATTTACTTTTTGTTATTAATTTGGTTTGTTAAGAATATATAATAAGTTGAAATATATCCCTTACTTTATAATCACCCGTTACATATAAGTAAAATAAATGTTGTTTTACATAAAGGAGAATATATGATAAATGTTCAAAAATATTGCTGATGTTTTTTGACAATATTCTATTAATGTTTTCGCAATTTGGTTTATCGCCAACAAATCTAATTAAATATTTTATGCAACTGGCTCTCTAATAACTGATTGTTTCCAATTCACCAAAATGGGGAGTAGGTATTACGTAGCAAATACTATTCCGGAACCTTCCTTTGGAAAATAAGTATTCGCCGTTCGGAATTTTAAAGGAGATTTTTAGTGACTCGCCATCTGAAGAAACCCTTTCATGTTTTGCTAATTATAACTTACAATTAGTCAAAAAATGCAGTTCTGATTTACGTGTGCCCCCACTAAAAAAAATATTTCTCTAACGAAATCAGCTTTATACTGTCGCAACTGAACCATGTTGTTGATATTGTTTATATTATTCTGCTGTTTTATTTTTGGTTAACTGTTTATTCATATAAATATAATACCATACATTTATTATACAGGGTGTCCCAATCAAAAGTAGGCACCCTGAATACTTTGGAGATAAAAATTTTTTTGAAAAGTTGGTGAAACACGTTGACCTTGTTTCCAAGGGGGACATATTTTAATGTATTATCCCTCTACCCTACACGGCCACCCCCTCAAAAAATTCAAATGGCAAGGGGGTCGAGTGATTGAAAGGTCTTTCAATTCCCTACAAAACTGTGTATTTTTTAAACTTTTAACGATTCGTTCTTAAGGAAAATAATTTTACTTTTGATGATTACATACAATCGAAATCGTTTAAAAAATCTAAAATAGACACTGGGTATTGGAATTTATAAAAAAAATGCATTTTTTAGTGCTCTCAAATCAACACGAGTCTTTTAGACAAAAGACACTCTCTTTGTCCGTTTAGTTTTAGAATAATGAAATACTCATAAGTATTTGATAGTCCCTGAACATTAATTTGTTCACAACCAATTTTAAATCGAGATACATTTTACCAGATTGAGTTCTCAAAATGGTTTATACCACGGCCGTCTCTAGAGACGGCCGTGTTTATACCCTTCAGGAGAGAATAGAAATTGTCAGCATTTATTTTAAAAACGATAATTGTGCAAGAGCTACGGATCGCATATTCAATAGAAATCACCCAGATAGAAGGGTTGGTTCTCAGTATGTTTTACAATTATTGCAAAATTTATGGAAACAGGTTCTATAGGAAACAAGAAGCATGAACCTCAGTAACCGATTAGGAATGAAGCAGTCGAAGTGGCAGTTCTGGGTTATTTGCAGTTGGATAATACTCAATCGATCAGGAAAGTAGCTGAGACTTCCGGTGTATCACGAAGCAGTGTTCATCGAATTGTAAAGGCCCACAAATTTCATCCATAATAAATTTAAATTGGTACACGAATTAAACGAAGATGATCCCGATTGTCGCGTCGGCTTAATTTTGTGAGATTAAACGGTAATGCCAATCTACTGTACAATACGTGTTTTTCTGATGAATCGACATTTCAGTTAAATGGGGAGGTAAACAGGCATAATTGTAGGTATTGGAGTGAAATCAATCCACATTTGTTCATAGATACTTATACCCAAAGGCCTCAGAAGTTAAATGTTTGGGCTGGCATCTTAGGGGATCACATTCTCGGGCCGTTTTTTATTCTTGACAATTTAAATGGCGAAAGGTACCTCGATCTGTTAGAAAATAACATCGACCCAATGATTACCCAAATCCTTGAAGAAGACGATAATCTTTTAGAGGACGAACTGTTTTTTCAACAGGATGGGGCACCCCCCATTTTGCTATAGCAGTCCGTCAATTTTTTGGATAATCGGTTTCCTGAGCGATGGATTGGAAGAAGAGGTCCTGTGGAGTGGCCCGTTAGGTCACCCGATTTAACTCCCTTGGATTTCTTTCTGTGGTAACATTTGAAATCGAAGGTTTTTGCAACAAAACTTGCATGACTGGAAGAGTTACGTGAAGGAATTGTTCGAGAATGCCGTTTATTGATTCCAGATGTGTTTAGAAATGTTTGTACAGAATTTCAAGACAGATTATACTGCTGTATGGAAGTCGGGGGGGGTCATTTTGAACAATACATACGATAATTTAAACTGCTTCATTTATTTTTATTTCCCGAACCTAAAATAATTATTTCTCAGGAACGATTTGATAAAAGTTTAAAAAAAATACACAGTTATGTAGAGAATTGAAAGACCTTTCAAAAGATGTATCAGTCGACCCCTTTTGCCATTTGAATTTTTTTGAGGGGGTGGCCGTGTAGGCTAGAGGGTTGATGATAGTTATAGAAGTATTACATTAAAATATGTTCCCCTTGGAAACAAGGTCGACGTTTCACCAATTTTTCGAAAAAATTTTATCTCCAAAGTTATTCAGGTTACCTACTTTTGGTTGGGACACCCTGTATACAAAACAATGTATCTATTAATTTCATGAAAAAAATACATGAGATAACGCCCAAGGAACCGTTTAATTCTGTATTATTTAGATTGTCTGCAATTTTTTATTTCAAGATGAGATTTATAATTTCCTCTTGAACACACATCCACGGCGTGTAACTAAAAAATAAGTAGGTACGAATCATCAACATTATTCAGTAGTAGAAGTGAATGTAATTACTAATATTAGCTTATTCTCAAATATGCATTATTATGCTAATGTCACAATTAACTTGTTGGTAGAATTTTAATAACAAGTAATTTTGCTCTGTAAGTTATTAATATACAAATTAATGTTATTTAAAAGTTATGTAAGCCATTCCAGATTATTAAAACACATTTAATGTATGATATAGATATAATATATCTTGTAATCTGTTAGTCTTTATAAAATTAACACGTTTTTCAGATGAACAAATGGTATATCTAGTGGTACACGTTCTCTGTTATAAGCAACTAACAATAAGTCAAAAATAAAAAATTGAATCGATATCTCCAAGCGTAAAGTCATTTTATAGGTATATTAATGAAACGGGTCTTTTTCTTGAGATGAACATGACAGGTTTCAGGATTTTTATAATATAGATTTACAGGGTGTTTCATATTGAAAGTGACATAGTGTTATGGAAGGTATAGCACACTTAGATGAGTTCAAAACACCCCCAAACTTGAATGTGAATCGTTGTTATGGTTTTTGACTAAAACTGTAGACGGCCATATTTCTGGAATGGCTTTAAATATTTGAATAAAATTTGGTGTGAATATTATACTTTTTTAGTACAAACAAAAGCATAATATAATTTAGAAAAGTTCCAGGTCCGGACTCAATTTCTATAATATTTCGTGCTGATAACATCACCCTGGAAATCATTTTTTCGTAAATGTTAGTACACATTTAAAAAGTCAATGAACCAGTGTATAAAATAATGTCATATTATTGTTACGTGTTTGCTATCCACACAAACACCTATACTCGTAGATTCGTTGATTGAAAGTCCAGGTAACACTTACTCACTACTTTATTTACTAATTAACAATTAACAACAATAGATTAATAACTGTCTTAACTATAATCACACTTGAACACTTATAAGTCTCTTTCTTATTTCTTCTTTACTAGTTCACGTTCAATTTAAGATTAGACTCTCGGCCCACTGTGCGCCTTATTTATACATCCATTCACACGGTCTAGAGCATCCCAGAATATTCCCGGCCGTTCGCATACAATTCGAGTCTCATCTAACTAGTCTACACAGTCCAGTGGCGTAACATTATTTTATGGCACGTTTATGGTTATTCTCCAATAAATTTTAAAAACAATGATTGTCCAAATATTAAATTCGACAAATAAGGCAATCAACTAGATAACATCACTATTTTATTTAAATACCCTCCATTAATCATGCATCTTCATTCTTTTGGACATGAACATAAAACACAAAACACACCACATAAATTAGACAACCCCCAAACCAAAGCCAAGGCTGCTCGGACAGGGGTTACACAGTTGAAAAAAAGGCAGACACACACAACCAAACCCTTCGACTTTGTCAGAATCGTAACCGGGATTTGAACCCGGGAGTCGATAGGTAGTAAACCAGCTGCGTTTGTCACTTAACGCTCTGGCCCACATAAATACACATTTATTGAAAAATTAATGATTCGTGTAGGACTGGACTTGTTTAAAATTCCGTATTAAGTACATTTTATTAAAATTTGTTATTCATGTTATGTACAGAGTCATCACGTGAAAATGTACTTTTTTTAAATAACTTTGTTATTTTTAAACTTACCAAAATGGTGTGTAGACCTTCATTAACAATTTTTTTTCGCAGAAAAACAATTGTGCATCGCGTTTAAGAAATACGGCATTTTACTTTGTTTTTTTAAATACATGTTTTAAAATATTTCGATTTTCCCCATTTTTCTTATTTCAAAAATATCAGCAGGTGTCATTTCAAAAAGTTTTTGAGATGGATTTTGATATTAAAATATTGTGCAAGATGAAAAATAGGTTATGTTATGGATATAACTTAACTACCATGATATACAGATACTTACTGAGTCCAATATACAAATATATCAAGAATTGTCAATATTAATTAAAATGTACATAAAAGCAACAAATAATTAACATGGACATACTACAATGGAAATGTCCCACTATATTAAAATTTGGATTTCTTTTTATTGTATATGATTCTACACTATTTATGTAATCAGTATTCATCAGTGGATTTAAAAAAAATTAAAAAAAAAATTATAAAATTTAAAATTGCCGCCAGTTAATTAACCAATGAACCCTGTGATATGACCGAATCTGTGTTGCCATATTTTCATTATTTAAGTATTGTTTTGGTGGTTTAAAACTATTTGGGAATATCTGTAATTTTAAAGGATTTCGTGAATTTGTACATTAATTTTTGCGTTATATCAAATATTTTCAAGACCATTTTAATTTGGATACAAAATAAATGGTAATTATTCACGTATTTTTGAACTTAATGTATGGGGTTATCATAAAGTAAGGGGTCTATTTTAAATTCTTATATAGTTTTAAGAAATTATGCTAGTAGCAGAAAGTAAACAGAATCTAGTTGCCTCAATAATTGGATTTTAGTGTATCTATGGAAAACAAAAGAATTGTCGTGACAACTATTGATACAAATGTCAAACGAAATAATCGTAATTTAGAGAATTGTTCTCAAAATAAAACTCGCGTAACGTAAATTGTAACAATTTCAATATGGATTTGCAGACAAGAATTGGTTTAGTACAATGTTATTATGAAGGCGGTAAAATTACACTACTGGATTACGAAGATTTCGTACGAAAATGGGTTTGAGAGCAGGGCCGTGCAAAATGAAGGCGTATCGTAACTTGATTAGCAAATTTGAAAGAACAGGGTCTGTAAAAGACCTTCCGAGGTCAGGAAGACCTAGGATTAGTGATGTCCAAGTTGCAGAAGTTCTTCAGGAAAATCAAAACGTAGCCAATACTAATCCGCTAGCAATCAGTAGTGTGAATGCGATATCAAAACGATTACAAATGCCATACACCACGATTTGAAAAATCCCAAAAATGTATCCCTATAAACTGCAACTGCTGTTTGAATTAAAGGACGCAGATTATGCTCTCAGGTACGATTTTTCATTACACGTATTGGCTCAGATGGAAATTGAACCCGAATGGTTATCCCGTATTTTATGGACAGATGAGGCCCATTTCTCTCTTAATGGTGGAATTAATACTCAAAACTGTCGAATATGGTCAACAGAAAATCCACATGAAATCGTTCAGCAAAACCTTCATGACAAAAAAGTCACCGTTTGGTGCGATTTCACAGCTAATTTCATCATTGGTCCATACTTTTTCAAGGAAATACAGAATGTGGAGGCCGTATCTGTAACTGTTACTGGTGAACGATACCTGTTAAGGGATTATGCAATTCCACAGTTGCAAAACGAGCACGAAGGAATTGAAAACATGATTTTTATGCAGGATGGAGCAGCTCCGCACATTTACCGACCAGTTAAAGAATTGTTAACTACTGTTTTTCAAGATCATGTTATAGGCAGACATTTTGCAAACTCATGGCCACCAAGATCGCCTGATATTAACCCAGCGGATTACTGGCTGTGTGGTTATTTAAAAAATTTTGTATTGGCCGGAATACGGCCAACAACGCTAGAGGAATTAAAGAACAGTATTAGAGAGCAAATGCGTGCAATTCAACCAGAAATGTTGAATAGTGCTGTATACAATTTGGAGGAACGGTTGGTAATTTTACAACAACAAAATGGAGGTCATATCGAGCATTTGCGGTAACTAGTATTTGACAGAAATCCGATTATGTAAGCAACTAGATTCCATTTACTTTTTGTTATTAATTTGATTTGTTAAGAATATATAATAAGTTGAAATATATCCCTTACCTTATAATCACCCGTTATGTATATTATACTTTCAATAATTGTGCATTTTTTTGTCCTTTTTTATTGAGATTTTATATTCCACTTAATGAATTGCGAAGAAAATGATTCTGTTATTGATTTACTATTGCTACTTATTATTTATTATTTAAATTCTTTTTAATTTTTTTTTACAATATTTTAATAAAATGCACGCGACAATACTATTCAAATAAAATCATCATAATCAGATGAAAGTAAAAAATAAATGAGAGTGATTATAATTAATTATAATAAATTTATAACATAACCTAACTAATTTGATTTTTTTCTGATTTTTTTTTCATATATAAATGTCGAAGTTTTAAAACAGGTACAAATAAAATTTTGTCTTCGTACGAAGGTAAAAAAAATTCTATGTGAATGAATTTATAGTTGTATTTCTAACTGAATAAGTAATCATTAATCACAATTTCAAACAATACGTAAAACTGCTAATACTGCGGTACCGTCTTCATTTTCACTGGCTTCTTGTTGTTAGCGCCAAACCTAGTCGGATGACGTCATAAGGCTAAAATTCAAAACATTATTATTTTTTAACCCCTTTCAGGGCTCAAAAACGTCCGGAAAAAATCCTATGAGTTCATATTTATAAATACTATCGAATAAGCAACTGAAAAATATATGTGGAAAATGCCCATCACAATAGTACCTAGTATTTAAAAAAATTTGCTGATGATGGTCTTTAATGCTGTTTCCGGTCAAGATTGATAATTAGGACTCATAGCTGAGGAGGAAGATCACCTACTGTTATGCTAAAAAGATGTAATGTATATTTTTCGATAAAAATACTCCTGTTTCCATTTTATTTGAAACAAAATATAAGCACATATTAACAAATAGAAAGCTTATGAACTCTTTATATGTTGAACATAATTTATACACACTTGTTATTAAGGCAAATTAATAATCTAACCATCTAACTTGTTTAATTATGCTATTAGTGTCGGATAAAAGGTCAAAAACTAGCAAATAAAAATAAAACTGTACCACATTGCATTTAACGTGACTAAATAAACTTAGAATTCAATAACTAGAACACTGCAAAAAAATTTAAAGGTGTCTTGCGAAAGTTCAGCACTAGAATATTTCTGCTGATCAAAAGATAAGAGTTATTGATTACAGTTGCGAAATGGTTCTATTATTTATTTAAGTGACCACTAAAATTTTAATTGCCTTGCATTCAATATTAAATATGCATTATTTCGCGATTTAAATGGCATTCAGGATGAAGTTTATTCAGAATGGCGCTTTAGAAAGGTGTGTTCTCAAATCAGGGTTGATAAAAGTCATGATTTTTAAAAAAAAATCAAAAATCACGATTTAAAGAAAAAATCTAAAAATTATGATTTTTTTGATTTTTATTTATTTTTTTACATAAGCATCCTAATAATTGACATTAACAATGTATTTAGTACTTATATTAACAAAGATAGTTTTTGTTTAAACTTACTGTGTATTTTTTTTTAACTTTTTTTCGATTCGTTCTTAAGGAAAATAATTTTATTTTTGATGATTACACACATTCGAAATCGTTTAAAAAATCTAAAATACACGGCACTGGCTATTGGAATTTATAAAAAAACTACATTTTTTTAGTGCTCTCAAATTAACACGAGTTTTTTCGACAAAAAACACTTTCCTTGTCCGTTTAGTTTTAGAATAATAAAAGACTCATAAGTATTTGATAGTCCTTGAACATTAATTTGTTCACAACCAATTTTAAATCCAGATACATTTTACCAGAGTGAGTTCTCAAAATAGTTTATACCCTTCAGGAGAGAATAGAAATTGTCAGCATTTATTTTAAAAACGATAATTGTGCTAGAGCTACGGAGCGCATATTCAATAGAAATCACCCAAATAGAAGGGTTGGTTCTCAGTAGGTTCTGTAGAAAACAAAAAGCATGAACCTCAGCGACCGATTAGGAATGAAGCAGTCGAAGTGGCAGTTCTGGGTCAATTGCAGATGAATAACACTCAATCGATCAGGAAAGTAGCTGAGGCTTCCGGTGTATCACGAAGCAGTGTTCATCGAATTGTAAAGGCCCACAAATTTCTTCCATATAAATTTAAATTGGTACACGAATTAAACGAAGATGATCCCGATCGTCGCGTCAGCTTGATTTCTGTAAGATTTTTAGTGAACAATTAAACGGTAATGCCAATCTACTGTACAATACGTGTTTTTCTGATGAATCGACATTTAAGTTAAATGGGGAGGTAAACAGGCATAATTGTAGGTATTGGAGTGAAACCAATCCACATTTGTTCATGGAAACTCACACCCAAAGGCCTCAGAAGTTAAATGTGTGGGCTGGCATCTTAGGGGATCACATTGTCGGGCCGTTTTTTATTCCTGACAATTTAAATGGCGAAAGGTACCTCGATCTGTTAGAAAATAACATCGACCCAATGATTACCCAAATCCTCGAAGAAGACGATAATCTTTTAGAGGGCGAACTGTTTTTTCAACAGAATGGGGCACCCCCACATTTTGCTATAGCAGTCGGTTCATTTTTGGATAATCGGTTTCCTGAGCAATGGATTGGAAGAAGAGGTCCTGTGGAGTGGCCCGCTAAGTCACCCGATTTAACTCCCTTGGATTTTTTCTATGGGGACATTTTAAATCGAAGATATTTGGAACAAAACCTACATCTCTGGAAGAGGTGGAAACAAGGTCGAAGTGTTTCACCAATTTTTAAAAAAAATTGTATCCAAAGTTATTCAGGGTGCCTACTTTTGGTTGGGACACCCTGTATATAAAAATAGCATCTTTATTGAATTAGAGAAAATTTCTTGTAACGGTTAATAAGCCTAATTCAAAATCAGAAATACTTGTGTTAGTGCATTTTATCACTCCCTATATTTTCATTCAAATCAACGAGGCAACTAATTATAAATAAATCCAAATACTAATTAGAAATAAGTAAATAGCTGAACATTGGAAAATTCCTACAATATGTATGTAACTAAAAAAAATATTTAAATATTCATGTCATGTAGACGCGAAAAGGATAAAACGGACTTGCATGCAAATTCATTATCGACGTACGCAAAACGCGTGGACCTATAAATCATGAAAAGTATACATTAAACTAAATAATTTGCAGGTATATTACCATTTATTTAGTCGCCAACCGGTAAATCGTACGTGTAACTGGTTATAACTGGTTGCTAATTATAATAAATTTACATTTGAGATTATCATTCACAAGATATTCAAACAGGTTTATTTACCAATACGTTTTAAAAAAATAGTTCACATGAAACCATTAATAATATGAAATTATTTCGTTACACTTAATGTTGGGATTTTGCACAGTGAGAGGTAGACATTTATTTTTGTTTTCTTATGAATATTTAGAAACCAAACACATCAAAATATTTAAAACGATTTTAGGACGTTGTTATTTTTCGAATAAACTAATATGTTAACCAATCGAATAAACTTTACAAAAAACAGCCATAGGGTCGAAATTTTAAAGCTTACATTGTCACAAAAATGGCTTATCAAGGTGATGTTCAGACTGGGTTAGATTCAGGTCAAGTCGCTTGATATCATCCGCTTTATTTTCAGAGTTCGTTAACTCTCTCACGAGAAGTATCAATGAAATCTTACAAAAACGCACCGCGACGTCTATTCGTGGTGAGATGTTTGACGGCCATCAGGCTACGCTGCTGTTCTTAAGATACTTTGGGGATATCAAAATCGTCAGTTATTTCTTGCGGCACTTCGCCTTTCCTTTGATACAAGTGTTGCGCTTAATTAGTGTGTATTGGATATATTGCAAAATCTGTTGTCACTGTGCCAACTCTACACCGGTTTTTCGAACTCTTCAGGCTACACGCCTGTTCTTCGAAACCATCAACGATTGTGCCATATCCTGTGATTTGTCTGAGTCTTCATAAGGATCCACCTAGATAGCGGCTGTGCCCACGGCCGAAGCTTACAACCAATAGGTATCCAAGTAATGAGGAGGCTGAAGAATCCGGGGGGAACAGACCTGGGGAACGTCGCCGTATATCAAGGAATAGTGACTACTGATATTGGCATTCTCTTCACACAATTCTATCTAAATTTATAAATAAAATGGCAATCAATCAGAGTATGAATATATAGGCCTGGGGTTCACAATTTTCAGTATTTCCCATATGCTGTTGAGAAATCGAAAATACATGTTATGATATTTTTGAAAAAAAAAGTAACATTTTGAATTTTGTTCTTATTTTTTCCTGACGTTATTTGAAGAGACATCGAAAAAAATAAAAACACATTTTCAGTGGCGTTTTTTATCCTTTACAATTTAGAGTAAAAAGTTTTTTATAAGATGTTTCGTCTTTTCATGATCATCATTAAATATGTCATTTTCAATACGGACCTGTTCTTTTTTATTGCATTTTTTTGTAGCATTTGAACCAATATTCCATTGATGTATTAAACTTTTATGTTTCTAAACGTTTGATACTGTTTAGGTTGGACAGTTCTTTTAAATGACTATACAGAGATTAATTATTATTATTAGTAAGTATCTATTATTGAATTTTTTTATAACTTAGGTTAGATTAGGTGGTTAAAAGTTTTCCTTTATCTAAACCATAAATAATTGTATAATGTTTAAAAATATCTGATGTGGCCAGTACATAACTTTCTTATACCAGTATATATCATCCTGATGTAAAAAAATCATTCTATTTAATTCTTCACTTACCTCAATTAAAATTTAATATCGTACCTTGAAATGACATTTTTGTAACTAAATTAGACATTTCAAATGTCAAACTGTTAAATTTATCCTAACCCCATTTTATGAGGTCAAATGTGTAATAAATTTCAGTTTATTTAAGTACTTGGAAAATATATTTTATTGGCTTGATATAGTAGACATGCTTTATAATCTTTTATCAGGAATATACTTTTTTGTAAATTCAAATACAAAAATGTTTGGGTCCCGTGGACCTCCTTTCAGCTGACCAATTTTGCTCATCATCGAATTGATCATTGTCTTTGGCCTTTAGAACATGTGTACCAAATTTGAAAGCTTTAGCTCAATAACTGTGCCTGCTAAAGCGATACTATAGACATGCAAACAGATTTTTTTCCATAAAGTTGTTTTCTCATTATAAATCGTCGAAATTCGTCCAGAAATGCAATAAATTTTTTTTTCCCGAGATTTTTTCTTCTTTCATTCATTATGTCTCTTCTGGTGGTACCATATTCACACAATTTAATGTGTCACCTAAAATGTTGTTGACAATCTTAACTGTCAAATTTGGGAAGTCTCCCATTAGTACTTTTGAGTTATCGTGGATACACACATACACACACACATACACACACATCCACACACACGCATCAACAGACATCATTCGAAAAATAGTCAAAATTGATTCAGGAGTGTTCAAAACGTATATATCAATCAAAATCTCGAGGTCGAAAAAAAATCACGATTACTATACTTCCTTATATTAGGTATAAGAAAGTAAAAACTGAACCTAATTTATATTATTATTTATTTTTATTATGTTTTTGAATTTATATTACAAATTTAGGGTGCTAATTTCTAACAATTTTTTGAGATACTGGATGTTTCAGTGCCGTTATTTTTTTTCATTTTTCTTATATGGTGTCTTATAAAGAAATGAGACATAGAGCAACAATGGATTTCTGACATCAAAATATATATAGTTATATGTGTAACATAATGGTACTTTACGTTACTTTATCATAATCATAGTTTTATATCCCGTTTTCAATAATATTTACATATCTTGTTTTACATTTTTGTTTGTAAGTTCCTAGTTGTTTATTTTTTTTAAATAAATTCTTTAAGACTTTATTATTGATTTTTTTTATGATAAATTTAAAACAAAACTTTTACATCCACACAAAACGCGGGAAAATTGGTGCCTGTTTGTAGTTATTTCAATAGGGAGCTCCTAGCGTAAAGTTTATATCAAACTTATTTGCATAAAATACATCCGCTTCTTCGACGACGGTAAAGGGATGAAATAAGCCGACGTTTTTATGTCGCAAATAAATTTGAAATAAATTATACGTGCTGTTACAGAGCATGTCCACGCAGCACAGGTGCCTTTGCTGGTGCCGACTTCAACTGATCTAATTCACGTAGTGCGTGTGCTGCCCGCTCTTAGGGTTTATGAATTGACAGGGTGTCCCTTGGTAGTCACTTATATATGAGCCCTAAAAACCTAAGATAGAATATATTATGGCTAAGAAATGAATAGCAAATGACAATTACCGCGGGTACTTCCAAGGTAGCTTTACAAAGCAGATATTTAAACATGAAAAATCAGTGAAGAAGAACGTGTCTTAATTATTTGTTCTTTCTTTTTTATCAACTAAATTATTTGATCCATTATAGCATATCAACTCACTTACATCATAATAATAAGAATTTTTATGCTTTGAACTGGTTTTTCAGTTCTCGCTTCTTAAAATTGTTAAAGAATAATTTGTCATAAAAAAATTATAATAGATATCTTAATTGATTTTATATAACTAGTTTAATGTCTTCTAAAAAGTATTTTTTAATTTGTTATTAAACTCATGATTCATATTATTGAGAAACAATTTTATTATTATTTGGAAACTGTGCTAATGCAATTTTTTTATTAGTCCAATAACTAAAAAATAATTAAAAATTATGCATATTATTTATCATAAAATTACAAAACTCTACAAAAGGTGATTGTTTTATGAAGTTTCTATATCCTAGACACATTGGCCTTCACTTAGCTTAGGGAAGGATCTATCCTTGCGCCAAGCAGATATTAGAAATGTCATAAGAAGGGATTCAAAAAAGCTTTTAATTTACATATTTCTTGGCAATTTGATTTTTAACTGGCATCCAGAAATTTCTGTCGGAGTGTTCTGTAGTTAATTCTATATGTAAAAATATGAAAATTTTTTTTTAAACATATGATCAGAAATTCTTCCTGAAAGAGATATGGTTCCTCGAAAATGGTACACAAAAATAGGTTTTTAATTATTATATCAATAACCTGTATGAGAATTGGAAACTGTTTACTATTAATACCAGCTATTATTTCATATTATTGTCTCTCAATACATTTTTTTTTCCTGAAATAGTCTACTAATGGGCAGTTTTTCCATCTCACATTAAATTAATTTGGTGGATAACTTCCTTGATTACATTTGTATCAATAATTGTATCCATGGGATTTATGCGCCACATAATTTAATGGGAGATGGAAAAATTTGCCCTTAATCTACTTAATTATAGAATAGTGGACAGATATAACAAAAACATTGTATCACCTCAAAACTTACTGCAAAATCCATATTAAAATATGGCGAGAAAACTATTTTTACATTTTTACTGTCCAACAAACACCTCAAACCGTGGATTCGTTATTGAAATTCCTGGTAACACTTACTTACTACTTTATTAAATAATTATTAATTAACAATGAATTACTTAGTTATAACCATAAGTAAATGTTTGTAAATCACTACTTTAGTCTCTAACTTATTTCTTTTTTACTCTCACAATTCCAAATCAGTAGTGAGCTCCTTGACCCATTCTATGCCTTATATTCGTTTTTGTAGAGTCTAGAACTTTCTTAAATATTCGTTACTCCTCTCAAACAATTCTAGAGATATTTCTTTATAAGTCCAGACTACTTTGGATAGTTAATTTGTTTTATTACCCCTAGCGCCATCTCTGGGCACATTTTGGAATTAATAATCTATCCACTATAATTTGTAACTTATTGACATACAGAAGTCAAAAAGCAGCTTTTCACTGCTTCGTTTTCTTGCCATGATGAAACTTCAGTCTGCAGATACCAAGAGTCGTATGCCAGCTAGCTCCTTGTCTATTGGGAATTGAAGCCTCCACATCGCCCCCTGGTGGCCTGCTCTTCGACGAAACGAGTAATGCTTTTTGTTTAAATTCGTTTGATCATATGTGTATAGTTTGTCGTGGTTTTACTACCGTTTCTCTATTTCATCAACGTTTATTTCACAATATGCTGAAGAAAACAGTGCATAATATGAATTGCTGAAAAAATGTGGATAGGACAATCCACTTTTACTATTTTCACAAGAAAGACGCAGGTCAATAGCTGGAGTATTGTGGAGAAAATAGATTAAAGGATAGTATGGTAGAAAGCAAAAGCATTAACTGGCAATGTCCATCCATCTCAAGCCGGAGGACTATAATACAAAAGATATGTAAAGTTGTAATGATGACATTTTTTTGGTTATGTACTCACAAATTGGCAAAAAAAATACTGCAAAATAGGTTAAACATTGATTTATTTACTAAATTTCCATTAATGTAATGATTAAAAATACATATTTTCCAACCTAAGAAAGAACCTACGTAAGCAAATAAAACGAATGTAAACAAACTAAGAATCAACTGATCGTTCCTCGTCTGATCGCAGCGCCATAAGTGCCGTGGTGATTTAATTCCCAATTGCTGGTGATTTTTAAGAACCAAGTAAGCGCTTTTGTGGTAATATAGTATTATATGATTCGCACCAGATTATTCGAACGTTCTTTAAGGGCATATAACTTGCTGAACAACTAACATTGAAGAATTTTGGCCTGTGCCAAAGGACCGATTAAAATATTTTCTTTTTTCATCTAAGAGCTCTCTCTCTCTCTGTTTTAAGAACTCTTTTTTCATTTCGGAACTCACAAAAAAATATATATTATATACAGAATTATATGGTTTACGATTCTAAACAAAAATGCATTCTCTATATTACACTAGTTGAGCCTGAAAATAAGCTAGTTAATTAAAATAATTACGTTTTTGATGGATAAAGGAATATGCGGTAGTTTTCCTGTAAATTGAAAAGACGAAAATAATTTCCAATAAGAAAATTGTTTGTAGCAGAGAGCAATCAATAAATTTTTTCATATACGGATATCAAATTGGTGGTAGGGCTAATAATTTTTTACGAGCCCTCTTTGAAAATCTTCCCAGGACAGATAGTGATTCAGAAATAAGTGATGCAATGATTCACCAATCAGTGGATGCAAAAATTCTAAAACTAGAAATATGACTGACTTATTGCTATTACGAAAGTCATATCCTCCCCCATCCACACACATACACCTTTGTGTACATATATTATTTGCATGTACCTTTCTGCTCCAGATATAGTGCTTCTACATTTTACCGACCAATATTGGTCGTCATATTGACCCCTGTGGCACTCCTAAATTGACCCCTGAACTAACAAATGAGTAAAGAAAATTGTTCCTCCTTATTTTCACTTCTGAGATTTGGCAAGTAGCGAAACATGCCATATCATCAAATGTTAAACCGCGTTGGTGCAGTTTTATTAAACATATTTTATATTTAAAAAAATTAAACACCTACACTATTGACAGTGTTATTGTTTACTGTGCTATTGATTTATAATGACAACAATAACTTTTTAAATTAAAATTTATGCAGCAATAACTTTTTATCGTATATCATAAAATTCCACAAATGATACATCAAATTGAACAAGGCATAAATTCTTGTTAAATTTATATTTCCTTTGTTATGTGTCATATACTATATAATTAATTCCGTTAGGTACCATTTTTTTCGATAAAAAAATATGAAACAAGTAATTTATCACGACATAACTATACCTAAAAAGCTAGCTAATTTATGCAAAACGTTTAATTGAATTGTTGTTAGAAAGGCAATTTACACACTGCATTTTAGCACTTGCAATTTTTCATTAGAACCAAGGTTGTAGATTATGTTACAAAAAATAACATGTGAATATTAAATTCCTTAAAAATCTAGGACGCAGAACGCAGTTTATGTAACAATAATAAATAATGGCATTACTGCAGTGTGCAAAGTACTCAAAAAAATAAATATAGTTTAAAAGAACTAAAAAACACGCTTTTAAAGCACATCAAACTAAAAAGTGAAAAATAATTATTAATATAAACTGAAAATAATAATGAACGAAAAATACTAGTATTATTGTGAAAAAAGTGTGGGTTGCTCGATATACGAAAAATATGGCACAAAGCTTTTTTTCATAACAGTACTAGTATTTTTCGTTCATTATTGTTTTCAGTTTATATTAATAATTATTTTTCACTTTTTAGTTTGATGTGCTTTAAAAGCGTGTTTTTTAGTTTTTTTAAACTATATTTATTTTTCACTTTTTTAGTTTGATGTGCTATGAAAGCGTGTTTTTAGTTTTTTTAAACTATATGTATATTGCTTATTGATGCTGATATTATAACATATTACGATCCAACAGATACTTCTGAAAAAAATATATATTTTTTTTTCAGCCATGGGATTTGAACTCACGCCCGAGGAGTCCGTCGTTTCGCGTCGACTAAGACTTGTGCCTTAGCCCGCTCGGCCAACGACCGAACTTAGAATCACGGAATGTACTTACAGTATTAAGCCACTTGCTCTCACGCAGAGGTACGTGAGGAAATTATTTAATTCTGGCGATCCTGATCAGGATAATGATATAAATTTATCAAATTATTGTATTGTTACCGGTTCTTCGTAAGTGTACAAAGTTTCAATTAAATCTGTCCGTTTAAAGTGGGTCAAAATCGAGTCCAAAGAGTCGGTTACAAACAAACATACAGGTGAAGCTAATAAAAGCGTGTTAAAATGTTCTTAGATGTGTGGCTTAACTCCATTAGTTTATTCTCAACATTCTTGTAGAAATAAAATCAGGGCCCGCTTTAGAGGCGGACAACCCGGACCCCTGTCGGGGGCGGTGAACCTGAGGACGGGATTTTCGCCCCCTTGAATGTGAACCAAATATTGATAAATTAATTATTCTCAATTAATATAAATTTTACACTACTTGTTGATTTTTTCCCTAACTAAAACAAGATAAAACAAGACGTTGAGTTAAAAGACGCGCATGACCCTGCATGAACTTGTAGGTATATAGTTACTTGTTTAAAATAGGAACTGCAAGACATAACATGCATGGACATGTTTTCGCGTCTTACTATATAAAGAGTCATCTAAATGCAATTGTGTTATTATTGCAAATGCGTCGGTGCCCGTATAACATAGCCTTGAAGTAAGTTTATAGATATTAAAAATATTTAACAGTTTAGTTCGGGATAGTGACTTTTGTGCGTTTTGTCAATTTCTAAAGGTAAGTACTTCTGCAAATACCTGTTTTAAGTGGTAAAGAGTTATTTTTAAAATATTTTCCACAATACGTACTTATACATTTTTAAATAGTTCCTGTATGTTTGTTGTGATGGATTTTTTATTAATTTATTTGGGGTTTTCGCTACGAGAAAAGAGAAACAAAGAATCTATCTTAAAAATTCAAACATTTTAGATAGGTATCTATTTTAAATATTTAGTTTTTATATGTTGGTTGTGGTGGTTCGCAATTTGTCCATTTTGTTGGGATCCACCACACCTAAAAAAAATCTTTTAAAAATCCTACTAATTAGTAAATTATAATTTTGTGTAGTAATAAGCCAATGTGTTGCATAAAAAGATAAAAGAAGAAAAATCTACAAATACGATTAGTCAGTGACGGTGGCTTAGTCTGCCCACAGTTTACAAAAAATTAAATGCCTAGTTTTAATTACTAAAAGTATTAACTATTTTTTCCAAAAGGGGGGTTGAAAATGATCCCGAAACGTTAAGAAATTCGTTTTTATATTTAAAAGTAGTTTAATTAGGTAATTAAAACTAGGCATTTTATTTTTCAAAACTGGGAGATATACTAAGTCACTGACTAATTGGATTTGAAGATTTTTCCAATTTTTATTTTTATTTTAACTGGCGTATTTTGCATTTTTTAATTTGTTGTTTTAGAATGTCTGACTTGCAAAGAAAATTGTCCGGCCATCAGTACAAAAGGCGAAGGCTAGAGAAGGAAACCCAAATGCAAAAACTATCTGGTGCTATGCACAATTATTTACAGGGTAGTTTCGGTAGTATCATTAGTACCAAAACAAATCTCTCCAAAAATTCAGATATAAAGGAAAACACGGAATCATCAGAGAGTGTTAGTGATCAAAATCAATTAATACACGATATTTCTAAAGCAACTTTGTCACCAAATGAAAGCAGCCTACCAACTGACACCGCCTTGGCACTTACAGAAGGCACCCTAGCTAGCACTAGTAGCACTTTACCTCTACAAACTGATCTCACCCTACCACCCACGGAATGCACTGTACAAACTTTAGGTACAGATCCAGCATTGTGGCCCAGAATTGTAGGAGATGCCGAAAGAAGTTTTTTAGTACGATAACGTCCACCTAAACCATTGTTTAATTACAAATTTCCTTGTGATGACACTGGTCGAAAATTTAGCGCAAATAACTATTCTCGAATTTTAAGAAATGGAGAGCAAGTTATAAGAGACTGGCTTAGTGTACTCCACTTCAAAAAACTGCATGTATTGCTTTTGCTGCAAAAATTACGACCGTGTGTCAAGTTTCCTTTGAAAAAAAGATTTTAAAACCTGAAAGCATATCGTTGAAACTTTAAAGGATCACGAAATTTCTAAAAATCATATTCAGGCTCAAAAATCCTGGCTAGAACTTAGTCAAAGGTTAAAGTGTTGTACAGCTATAGATGCAGCTACCCAAAGAGTTATTAACGCTGAAACGAATCACTGATACGAGGTGCTTCTAAGGATTGTAGCAGTTTCTAAAATGCTCGGTAAAAGTTGTTTAGCTTTTCAAGGTACAAGCATAATAACGGCAACTTTTTAAAAATAGTTGAATTGCTATCTGAATTTGGCCCCGTCATGGGGGAACACGTGCATAAAGTGCTTAAAAAAGAGGAAACCAAAGCTCACTATCTTGGAAAAAATATTCAAAACGAGATAAAAGACTTGCTTCACGAAAGTGTAAAATCGCATATTATTCCTGAAATAAAAAAAAAATACTATTCCATAATATTAGATTGCACTGCTGACATTAGTAAGGTGAATCAAATGACCCTGATAATTAGATATGTTTCCATCAATAAGTCTGATTCTGATTCAAACGATGTCGAAATAAAAATCTACGAAAGCTTTTCAGGTTTCTTACCTGTGGCAAGATCTACAGGAAGACAACTATATGCAATTATAATTCAAGAGCTTCATGAAATGAGACTTGATGTGCAAGATATAAGAGGGTAGGGATATGATAACGGGGCTAACATGAGGGACAACAATGCAGGAGTGCAATCTAGATTAAGATTTCAACTTGGTGAAATATACATCGCTTCGCTAAGCATTTATGAAAACCAAGACATTGATATCTCAATAAGAGACAAAGCTTCGGGTTTGCTAAGTTGCATTAAACAATTTAAATTTTTATGTTCAATAGTCATATGGTATAGAATGTTAAACTGTATGAAGCAAGCTTATGCAAACAAAAGATTTTGATTTGAAAAAAGCACTTATTCTTCTAGAGAACTGCAAAAATTTCTTTAAAAATCTTAGATCAGATAAGTCTTTCAATGAAATTATTGTTGACGCAAGAGAATTGGCTGATAAAATTAACATTAAAGACAATTTTAAATCAACAATGCCGCGACACCGCGTAAGAAGAAAAAAGGCCAACTTTCATATGAGGCAAGGGACGAGCCAATCGAAGATCCCAAAGAAAAATACAAAATATAATTATTCTTCGATACTATTGATCAAGTATTAAACGCACTAAATAGTCGATTTGAAAAACTGAATAACCATAGTAACCATTTTCATTCTCTATATGTATAATATATATGATTTGAAAACCATGCCTAAAGAGACACTGATAAAGATTTGCAAAGATTTGGAAAATAGTTTGTATGATGGTGAATCAGCTGACATTAACGGTCTAGAATTAGTAGAGGAAATTTCTGCAGTTTGTGCACTTTTGAGCAAAAAGAAAGTCCAAGTGATGTTCTTAAAATTATAACAATGCTAAATTTTGCTTCAAATCTTAATATTGCCTTAAGAATACTACTGACTATTCCAATATCAGTAGCAAGTGGAGAAAGAAGTTTTTCCAAATTAAAATTAATCAAAACCTTTTTTACGCTCAACTACTACGCAAAATCGACTATACGGCTTGGCCATTTTAGCAATTGAACATTAAATTGCATATCAAATAAACTTAAAAGAGGGAATAAAAAAATTGCAGAATTAAAAGTGAGAAAATACATTTTTCTGGTTATAACTCAAACAAACAATGTATTACTGTGGTTCTATGTATCCACCTTTTGTTTTCTAGGTTTTAGGTATAAGTGAGAAAAAAAATCTAAATTGTAATAGCAGTAAAATTGCACCCTGTATGTTTAAAACTAAGTAAATATTTTTAAAATATAACAACTAGATATCTATAGGTACTACAACTCTATTTTATTTTAATTTAAACTGTTTTGTACCAAATGTTTAGTTTTAATACTTGTTTCTTTTTAAATATATCTTTTTATTGCAAATTTAAACCATATTTTATTAAGAAAAAATAACTTTAAAAGGGGCGGCTTTTTTTTCCGGGGCGGCGTAAACGCCAGAGCGGTCCTTGATAAAATATTCTTGTTAAATTTGTTTGAAAATTGCTGACCTATACCTTTTGAGTAGGAGTCCGAGCAATTATTAGTACTCCAAGTCGTATATCAACCAAACTAAGTCAATGAAAACAATATGATTAAATAAAATAATCCCAGTATTTGAAAAATGGATTGGGGACAATTTTTCCATGTCCTCTTAAATTTATTCAGTAGATAGTTTCTTTGGATACAATTGTATCAATAATTATTCCCATGGAACTTATTAATCAACTAAATTTAATGGGAGATGGAAAGATAGGCTCTTAAATTATTATTAATGACTATTGGATTAAATATAGTTCACCAATTCGATAACTATACCATAGTTATTCGTTTTGTTGTTACAGAAACAAATTAGACGTGACCGAATACCAATACATTTATTATTGTACTAACATTTTATTTTAATATAATAAATTTACGAAAATTTTCGTTGACTCTAGGAAACGCCATGTATAATGTACAGTACATTATTATTTTGTTTATCTTTGTATTTATATCTTAATAAAAACTATAGAAACAAAAGGATAAGGGAATGGAAGGTTATGATGGGATCCTCATTCTCGGACCACAAATATATAGAATTCGGCTTGGAGGGAACCAGCCGGAACCCATTACATAAAGGAATCCTTGGTCTGGTCACTGATTGGATCTCTTACAAAATGAACCTACAGGAGGACCTGACGGTATATACTGTAAAACAAAGAATGCGCGAAAAGTAGAAACCGCAGCTTTACAGTTGCAGGGTGCTATTAACTCCGAGTTCGAGAGAAACTGCCCCTTACGAACAACCAAAGGAGAAAATAGCATCCCATTGTGGAATAAGGACCAATTTGTAAAGAAACACGCAAGTTACTTAATAAAGCAATGCGTTCTAAAGTGCCAGCCAACTGGGAGATGTATAAAATTACACAGCGAAAGTACAAAAGTTGGAAGGGTTTCTGTAATAATATGGAAGACCTACTGGCCGCAGCTAGACTACGTAAAGCTCTCTGCAAAGAACGGCTTGACTACATCAGGCTTTCAGATGGGTCCTATACAAAAACTGACCGTCAAAGAAGTTGGTGTCTTCTGGATGCTCATTTCCCGGGGTCGCAGGTTTTTATAGCAACAACTCCATGGACGATATTCAGGTCAAAAACAACTGCTGAGGACTGGAAAATAGCTTCGAACATGGTAACATATGAAAAATTAAGGTTTGACATTTTAAGGTTTGAACCATTTCAATGACCGGAAACTGATGGTATATCCGGCTCTACAAAAGGGTACAGAGATACTATTAAGCCACTTATATCAGCTGTTAATATCTCTGGGATATGTTGCAATGTCCTGGAGAGCGGTGAAAGTGATATTCTTGCCAAAGAAAGGTTGTACCATATATGACCAGTTATTTAGGCCAATAAGCCTGACTTCCTTTCTGCTAAAGATACTAGAATGGTTAATAGAAAGGTATATAAAAGATGGGATACTGGTGCCGTCACCAATTCACCTCATTCAAGGTACGTACCAAGTGGGGAAATCTATAGAGGCGGCCCTTCCTCAGCTTGTTGTTAGAGCTGATAAGGCGCTGGAGCAGAAAGAAGTAGCTTGGGCAGCGCTTATGAATATAGAGGTAGCGTTCAACAACCCAACCTTTATTTCGATTGGGAATGTGAATGGTACTATAACTAGATGGATATCGTCCATATTGAGGACTCGCGACATTGAAATCACCCTTTGTAACAAAATGGTCAGGGATAAGGTGGGCCGAGAATGTCCTCAGGGAGGGGAGTTATCCCTAGTGTGAACCTTGTGCTCGACGGGCTACTGACTGAATTGAACTAGGTAGGATTCTATGCACAAGGATATGCAAATGATTTGAAGTAACTGTTTCAGAGCTCATGCAAAAGGGCTCCCATATAGTTCAGATCTGGTGTAATAGACACAGGTTCGCTGCAAATCCGGCAAGACAGAGCTAGTACTATTCACTAAACGAGGAAGAGTGAGTGTTGAGTTTGGCTCACACATTGATTTATGAAGGACGGGAGAGTAACTTGATTCTATACTGTCGTGGAAAAACCCTGTGGAAATTCTAATGAGAAAAGCTTGCGCATCTTTATAAATGTGTAAACGCATATTCTGATCTAAGTGGGGTGATGAGTCCAAAGACTAATCTTTGGATATATACCGCGATGGTAAAACCCCTCTTAACATTCGCTATCTTGGAGTAGTGGTACTCATTAAAACGCTGCACAATCTGAGCCCGCTTATGTCAAGTTCAAAGATTAGCCTGTTCGGGATAACAGGAGCAATGAAGACTACTACATTAGTTGCGATGGAAGCTATTCTAGTCCTTACACCATTGTACATTGTAGAACTTATAGTATAACTTGTAGTAGAACTTGAAGCCAGAAAAGTAACTAACAAATTGCTAAAGAACGGAATGTGGAATATGACATGTCAGGGGCTGGGGTGTATAAAGCTTAATTAGCTTTTACAATGGGATTATTACTGTGCACAATGAAATCTTTCAAGACTGAAATCGATTCAAGACCGACTTTGACATTAGCAACAATATTAATTAATATTATTATTGGTAACTTAATATTTACAAGAATACAAATTTGATTAATCTTCATTTGTTGGAACTTTTCAAGAATTGTTTGGACTCACATTTCAATACTGAAAATCAGATGCATGAGAGCTGTGAAGTTGGATCCATATGATATAAAATATGGAGTTCCCCAAGGCTCGGTCTTGGGACCACTACTTTTTATGTTTATATGTCAAAAATTTGCCAGCTCACTTAACCACCGGTCATCTAACAATATTTGCTGGCGATATAACTGTAACTTTATCGGCAGACACAGTAGATGAACTCCACTCACTAGTTATTAGTCAAACTTTTCAAGAGATTAGTATTTGGGCACAGAGAGACAGGTTGATCTTAAATGAAAACAAAACAGTAATTATAAATTTTGGATTGTAAAAACAATTACTGTATGGTTTCATGTGGCATGATTAGATTATTTTGTTTCAGAATACAAAATTGCTTGGCACTTATCTGGATAACAAACCATCATGGAGCAAACATATCGAACATGTATATTCTCAGCTTAATAAGGCCTGTTTTGCTCTGTTACAAATGAAAACTACACTAGATGAAGCAGGATTAGTGAGCGTATACTACGCTCTTGCGTATTCACATATTTCTTATAAATTTGTTGCATGGGGGAACAGAGATAGAGTTTTTATTAGTCAAAAAAGACTTATGAGACTTATATTTTACATGAATTATAACGATATTTGTAAAGATATGTTTAAAAACAAAAAAATACTAACTGCACCCTGTATATTTATATTAAAATATATGAAATCTACAATGAAAAATATGGAATTATTTACACAAAGGAAAAATTACCATTCGTACACTACAAGGCATGGGGAACTACTTAGTATTCCTACACACCACTCAGCAAATTACAGGTATTCTCCTCATTATGCATTTTTGCTGTTTAACAGTCTCCCTCTTGATATTAAGCAAATGCAAAACTATAAAAAATTCAAAATGTTGGTTAAGAATATGTTACTTAAAGGTACGTTCTAGAGTATACAAGACTATGTGTGTGTGTGTGTGTGTGTGTGTGTGTATATTATGTGTACATATGTTAATCTAATAATAACTTAACACTTGGTTGTTTATTTCATATTTAAGGGTTCCCTTATTTTTTGTATTTCTTCTTCATTAATGTGTTTGTTATTTAAATCTGTATTATATGTACATGCTTTATATTTCATGCATTTTGTATATTTATTTTTTACTCTATATGACACATTATACATTTTTATATTATGCAATATATTCTCTTATATGACTTACCATATATACAAATTGTATCAAAAATGGTCAATAAAGAAATTCTAAATTCTAAACACCAAAAAAGACTAAAAATAATTATTGAAAATCTTCTAATTTTTACAAAATGTTTAATATTGGATAGTTTACAATAGTCATAAGAATAACCGTTACTAAATAGATATCGTAGAAACGTAACAACAGAGCATAAACTTAGATAACGACTTTTTCCCAAAAAAAAATATATATATTTTAATATTTTTATGTACTCTAATTTTGTGCCATAATCTAGAGTGTCTAATTATCTTGAAAATTATGGCAGTGTAATCCTGTATACACATTTTAACTAACGATATGTTATGCATTTCTCATATTTGTCAAATATTCTAGATATATCTTCAAACAAACAATTACGTATTGACACTTTTTTTTAAGTTTTCGGGTGATATTACAATTAACAAAAAATATATGCAGGTAGA
Source organism: Rhamnusium bicolor (assembly GCA_029963845.1). Taxonomy (NCBI): domain Eukaryota; kingdom Metazoa; phylum Arthropoda; class Insecta; order Coleoptera; family Cerambycidae; genus Rhamnusium; species Rhamnusium bicolor. The sequence goes on along the minus strand of JANEYF010002575.1, from coordinate 295,327 downwards.
TCTAATATACATATTTAAATTACCAGATACAGGTGTATTTATTTAAATATATTCAGGGTCAGTGTTGATTGTCATGTAAGTTATATAACTAAACACCAATTGTATACGGGATGATGTAAATCTCTACATGATTTATTCATCTCAGTTTATAAAAGAACTGGGTACCGATCGAATGACAAGCTTTTTAAATTTGATACTGTTTTTTTTGTGATATAGTACTATTTACGTAGGTTATTTATACCTGAACTATGAAAATAGTTTAAAAACACATAATCACCCGAAACAAACGTATTTTCATTCTCATTTTTATTTCAATTAAAATCTTTAAAGTAGAAACAATTGCATATATTCTTTTTATTTGTACACATGGGAGGCTAGTAGGGCTATCGGAATTTTGAAAAGCAAAGTATATCTAATGGAATACAAAAAAAATCAGCAGCATATATCAAAAATAAATACTGTTTATTTAATCACAGTAGCACCTCAACTTAATTTTAATAATAGTTGCTATTATATATTTCAATAACTTAAACGCCTTAGTGCTGGATCATAAATCATGTCTACTATCTGAAGCCAATAAAATATATTTTCCAAGTACTTAAATAAGGCTGATGTAAACTGAAATTTTTTACACATTTGTGCTCATAAAATGGGGTTAGGATAAATTTAGCAGTTTGATATTTGAAATGTCTAATTTAGTTACAAAAATGTCAATGTCAATAAGAAGAAATTATTAAAATATATGACATGAATTATTATTGACAGTATCGAACGACGCTGTTAATTAATTATTTAAAAATGTTAATGAAACATTTCAAGGAACGCTATTAAAATTTAATTGAGGAAAGTGAAGAATTAAATAGAATGATTTTTTTAGATCACTGTGATATATACTGGTATAAGAAAGTTATATGCTGGCCACATCATATATTTATAATAGGTTTACCTACTTTTTGTTGTGCTAGGGACGACTTTTCCTGGCCGAAAAGTACTTTTTGTCCTAGGATGAAAATACGAAAAGTACTATTCTGACGGTAATTAGTTATGAACAAAATAATGGATAGATACATAAACAAATGAAACAAACTGTCATGATATTCTTATTAGATGAGATTACGATCAGATTTTTCAATTAAAATTAATACATTAAATAACAAATTTTTATTTTATTCTTACACTCGAATAAAATATAATGTGCGGCACACCGACGAAAATATTTTTCGTACTGATACGGTTGCCGAATTGGGCTTCGCATCTTCCGGCAATTTTCTGTAATCGTATGAAATACTGCATTTTTCGTCCTTGTGTTATAAACAAACTATTTTTATTCGACTATACTGAAAAATGACGTTTTCTCGTTCCAATATTTGGACGAAAATGTCATCTTTTTATAACAGATATTCTTATTTGATTGTGTCAAAGTGACGTGAAATCGATTACGACCAGATTTTTCAATTAAAATAAAGTATAATAAATAGATTGTTTTATTTTCTTCATACAATCCGAAAATAGTGTATAACACTCAGACGAAAATGTTTTTCGTACTCATATGGTTGCCAAACTCGACGTCTCCTCATCTGGCAATTTTCCGTAATCGTAAGAGTAACTGCATTTTCGTCTTTTTTATCATAAATAACTATACATATGTTGACTTCTTGACATTTGGGTAAGGAGCGTGTACTAAAACTTGTTTAATCTAAAAAGTACAGCGTGGACCAAATTAGATGGGATTTGGGGTTTTCTCTAAAACTATGGCAGATAGATAAAAACCAATATAGGTATCCTGAGCACGATTTTCGAGAAACAAACAATGGCGCAAACCGCGATCGTCTATCTTTCTCGACTAACGAGCTACAGAGCGTTTTTGGAAAATTGGCATTTTTGGATGACATCTATAAGTATCTCAAATATCACGTATCGAATCGAAAATCGAGTAACACATTCTTAAAGCATTTTTTTGAGTAGAATCCGTTGCTGATAAGAAGAAAATTATGCATGCCTCAGTTTTCGAGATATAGACATAACTTGTGTTTTTTTAAATAGAACACCCTAAAAATAATTTCATTATTCGATCACAACATAAATTAGCTTTCGAACGATATGTCATATGTCATATTTTATCTCTAGAAAAAGTGGTTAATTTTCGAGAAATTAAATATATTTGTGAAGAGGCAATGGAAAACTATTAACAACAACAGTTCTTATAATATAAAATAATTTTGCAAAAATAGGAAAAACTGAACTACAGTAAATGTTCGAATTGTCTTCCATTGACATCTATGCACTTTTGACACCTTCTCCTTACAGCATTCGTTACATTTCTAATCATGACAGGAGTTATTATCCGAAACGCAGCTAATGTTTTGTTTTCCAGTTATTCTATGTTATTAGAACGCTCTGTATATATAATATTTTGTAAATAACCCCAAAGCCAAAAGTTTGCAGGGGTTATATCGGGAGATCTAGCTGGCCACAAAATAGGACCGTTATTTCCTAAAAATATTAAATATTTAAACTACTTTGTTGTTTATTAATGTCCAGTTAGCTAAATTAATTGTTAGTTATCAATTTAGTTAACTTAGCTAACTAGAGATTGATAAACTAGTCCTGAGTGATATATAGATACTTATTCAATCCTCCCCAAATTGAGCATTTAAATAATTTCGTATTTCATTTGACGTATGATCTGGGACGCCATCTTGTTGGTAATATAATCTTTGAAATTATCTTACAGGCATATTGTCTACAAAGGACTGTCTCTATTTCTTGTCCTAGAATGTTAATATAAGTTTCGGTATTCAAATTACCGTGAAAAAAATGAGGACCTATTATTTGATATCCAATAAAACCACACTATGCACCAATCCAAATCGTTCTTGACAATTAACTGTAGCGGTTACGTGCGGATTTTCATGAGCCCAATGGTGGTTATTGTGCCGATTAAAAATTCCGGCACTGCTTATATTGGCCTCGTCTGTCCATATAATTGTTCCTTCAAATCCTGGAACTTCATTGCACTGACGCAAAAACCACTGGCAAAAATCGAGACGCCTTTAAAAGTCGTTTGAGTGTTGATGATGACTACTCCTAATTTTGTAGGGTTTGAATTTATTATTTTTTTTTTTAAACAACGCACGGCAGTTTTTGAGATTCCTAAAATTTCCTGTATTTCGCGAGACGATGTATTAGGATTTTCTCTTACATTTTCTAAAACAATATTTTCTACAGTTTCTCTACCTGCTTTATTATATATTTTTGCTCGAAGTTTTACAAATGATCCAAACTCTTTTAAATTTTGCTTGCCTTTTGAATGTTTTTATGTCTGGCTGTCTCTTTTCTGGATATCTAAAAATATTGTTTAGGCGGCACTTTTGGCACAAAGTTTTGCTGTTTATAACTTACCTATTAAAATAAAGATCGGAAGCTAAATTTGAATCTTCTCCGCACTCTATAAAACACTTAATCATATCATATTTTTCATGATTAATAAATTCAACCATTTTTAACAATGCTCACTTACAATTAACTCACAAATTAGTTTTTGACATTTACTATTATTTAGATTTTCTTTTTTTTACCATGGTCTTCTCAATAAATATTATAAATATGGTAAATATGCATAGATGTCAATGGAAGACAATTCGAACATTTATTGTAGTTTAGTTTTTTCTATTTTTGGCAAAATTATTTTATATTATAAGAAGTGTTGTTGTTCGATTTTCGATTCGACACGTGGTAATTAAGATATAGAGGTCAACCAAAAATGCCAATTTTCCAAAAACGCTCTGTAGTTCGGTAGTCGTAAAAGATAGACGATCGCGGTTTACGCCATTGTTTGTTTCTCGAAAATCTTGTTTAGAACACCTGTATTGGTTTTTGTCTATCTGCCATAGTTTTAGAGAAAACCCCAAATCCCATCTAATTTGGTCCACCCTGTACATTAAAAGAAAAGGTAAATGTACGCCAAAAAAATATTTCCGGAATAATAAATAGTTTGTTAAAAATATTCTTCGTTATCTTCGTCTTCTTCCACAGAACAGGAATTCATACAACTGATGCCATAGCACTGGCCACATTTCGGAGAACATTTCAGTCCCATTTTTCTGCATGAAAATTTTTTGGCGCATTGACTTTGTTTACAAAAACTTTATTTTAATAGATCTGAAGGCGAAACTCTTGAGTAGATTGAATAGGAACAAGATGACCATGTTCATCTTTTTTCCACCCAAACTTTAATGGATCGAGATGGTTGCCAATCCATTCCTGTCCTAAAAAGATGATAATAATAACATATTCTGCAACATACTCTGGGAATATGTTGCACCGCAGAGTTTTCAGCAGAAGGCAACGTAGCCAAATGAAATGCCGATTTTAGTCTTTGCATTGACCTACTACTTCTATTGTACAAAACATATATTAGCTAGTTGATGTCTTTAATATTTTCTGGGAACCGTATAATTTTAAATGGAAACTGAGTCCTGACTTCTCAATTTCAGATTTCTCAGCAATTTTATTTAAAACACCACGATTTCTTGACAGAATTTCGTGTTTTTTCTCAGTAGAGACAAGCAATATTTCTTTGATTTATTTGACACAGAGAATGGGATCACACACTGATATGGCATGCAATAACAAAATAATATCCTTTAGATGTTCCAGTTTGTCCTGTAATCAGATATTTTGGTTACTTTGTCACATTTTGCCGCCTTGTTCGGACAAAGCATGCAAATATTTTTATTTTTAGAATTTGTGTTAATTTTCTAAGAAATCAGAATGTGAAAATACTTTTAAAATTATATAGTTGAGGAAACCTAATACGGGACATCCGGGGTAAGACGCTAAGGAACGCAGAGCCGGATTTTACTGTATTGTTCGTTCGTTTACTTTTTTAATGTAGGTTTTTGTGCTCAGTTTAGCTAGCAACAATTTAACAATTGTACAAAGAAGTATTAACTTGAAATAAAAATATTGAATTCAACGTATTGACTACACATACAACAATTACAGTATTCAAGTTCGCTTAATATATATTGCTACTACCCAGCAAGATCCGTATAGAATAAAGAGATTATTTAAAAAGTAACAAGAAACCTTTAAAAACAAAACAAAAACAATAAATATACTTTCAAAATAGTAACAGAAACAATAAAAATAAAAGTCAATAAAACAACTAAAAATAAAATCTAATAGTAAAGTTATTGCTACAATAAAAACAGAAAGACATACTTTTGTCAAAATGAAAAAAATAATAACGTTAATAAATCATAACATCTTGAAAAAGAATATTTCTCAAGCACTGAACAACGAGAGCACAAAAACGGGAATTAAATAATGCAGTTGATTCACTTATTCACTTCACATCAATTCACTTTACCTCACCTCACATTGCTTCTTCCTCTGAATCCTCATCCTTCTCACCCTCTTTTTCGTTTTCAGATGAACTACTATCCTCATTCAAATTTATAATATTTCTACTATTTATTTGAAATTTGGCAATTTTTAAATAATCATCCTCAGTGGCAATTACTTTCCTAATTCTTTTTCCCAATGTTCCTTGTTAACTTTCAACACTTCATTTTGACTTAACTCTACGACTGTTTTATCGAATTTCGAAAAAATATTTCCTTTTATGAAATTTTTCTTCAATTTACACCAAATGAATTCACTCGGGTTGAAAATACAGAAATATGGTGGTAATCTCAACACTTTGTGTCCATATCTCTCCGCTACATTATCTATAATATATTTCTCCTCATAATTTTTATTTTGCAGGACTTCCAACAGTTGTGCTTTATCACAATTTTCTTCATAATAGAGATCATGTTCCATTAAAAACATTTGTACATCAAAAGATTATTGTAAACATTAAGGCAAAATTTGTTTCGCTTGCTCGTTTAAATGTAACCGATTTTTTCTTACTGAAAACACTAATGAACTTTGATTTTCTTTATCACTGTAATTATCACTTTCATTTTCATAAACACAATAAGATGCAGACGTAGAGCCTCCCATAGCCAAAACATTTTTACATCAAATACCTTCTTCAATTATTTTCAAAAACACACAAGCAAATAAACAGATATAAAATAATTATTACTCATATTACACTATTACACAACTCACTTCAACACGATAACCTTAAAATATTTTCAAAAACACGCCAGCAAATAAACATATATTAAATAATTATTATTTATCTTATAATATTATACTTAAAATATATCAGCACTACTAGAATGATTCGGTAATAAAATTAAGTGCGGTCCTGAAGTATCACAGCACGTAAGTTAATCTCCGCCTTGGTCGAGTGCCAGCAAACACAACAATCATCGTTCTCGCTTTAATGTAAGCGGTGTCAAAGACGGAAGATGTCATGTATTATACATTTTCCGCCCACATGTCGCGTCTCTCCCCGCACGTCCCGTCACAATATTGGTTTCCTCAACTATTCCTAATTTAGAGTAAACCCCAAAATTTATCGTAAGAAATAGGAAAATTACCATATTTTTTTTTATTTCATTATAGACAAAACATAAGAAACATTTTGCACAAAAAAGGTCTCTTGTATGTTTTTTTATAAAATGCATAGTTACTAAGTTACCAAAAAGAAACAAAAAAATCCAAGATGGAGGCAATTTTTTTCGAACTTTCCCGCTGGAAGCGAATGGGAGTTTTGGCAAGTTAAAAAGGACGTTATTTTCTTATATTCTCGCTGAGATCAGTTTGTTACTATTTTTTCTACCTCACCCCTATATCCAGCAGATTTTCTAGACTAATGTGCATGGCTAAAGTACATCATGTGTCAAGTGCGATTAGTCATTTCATTATTCTACCGTACAGCTTTTGCTATTGAATTTAGGGACTGTCTGATGTATGTGTTGTGTTCTTAAATAATAATAATAATAATAAACGTCTTTATTAGGGCGAAGTTCGCTTATAAGGCGCTCTTCCAATTAACCCTTACAATTAAAATTACAGAAAACAATTACAATTATAATTATACAAAAAAAAATATGTACCTATATAACATATAATACGGTGGCAGCTAGCAGTTTATGAGCATAACAAAAATTTATTTGTATATTAATATATACACATATATACACATATATATGCATATACATATACATATACATATACATATACATATACATATACATATACATATACATATACACATATATACACACATACACACACATACATACATACACATACACACACATACATATACATAAAATATTGTGCAAGTACATATTATATCCTTAAAATGTTGTACCTTCATATTAAAATTAAAGTGATTACAGTTTTACATATGAGCGTTTAATTTTTATATTAACAAATTTGTAATTAGAAATAAGAGAAAAAAAAAAGAAAAAAACTAGAAAAAAACTAGATCTACATTCACACAGATGCAGACATATCACATAATACAGAAACACAATAAGTCAATATTACATATTATATCCCAATAGATTCATTCACGTTAATGGTTGTGTAGGCGAAGACGAATTTTTTTTTTTAAGTGTATTTATTTAATCTCTTTATATGAATGGGTAATTTATTATAGAGATGACAGGCACTATTTGTAAAAGATTTTTTTAAACTGTGTGGTGCTAAATGTCGGGATGGATAATAGAGTATTTGATCGGACATTAACAGAGTGAATAGCTGAGCGTGTTATCAATAATTGCCTCAAATATGTAGGTTCGCTTGTTAATAATATTTTGTGAACCAAATTTGCCAGATGTGAATGTCGCCTTTGTTCCATAGTAAGCCAACCTAACTCCTTGATCTTATTTGAAGGGGGGTCATACTTCCTAAGTCCAAAAATAAAGCGTACGCATGATCTTTGAACCTTTTCAATTTTGTTTTGTACGGTCTTATCCAGTCCAGGGCCATAAACAGTGTCAGCATAGTTAAACCTACTTAGAATTAGTGAGTCACAAATTATTGTTTTTAGTTTTACCGGAAGGGTGTCTCTGTAACTGTAAAACAATTTTAGCTTGGCATAGGAACATCAATATAACATTTTATGAAAACCTGTACATATTGACCAAAAAGCAACGTTATCCTCAAAATCAACTTAAAAAATTAAATTGGTATAGAAAGGATAAAACGAAATAACCATCACAGGCGGTGTAAACGTAACCAAGCTTTTATTCCCACACACAAACCATCCCACAACATAGAATTAATGAACTCTACGTAATAATAACGCATAAACTTTACTAATTACTGTTTTTTTTTTCAGGAGTGATACTACGAAGTTCAATGCATAAAAACCCGCGAGTGGTTAATTAATTCCGGAGCATTCCTTCAACAAATGAATGTCAATAACTTAAAGTAACCTTCATTAGGCACGGTTCTATCGCACTAATCATTATTACTGCCAAGGTTGAAACTGCAAATGCAAAAGTTGTGATCAAATCGAATTAATAGAAATTACCGTGCGGTAAATACAGTGAATCTCAGTGTCTCGGAAGAAAACCACGTACTTATGATAAAGAGAAAGTCGAAGAAAGCGCACATTTTCATTAAATAAACGTTTTTTGAAATGACGAAATACAAACTGAACAGTGCCGAGGATCGGTCGGGAAGCCAAGTGACACTGACGTCATACATGGTTGGGGAAAACTACGATAACGATGGTAACCACAATTCTTCGTACACTGCACCGGTGAACCAAAGAACGGAACAGAAGATATCAGTGACAAATCAACAAAAGTGTTTAAATGGGAGCACGGCAAAAAGCAGTAGGTATTTATTGAAAATTATAGGTGTAAGGTGTAATTATAGTGAGGTTTGTTGGATAAAAGAGCGCATACAAAAAAAAATAGAATTGTGATGTGTAGCCCAAAACGGAATTTAGTTTTGTTCCTCTTCAGCACAGTGCGGTTTAGGAGATGGAATCTAGAATGAGATACATCGAATTATTGTTACAGATCGATCCTATTATAGACCCCATTCGTAAGATATATTGTACTGAAGATGAACAATAATTTAGAAACACCGGTAGTTGCGTCATTGTGTTCATTTTGAGGTACACGGCATAATCCTATTTTTGTTTGATTATAGGACAAGGTACAAGTTTTGCAGAAGGCTTTAGAAAAAGGCTTATAACACCTATATTACTAAATTATGTAAAAAAAAAAGTTTTTTTATAAACTTGTAATTCTGTGCCTATATTGGCAGTTTTGCAAGATCTACGTAGAAGATATTGTCCATAAAGGGCCACCTGAACTATTCAGTTTCAGTATAATGTGTGCCCAATATTCCTATAAATATTCGGTTTTGCCGATTTGCATTTATTAATACGGAATGAAATATTATTTTCCAGCTCTTTTAAAGTAATAGCAAACTATTACCTGTGGGGTTTTACTACTACTTTTCATGTTGTTGTTGGTGCACATAATATTTTTGGTGTTCATACTTATTTCATTCCAAACAAAGATGTATGAATATCACATACTGTCATATTTGACATTGATACAGAAATCGGTACATTACCAAAGAAATTTTCTGTAGTAATATATTAAGTGCATTAAAAATTTATCGAAAATTCAGCGCATGAAAACGTGTTGCCTAGAAACTGCTTGAGTTCATTTTGATGTGATTTGATAAAAAGTGCCCGAGACGCAGTCACAACAAAATGAACGATTGCGGTTTCTTATAGGCAACACGCTTTGAATGCTGAATTTTCAAATTATATTTAATGCACGAAATATTATTTATTAGACTATTTCCAGAACAAAACTTAGAACAAGAAATATTTTTATTATCAACTGAATTAACAATTCAAATTATTACAGTCACGGCTGGGTATACTTTTATTCCCGTGTCACAATTATAAAGCGGATTTATTTAAAAATCGAATTTTAAAATTATTATTTTTTGTAGAAAGACCCAAAATATTTAAAAAAGTAGGTAACTAATTATGTTCTGTTTGCTTCTATAAGCCTGCTATTTCCACAGGAAAATAAAAAAAGAAAGAAAAATTCTTCGATTTTTATATTGATTCAACTGACGTTTTAAGCTGTCAAGCCCAGTGAAATTTTCGCTGTAATTTTATGTAAAATTTTCACTTGTAATGCAATTTCTGGTTGAGAGTTTATTCTTATTGGTCCAATCAAAATCTTGCTATTTCATTGGTTCTTATAATGCGAGGGAAATAGTCCTTTAAATTTTGAGAACGGAATCAGAGAATAATCCGAAACGTCAATTTTTATAATCTAAATAATTTGAGATTTAAGAGAAACTTAAACTTTTCAGGTTAATATTTTTTTAAACATTTTTGCACCGAAATTTTTTTTATTTTTTTGAAAATCACTGACATCCTCTTGGCGCAAAGGTTTATTTAACAATTTTTTAAATAATTTATAGGACAGTGGATTAATCTTTACCCAAATAAGGTGCACGGAAATACAAATCAATGATTTGATACCTCAATCAAAATCAAATGTCAACAAGTAGGTATAATGAAAATTTGGCAGGTTATGTTCAAAAAGAATTCCGAGACCTTAGTTACTTGTGTAATAACACTGACGTAGTTTTCCACGATCAACCAAGTTGGCATCATCTGGAGATGATTTAAACTATTTTAGGCATCTCCAGACGATGCCAACTTGGTTGGCGAAACGCGCGTCGAGTGCGGTATATAGTGTTTTGATGTTTCGTGGAAAATTACGTCAGTGTTATCTTCACATCCAAGGTTCCAAGCCATTCTAGGACTTGTGTAATAGACATTTTACAAAAAAAAACGGTTATCATTATTCAATTGAGTAACGACAATTATCTCAACGACACTGGTTATTGAATTCGCATTTTTACAAAATCGTTCAAACTATTGTTAGAAGACAAGTAAACGATAGTTATACGATACGTTATACAACGACGTTCTAAAGAATAGACATCTAAGAAGTATTCTCCTCGTATCAGTATTTTTTATGACCTCTTATAATTCTATCGGTCAAAGAAAATGTATTTAAGAACACCAAAAAGTTTTTTACAAGATTATAGCTTGAACAAATAATGAAAATTACGTCCGCCCTTTTGCTTGTTATTCCTAGACCTCCTTCTGGTAATTATTTCCTGTTCCACGCTGTCTACCAGACACTGTCGTGTTTGATTCCATAAACAAGATTTCTTCCAAAATGTTTATCATCGGATATTTTTTTGTAAGAGGAGTTTTCCTTGAATTTATAAGTGATTAATTACCTACATATTCTCCTTTAAATCTCTTAACGTTTTCAATATTAGATTGCCAGATGTTAAGGTGTCCCTGACGTTTCCTACTCTTTTTCCTCCTTTTTGCACCCTCAACTTCTTCATTTTCATCAGCATTTCTATCTTCCTAATAATTTTCTTCAGCACTCCCTTCTTCCTTATTATTGTGTTCGTTTTCATCTGGTCACCAGAATCTTCCCCATCGTCTTAATTTTGATGTGTCAACTCCACCATATACCGTACTTTCAACTCATAGAGAAGCATTCAGTCAAGCTCGTGCGGTCTCCTAGATATAAAATATGGAAATTGCCACAACGCATGCTCTTCTTTACGTTTCTTATGCTGCGCCTCTACCCCGATTGTACGAGTTCGACCGACGCTGTTTCCTTATGTAGTGTGGAAACATAAAAACACGATAGATATTATCATGTACGTTTGAACTTGAGAGACAGTTAGTTGATCAAAACTAATATATTCCATTTCTGCATTTTCAAATATTTCAAAGTTATTGCTAGGGCTGTCAAAAATGTTCCGTGGGACAGTAGCGTACGCGAAATTAACTAATACGTGAAACAATAAACTGTTACAATTTATAACAATGTATGTAAAACTTACCCTCTTAACTAGCTTGATGAACTAGCTTGCTTATCACAAACTGGAGAAGATGTGTAGCCATTTTGCAGCATCAGGTATGTTTCTATGGTTGTCTCCTTGAATGATGTTCGCTTTGGTGAAAATATATTCTTATATTTTGAAAACGACCGTTCGACATCTACTGATGTAATACACGCATACGTCAAATAGTTTTTGAACGCATTTAACGAATCTGGGGCTGCACCATCACATATTTCTCTTAATTTGGTGAAACCGGTGTCTTTATGTAACACACTTGTGAACTTGTCTTTAACGCGCTCATTTGTTGCGTCACCTATATCGTGTAGCAGTAGATTTACTTCGTCCACTATTTGCAGTTACTCCGCTAACGACAACGCACTGTTTTCTAATTTTTTTATACTTTCATATAATGGTTTATAGTTCTTCGCAATAATTTTTAAAGCTGTTTCAACGGAAATATCTTCGAATTTTGTCTGGCTTTCCTTAATAGCTGCAACCTCATCTGGATTGAGTTGTAGTATCACAGCTTTTATTTGTTGGAAATATTCAGCATAATAAAAAGCTGCCTGCAACCATGTTCCCCAACGTGTAAGAATCAGCTGTGGTAGTTCAGGAATACCGGGACACTTGCTATGAAATGCACGGAGACGTTTAGGCACCAGCACCACCCTGGTAATTGTTTCGCTAGTACACTGACTTAGTCTTTTGCTAGCTATTAACAGTGGAATGGTCGGTTTAAGAGGGTCCAGTACTCATACTATAACATTTAAAATAGATTTTTTTTACAATTTGTTGTCTCATCAACAGATAACCACAGCCGTGTATTTTTTTATTCACATTTCATCTTATTTACTATGTCTACGTGTACAGTTGGTAGATAGTTACATAACGTCGTGCGACTTGGTAACTTCACCTGGGCATTGTTTTATTCCAGAACTCTCGAAATGGTTGTTTATCGAGTATGTGCAGCGGAACATCACAGGCAATCAGCATTAATAGTAAATCAAACATAGTTTATGTTGTCGAAGGCACACCATTTTAATGGTGTACACTATTTACGTGAAGTCCACAATCACGCTTATCCCAGCACATCAAATCTTTCTCGCACACTTTACAAATTATTTTAGCACCATCATATAATAAATCCGGGAATTAACCTATGAATTTATTCACTTTGTCAGCACATGGTCGTTTTCTACCCCTGCGTACGTCTGCCATGCTTTATTATTAAACTAATATCAACAATACAGTACAACAAATAAAATAAAAACAAAAACAATATGCAATACGCTCAAGTGACTTAACGTGTACACAATTCGAAAGCTAATAATAGACTGGACTGGAGAAAGAGTTTCGAAGTCAAGGTGAATGCCGGCGACAGTAAGTACATCTGTACTCTACGACCATGATACACAGCAACGATTTGCAGCTTTAGTTATTGCGTAGCGGAGTATAAGGCCCTTGATCTTTTGTTATTGCCATATCGAAAAAGGGGTCCCTTACTAAAAAATTGTACTCGTAAAAGTATTATTTGTTTTGGTCTGTAATTTTTATTACTTTTCATAAATGTTTCAGGTTTATATGGTGGGCTTACTGTTATGCATGTCTTATTGGTTTTAGTATTTTGAATAGTGCTGTTACATATTATGTGACATCCATCATCTAAAAGATGCAACAAAAGTTTATAATAATAAACTAAATAAAATAGCCTGTTTGAGAACTTAACATCATGTGCAGAATTTGACAAACTAGCAAACTAGCTATATTATTATTCTTGATTTCACAACCATCACCTAAGGAATAATTTTATTGGTTTTTTATTTTACTTTTCGAAGTTTCAAATCTCCAAAATTTTCTGGACTGTTCATGTACATATTAGATACTTTTTGAGATATCCTCATAAAAAAAAATCGGGGGGATGTTAGATCAGGCGATCTAGTAAGCCTTTCTATGGATCCCCGTCTACGGATCCATCTATCAGGAAACACTTGATTGAAATATTTTCTTATCTGAACTCCATAGTGCAGGGGCACTAACTTGGTAAAACTTCTCCTTGTTTTGATCCAAATTGTTCCCACTGGGAAATTAAGCAGTGCATGCATATATAACGTTGTTTTGTAAGAGTTCCAGATATTTTTGAGCAGTTAAATTCCCATCTATAAAGAAAGCCTTAATGATATGTACACCCAGTAATACCTCCTCAAACATTTATCTTCCGCGGATGCAGTTCCATCCAATGTGGTTTATTGTGGATTTCTTGACCAATTTCGGCAGTTATGCTAGTCTACTGTTGCATTGAGACAAAATGTTTCTTCTTCGAAGAACATAAGTTAATTGCCAACATTTTGATTTTCTTCACAACGTTCCAATATTAAATCGCAAAATTATAATTATCGTACTACCATTAGGTAGCAAGTTATACCTTATGTGCTTACTTCATTTTTTTTTGATACCTCTTATAAAGATTGAAATATACGCGTTAAAATTCTTAACGGTATCAAAAACAGTGTGACAAAATTTTCTTATCATTTTTTTTTTCAGATGGCAATACAATATTAGATCTTTCAGAAGAGAAATACCTTCAACACAGACAGCTCACACATATGAAACCAACGCTAAAGGAATGGATAAAAGACAGAATAAAGAAGGGCTGCAGGAAAAAATTGCTGTACAAAAGAATACCGATTTTATCATGGCTACCACAATACAACTGCGGATTTGCAGTCTCGGATTTGGTTGCAGGTCTTACGGTCGGACTCACCGTTATACCTCAAGCTATTGCTTACTCCAGCGTAGCTGGACTTCCTCCACAAGTGGGTAAGATGCAAGAAAACTTTTTATGTTAGAGACATAAATACATTGTTTAATATATTTTTTTTAAATACAATCGGGTTCATTTGCAGTGGAACACTGAATGATCACCAAATTCAAGCCGTCATAACTTTTAAACTATGGTTTAATGATTTTTCTTTTGGTTTAATTGTCGTTCTTTTCCCTACGTAATTTGTGATTTTTGTTTGTTTTTGGCTTTTGTTTAAATTCCTATAGGTGATTTAGTTGTTTGGTGTTTATTGCCATTCTTTAAAATGCAGCTGTAGTCTTTGCGCGTGATGGTAGAAAAATCTGTATCACCCTGTATGATAGAAGAATCTTTACTAAGTATGAAGCACTTTTTCGAAATCGACCACGAAAATGTGTGCAATTGGTGTAACCCCTCAGTCCCTGTACACTTGGTTAGTTAATTATTTAAATTGACAATTATTATGCTTCTAAATTAGTAAAGTTAAAAATAGAAATCAAATTAATTTTTTTGTAGCGACAAATAATTATTTTTTGTAATTGCCTTCAAAATTCTTTGAACAATATTAGCGTTGAAAGTTATAAAATATATAAATTATTTACAGTTATCGCGTGAACATATATCTGTTCTTTTCTCCAGTTAAAATGAAAAATAGGCAATATAATTTTTAAACCACACATTACGTAGTAGGTAAACAATTTAATAAAAAAATTTAAATCAATGATAAGACGATGTGGAGCCTAAACAATGATAAAAAGTGTATAGGAATTTTTTGTGGATCTGAGCAAAGCCTTTGATATGGTTAACCTGGGTTACTACTTAAAAAATTGTATTGTTATGGATTCAGAGGTAAAATGTATAATTGGCTAAAGTCGTATTTAAATGGCCAGCAACAATTAGTTGAACTAGAGAACGTTAGATCAGACTTACTAAACATAGAATGTGGTGTACCACAAGGATCAGTATTGGGGCCCTTGTTGTTTTTGCTACTCGTAAATGATCCCACCTTATTGCAAACTGATGGTAGTAACTTAATTATGTTTGCAGACGATAATAGTTTAATCTGTTTTAATGATAACTTATCAGATGACTCAGTTAGTAATAAATAGTTATACAGAATATTTTAATAACAACAAATTGTAATTAAATACTAATAAGATTGTATTCATTAGGTTTACACCCCGTACTAAAATTATGAATGAAAGTCAACTGCTAAGAATTGAAAAAAATCCATTCAACAAACAGTAACGACGAAATTTTTGGGTGTGCATATAGACTGTGATCTAAATTGGGATATGCGAACCAAGATTCTGTTCCGTAAACTCTCTTCAATTTGTTACTCCATCTATAGATTGAAAGAACCCACAAGTAAATCGGTTCTACTCTCTTATTATTATGCACAATTTGTATCAAAAGTAACATATGGCATCCTGTTATGGGGATCTACACTCTGAATCAGCACGTTTTTAAATTGCAAAAAAAAAAGCGATAAGAAACATTCTAGTAATATCCAGCAGAACATCTTGCCGCCCGTATTTTAAACATTTAAACATATTACCTCTACCATGTCTGCATATAACAAAAAAAAATTATCATTGTGACTGCGTACAAATGCGGGTGCATAGAAACTGATATATAAAATAAAGAACAGATATCTTGAGAGTCAATAGTACAAATAATATGAAACGAAATTAAATTATAATTATGATTAGTACATATTATTAAGTAAAATTAATTAATTAAAACTAGATGAAAACGGAACAAATGTTATTCTTTTGTTTTTCCTTTCTTTGACGAGAGAACTGTTGTGACATAATTGAAACACCATGTATATGCTGGCATTATAAGAGTGTTAAAATACTTGAACCTGAACTTCCCGACAAACTTCTTTGTATTTTAAACCTTCAAGAATTCTGATACATTTTCGTTGAAAACTAAAAAAGGTAGTTTCAAACTTTATTATAAAACTTCTACCCCAAATTTTATTGAATAATCCTTCACATCCTCCCACCAGGCAAAGGAGGATGGAATACTAATAAATAACAGGGTATACTCTCTTCAAAGAAGAACAGGAGATGGACTTCTTTGAGGAGACAATGTTTTAATGTCTAATTATTTTATTATTATTTTTCTAGGTTTATATTCCTCGTTTATGGCATGTTTTGTATATACGATATTCGGTAGTTGTAAGGATGCACCCATCGGACCCACAGCGATATCTGGGTTGTTAACACGTGAAAACAACCATGGACTGGGCATTCCTGGGGCGGTACTGCTTTGTTTCTTGAGTGGCTGTGTTGAATTTCTAATGGGAGTATTACAGTTAGGTAAATATTTGAGCTATATAGTTGCAAAACTCACTGTTTACCAAAATTCTAATATGTACAGAAAACTGTTTTGATTAAAATATTTTGTCTTGGCACTTTGATTTTTAGGATATTAGATGGCAGTAAGTGTCTAAAATTGATTAGTAGTAATTTTTCACATCATATCGTTAAGACTAAGCGGGAATTTGAGTTGGAAAAACGTAAACAGTGACTTTTGCACCTATTTATTTGAAATAGTGAGTTCTGCATCCAATTAAATTGATTAAAATAAAAATCAGCACACAGGACAACTATTGCTTTAATGTAACTAATTTATTTTAATTATATTTCATAAACAAAGAATAACTATCCTAAATAAAATAATATTAACAATAAGTATAACGATTTTAATTTACGGTTCCAGATCTACATATTGCTGGTTACAACATTTTTCTTCTTGGTCAATCTCAGAGTTACTATCCTCAGATATCTGACTATTGTCTGCAGCTGGATATAAAAATTTTTTGTATAGTATAAGCTCTGGAATGTCTCTCCACCAAAGTGTGATGTTAATAAATTATCAATAGTGCTTGTGTCTCTTTTAAGTTTTCTTCCAAATGGAATAGTTTTAGGAGACAGAAAAGAAATCATTTTGGCTGTCTTGCATACTCCTTTAGATACCCCAACATCAGCAAAATAGTTGTGTTCACCACGTATGGCAATATTATCTTTCCCACTTCGACTAAAAATGAATCTCTTGTTCTTGGTAAATTGGAAATGCCAAGTTCCCGGTAATTTTATGTATTGTTGTGCTTCTTTCCGCCAGTCAAAAATATTCCATTGCTCAATGTTCCGAACAGTTACATTATTTTTTATTGTCATACTCTTTAGGATTAATGATTACCGTTTTCTTCTTCAGGCGCTTTTCAATTACACCAAACACTCGGTCTGGAGGCATGTATGAATGACCTACAATAGGAAAAATAGTTTTGGGGTGCATCTCTTAGTAACCATAAAGAAGGAATAGTCATCATAGTAACATTATTTTTTTGACCTCCGCAGCCATCGGCAAACAAACGAACAACTTCTTGGTTTTCTTTAATTGAAATCTTTTTAAAAAATCATGAACTGCGGAGGCTATTGCGTTGGAATCTTTAGAAGCGTTCGTTTCTAACCAAACGTATGAAAAAACATGGGAGGGGTTTAGATTTCCTTTAGAAGTACCACTCACAATGGTTAAATTATAATAATTTAATTGCTAGCTGAAGTAGCAGGCCTGGTCAAGTAATTTTGGCAAAGCCAAGTAACTTGTAAAAAGCTTTAGCTTTTAGCTTATGCACTCGTTGCTCCGTAATCAAATCCTGTTTTTCTCTTTCGTTCAAAGTGGTCTTTAATTTTTTCTTCGGCCATCAAGCATGTTGAGCATACATCTGTTTTTGGTGAACCAAAACAAATATTGTAATTAATGTTTACATATTCTCGAAAATAATTTAATTTAACAAGCTGGTTTTCTGCAATTGTTGAGGAAAAAATGGAATATAATTGTTTGCTATTTAACTCGCATGGTAAGTTCGTTCAGAAGTTTTGCTTTTGCAATAGTGTGATTTTACACACTTCAATGATTCTATAAATGCTGTTATTTGATTCTTTTTTAGCTATATTTTTATTTCCTACACGGTCGCCGTCTCGTCCTTCTCTTGGTATTTCGCCTCTACTCAAAAATAATTTCACTTAAATCCGCCCAAGCCACTTACTTCTAAGAATGCTTTTTTGCACAATCGCACAAAACTTCCTTCACCATCGGGGATCTTGAATGTAATGAAAACACTATCGTTTCTTCTTTTATTTCTATCAGTCTTTTTCGGTCTTTCACCATAACAACATTTGAGAATAATAGTATCTTGTTTAACCTTATCGGCCATTGGGTAAAGCATGTCGTGGAATGATTTTATTTGTTTCATGGTTAAAGTTGTACAAAAGTAAGGAAAGCCGGACCTGCCATTATGACCACATTAAGGAAACTCAGGTAATTGTTTTGGTCGATGCCTATTAGAAAAGAAGATTTATGAATATAGGTACCTTCATTCTTGAACATTTTTAAGCAACTTACCGTGCTGCCTTTAATTGGTCCCTTTTAGAAACTTGCTGAAGTTTTTTCCTACCTTTTCCAAATGAACAGGGTACAATAGTTGTCTCTGCTTCCATTTTGAGTATTGTAAAATTATTAGTTACTAACGTGTAATGTCAGTTCACTTCATTCTAAACTATCCATTCTTAAATGCTTTCAAAATAAACTATGGTTATAATATCCCATATCACGTGAGTTGAACGTAATGATTGTATTGGTTAGAAAGTAAACAGTTAGTTTTAATTCTAAATGTCTAACGCAGAGTGAGTTTTGCACCCAACATCAATTTTTAAAGAGCTTTTAGCATATTAAATAGAGATTTTTGTCACAAGCTAATATGTTCAATGGATTCCTTATAAAAGTCTATGTCTAGTGATGTAATTATCGCAATTTTTGTATCTTTAGCAAATAGTGAGTTTTGCACCTATACAGCTCATTTATCTTTTATTATAAATATTTATATGCCGATGACTATATTACAATAATTCATAAGTAGTTATTATTCAACTGATATACAAATATTAACATTTTTTAGAGTAAGTACAAAATATTGCAACTCTATGAGCCAGTTTTTCCACCTCCCATAAAAACTATTTGACAAATAAGTTTCACTATTATAAACAATCATTGATTATTGATACAAACTGTATCCAAGGAAACTGTTTACCAAATGAATTTAACAGGAGATGACAGATAGTTTCTTTGGATACAATTGTAGCAATGGAACTTTTTTATCTAACAGATTTAATGGGAGTTGGAAAAATCGGCCCTAAATTTACATTAAAAGACACTATCTGTTAAAAGCTCTTTTTATTTATATTATATTTTAAATCGAGCCTCTCAAATACTATACTTGTTTTGGAATGGTTGTTTTGTTCTTTGCATCGATATGTAAATATTTCAGAAAAACAAAGTGTAATTCCTAATTGGAGAATTAATTAAATTATAAATTAAAATTACATTATCATATTTGACTCATTAATAAATCACTGTGGGTGTTTTCATTCATTAATTCATTCGTTCAAATGTGTTGTTTTATTCATATTGAAACGTTAAGTCACATTTTGTTTGTGGTTAAGTTATAGAGTGATAGGCAACATACGCATTTTTTCTTCAATTATCCAATTGTGGCTTATTATAAAAATTTCATATGTATCAAATTAAAAGATTAAAAATGCTTTCACTGTATGAATTTTTCTTTTTCAATTTGAAATAGGCACTTAAAGAAAAAAGCTGGCCATGCTATTGGTCCATTGCGACCATTGCAAGTAATTTTAAATTTCTTGGAAAAAATGGACACGTGAACCGCAAGCATCTCTCTTCAGTCGACATTCTTCATTAACCTGAGCAAGTGATTTTCCAAAAAGTACAAATATATTTGACTAGTTCGTTGCCCTTCAATAAAATGTGGTCTAACAAGACCATTCTTTATGGTGTACACCAGTTGTCAATGAAAACTTATGTTAAGAATTTCGTTGAAAAATTGCTTATGTTATCCCAAATACGAGAATTTCGAGAGTTATATACTCCATCCCAGATAAACACTGAACCTCGCGCCTATGATTAGTAATCCAATTGCAAAAAAATAGTCGTTGGACCTCAACGGCTTTCTGTTATAAATGGAAAGGAATTTCTTTCATTGCTAACCAAACGCTGTGTGGTACATTGAGTATCCCTACACGTCAATTACTGATATATGGGGTTTGTTCCACAATGTTAAAAATATATTCTTCGTCATCAGCTCTTTTAGGATTTATTTCATATAGAGATCTTCCATGCCTCAATGTGTATAGAAACACATATGAAAAAGTTCAAGGTCTTACATATTCTCTGGTTATCTCTTTTGAATTATCATCACAAAATCCATAAATGTAAATAAAGTCTGCATAGTCTGTATTTGAAAAGGGCAATATGAATACTTGATGACATTATTAGAACTTCTATACTATGATTCAGTTTTACACCCAATGGTGTAGATTCAAGAGTGGTATAAGTTGAAGTAATATTGACGAACAATAGTTGTGCTTTTGATTTTATTAAGGACAATGCGAAATACATAAAAAATGGTGTTCTTTGTATCATTAGGATACACAGTTTTTGATAAAATCAAGAAAATGTAACCTGGTTCATTTTAGTTACCTACAGAGTTAAACACAACAGGTAATACAACCCTCTGTATCCCTGAAGGTACCTCAAGGTACCTTGTGTGGGAGAGAGCTACACATTTAGAGACAATGGACACACACCCAATGTCCGAATATGCTCGGATTAATTTCTGATTTAGAAGAATCTTAGCTCCTCGACCGGGATCAAACCCGGGACTCCAGAGTGAGAGACAAGTGTCCGTGCCACTCGTCTACGAAGCCACACAGGGCAAATTAGCACATTTCAACTAAGAGTACAAAGAATTAGTTAATAGACATTTTTCTGCGTGAAATGCGTTTCAGTAAAAATGATGTTTCAAAAATGATTCGAAAAATATTTTTTTTTTTGGTTTTCTTGAAAACTACGCCTTATCAATATGAAACAATAATTAATTTTTACGCATTTTTTTCTTATTACTTGTTTACTTCAGACTCTCTTTAAGGAAATCTAAGGCACAATTTTTTCCATCATTATTTCGTTGCATCTACTCCACTGATAGAACTGAAGAGTACACAATTTCATTACATATAATAAGTTATAACAATAGTCAACGCTCTTTGAGAAAAATTTTACTAACTTAAATTCAGACATTCAGCACCCTTTACGTTTGAGTTTAGGGCGCATATAACTTTTTTCCCTGAAATAATATCATCAATAAAAATCCGTTCAAGTTTGTAATGGATCTAATTGATTACCTTGTTTTTAAGTTATCGGTGCTTAAAGAAACAGCCGACAGACATCCCCACAACATATACACGAACGCTTAGAAAAAAAATATTGGCCGATTTTAATATTATACTCAGTGACATATAAAATAGAATAGCCAGTAGCTTCACAAACCATAACTCCCACAGTTTGATACAAGTGCCTGACCGCAGAAAACTGAGCATCGCATCTTTTTCCACATAGTTCGCCTGCGCGGCGCCCGACCATAATGCATAATCAAACAAAAGCGGGACTCGTCACTAAAGGCAATCTCATTTCTTTCGTCATTCAACTGCAGTCAGTCTGAGCGCCACTGCAGTCGTTGGCGTTGGTGATCAGCCATGAGAGGTAACACCAAATAAATGGGAACGATAAGAAAGGAGTTCAAAGTACCTTATTCCACGGTATATAGTTCTCATTGTTGTTGGTCTTCGTTCCCCTGCAAACTATAAGTTTGCAATTGTTTGTGAGGTCTCAAAACGGTCTCTTACACTAAGGGTTGTTACTTTCAGTCTTTGTTAACACTCATCGAATGATACTGTTTCTTTCTCTCTTGTTGTTACAAGAATGGTTTCCTTGCATGTTATCGTCCGATTAGTGTAAACCTAGACTGAAAGTATCGGTTCTAAGAGTCAAAGGCGGCGATCATGATGTTCGCTTACTCTTCGCTGACCTTCTGTGCCTTTGTCTCGTTGTTCTCGCCTTCCTCGTACCCAAAAACATTTTAACACAATGTTTTAACTCCCATTTTTTCTATTGGCAATTTCATGGAATGACATAACTCGATTATTAGTCCCATATCAAACCCTCTTAAGTTGACTAAAATTCTCTCATCTGCGTATTCTGGGCATGGTGATTTATCTAGGGGACTATGAAGAAATACACTACAGCAGAATAAATTATCAACCGTGTCAAGGATATTTTGATATCGCATACTCGGGAACGAAATAAATAATTATAGCAGAAAGAAATACTAGCAAGATAACGTTTAAGTTATAATTAACCTATTCTTATTTTGGCAATACTAGACCTACATAATGGATACAAGTGTAGATCAAAAACTAGTGTTCTATTTTTTGTGTCACTGAATATATAGTGTCCGTAAAGTACGGAATAAATTAATTATTTCTTAAACCAAAAATATTTAGAAAAAATCCTCGAACGTCGATTTTTAATTTCAATTGCGCGCCTTATCCATTTTTTTTTTTTTTTTTGGTAATGCATCATCACTGTTTCGTTATGACATCATAAATTTTTTTTATGGAATACCCTGTATTTTTTCGCCATTTTTATATTCTGATTCAACATCTGATTCCAAATATGTATCACACCTAGGGTCTAAAAAGATACGGCCATATAAAAAAAACTAAAAATTAAAAATAAAATAAACGCGTTTTCTTACTCCTTTTTGAAGTAGGCTAGTTTCTGTTTGTTTGTTTTTTTTTTGTTTTATCATTATCGTCTTTGACAGTGAATCACTTAATAATACTTTACCCCAATAGTGGTTTATCAATAATTGTTGTCGATTTATTTTAATTTTTAACATGAGTATACCTGTAAAGCAGAGAATTGAAATTCTTACGAGGATTGGGTAAGGTGATAGGATGCGAACTCAACAAGAAGTATGTAATTTATTACTAAATATCCAGAACGACCCATAACTCAATCGACAGTTAGTAAAATTGAAAAAAAATCTAGAGAGACTGGCACGGTTGAAGATTTACTCAAAACAGATCATCAGGTGTTGACGAGGATACAAAATTAAATGTTTTATAGGCTGTTGAAGAAAATCCCCATACCAGCTTTCGCCAGGTTAGTCGCGATTATCATGTTACTAAAACGTCAGTACATGCAGTGTTAAAATTAGAAAAATTACATCCCTTTTAGATTCAGAGAACTAAATGATTATCCAGATCGGAGGATACAATTTTGTGAAACAGGGATGAATATGTGCAATGGTGATCCACTTCTGATAAAAAATATTATTTTCTCCAATAAATGCACTTTCAAATTAAATGGTGAAGTGAATCGTCAGAATTGTAGATACTAGGCAAGGAAAACCCTCGATTTGCGGAAGTAACATATACAGTATCCACAAAAGGTAAATGTGTGGGCAGGAATTGTAAGAAATAAAATGACCCTATTTTTTCGATGAAACTGTAACGGATCGTCGTATCTCCAATTTATAATGGGCTGTCTCATCTCAATGTTATAAAATTTATTGTCTAGTAGAATTAATCCTGGAAATGTTGACGAAAGCCTGTGGTATCAACAGAAATTACAGTTGAATTAAAAGAGAGAATTATAATAGAAATAAACAACATTTCACAGGAAATTATGAACAAGGTTCAGCAAGACTTTATTCATCATTTAGAGTACTGTCAGCTACAACAAGGAGTAAAGTTCGAACATTTACTATAAATTGTTTTTATTATTAACTAAACGTTAGTTCTAGTGACTATTATTTGTTCAAACAAAACATAAAAAATTAGTCCTCGAGTGGGTTGGAACCTTTGATGTGAAGACAACACTGACGCAGTTTTCCACGAAACACCAAAACACTATATACTATACTGGACGCGCGTTTCGCCAACCAAGTTGGCATTATCTGAAGATAATTAAAACTAAACTTATGCTAACAATCTACCCTATTTATACCTAAACTATTGTCACGGTTCACCGAGCCGTTCTGTGAACCGTGACCCACTAACCAATAAAGCGGGCTATTTGGGATAGGCCCTCTGTCACTATTCATACAATTTTTACACTTTATGATTTCTAAGCCCTCAAATGCATCCAGCTGTCTAGTATTTGTTACATTCCTAATTAATCTTAAATTGCTAATATCTATTTTATGGTTGTTCTCAAATGCATGTTGGGCAAACTAGACTTATCTGTTCTACCATATCTGAGATAGGCCATATTATTATGCTCGTTGAATCTAGTTTGAATTGATCGTCTAGTCTGTCCAACATATTTTTCATTGCAGTCCTTACAGCTAATTTCGTAAATCCCCGACTTTTCGTTTATTTCAATTTTGTCTTTTGGATTGCCTAAAAGTTGTTGTAGTTTGTTTCCCGATGAATGAACCACTGTCATACCTACATCTTTAAAAATCCTACCAATACTACGGGCAAATCGAAGATCAAATAGAATCGATAAAAATTTCGGATTTTCTCTTTCATTTTAAAAGGTCGTGGAATTTCGAAGCAACTACTTAAATTTTCGTTTCCTAGTTATTTTATCAATTAAACATACAGAATATCCATTACTCGTAGCTATATCCTTAATAAATACCTTTTCTTTTTCAAACCTCTCCTTATTGCGGGGGAAGCTTAATAGACGATGGACTAGAAAATTAAAACTCGTCATTTTGTGTTGAGCACAATGGTGAGAGCCTTAGGGATATATCTTAGAGTAGTGGTATTTTTTCTGTATATGTCAAATTCTAACTTATTTTCACTATTTCTAATTATTAATATATCTAAAAATGGTAATTGTTCAGAGTTTTCAATTTCATATATGAATTTAACTACCGCGAAACGACTGTTTAATTTAGAGAGATACAAGAGATGATTAAAACTAAACTTATGCTAACAATCTACCCTATTTATACCTGAACAAAAACTACAGGGTAGACAATCTGATTAGTAATAGTCCTTATAAAAAACTTCTAGAAATCCATTACTAAAAATGGTTACTGAAGTAAGAAATGTACTTAAATCCTGCAACAACCTTATTACTCCAGCTTTAAATAAGAAGTCACATGTATCTAACTCAAGTGTACCTAGATTGTACTGCTTCTCTAAGTTACATAAACTAGAAAAGTCAGTACGTCCTATTGTTTCAGCAATCGAATCGCCGACTTACCACCTACAAAATGTTTAACAGAAGAGTTCGAAAATGTACCTACTGCACCACCTAGTTTCTCTGTGATTAATTCCAACAATTTCATCAATAAGGTGAATAATATTCAGTTGCAAGAAGGTGAAATTTTGATCTCCTTTGACGTTTGTTCATTATTTCCAAGTGTTCCGATACCACCGACCTTGGGCATAAAACAAAATTGTTTTCGATTCAACGATAATCTCTTCGAACAACATGAAGGAACAGCAATGGGTAACTCTCTGTCACCATTCATTAAGGCTCTCACCATTGTGCTCAACACAAAATGGCGAGTTTTAATTTTCTAGTCCATCGTCTATTAAGTTTCCCCCTCGATAAGGAGAGGTTTGAAAAAAGAGAAGGCATTGATTAAGGATATAGCTACGAGTAATGGATAATCTGTAAGTTTAATTGATAAAATAATTAGGAAACGAAAGTTTAAAGAGTGGCTTCGAAATTCCTCGACTTTTCAAAATGAAAGAGAAAATCCGAAATTTGTACCGATTCCATTCGATCTTCGATTCACCCGTGGTATTGGTAAGATTTTTAAAGATGTAGGTATGACAGTGGTTCATTCATCGGGAAAGAAACTACAACAACTTTTAGGCAATCCAAAAGACAATATTGAAATAAACGAAAAATCGGGGATTTACGAAATTAGCTGTATGGACTGGAATCAAAAATATGTTGGACAGACTAGACGATTAATTCAAACTAGATTCAAAGAGCATATGGCCCATCTCAAATATGGTAGAACAGATAAGTCTAGTGTAGCCCAACATGCGTTTGAGAACAACCATAAAATAGATATTAGCAATTTAAGATTAATTAGGAATGTAACAAATACTAGACAGCTGGATGCATTTGAAAGCTTAGAAATCTGAAAGTGTAAAAATTGTTTGAATAGTGACAGAGGGCTTATCCCTAATAGCCCGCTTTATTGGTTAGTGGATCACGGTTCACCGAAAGGCCACGGTCATGGTTGGGTGAACTGTGGCAATAGTTTAGGTAAAAATAGGGTATATTGTTAGAATAAGTTTAGTTTTAATCATCCCCAGATGATGCCAACTTGGTTGGCGAAACGCGCGTCCAGTGCAGTATATAGTGTTTTGGTGTTTCGTGGAAAACTACGTCAGTGTTATGAAAAATTAGTAACTTCTTATATTCAAAATCACACATCAGTGTGATACATATTTGAATTCAGCTGTTGTAGCAGAATCCAAAAATGTTGAAATATACAGGGGTTCCATTTAATACAAATATCGATAACGGTATAATGGAAACAGTGATGACGACATAACCAAAGAAAAAAAATAAAGGACAAGGTGCGCAATTGAAATTAAAAATCGACGTGTCCGAGGATTTTTTTTAAATATTTTTGGTTTAAGAAATAATGAATTTATTCCATATTTTACGGCCACTCTGTATATAAATGAATACATACTGTGTAGATTGTATCTATATTATTATTTTATTGCCTACGTCGGTCATTTTAAATTGTTGTTATTATTACATATAAAAATTAAATAACAGTTTTACGTAGTTTCAAGTTCAGTTCATTTAATAACATCAATAAAACAAGAATTAAAAGTAATGAACTAATACCTAAAATTCGCAAGACCTTCTAATTGGTCGTAATGTTATTATCAACGACCTTACTCAATATTATAATATGTTATGTAGTTACTTTTGTTTTCTTTTTTATGGTAATCGATGAAATAATTTCTGAACAAAAGCAAAAGGAAAGCTTGATTGTCGTAAAAGGTTGCAAATTGATATTGTTGTAACTGTTTTTGATATTACTTGCCTTGGATTGATTTGATTGAAATGGAATAACTTCTGAAAATGATATTTATAATATAAGGCCTTGTCATTCATTATATTCCAACTATTTTGTTGCCATGAAAACTGTCAAAACTTTTCAAACAAACAGAACTTATTTTTGCAAAACAAAAAAATTTCTACTTTCAAAATATAACATAAATATGCTAATATATGAATAAGAAATAACAGGGATGTAATGGCAAATACTTTTCATTTGAGAATCTTCCCAAAATTTTTGAAATTTTTCTGGAGTGTTACTAATGGAGACACATTAACAAAGACAAACTTTTAAGTTCATCATCGCAAATGGATGTGGATGAATCCATCAGATTGTTGTTGTCTCACTCACACCTACAAAACATAAGTGCACCAAATTAAGATTTTTTTTGTATCGGATTAACTATTTTAAAAAATTTTGAATTCTTCGGAAACCGTTGAAAGTAAACTTGCGAAATTTGATACACTTTGTAACCTTTATGCATCTAATCGAACTTTTAAAAATTAAAAATTTTAATCAGTGGCGTTCTAAACTGGGGGTGTAGAGTAAAAATTTCCCTAACAATTTTGGATGTAGTTCCATACAACTTTTATCAACAGCATCTAAAATTTAAAAATTTTTTTACAAAATAGAGGTCTCTTGTATTTTTTCGATTCAACTTACGGTTTTAAAGAAGAATAAATTTAAAATTTATGTTACAGACCATAAATAGCTTTAAAATCAATTTTATATCTACTACAAAAGAACTATACTTTGTTGTTTGGATTTTTGCATGTGTATCAAATTAGTTACGACCTGCGTCCGCAGCAATGGATTTACAGGATAAGCAATCATAGAGATACGCATGTCAAGGCAAGCTAAGATATCTGACCGAGAAGTTCATAATTAGTGGAACGAAGACACGATTATGAACCTATGTCACAGCTTCATTGACCAGCTTGTTTGTCATTTGATTCAGCGGCGTTGTAATATTTTTGCAATTATATTTTTGACATTATATTAGTAGCTGTGTGAATCACATAACTTGAAAATTACCTTTGAACATTAACAAATACACAGTGGCGCCGGTGAAATTTAGGGTATGCCCTAGCTCAATGTTGGAAATATACAAAAAGTATTGTTCTCCAGTACGCCTCTACTCAAAAATAAAATTGACCCTCAATTTATTTACTTCCCTCAGCTTGTAATTGTGACGTACGCGCAAAGATCGTAACAACAAATTATACAGAATAATAAACGTAAAGAAATATTTTTCTTTATTTCAATTTTGATTTTAGAATTCATTTAGACGCATATAGGTTATAAAGTGTACCAAATTTCGTAATGTTATCTTTAACAGTTTCTGAAATATTGGAAAGACCCATTAACAGAATCACCTCTTTGAGGGGTTGTAACTCCCTTACGAAATATTCTTCGATACGTGTTTAGACAAAACTTTTCTCTTAAAATTACATATTCTATTAGCAATTTTAATTTGTAACAATAAAAGCGGAACACCCTATATATTGCCAGTATAAAGAAACATCCTAAATTTTATTGCAATCGCTTTTTTTGGTATTAAAAAAACACATTCTTTATTTACAATTATTACAATTTTCAATTCTATTTTTTGTTTATGAGCGCTTACACGTAAGTATTTCTTTCAGGTTTCTTAATAGACTTTATTTCGGGCCCAGTGTCCATAGGCTTCACATCAGCGGCAGCAATCATCATCGCAACAACTCAAGTAAAAGACGTATTAGGCTTAAGTTATCCCGGAGGTAAATTTTTGCAAGTGTGGGAGCAAATTTTCGAACACATATCGGAGACCAGACCTTGGGATGCTCTACTGGGATTTACCTGTATGGCATTTTTATTAATTTTAAGGGTAAGTTTAGATCCACTATTTTTCCTGTAAAATGTTATACTGCAGTACACAATGCACTCGATATTACACAATACGTGCATTTCGCCAATCAACTGGTACCGTAGTGGTATTGAATATAATAATTCCAATATAAAAACAGCATTTTTTTTGCAAATCGTTTAATTTGTTATAAATATCTTATTAACATTTAAAGGAACGAACCCATTGTTTAATATAAATCGTTTTATATTCTTACCAAAATATCTTTGTTCCTTATTATCAATATCACTGTTCTGTTTATTTTTCCAGCAAGCGAAAGACTTCAAAATCGGACCTGATGATGAAAAAGAAAGAAAGCTGATCCATGCTTTCCTGACTAAGGTGGTATGGTTAATATCTACAGCTAGAAACATAATAGTGGTCATTGTTTCTGCATGTTTAGCTTATTTTTTTGAAATTCACGGACAGGAGCCATTTAAATTAACAGGTAATTAAAGGAAATATAGCCTGTATATACTAAGGCTGGGAATTTTCCAGATTTTAGTATTCGAATATTCGTTTGAAAAATATTCGAATATTCGAACTATTCAAATAATTCGAATTATTCGAATACTCGAATAATCCGAATTATTCGAATAGGTATCCGAATAATCCGGATCCTCGAATATTCATTATTAATAGGTATAGCACTGAATACTAGTGATTAGTGAATACTCTATTTGAGTATTTGGTTGGATAGACCACAATAATAGTCGTGACGTAAACCACTAAGCAGGCAATTTGATTTGCTTTCCATACCCACAATAGGGTATGTCTCCTGTGTGCTTTAAGGGTCAGAATTATTTAGTTAGTATTTTATTTTAGGATTGAGGCGCTATTGTTCACATTTAATTATTGAAGCTTAAATAAAACGAAAATAGAGCTAGTTTGTTATACTTCTGTGTCATAACTATTTTTCCTTTTCGAAGAAAATAAAAGTGCTCTAAAATTAGAATGTTTTTAAAAAAGACGCAGATTGTGAAGGTAAAACAAATACATGAAAAGTCAATAGTTAAATATTTACAGGTTTTCTAAAATTTAAAATTTAATTTTAACCCCTGCCTTAGTACAGTAAGAATAAGATCGAGGTGAGAAAGAGATGGAATAGTTTGACTGGGAGTAACACGTGCCACTAATGTGGTCTATTTATATATTTGGATTTTAGAATAGGTACCTACCTATACCTACTATCTACCTACTTTGGTTGGATGCAAACTGCATACCTATTCGTACATAAATTAATAATATATTTTAATATTTAAATTTACTCAGATATAATCGAATAATCGAATAGTCGAATATATTCGAATATTCGAGTACCTATTCGAATATTCGAGTACCTATTCGAATATTCGAATAATTTCCCATTAGAATAATTCGCATTCGAATACTCGAATATTCGAATACTCGAATTATTCGTATTCGATTCCCAGCCTTAGTATATACAGGGTGTTTCATCTGAAGCAGGCCAAATGGTAGTGGTAAACTAGTCCACCATGTAAAAGACCACTTGTGCAAAATATCAATGCGATCAGAGTTCATTAATTCTATACTCATGTGTCCCAACTTCCAATGTGGCACCCTGGAGTAATTGTCCTAGGGAGTGGACAATGACCTGACACACGCAATAGCTGTGCGTGTAGGTGACATGACTCTTTTCATTGTTAAACCGTGAGATGTGTGTAATGTTTAGAGCCTTGTGGTTGATAATTGTTGAGTTACAGCAGTGTGAATATGGCAATCTTTACTCCATTGAAGTATTGTGACAATAATCACGTACGGTGCAATGAAAAAAATGTACGGCGGTGTGGACATCTGACCATTTTATTTTGGCCTAATCCAGATTTCTGCTTGGTTGCCATAGGGAGCTAGAATGGCGCCTTAATCATTAATTCCGGAACTAGGAACCTGAAATAGTAACTGTCAGGATGTTTTCAAAATCGTTGTTTACTAGTTTCGTAAATTCAAGGCAGTTACGTCTGACAGTTGTAAAAAAAAACAAATTATAAACAATGACACAGTGGTCGAAATAGTGCTACAACGAAGTTAATGTTAAATTTTTTTTAATAATAATTGTTACCAAAATCTTTATAACCTTAATGGAAATTTGGGTTCACCCCTGTATAAATTTTTCTCATTTTCCGAAAATCTTGTTTGAATAATTAATATGTGAAATATGCTATTGGGTAATAACCAATTTTTCTTCAGGTTTTGTGAAACCAGGACTACCTAGTTTGACGCCCCCTCCCTTCACCACACAAGTAGGAAACAAGACATATAACTTCCTAGATATGGCGTCAACCCTCGGATCTGGCGTTATTGTTGTTCCTTTGTTGTCTATACTAGAAAATATTGCTCTAGCGAAAGTATTCTGTAAGTACCGGTATGAGTAAAAATAACTTTCTCTACCAGCATAATTAAACATAAATTAATAATTTAAAACATATAGAGAACCAACAGTCCCATTCCTATAATACAAATTACATTTCCGCCTCCTTTCATTTAATGGATAGGTTCTATAGAATTAACATAACTGATGAAAATAACTCACTTCTTTTTTATCTAAATAATGGTACAGTGATACATACTATGCAGCACTAAAGGATGATTATGAATATCTCCCTTAAATATGCTGTGATAAAAACCACAGGACGCTTTGTAAAACAGCCGAGTTTTTATTAAAAAAACTCTAAGTACGGCCACGTGAGTGTCTTTGAGGTATCCTAATTAGATTTATTTATCTTTTGAAAATGTTTTAAACTGAAAAAATAAATTATTAAACAGTAACCTGAATGTAATCTGTGCCATCTTGGCAAACAAAATTAGTAGACATTTTAATTGTGTTAGCATTAATCACCGATTTTGATAGATCAACAGAATGCCGGTAAGAATCGATTGTTTCGGGTTTTTTGCCCATCATTAATTCTGGGCTAATGCTAATCTTATAAAGGTGTTTATAGGGCATACATTTTAGTCAAGAAATCCCAAGGAGAACTACGAAATTGTCTTTAGAACATCCTGAGTATTTCTATGATTTATTATGTTATGTTTAGGCAGCAGAAATATATGCCATTTTTCAGAGACGGCAGTTATTAAAACAATCCTATTTTTTAAATTCTTCATATAAATGAATTATAATTGACATATCATTGATATGTATGTGTTTATTTGTTTATTCATATACCTGTAATATATGCAACCAGCTTGACAACAGTATCGAGGCAGAAAGCCGGGATCGACTTGCATAACTAACTTCTTGTTCTGGCACATATAGTAGTAACTACCAGTCCTGGAATTTGGTCCAGTTTCCTCTCCCTGGTTATGTTAATGGAATCATTAATCATTTCCATTAAAAAATCCTGTCTGTCACTGGTTACTGCTTATAAACAGAAGTGTTAAAATTTCTAAATTAACTGGAGTATAAGACATCGAGTGTTCATTGAACGTTAACAATTTGTAAGTGACTCTATCTAGGAGTGCTTTATTGCATTTTAATGAAAAATTGAATTTGGTAATTTAAAATACAACATCAAAGAATATTTTATTGTCCATAGAATCATTTACATATTATAATACATTCAGAAATATAATACAGATGCACAGAACAGATATAATTAGCCACTGAAAAAGAAGTAAGGACAAAATGATTGCATTTTCTTGGAAAAACTATGTGCGAATAACATATGATTAATCATTTTAGGCTATCTATGAGAATTTTATCTCGGAATAGCCATAATTTAATGAATATTCACATAATTTATATTTTTTAATTGTCCTATCAGACATAATGAGTGATAAGTGTATCCTTCTGGTGGTCAGTGCTACTACTCGTCAATCATCACTGATGTCTTAGTGACTGATAGCGACCTGCAAAGCAGGTACCAAGAGCTGCGACCTCTAACCCTGATGGGCTAAACTATGTACTGAATAAGATTTGCAGGAAACAACTACTCAGCGGACAAAACCTCCGACCTGCGTTGATTTCAACCTCAAGGGGAGCTAAGATCATTTTTGTCCCCAGAATAGTTGTTTCCTGTAAATCTTCTTCAGTATATATAGCCCATCAGGGTTAGAGGTCGCAACTCTTGGTATCTGCTTTGCAGCTCGCTAAGGTCAGTGATGTCTGACGGGTAGTATCACTGTCCACCAGAGGGATACACTTATCACTCACTATGTCTGTCTTGCTTAGTCTGCTTTAGGCTAGCCTGGTTGCTATTATTATTTGTCTATTCCATTACTTTTGTTTTCCATAACCAGTTCGAAACCAGTCTATGTCTAGTTAGGAATTGACAAATGATCTTACAAAGCTACCAAACAAGACTTACATGTTTAATTCAACGTAGGTGTGGGCTTTTGTCCACTGAGTAGTTGGTTCCTGTAAATCTTATTCAGTATACTATCAGGATATCATGTATATCAGTTATGAACATGCACAGGATATCCGTCAAATTTACCATGAGATGGCTCATAAATATATTTATGCGATCATCTAATATCAGACATGCCCAAATAAAGGTACATCTCAGTTATATATAGTAATAAGTTTATATATAGTAATACGTTTCGTAAACATCCTCGATTGCGAAATTATTTGAAAAAATTATGAAATCGCGGTTAGTAAATTACTTAGATAAAAATAAAATTTTAGCCAGCAGGCAGTATGGTTTTAGAAAAAATCTGTCAACTCAAGAAGCAATTCATTAATATACAGTGCAATCGACAATAAAAAGCCATGCCTGGGTGTTTTTATCGATCTAGCAAAGGCCTTTGATACCGTAAGTCATGGGCTTTAGCTGGATAAATTGGAAAACATCGGAATTAGAGGGAACGTTCTTAATCTGTTTAAAAGCTATTTAGAATCAAGGAAACAAAAAGTTGAAATAAATAATGTGTTTAGTGATGAAGATACTGTGACCTGTGGTGTACCACAGGGTAGAGTTTTAGGGCCTGTGTTATTTACTATATATTTAAACAGCTTATTTACGTTAGATTCCTCTGGAACTATCATTTCTTTTGCTGATGATACTGTTATCTTGTATACTGGACATTCTTGGGCTGATGTAAAGGAACTGGTCCAAAGGGACTTAAGGAGAGTGTTAAATTGGTTTAGTGCAAATTTATTGACAGTTAATAATAATAAAACTAAAATTCTACCTTTCATTTCCTATAGAAAATACCTACCTGAGTTCAGCACTATATCAATTGACAATCTTGTTATTTCTTTTACTGGGTGAATCAAATATCTTGGCATTTTTATCAATACACACCTAAGATGGGACGTACACGTAAACAATGTTAAAACAAAAATTCGTGGCCTAATGTTTAAATTTTACCAATGTCGACAAATTCTTCCATTGTATCAGCTCAAAATATTATATTACGCCTTCACAGAAGCTATTTTACAATATGGTATAATTGGATGGGGAGGAGTAAGAAAAACGTATTTGGAACCTCTTGAGATAATTCAAAAGAAAATTTTAAAAATTATTTATTTCAAACACTTTAGATACCCCACAGAACAACTGTTTTCAGAATTGAATATATTAGATTTAAGGCAGCTATTCTCTAAAACGGTTTTTTTATTTTTGTTTAAAAATAAACAATATGTAAGTGAGATTAGTTATGAGCGTAACACTAGAAATAAAGAAGCTCTCCACTTAGTTTTATCTAGGGCATATAAAAGTATTGGCCAACGATGTTTTGTCTATATTGGACCGAAACTTTTTTAATATTTTACCAAACTTTCTGAAAAGCATAAAAACAGTGCAACTTTTTAAAAAGAAGTTAAAAACATGGATTACTTCAAACGATAGAAATTTATTGCATAATATTATTGACCCTCCATTGAATTAATATTTTAAATTATTTATGTTTTTCCCTTTTATTTAGTATGTCTTTGAGATAAAGAAATGGCAATTTATTTATTTTTTCAAATCGAATAATTTTATTTTGTTTTATTTTATTTTGTTTTATTTTATTTAACTTTTCTACTATTCAATTATTCTTTATTTTTTTATGTTGTCTTGAATCACTTAAAATTTAAATGATTTTCTGAATTTTTTCTGTATTATTTGCATTCACTTGAGTGAAATATATTCATAGACAGACTTTGAATAAGCCTAAATGGATTTTCTATATTTATTTGCGAAATCCAGATTATGCCTCATTATTTTGTATTTTGTACTTAATATTTGTAATTCAAATTTTTGTACCCATTTGTATTTATCTATCTATTTTTTTGTAAATAAATATTATTATTATTATTATTAAAAAAAAATACCTAGGGTATAACTCAGGATTTTCAATAAGGCGCAATTAATTTGAACATATGCATAACATCTTTTTACTTTTCAGGTAGCATTATCCATTTTTCAGTTCCAATTCTTGTTTTCTTAATTTTTATTCCTTTGAAACTTGTGAATCAAAAATTATGTTTTCAATAAATTGTTCCCTATCCCACTCGATTCCAGTCCTTTACCGTTATGCTTCCAAACCTGAAACTTCTTCCATTTTTTTGTGCCAGAGCAAAGAAAATGAAGTAACTATAAATTTTTTAAAACTTTTTTTCAGCTGAAGGTAAAACTATTGATGCAACTCAGGAAATGCTGGCTTTGGGGGTCTGCAACATCGCTAATTCATTCGTGAGTTCAATGCCCGTGTCTGGAGCACTTTCCAGGGGTGCTGTGAATAACGCAAGTGGCGTGAAAACTACCTTTGGTGGCGTTTACACTGGTATAATAGTGATTCTTTCGCTTCATCTGTTCACGCCATATTTTTTCTTATATCCCAAAGGCTTCTTTGGCAGCTGTTATAATAGCAGCTGTGGTTTTTATGGTGGAATTGCACGTGATTAAACCTATTTGGAGGACTAAAAGTAAGTAATAAAGGATTTGTTTTGTTTCCACTTGTTAATACAAAAACACAAATGTGTATATACAGGGTGAGTCAGTTTTTTGTAGACAAACTTTAACAGGAGATAGAACACATGTTTTTAAAAAGAAAAGTCCCCATAAACATATGTCGTAGAACGCTTCGTTTCCGAGATACAGAGTGTTGAATATAATTTTTTTCTCGAATTTTCATTATAACTTATAAACGAATGCTTAGATTTTTTCCATGTTTGGGGAATAATGCCTATTAATTAAGGGGCATAAAACAAGAATGTTCAAAAACTTGCACAGTGACGGAGTGGAGGGGGTGCTCAACCACTTTCTTAAACAGAACTTCTACACCAATGACTATTTTTTAAAAAAACTGTTATTTTCATTATCTACATACAGTTTAACAAAAATAGTGTCCCTTCTTCTGTTTCGAAATTCCTGTGAGTTTCCGAGTTATTTTGATTTTTAGTGTTTGATGTGGTACTAAATTAAGTAATTTATCAATTATCGGCTAAATATTTAATTCTTTCAACGAAACCTACCTAAATATGGTTTGTTAAGGATTCTAAAAAGCCGAAATCTCTTATTCTTTATCTCTTTCCAATGTAGTCAAAATAAATATTTGTTATATCAAGCCATACTCAAATACAAGACTTTTATAAGTTGAAATCTGTTTAGTACACTAATTTTAACAATCCTTATTTATTATGTGCTGCGTAAATACTAATGTACTGCAACTAAATTACAAAAAATAAAACATTGAATGAACATTGATGTCAATGTTTATGGAGAAAATTTTTGAATTTATAACAATATTTAATTAACAGCTGTGGAATTAATAACAATTGTTAGCAATAACGATTTATTAAATAACAATTACAACAATTAAAAACAATAACACTAAAATTAGACACTTTGTTCAAAATGTAAACCGTTCTGGACCTCCACGACCCATCCACCTCCCCGGATAGTTATTGTTTGGCCAATTTCTTACAATTCTACTATAATGGGCCGGGCACCCATCAAGCTGACTCCAAGACTATCCTATTAAATTCAAAAGAATGGCTTCTCACATATTACCATGCCCTTCTTCTAAAAATTGTAGGAAATTTTCTGAATTTACACGTTGTGGCAAGAAATAAGGTCCAAACACGTGGTTGCCGTAAATTCCAATCCAGACATTTTTACTAAATTCATGTTGAAAACTTCTTGGTCGAATGGCATGTGGGTTTTCATGTGCCCATACATGCAGATTGTGAAAATTTACTGTACCACGACGAGTAAAACAGAATTCATCAGTCCACAGTATGTTGGATAAGAAATCTCTATTATTTTGAATGGAGTTAAGAACCCACCTACAATAATTAAGTCTTCGTTCGGCGTCACCTGGACATAAACCTTGAACAGGTTGAAAATGATATGGGCGTCTGTGATCCCGTTTTAAAACCCGGCAAATTTTACTTTGGGAAATACCAAGAGCAACAGCAGTACGTCGAGTACTTGTCGTTGGGTTCCTATTAAATTCACGCAATATACCCTCTCCAATTCTATCTCGTCCACGGTTGTTCTGTCGGCCTCCATGTACATTTTTCAAACCCTGGTTAACAAATCGACGGTGGATACTCACAAAAACGGAATGATGAGGTTGTCGTCTATTTGGAAATCTTCGATACTCCCTAGCAGCGTACCTTAAATTCCCATTTGCGAACCCATAAATAAAATAAATGTCGGCTTGTTCGCTATTTGTAAATGTAAACGGCATGTTACACTAATTAAAAGCTGGCAAATCAAATGAAATAACTTTTTAAACTTAAAAAAAATAATTAATAACAGTGAAAATATTCAAGATGAAGCAAAAGTGTTTGTAGATAAACTTGTAATAAGTCAAACTGTCGCGTCGTTTCAAAATATGACATTTAATACTTACTTGTTTTTCAAGGAGTATAATATTTTGTTGCAATACACAGTTGTATTTGCTAGTTTCAAATGGAAATTATTTAGCATAAAAACGAAAATTGAAACGGAAATTGATACATACACAAGTTTAATAAAACTTAAAGAAACTTCTTAAAACTGTTTGGCAACTGCACAATAATGTATTAATGTAACATATTTCAACTTATAAAAGTCTTGTATTTGAGTATAGCTTGATATAACAAATATTTATTTTGACTACATTGGAAAGAGATAAAGAATAAGAGATTTCGGCTTTTTTAGAATCCTTAACAAACCATATTTAGGTAGGCTTCGTTGAAAGAATTAAATATTTAGCCGATAATTGATAATAAATAAATTACTTAATTTAGTACCACATCAAGCACTAAAAATCAAAATAACTCGGAAAAGCACAGGAATTTCGAAACAGAAGGAGGGACATTATTTTTGTTAAACTGTATGTAGATAATGAAAATAACAGTTTTTTTAAAAAATAGTCATTGGTGTAGAAGTTCTGTTTAAGAAAGGGGTTGAGCACCCCCTCCACTCCGCCACTGTGCAAGTTTTTGAACATTCTTATCGCTTGTTTTATGCCCCTTAATTAATAGGCATTATCCCCCAAACATGGAAAAAATCTAAGCATTCGTTTATAAGTTATAATGAAAATTCGAGAAAAAGAAATATATTCAACACCCTGTATCTCGGAAACGAAGCGTTCTACGACATATGTTTATAGGAACTTTTCTTTTTTAAAAACATGTGTTCTATCTCCTGTTAAAGTTTGTCTACAAGAAACTGACTCACCCTGTATATGTATATGTATTATTGACATATTGAAAAATATGCAATTTAACTGGTAATTTTTGCCTAAAATTACATTTAACAACCAGTGTCAGCTGATAAATACTACATATAAGTACTATGTATATGATACATACCTAATCAAGAAAAAAAAGTTGGTGATAAAGGTGACAAAGTATTTCATAAAACTAACAAATATACAAATGATTGTCATATCAATCTTTGAAAATTATGAAATATGGATAGTAGTGTAGCAACGCCATACTTGTTCGTGTATTATTAGTTGCATATGCATAATCTTCTGTTATTTTAATTTTAAATATGAAACAAAAAATTATCTCCTATAGCGTTTGTATGTCTCTAGAAACTAGATAATGAAAAGTCAAAGATAAAGTAACTAATCGACTCTAATAAAGAGTAAAGTAAAAACAGTTTTTAAATGACCACAATTTTTCTCATTAGCTCTTGAAAATTTTCTTCAAACATATTATAGATCTAGGCAGAAGGGTGATTTATATCAAACATGTTTAAAAATTTAAATTGAAGTAAAAAACAGAAGGCGGAATGAAAGTTGCTAGTGAATTCATTTGTGTACCCCTTTGCTAGAGACAAATCTGAAAAAACTGGCAACAGTAAAAGTTCTAAGAGAGTTGTAACCTACGATGTTCCTCAAGGAATTGTTTTGAGATCCATAGTATCTACAATTTATCTAAATAACTTATTACAACCGACTCAAAAATATATAATTAATTTTGCGGTCCCTTCTTTACCCTAATAACAAGTGAGAACGGGTGAACAGTATGAGCGGGTGAACAGTCTGATATGTGCATTAGTTAAACGTGCGCTACGCGCACCCTTGGCGCTGTGCAAGGCATCCTCCTGTGTCGTAACAAAAATTTGTATATTATTGGCCGCCGCGCCGGTACGATGCGTCGGATCGAATTCGGTCATTAGACTTTTCTGCGCCGTTCACGACGTAGAGCGCCAACCTCCCTGCGATTTTGACGAAAAGGCGCGTACCGAAATTAGCCCCCCTTCCCGACCCCCTAACCCCCACCAATTTTTTTCACGGAAACCCCCCCTCGAATAATCCCCCGCCCACGGGAGCGCTGTCCTTAATCTGCCGACGAAGTATTTTTTTCGGTCGAAGGCCGCCACGCCGTTACAACGCGTCGGATGGAATTCGGTCATAAGACATTTTTGCGCCATTCGCGACGGAAAATGACACGCCCCCCACGATTTTGCCGTGAGGGCGCGATCCAAAATTAGCCCCCCCTCCCCGGCCCCTCCAATCCTCTCCAATTTTTTCACGGAAACCTCTCCTCGAATAATCCTCGCCCTCGGGAGCGCGGTTCTTTATCTGCCGACGAAGTATTTTTTCGGTCGAAGGCCGCCACGCCGTTACAACGCGTCGGATGGAATTCGGTCATAAGACATTTTTGCGCCATTCGCGACGGAAAATGACACGCCCCCCCACGATTTTGCCGTGAGGGCGCGATCCAAAATTAGCCCCCCTCCCCGGCCCCTCCAATCCTCTCCAATTTTTTCACGGAAACCTCTCCTCGAATAATCCTCGCCCACGGGAGAGCGGTCCTTAATGTGCCGACGAAGTATTTTTTTCGGACGATCGAAAATAATCGGCGCGCCGACGGCCGCCGCGCCGTAACGACGCGACGCGTCGGATCGAATTCGGCCATAAGGCTTTTTTTGCCTCGTTCGCGACGTAGAACGACGCTCCCCCGCGATTTTGCCGAAAAGGCGCGTTCCGAATTTAATCTTGTAGCTAAAAGGGTTTGAGAGGAACAATTAACCCTGAGGGTGAGATTTTATATATCACTTTATTCAACATCAAAGAGAACCTAGCAAGACAAATTATTTGGTATTTTTTTTTCCATTGATTTAAATCTATGTTAAGTTTTTCTCAGTGTTCAAATATTCATTTATTTATTTTTCAGAAACGGATCTAATTCCAGCCATCGCTACATTTTTATCCTGTTTATTTTTAAGGCTAGAAATTGGAATTGTTATAGGAATAGGCATTAATGTAATATTTTTATTATATGCTACAGCCAGACCTTCAGTTCTCGTCGAAAAAGTTACTGTAAGTACCCCAACCCAGTGAAGATATTTTTTTATATTATCTAACTGTTACGCATTTTAATAATATATTGTAATATGACTGAATTCAGAAAACTTTTTTAAAACTAAGCTTAATATACAAGGTGTTTTTAAAATAGAGTTACAGCGTGTATACTTATCAATATAAGTCAAAAAGTTCCAAAAATGTGGCATAAAACGTACCCCTAGGGAGTTAGAGGCCCTTAAATGGGTTCAGATGAAATTTCCTTTTTATTATTTGAAGAACATTAAAAGATAAGTAGACACAATTTTTAACATTTACTTAGTTTTTCGTGCTGAATAAGATGCATTGGTTCAATTTTGGTGATTAAAATCATGGGCGTCCCTTTTAGGGGAGTACCATAAATTAAGAATTTTTGAATATTTTTATTTAAAGAAAACCCTTAATTTTCAAACTCAATTTACTCGATAACAGTTGCCGATATCAACTTAATCAAGGAGGGCTTTCTTTAAGTTAAAATATCCCAAAATTTTTAATTTATGGTAAAAATTAAAATAGTTGAACAAACAAAATTACAGGGTGAAACACCATTGCTCCCCCCTAAAACAGACGCCCATGATTTTATTAACCAAAAATGAACTAACGCATCTTATTCAGCATGAAACACTAAGTGAATACCAAGAATTTTGTCCGTTTATCTTTTGCCGTTCTTCAAATAATAGAAAAAAACAAATATCTTCTAAACCCTTTTAAGTGTCTCTAACTCCCTAGGGGTGCGTTTTATGTCACATGTTTATAAGAATTTTTTGACTTATTTTGATGTGTACTATATGCTGTAGAAGTTTGGAACATATACATGTATAGTTTTGGAATTTTTTTCCTAGGTGAAAATCAAACAATGAAATCGACTTAAAATGATCACCTTATACAGGGTGATCGGCTTTAACTTTCCGAATATAGAGATCTCGCTTACGAGTGACAATATTAGTTAAATTATGGAAAAGTTGCCTGATTTTCTTCCTAAGACTCTAAGGCCAACAGAACTTAATTATCTGACTTGTTTTTTTTTTAGATATCTGGAAAAAACTGAAAAATTCGTATTATGTTTTTCTCCCATATGTTGCTTATTTCAATAAATCGGGACTTAAATGAAACTTTAGTACAGGATTATGTTATATCATTGTAATCATAGAAAATGGTATTTTCTGATATGAAAAATCAGTTTCGTTTCTATAAGAAAAAATTAAGTTGAGGATGATTTCGAGTGTATGAAACGTTGTAATACTTTTATTTGATACAAATCATTTAAAACAAAAAAAGTTGCTCTAAGAATGTTTTTACAGAATAAAGGTTGGATGTCAAATAAGCAACATATGGGAGAAAAACAAAATACAAATTTTTCAGTTTTTTTCCAGATATCTGAAAAACCAAAACAAATAATTAAGTTCTGTTGAATTCAAAATCTTAACAAGAATATCACGCAACATTTTTTCTAATTTAACCGATGTTGTATCTCGCAAGATAAGCGACATCTCTATGTTGGGAAAGTTATACAGTGAGGTCCATAAGTAACGGATAAATTCATTATCTACGTAATTTACAAGTTATAAAATCCTGAAACACGTCAATTTTTAATTCTGAAATGACATTTTTTGAGTATAATTTTATACATCCCCCATCAATCCCCTTGGAGTGACAGCTACCCCTTTAAAAATGTTAAATGGAACGAGGGTACGTATGATAGCTCATTTGAAAGGGTTTTTAATTCTCTGTGCAGCAATATAAGAATTTTTGAATTTCTGAAGTTTTTTATTGAAAAATGTGACATTTTTAATGTTACTAAGTAGATAAAAGAACATGAAACAGTTTAAATTAAATGTTTAAACTATGTGTCCGTTGCTTCTTGACAATAATGGAGGCGTTGCTGAAATTCTTCTAAAACATTTTGTATCGTTTCCGGGGTAATTTGATTAATTTCTTACCTTATTCTGTCTTTTAAATCATCGACGTTATTTGGTCTGTTGAAGTAGACTTTCGGTTTTAAGTAACTCCATAAAAAATAGTCGAGCGGGGTCAAATCGGGAGAACGGGCAGACCACTCAATTTCACCGCGTCTACCGATCCACCTATTGGGAAAAACTTGATTCAGATAGGCTTTTACTTCCAGTGCAAAATGTGGTGTTTTTCCGTCCTGCTGATACCAAATATTTCTATCAATTTCATTAGGGTTGTCATCATCTAGGAAAAGTATTCTTAACTCTCGAACTAAGAAATTTTGCAAGAAATTAAAGTAACGTGCGCCAGTTAATGTGCTGTAGAAGAAATATGGTCCGATAACTTAAGAATTTATAATTCCAGCCCAATCGTTCACATTCTCAGGATATTGAGTATTGGCCTCCATCATCCAATGTGGATTTTCTGTACTCCAGTATCTACAGTTCTGTTTGTTGACTATTCCATTTAAGACGAATGTTGCTTCATCAAAAAAAAGAATATTTTTTATAAATAACGGATCATCTTGGCATCTATTTGCCATGATTTTGCAAAATTCTAATCGGCAATCAGGGTCATCGTCGTTAAATTCTTGAACCAAATGAATTTTATATGAGCGATATTTTTCATTTTTTTGAAGACGCAATATGGACGTTTTACTAACATCATTATCGGCGTCAACTTGTCTTGTAGGTTTATATGAATTATCTTGAATGTCTAACC
The DNA here is from genome assembly GCA_029963845.1 of Rhamnusium bicolor. NCBI lineage: Eukaryota > Metazoa > Arthropoda > Insecta > Coleoptera > Cerambycidae > Rhamnusium > Rhamnusium bicolor. Next base: position 251,398 of record JANEYF010002575.1, on the reverse strand, counting down.
AATTTCTTTTCATCGTCTAAAATACATTTTCTACTAGATTTAGGAATATCTGTGACATTTCCAAATTCATGAAATTTGTTTTCTATTCTACTAACCGTAGACTGAGAAATGCGACGATCAGGATACTTAGTATTGAAGATTTCGCATACCTGCTTCTGCGTTCTTGTTTTATCACCACATCCTAATAATATCAAAATTTCAATTCTTTGGGTAACTGAAAGACTCGTTAAAATAATGATCAACTTAACAATCAGCGATAAATAACTAAAATCATAAGTTTGCATAGATGTAGCAAATAAAGGTATGTAAATGTATAATTTTTTTCTGATATGTAAAAAGAAATCCTTTTTTACTTCTTTCTTTTTGTTGGGTATTTTGCCACCTGCGTACCAGAAAAACCGATACATTTAAATTGAATGTTATGACACAAAATTAATTAGAAAAGTCAGATTTGACAGATATTTGATACATAGGCATAAATTTGATTGTGCATTACAAATACATTTTGAAATTTTCAAATTTAATTTTTTTTATGAAAAATATACAAAATTCAAAAAGTCTATTGCTGGACAGAGAATTAAAATTAAAAACCCTTTCAAATGAGCTAACACGCGCAAAGGGGTAACTGTCACTCCAAGGGGGTTGAAGGTGGAGGTATAAAATTATGCTCAAAAAATGTCATTTTAGAATTAAAAATTGACGTGTTTCAGGATTTTACTCATAACTTGTAAATTACGTAGATAATGAATTTATCCGTTACTTATAGACCTCACTGTATGTCTAACCTCCTATCACTCTTACTATGTTTTGTCAACTTTTGTTTAGCAATATTTCTGAAATGTTATTTTCTATTTTTAAGGAATCATATGGTTGTGATGGCTGTGAATATTTGGTAATTACCCCAGATAGAAGCTTGACTTTTCCTTCTGTGGAGTATGTAAGAGGTTTGGTATCCAAAGCAGGTGTCAAGCAGGGTTCAAGTTCCATACCAGTAGTTATTGATGCTAGGCACATACAGGGAGCTGATTTTACAGCAGCAAAGGTGAGTTATTACATGATGTTGAACAGTTACCAATATAGTCACCGAAATAATCCCGGGAGAATCCTATGATCTTATATTGGGAAAAGAGAAACAAGGTCCTACAGTTTATTGTGGAGTTCGAACCACATTTAGGGGTTCAACAATTCTCTCTCCCATCTTAGTCCGAAACAAATTACAAATAAAAGGATGGAACCTTTGGTAATGAGTAAATAGCTATAAGCGCTTAACCCACTTGTCTACCATGCCCTCAACCATGCCCAAATAAAAATAAATTGAGTAAACCATACAATTGTTGACAAGGTGACAATTATTAGCATGGACAACAATGTTGGGCAGTTTGTTAAAGTTTTGGTTATCATTACTATTGATGTGCTACATCTGGGAGAACTTATATATTTTTTTTACATATTAATAGTAAAATTTCATTGTCAATATGTATCCTTGTGACATAAAAAGTAGTACTTGCATGTTGCACTTCTTTTTTTAAATTATCATAAAATAATTGTTTTCGTAAGGAAATCAGGCTACAATAAATTATTATAATGTTTTTAGTTGAGTTACAGATTTCGTATAAATTCGTATTTAGTTTTTTAAAATAAACAAAGCGGCAGGAATAATTTATTAAGCTATGTCACTCACCACTGAAGACTGATGATTAGCAGGAGGGGCAACAGCGATAGTGTCCAAATTATGTCTATTAGTGATTGGTTAAAAAGTATATTTATCTGAAAATAAATAAAATAAAGATTAGATATAATATTTATAGATTTAGATAATTCATGGTATTATTTTCAGTTTAAAGTGTGGCTCCAAACTGGAACCCTGTGGAACTCGTAAACTAAATGCGATTAAACTAGAATTATACACATTTTTTGACACAAATTTTCTCTATGTAATAAGCAAGGTCAGAGAAACTGTAGGAGAAATTCAAAAAATCTGTATTGATTGACCTTATTTAGGAAACCTTGCGAGTGGTGAAATGTAATGCATGATCCTAATGTAGTTCACCTAATATTGTCAAAAATATACATTCTGATTATAGTAATAATTATCTATTTTTTCCTTCTGCAGGGCATCAAATCTCTTATAGAAGACTTCCACAAGAGGAACCAGCCTATTTTGTTCTACAATTTGAAACCTAGTGTAATCAACATATTTCAGGGTGTCCAACCTAAAGACTTTGTATATTGTGAAACATATTTAGAACTGAATGAACTATTGAAACAATATTGCTCTAATTTATCTACCGCGACTTCAATAAATGGTGATAAAATTAGAAAATAATATAATTTGTGATAAAAAAATAAAGTTAACATGTATTTTCTTATTCTTGTATTTACTTAATATTTATTTTACGCGAATGTTATATTACTAAAATATAGTTTTTAAAGATAGGTATAATTTGTAAAAATTAAAGTTTTTTTAAATTTATATCTTGTAGAATTTTTTACATACTATTCTTTAGTTGCAGATCGAATTTATTTACATAATTTTATGTACCTCGAAATTAGTTTTAGGTCTAGGTTTTAGTATTATTTTTGTAAGTATTACGAAAATTGTGATGTTTTAATAAATAGGTAGAAAACAAGTTGAACCACTATTTTGTTTAACACCAGTAATAATAAATAAACCACACCATTTTAAAGGAAGATATTTGTATATCAATAGAAACAGCATATACTAGAATAAAATTCGTTAGATATTTTACCCAGAAAATATTCAAAAAGTATTTGCGAATCCAAAAATTTATCCAGAAATCAGTTTTCTCTAAATAGCTAAATGGGGCATAGAAATAGGATAAAAAAATAAAGAAAACCAAATTCAAAGAAATATGCTCCATACATTTATTTCATTATTTTATCAAGTTCATTAGCAGAGAAATAAAGAAAATATTGTATTTTAGAGGAATCTCTAGGATTTATAACAGACAAATATTCTGTCTGTGTGTTGGTGTTTATGTGTATCACGTTTCCGATACGGCATAGCGTAGGAAAAATAAAAGTGCCTATCTTCCAACTGTCCTGTACAGACAATAAAGGCTCAAAGAGAACACGTGAGAAAATTTGCATAAGAAACATTTTCTATATTTTCTTGGTACAAGTACAACTTGGATGATGCCCTAATATAGAGCTATTCGGGTGAGAGCCACTGCGACTGGCTTCCTGTCAGTGTCTTTATAAGTTATGTCTATTTTAACTTAGCTACACTGTGCTGATGTAGACCAATTAGTCAGAAACACGTGTCCATGGTTTACATTCTTCTGCCAATTGCAATTTTTTGCATTTTCCACTTTGCATTATTTATGCGGGTGTACCCGTTAAAATAAATTGTGTATATATATATATATATATATATATATATATATATATATATATATATATATATATATATATATATATATATATATATATATATATATATATATATATTATATATATATATATATATATATATATATATATATATATATATATATATATATATATATATATATATATATATATATATATATATATATATATATATATATATATATATATATATATATATATATATATATATATATATATATATATATATATATATATATATATATATATATATCTTCATATTAGAGAAATATTGATGATAATAATTGAAATAATTGATAAGAATAAATTAATTTTTATTTAAATTTAACAAAGGAAATAATATCAAATCAAGCAAGTAACATCAAATATCTTAACGAGCAAATAACACGTATTCTTTGATATTTGCTAGAGAAATGTACTATTAATTATGTTGCTTCCGTGGACTGTGAAATTGTTATTAAGCAAAGCGATTACTACAAAGAATGGAAAAATCAATTATTACTCACAGGAAAAAAAGGAACTGATATCTAATGTACACTTAACAATTATTACTATATTTAATTTTCCCAAACTAAAATTCTATCAATTTTTCAAAGATTACCAGTTTATCTATCTATCAAATTTCTATCTGTTCTTTTCCCACATTATGTATATCACAAAAAAAAGTTACAAAAAACCACTTAGCATGTTTTCTTTGTCGCAAAATGAACACTATTAAAATGATACCACTGGGGTCATCTATTAACGAAAATTTTATTAGCGGATGCAAAGTAAATTCTATTTTTAAATATAATTTTAAATTTGATATTTAAATGGCGGGCCTGACCACTTATGTTTTTTTAAAGAAACTGTTCAAAATGCCCTTCATTATTTTCGACACAAATAGTATATCGTTTATATATGGTTCAAATCTGATGGAGTATATTGAATCAAATCCAGTTCATATCTGGTTCTAGAATTTTGATAGCTCAATAAATAAAAAGGTTAATATACAGGACAATACTGCGTCCGTTCAATAATAGCACTTTACTGCGTCGGAGTATAACATTTTACATCTCCAGTACAATGCGACGTCCCAAAAGTATACTTTCTGACAAATTCAGAATAATACTGCGTACGGCGCTGTTGCCATATTTATTGTTTTTATTTGATTGTAATTGGAATAGTAATACAACAAACCAATGGACGTCAATAATCGATAGAAAAATCATTTCGAGTTTTTATCAACGTTTATAATACTTAATTGAATCCATTGGTTGGTTCTATTAATGGTCTTAGTAGAGTTAGAGAATAACGATAAATTATTTTAGTAAAAATACCTCAATATCATGAGATAGAAAAGTGTAAACAGAAAATAGAGAGGTACTCAGATGTTCGTTATCATTTTTCTTGAATGTTGCTTTTGGATTTCAAAATTAAGGTGGATAAATGAAAAATGTTTTTTAAAACCGTTTTTTCATAGATAGAAGGTGGGCTACTTATATTATTTAACATACCAATATCGAACATTTCAACACTAATTTTGAACATTAATATTTTTATCCACTCGTTTCTTTAGTCGTTATATATTAGTTGAATGTGGAACCGTCGAGGTTTGGGATGATAGAAAAAATAACGAAAGCATTTGTTCTAATAATTTTTATTTTCACAAAACATAAAACATAAAATTCTGAAACACGAATTACAAAAATAAAATGAATACATACATATCATGTGTAAATCAGAAGAAACAGGTTAAGCAGACACAGTTAAGAAAAAATAAATGATTGTCCACGTAAAGTAAAAAAAATATTTACTGTCACGTGTTTGCTATCCCCACAAACACCTATATCGTAGATTCGTTCATGGAAAGTACCGTTCTTGTTCCCTCCGAAGACACGACATGTCCAAGGAATTTGACTTCTTGCTGGAACATTAGGCACTTTTTGAGGTTTAACTACATTTTTGATTCTTCCAAACACTTCTTGAAGGTTTTTTAAATGCTCCTTAAAATCCCGTCCTATAGTCATCACATTATCAAGATAAACTAGGCATGTATTCCAGGTTAGTCCTCATAGTACAAGTTCTATCAGTGTTTCAAAAGTAGCTGGCGCATTGCACAGGTCGAAAGGCTTCACACTGAATTGGTAAAGGCCACTTCCTGTCGAAAAGGCTGGGGTAACGGATAGTTGTTTTTTCTTGTGACGTCATTCAATTTCCTGTGGTCGACACCGAATCTTAAAGTTCCATCCTTCATAGCAATTAAAACTAATGGCGATGACCAAGGGCTGGTTGATTTCCCAATAACTTCGTCTTTAAGCATCATTTGTATCATTGCAGAAGCTTCTTTTTGTTTTGTTAATGAGAGCCTTCTAGGTGGTTGACGAATGGAAGCTGATTCGCCAGTACTGATCCGATGTTGGAATATGTTGGTCTTTGTAAGAGCTTCTGTGTCTTTGCAGATATTGTATTTTCTTTTTCAAAAATTTTAAAGCTTCTCTATGTTCATCTGGAGTTAAATGTTCTAGCTGAGCACATAACATCTTCATAATTTCTTGGTCCATATCTATAGACGAAGCGCCAATGATTTGTTCTTCACATCTCGCAATCCATTTGACTGGTGTGTAGGTGCCAATTGCTTCGCTTTCTTTGACTGATACTGAGTGGGAATTTCGGTTAACCACTCTAATCTTCATCTTGTCTGTAGTCTATGTTATTCCTTGTCAGGATCACATTGTCTGTCATTGTAATTGAGGCATCCGTCTCAACGAAGCAAAAGCGATATTCCACAAAATTTTTTCTCCAGGACTGTCTCAATTATTTTCTCTGTGTGTGCAGGAATTTTTATTGTCTTCGACGTTAGTAGCCTAATATTATAGAATCCTACATCTGCCGTTGAAAGAATAATGTCTTCATTTCCAATCTTTAGAACACATTCTCCCACGTCAAGTACAAATCCATACTTTTCCATAACTTCTAATACCAAAGTGAAGTCATCTGTAAGGCCAGTCACAATAACTTGGCGTTTAAAACATAAACGGCCAATTTGCAGCACCATATAGACCCATTATGAATCCTGCTCGTACTAGCGTAGCTCCTGTATTGATTGTGAGATTTTTTCTTGTTATATACCTAACCCTCCAACAACAGACTACTTTGAACTGTCCAAAGCTGAGAAACTTTTATTTCTCGTGGGTCACAACATTTCTTGGTCAGTGCAGCCCCCAAAGTGGCAGCCATCTTCGTCAGTTTTTCTAAGGCCCTCCAACCACAGCAGTACTTATCCTACTATCCTACTATCTGGACTGCGCTGACAGTTCCTCTTAATATGGCCCACTTTGACACACCTGACACAATGGATACCTCCATTCAGCCTTCCACTACCTGTTGTTGGTCTTGTCTCGGATGAGAATTCATATTTGTTAGTAGTTGGGTGATCTTTTGTATCTCAGACAATACAGCTTAAATATTTCTTCTGCCGGGGTCTCTTCCACAGCCACAGCCCCCACTCTCTGGTTTGATTGTGTGGTATCCTTATAGGCAGCTTCAGTCTCAAGTGCATGTACTAAAGCCTCACTAGTTTGTTTGTGCCCGGCTAACTTAAGAATTGAAATAACCTCCTAATCCCTTACTCCATCAATAAAAGCTCTAATTAATAACCGTTGTTGTCTCCGTGATTTGAGCTGAGCCTATATATACTTGGGCGAGATGTTGGTTGCCAAATCTTTGTTCTATTGCAGCCTCCACAATGCTACTGGTTTGTTGTTGTGCTGCCGAATTGTTTGGAGCAGATCTAATGCTTAGCTCCTCAGTGCTAATACCAATGCTGTTGCTTTTGCCTCACCGATCCAATTATTTGAACGTGCAGCTGCCACAAACTGTCTATTATATGTTGACCAGGATCTGTGACTGTCGAAGGAAGGTGATTCTAATCTAGTAAAGGACGAAAGTACCAATTGGATTCCTTTCTCTCTTAATTGTTGTTTCAACATCCTTGACTTTTCCTTTAACTTCAGTTAATTCTCCGTCAAATTTTCCTCTAAATTCATTGACGTCTTTAATTTCACTGACGTCTTCTTTAACTTCATTAACTTTTTCTATAACGTCACCTTTAAATTTTTCAGTGAGTGTGAAAATGGTTGCCTGCTGTTCCTCTAGGCTTCTCTTTATATCTTCGCTCTTATCTTGTCGTCTTATTTACAGACTCCCCATCATTTTTCTTAAGTCTTCTTTTCGTCCTGTCGTCTTCTCGTTCTAATTTTTCTTCCTGTTGTCTTCTCTCTTATTTTTCTTTTTCTTCATGTTGCCTTCTCTCTTGTCCTTCTCTTTCTTCTTGTCGTTTTCTTTCTTGAACTTCCATCATTTTTCGTTGTTCGTCTTTCTGTTCGTTTCTTTTCTTGGTTTCCCATAATTTTTCTTAGGTCATCTCTTTCTTCCTGCCTTTTTCTTTCTTGTCTTTATCTTCTTCCGCATCTTTTCTTAATTGTTCATCTGTTCTAACAATGCTGCTAACAAGTCCTGTGTTTGTTTCTCCGCCATACTTCTTCTTATTGGCATTAACCCACAACACGTAAATCAGTTGAAAACAAAGTTTACTAAAATATTAAAATAGAATAAACAGAAAATTTTTGTAAATGAAAAGCTGTTTTTAAATTGATTAGACTTTGGCTGGCAAGGAAAATATATAGAAAATAGATCAACTGAGTCCTGAATTAGGTTGGAACCTTTTATGTGAGGATAACACTGACGTAGTTTTCCACGAAACACTATATACTGCACTCGACAAGCGCTTTGCCAACAAAGTTGGTATAATCTAGAGATGATTAAAGCTAACAGTTGGTTTTAATCATCTCCAGATAAAGCCAACTTAGTTGGCGTAACGCGCGTCGAGTGCAGTATATAGTGTTGATTAAAACTAACTGTTGGTTAGTTTTAATCATCTCCAGATGATGCCAACCTGGTTGCCGAAACGCGCGTCGAGTGCAGTATATGGTGTTTTGGTGTTTCCCAGATCGACTGAAACAGCCACATATCAAATGTTAAATTATATTATGAAATAGATATATTTTCGATGCGGTGTTGCCAGATGACGGACGCGTCATTATGTTATATCCGAATGGAGTCTGAATGGATTGTATATGATGTATATTTCTATACATAATTTGAAGCGCCCTCAAACAGATTTTGTTAGAACTAAAAATATACTTTTAGTTATACTCACCGCATAATACTGCGTCCGAATCTAAAAAAAAAAAAAACTTTGATCGACATCTCATTTAATTGAAATGATACAGAACTCATTTACATGTCTACACATAACCCAGAAAACGAAAAATATTCTTAGATGCTGGAAATCGATCATATACGAAATATGCTGAAGATAACATACGTAAACAATACTGCGGCCGGTATACGGATGCGCTATTCTACAGGACGCAGTAGTGTATGATATCGTGCACATGTACGGCCGCAGTATTGGTAGCAGGAAAAAAAAAAAAAATAATATATATATATATATATATATATATATATATATATATATATATATATATATATATATATATATATGTATATATACAGATATATATATATATATATATATATATATATATATATATATATATATATATATATATATATATATATATATATATATATATATATATATATAAAGAATGCAAGGTGGAAGAATGCAAAAATTGCAAATATCAGAAGAATGCAAACCGTGGACACGTGTTTCTGACTAATTGGTCGTTCTCAGCACTGTGTAGCTAAGTTAAATGATGGACATAACTTAAAAAAGAAGACACAAAAGGAGAACCATGGATAGGAAGCCAGTCGCACCTTTGTGGCTTCCACTTGGATGGCTCTATATTAGAGCATCAACTAAGCATCTCACACGCAGCAACAAAGCGATATTACATATTACTGTGAAAGATGTTAAGTCGCATGTATAATTTATTTTCTTCTATAACATGTTCAACGCAAGCAAGCTGCCCATCCAGCATAGTTACTTTAACTGATAAGAACCTTATTTCACTTCCAAAAACAAAATTTAAACTGACTCTAGACCCGACCAGTTGACCATAGGCCGCAGAGAGCTGGCACTAGTGTGAACTTGCCTTGAGTTTAGATCAATGAGAAGCTAGGAAATACCTATCTAAAATCAATATCAATAATTCATTCTTAAAACTGATAGATAAATAAAACTAGATGTGCTTTTTTATAGTAATTACTTATTTCTATTTAAAGCCCAAGAGCTACGTTTTGGTTTAAAATATTGTTTCCATATTATGAGAATGGTAAAATACACCAGTTCTGGATTAGATCCAATTCAAGCTCTCTTGAATCCTTAGAATAATAAGAGAAATGGCAATATATGTAATTAATAAATAAGACAGAGACAAAATTATCATAGTGCTGTCTGTAATTTCTGTCACCATCTACTGGTTGAAGACAAAAACTAGAATTAGACTCTAACAACTTCACAACCCCAGTATCGTCATCTATTGCTTGAATTGGCGCTGCCAATTTGTATATAGTAGTGGCTAATATGTATATTATAAAATACATGGCCACTCTTATCTCCAAAATTCTGTACTGAAAACTGTGCCATATTTGCAAACCTGTTCGCCAGATGCGGTTAGCTTAGTATGAATCCCCCAGTGTGTGCTAGTCCAGTGTTCTGTCCGTAGAAAGTAGACTCCAGGAACAGTTCTTTGAAACAAACATCTTTCACTGCAATTTTTTAACTGGGGGCTCAACTTTGGCACAGTATAGGAATAAATCGAATTGCTTTAACTTTTTTCAGATGTCATCTGGCAGTCCTTTCAAGAAATGAGATTGAAAAACAGTACATTAGTTGCCTCATTATATGTACTTATAACTTCTACACCTTTCTTCCACAGACCAATGAAAACCTGTCAATGCAGTTGCTTTCTGTTCTTCAATAAAATGAGCATGAGTATATCATTCCCTTTTGTTCATTCCAAACAACACCTATAGCTTCCCACTGCTTTTAAATTTAAAAACAAAAATAATTGAAAGTATCAAGACATCCCTGTAAACATATGCAGTTTAATATTGACATCAAATTTCAATAAAATGTGAAGATTTGTGTTTCATATGGATTATAAAATAGTTTGATATATCATTTATTTGCATTTAGTCTCATATTTGGATTGAAATCAATAATACTTACCCATGAGAGCAATCCAAAAAGGTGCAATTTTTTAAAATAACAGGCAGTCCAAATGTGATTATGTTATTGCTATTTTGAAAGTCCTGTGTCCACTGTTGGGTACCTTGACAGCATGATAGTAATTATTTGTGGGTAGAAATTGTTTGCTTTTTCATTATTTCTAAAAATTAAGCCCCAATTTTGTATAATCGTGGTTAAACGGTTTAAAGAATACTCTGAATTATATTTTAAGTCTATTGAAAATGATGTCTATAATGATGTCATTTTGACACGTTAGAAAATAAAATTTAAATTTGTTAGTGTTAGTAAGTGTTCAATCCTGTGTGTATCCACGATGTGACCACCTTAAGATCCCTAACCCACGACACAATGGAGAAGAGACCGATATTAAATAAATGATATAAAAACAACACCTAAGTATTTTTATAAATAAAATAAAATTTATATTTACTGACGATATTTTGCATTCACTCTGTGTGGAAATTAAAACGACTACTTGTTTTCTATAAAATTTTTTCAAAAATTATGTGTACACTCGAAAATTCAAAATTTTTGTTGGAAAATATTTTTTTGTTTATGTGTTATGAAGTTATAATCTATTTATAAAAGATATTTGTAAATGACCATATTTAATAAAAAAGTGGTCATCATTCAATAATAGTTTACCAAAAATTAGCAAATGCGACGAATGACGTCATTTTCTTAGTAGCTTTAAACTGGCATCTACTACGCTACTACGAAAAGGTTACTGCAAAGTTCCCACGTACTTTACGACCCTCACTTTTAAGTTGGTAAAGCTGGCTGATCAGATATATACACCATTCATATCATATGAGCACATATATATTTTTTTTACCTGGGCTCACAGAACGACCCTCTGTCGCCTTTCAGTTGTGCATAGGTCTCTAGCATAGGCGCGGTGCAATATACAGGGTGGGGCAATAGTGCGTCGGACCTCGATATCTCGAGTTCTACAATAGCTAGAAATTTTTTTAAAAAATTGCAAGTAAACTGGATAAAAAAGTCTATAACTGGAAATTATTTTCGAACATACAGGGCGAGCCAAGATGAAATTACAGGACCAAGTGTCTTTTTTTTAAATGGAATGCTATATATATCAGTACATTTTTAGAAGCTTCTTTCTAGGCTCTATTCATTCCTATATTATTGTTGGCTATCTCCCAACCACTTTGATGTAATGAATTTTTTTGTTGAAATAATGCCATCTGCAGATGGATATTAAAAAAAATCACCACATAATTGTGACTATGGGTTTTAAGAAAAACTTATATGAATACCAGTTACGAGATATCTAATTAATGTTTTTCAATCAATTTCATTTCCTAAAAATGTACAAGGTGGCCAAAATTAGTATTCAATTAAGAACTTTTTAAATTGAATTTTCTCAATTTTTTCAAATGGAACACCCTATATATTTTTCAACGATGTGATGTAAAAATGAAAAACGAAAATTTTTTGTAAGTACTTCCCTATGGCTAATTGCAACCATTTTCGTTTTATAAATAAATAAGTGTTCATTTTTCAATTAAGAACTTTTTAAATTGAATTTTCTCAATTTTTTCAAATGAAACACCCTGTATATTTTTCGACGATGTGATGTAGAAATGAAAAACGAACATTTTTTGTAAGTACTTCCCTATGGCTAATTGCAACCATTTTCGTTTTATACATAAATAAGTGTCAAATTCAAGAATAAACTTGAAAAAAGAAGTTCCTTCAAATAATTCATTAGAAAAACAGGAGTTCGACGTGTTTCCCATTTTGATTGACACACGTCTTTATGCAATTTTGAAATGAGGCCATTTAGTGGGCCCATTTCCATTGAAATCAGTAAATAGTATTTAACCAGTCCTTTACTGTAATGTTTTTTTGTACATTGTTTTGCTGTTTTCGTTATTCGACAAGCAATAAAACCTCAGTTTGGTATAAATTGTCGTGTACAAAGGAGCATTTATCACACTTATCGGTCGTTGCTTACAATTTGTATTGAATTTAAAATATTTTAAATTTTACAATATGAATTTTAATAAAGCGAAACTTGTAGACATGACTTTAGTTTTGGGCGAGTCAGACAGAAATTGTTTACTTGCCAATAGAATTTATCACCAACGTTATTCTGAAAGAAGGCTTCCTGATGTTAGCAGCTCCAAAACCTTCTCGATAGATTTCGGGAAACTGGAAATGTCGAATATAAAAAAAAGTGAAAGAATAAACGTGTTGTGAACGAAGAAAATGAGTTTTCTGTGGTGCTGGCAACGGTTGAGAATCCCCATGTTAGTCAAAGAGAAGTGACCTCATTAGTAACAATAAGTAGACGGTCTGTGGGTCGAATCTTAAAAACAAATAAGTTGCATGCATATCATATTCAAATTCACCAGGAATTATCTGATGACGATTTTCAAAAGCGCCTACAATTTTGTAATTGGCCAGAGGTAAAATGCAAGTTGATGTCAACTTCTTCAATAGTGTTTTATTCACTGATGAGGCAACTTGTCATAAAAATGGATTTGTTAATAGGCACAATTTCCATTATTATGCTTCGGAAAATCCTCACATTTTTATGCAAGTTGATAACCAACACAGATGATCTATAAACGTTTGGGGAGGAATTATTGGAGAACATGTAATAGGGCCACATTTCTTTGATGGTACATTGACTGGAGCTATTTATCTTCATTTTTTGGAAAACTATCTGCCACAATTATTGGTAAATCTCCCTGGAAGAATTCGAAATAGGATGTGGTTTCAGCAAGATGGTGCTCCACGACATTGTTTAAATGCAGTTAGAGACCACTTAAATAATACCTACCCTCATCAATGGATTGGAAGAAATGGACCCACTAAATGACCTGCTCGATCCCCAGATCTTACAAAAATGGATTACTTTTTATGGGGATGCGTCAAGGAAATTGTTTATAGAGACACACCAACAACAGTATAAAATATGAAGGAAATAATAATAATAACTGCCTTTAGATCTATCACACCGGCAGTTTTAGGAACAGTGGGAACCTCATTTCAAAAGCGCATAGAGATGTGTGTCAATCAAAATGGCCAACATGTGGAACATTTATTATAATTTTTTTCTACTGAGTTATTTGAAGAAACCTCTTTTTTTAAGTTTATTTTTGAATGTTGTAATTATTGCTCAATAAAACGAAAATGGTTGCAATTAGCCGTAGGGAAGTACTTACAAAAAATGTTCGTTTTTCATTTCTACATCACATCGTTGAAAAATATACAGGGTGTTTCATTTGGAAAAATTGAGAAAATTCAATTTAAAAAGTTCTTAATTGGATATTAATTTTTGGCCACCCTGTATATTTTTAGGAAATGAAAATGATTCAAAACATTAATTAGATATCTCGTAACTGGTATTCACATAAGTTTTTCTTAAAACCCATAATTGTGACTGGTGATTTTTTTTAATATCCATCTGCAAATGGCATTATTTCAACAAAAAAAATTCATTACATCAAAGTGGTTGGGAGATAGCCAATAATGATATAGGAATGAATAGAGCCTAGAAGGAGGCTTCAAAAAAATGTACTGATATACATAGCATTCCATTTAAAAAAAAAGCACTTGGTCCTGTAATTTCGTCTTGGCTCGCCCTGTATGTTCGAAAATAATTTCCAGTTATAGACTTTTTTATCTAGTTTACTTGCAATTTTTTAAAAAATTTCTAGCTATCGTAGAACTCGAGATATCGAGTTCCGACGCACTATTGCCCCACCCTGTATAAATTCACAAAATGTATTTATATAACACCCACGCTAGAATTTTTTATGTGCTTATATGATATGAATAGAGTATAGGTAAAAACTGTTTTTTTGTTTGGGATTAGCAACACGTTAGTGACTAACTAAACATCAACAGGTGACAGGTGGAAGTGTTATCAGCGAAAATTAAACAAATAATGACCTCGAGAGACCTCGTTATTTACCTTGAATACCAACAAAATTCAATGTGGCGAAAATATCGATTGACCAAAGTTGACACTATTATCCATATTTTCTGTCATTTGATCACTCACACATTCGCAAATTTTGTAATTTCCCTAAGTTATTCATTTGTCTGAATTTTGCGAATTTGTTCAGTAGGCGAAATAGTTATTAACAACCATAAATGGGAAATCACAATCAATTACATTCTTTGCTTCAACATTTGTTGGTCTTCACTGCATTGTCCGATTTTCCAGACAATTTTCCTAACCTGGTTATTTATCTATTTCAACGAATAAGGGTCGGTTCCGCATCAATTAAATAATTTGTTAAATTGTTATCTGTAACATAACTTTTCTATCACAGGTTGATGATTGCCGGATAATCTTTATTGTTGTTTTACTGCTTTTCGGCGCCATGTTCGATTAGTTTCGAATTAGAAAGTGTTGACTTAATATTGCTAATAAGTTAAATAACGTTAAAGCTCCAGAAAATGTCCCAACAACGTTACACTAACTTTAAATGGAACACTTTCAGTTATTACTACTTTGAAGTGATTCTCTGGTAACGCTGTGCAGTCGGCATTACTACCAATTCTCACTTTAAAGTTGAAAATGCTTTAAAGTAATGCAGAGTAACATCCGCGACGTTGCACATACTGTAGTAGTTACTTGAACGTGTAATAATTATGCAATGCCTGAATTCAGTAGAATTTTCGTAATTGTTACTACAGGGGCATAGCACAAGGTGAATTTTACACTAATATCGCAAACTTAGTGACAGCTATGTAATACCTACTATATTCAAGTTTCGATGCCAGTTCCCATCACTGTGCTGCTAGTTGGGATACTGTTGACTAGTTTGATAAGTTTTTTATATGCATATACAGTGTGACCCACTTAAGATCGCAACACCCCTATATACCCGTTAATTGATGCTTGATTAACTTGAAATTTTGATGGTAAGCAAAGATTGATAAGGTGATTCTTTGAACTTAGAAACATGTGATACATGTCAGTAGCATGCGATTTTATGGGGGTTTGAAAAGTCGATTTTTCAAAAAAAAGTATTAGCGATGTTTTTATTTAAATTTCAGTTTCATCATCGTAAAGAGAACCATTTAAAACCCCCAGGTATCAATTTTAAGTGGGATCACTTATCTGGTTACTGAGATGTAAGCCCCCAAAAATCCAGTTTCTTCGTAAGTGATTAAGTTGTTTGAATTAAATTTTGGCAAAACTGATTGTGCATTCTTTGAAAGTTCACGGCATCTTTTTTTGTTCATTACATAATCAGTTTTTAAAAGTATGCCGTACACTACTCGGTAAAGTGACCAAGACTTTTCAATAAATTCACAACGAAGCTAAAATTGTGTCCGATAATTCATTTCGTAAAAAATGTAAAAACATTTGCACATTGAGATTTCCATAAAAAAAAGACTACTATTATTGTCATTCATTATTCCACACCAAACGTTAACCTTTTCAGAATATTGCCTTTTAGTTAATAACCCATCGTATATTTTATTATTGATGCAGACGTCTTAAATGTCATCATTTTCTCAATAAAAATTCATTTAATTTAAATGGAATAAAAGTGCAAGCTGTGACTTTGGCAGTTTGTTACTGCATAAATGTCAATTTATGTAAATAAGTGATTATATAACTATGCTAAGTTAGTGTTATTAAATAACAATAGAACAAAAATTACATTTGTACTTTCGAGAAAGAAAATTAGAAAATGGCTGCAAAATTGTCAGTACAAGAAAAAATTGAAATTATACGTCTTTGTGGAGACAACGATCGGAGTGTAAGAGAAGTATGCAGAATATGTAAAGATAGACATCAAGATCGTCCCCTATCAACAGTAGCTCTGTTCTTAGAGTTAATAATGTATTTAATGAAACTGGAGCTATAAGTAAACACATTTTGAAAGATAATGTAAGAAGAAGGAACAAACGTTATGACCGGATTGTGTTACATCACTTTATAAATAATCTGCATACTAGTTTAAAAGTGGCTAGTTTAGATTTGAACTTGCCAATGGAAACTATTCGAAGATGTCTCAAAAAAATAAATAAAATAAAGGCATTTAAACCAAAATTTCTTCATAGTTTAGAAGAGGGCGATGAAGATAAACGTATGGAATTTTGTTTGTGGACACACTGAATAATAGAGATTTTTTTAAAAAATATTTTATTCAGTAATGAAGCTACGTTCACAACAAATGGAGTAGTATTGTCCCAAAATGTTCGGTATTGGGCAAAAGAAAGCCCAAATTGGATAATTAACTGCAAAAGGTAATATTCAGAAAAGATCAACGTTTGGTGCGGAATAATGAATGATAGAATAATAGGACCCTTCTTTTTTTGTTGGAAACCTCAATGCGCAAATTTTTTTACATTTTTTACGAAATGAATTATCGGACGCAATAGATGAACTTCCACTTGTGGAAATACGAAATTTACATTTTCAATTAGATGGTTGTTCCATGCATAATGCAAGAATTATTAAACAGTGGCTAAATGAAAATTTTTCGAACCGTTGGATAGGCCGCGGTACTGGTTTAATTAATTAGCCGCCCAGGTCACCCGATCTCACAATTCTTAATTTTTTCTTATGGGGTCTTTTAACTTAAAAGGTCTACAAAGCACGTCCAACAAATCGAGCAGAACTTTGCGCAAGAATACGTCAAGCTTGTGCAGAAATTACACCGCAACAGCTAAGGAATGCAGTCAATAGTATACGGAAACGATATGATAAATGTGTCGAAATAAATGGAGGTTTGGTGGAAGCTCAACAATTTAATCATTTACTTTTGTTAATTCTGACTAGAGTAAAAATTATTTATTTTTGTTATTTTTCAGTTAAAAATAAATTTAGATACTTCGTTATGAATTTATGGAAAAGTCTTGGTCACTTTACCGAGTAGTGTACGGCATACTTTTAAAAAACTGATTATGTAATGAACAAAAAAAGAAATGCCGTGAATTTTCAAAGAATGCATAATCAGTTTTGCCAAAATTTAATTCAAACAACTTAATCACTTACGAAGAAACTGGATTTTTGGGGGCTTACATCTCAGTAACCAGATAAGTGATCCCACTTAAAATTGATACCTGGCGGTTTTAAATGGTCCTCTTTACGATGATGAAACCGAAATTTAAATAAAAAAATCGCTAATACTTTTTTTGAAAAATCGACTTTTCAAACCCCCATAAAATCGTACGCTACTGACATGTATCACATATTACTAAGTTCTAAGAATCACCTTATCGATCTTTGCTTACCACCAAAATCTGAAGTTAATTAAGCATCAATTAACGGGTATGCAGGGGTGTTGCGAAATCGAAGAAACTGGATTTTTGGTGGCTTACATCTCAGTAACCAGATAAGTGATCCCACTTGAAATTGATACCTGGGGGTTTTAAATGGTGCTCTTTACGACGATGAAACCGAAATTTAAATAAAAGAATCGCTAATACTTTTTTTAAAAAATCGACTTTTCAAACCCCCCTAAAATCGCACGCTACTGACATGTAGCACATGTTACTAAGTTCAAAGAATCACCTTATCGATCTTTGCTTACCACCAAAATTTTAAATTAATCAAGCATCAATTAACGAGTATACAGGGGTGTTGCGATCTTAAGTGGGTCACACTGTATGAAAAATTTGAAAGATGAATAAACTATTATTATAATTATTATTTATTATTAATGCAACTCTCCTCTCAATATATTATTAGTCGCCACAGATTACGTCTATTAAAATTAACTACAGGTGATAGAATTTCTTGTTTCTCCAAAGATATGCTTGAACAGGATATGAATTTTACATTTGAAGAAAACAAATGCAACCCAAGAGATGTTACTTTCTCCAAAAAACCTCAGGTTTCCAGTGGCGGCTGGTGAAATTTAGGTTATGTCATATCTCAGTATTGGAGCATGGGACCCAAGCGATACTTAAAGGCGTAACTATCAGGACTAAATGAAGAAGTTTTGCAGAAAAAAAATTGCGCTTGAAATTTGCGAAAAAAAGTTGGAAAAATTAGTGCCCCCCCAGGTTATTTTTTAAACGATTTGTAAAATATTTGTGAAACATTTTTTTTCAGAATCAGGTGGAAAATATAAGTTTCAATTTCAAATGTCATCGAAAAATATTGGTTTTCTATAAAGTTACACCGTTTTGAAGTTTGCAAAGTGAAAAATGAATCTAAAATAAAATTTCAAAACGGTGTAACTTTATAGAAAACCAATATTTTTCGATGAAATTTGAAATGTGAACTTATATTTTCCACCTGATTCTGAAAAAAAAATGTTTCGCAAATATTTTATAAATCGTTTAAAAAATAACCTGGGGGCACTAATTTTTCCAACTTTTTTTCGCAAATTTCAAGCGCAATTTTTTTTCTGCAAAACTTCTTCATTTAGTCCTGATAGTTACGCCTTTAAGTATCGCTTGGGTCCCATGCTCCAATACTGAGATATGACATAGCCTAAATTTCACCAGCCGCCACTGCAGGTTTCTAGCGGGAAAACGATCTCAGTACCTCTTCTTGCTGCTTAACTACTATAGTATTCTACATATCAAACAGAAATACTTTCCGAATAGTTTCTGGAGCGATTTTTCACTTGAATATTTATCAAGTTTGGAAGAAGAAGAACATGCCCTAAGGTTACAAAGATGAACTAATCAAACTGAACACGCTATCTAAAATATGTCCCAATTATGCAATAATCTTTTATTGTACAACACAGAGTACCTAACTATATGGCTGTACACTATAAAAAGATACCTAGTTTTATTTCTAGACACCTACTCAGAACATGTGAGTTATGCTCACGTGTAATTTAATGAAAACGAAAACGTGACATTTACCGTTGCACGTTGTAAATACAAGTGTGACAAACCTCAGTATAAATATTAATATTAATATATTGATGTCACCTGTTGCTAACATGTGTAGTGACTAGTTTACAGCTGGTTATTCATAATCTGATGGTATAATTATGTCTTGTACCTCTCAAAGGGCAAATAATGAATAATGTAACTTAAAATCTTACGCGGTTTACTGCTTGTGATATTTAGTAATCTTCTTCATTATTAGAGCTTGGAGAGATGTATCGGTTCCCAGTGACGTCTTTTATGCAGACAAATGGAAATATACTATATTAAATAAATAGGTTAATAGATTCTTGTAATTGCCACAGCGTAGGGCAATTCTGGGAATTTACATAAGTACCTGCGATGTGAGTGAGTCAATTGAGATGGAAAGGGGAAGAATACATGTCGTCCATCAGTACACTGCATAATGTCGAGTATTATATAACAACGGCGCAAAATTGTTTAGAGTCGATCGGTGTTTTTAAAATGTCTCATTGAAAACCTTCACAGATTATAATAAATTTGTGGATTCGCGATATCTTAGAATTGCAATTTTACGATACACAGCAGTAGCTATTGACACTTCCTTGGGCACGTAACATAAATATTAATAAACGCATTTCCTAAAAAAACTTTAAAAAAAGTGTGAGTGGCTTTACTGATAGTGCCAAGAACGCCATTTTAACTTAAATTTAGTGGAAATGATGGTTGGATGTAACATACCGTAGTCAAAACTAGATAATCCACTTTTTAAAAAGTTTTGCACAAGTGTATTAGTGGCAAGTATAGCAATGTTCAGGTGACATCGGAGTCGACACTAAGAAAAAAATATTTATCAGTAGTATGTGACAGTATTAGACAGAAAATTTCTTTCGAGCTGAATGGGAAATACATCTGATTTAAAGTAGACGAAACCAGTAATGCTTGCGGTCGACACTAAGAAAAAAATTTTAGCAGTGGTGTGTGACAATATTAGATAAAAAATTTCTTCCGAGCTGAATGAGAAATACATCTGGTTTAGAGTGGACGAAACCAGTACTGCTTACGGTTGGAAAGTAGCGAATGATTTAGTGGGTGAATTGGAGGAAATCTATTCTATGCGCAGACACTTGATTATCTCTATAGTACTGGAAACTACAAATTCTAGCGCTATAATGGATGCAGTACACTCAAGTCTACAACAATAAGCCACTTGCACTTGCCGGACTTTTAAAATTAATTCACATTTCTAATATAATATAAAAGGATTTTCAACGAGAGGGGCTGAAGTTTAACTCCAAAACATTTAGAACGGATATTAGTATTATACTGTCATTTTTGTAGGTAACTGATAGTAAAAAATACTTGTGTGCGTGTGTGTGTGCGCGCGCGCGTGCGTACGCGTGAGTGTGCGTGCGTGCGTGCGTGTGCGTGTGCGTGTGCGTATGCTGTGCGTGCGTGTGCGTGTGCGTGTGTGTGTGTGTGTGTGTAGTTAGTTTTGTGTTACATCCCCCAGTACCTTCAGTCCTCTACGAGTGAGTGTTTATAATAAATTGACTTTTCAACTTTGGACATTACGATAATCGCTAAAAAAAATTACAGGGCAATATATATCGTTATGCATGACATATAACCTACAGCCAATCCTGGCTGTAACGTCATCAATACCTAAATTCCGAGCTCTATTCACTATTGGATTTGCTAACACTCTTACTTAAATAAATGGGTTATTTTTAGCATTCTTAACCACACAAAATCTACAATGTTTATGCTTATGTTTATTTTTTCGTTTACTAAAGTTTCGAGGCTTACTGCGATTATATCGTATACAAACGAGAACATTGTTTCTTTGAATTTGGCGTCAACAAGACAATGTCTTTCATTAGAAATGTTCATTTTTCGAATAAAATAAAAAATATATAAAGAATAATTGATGAAGCTGGCTGAAAAAAAGCGAGAGTTCTATTCAACGATAACTGAATAAATGTTGATAATTGGTAATAAATATTATATTAAAAAAACATTCTATAAATGAGAAAGTGAACTATCTTTATAAACTTTCTCTGGAATGATAACTATTTTTTGGTAATTAGTACATAAAACTACTGATTTAATAAATATGTTTAACTTAGTCCTAGTCTCGAACACACGAGAGTAGCTAATTAATTAAGCAACAGCACGTAGTAATTCTTTTTCCTTGGTGAATTATGTATACATGTTTTGAGGTAAGTATGTCTTATATTTTATTCATTCAACGTTTTCAGTGAGTAATTTTAACATTTAATGTATTCCGAGCATTATTTTAACATGTCTACACTCTTATAGTAAAATTAATGAAACTATATACTGGTAATCAAAGTAGGTGATACATTTAGCATTTAGTTTCACAAATTTTTATTTTCATTTACCGTTTTGTAAAAACTGACTTGCATTTAAATTACCACAAATATCAGAATTTATGATTTGTGAAACTATCATATTGAACAGAAAATTATATTGCAAAAATAACTAAACACATATTTATTGACAGCATTTTGAAGTATTGAAGTACCAACATTTTCTCAGTATTGATACTCAAAGCAAATAAATTTAACTGCAAACGAGACTGTAAACCGATGTATTGTACGGAGCGTATTGTATTATACACAAACTGTGTGTCTATTTTTCAACCTTAGAGAAAGATGTTTGTTGTCTAGCTTCTCGTTGAAGTCTCCAAAAAGGTTAAGATTATATCAAACATTTTTCTTCCCAATATATTGTTAAATAATTATATGTTATTCCGTGACATATAGATAAGTGCATTTGCCACAGACCCCGGTGACTCGGGTTTGATCTTCGCCTGGAAACTAGTTTTTTCAAAGCTAAAATTAATGAATTAATATCAGTTTCAAATAGGGGGAGCATATATTGTCATCTCAATTATTAGTGGAGACAGAAACATGGTTAAATGGGGAAGTTTCGGAGAATTGTATGATTTGCCGATGACATTTTTGAATTTGATCTAGCAATTTCCGTTTTCGAGATTAATTCCAAAAAAAATGGCTCATTTTAAAAAACTTCCCATCCTTTTCCAATTTTACTATCGGTGACATTTTAATAAGTACATTGGTGGAATGTCTTTTTAAGACTGCTTTTCTTGACGACAAAAACAGGGTTAACGCTATTAACTTTGATTTTTTTTTGTATGGACGCCTATTGGATTTGTCTTTGGTTCAGTAGTGCTCTTAATTTTCTTTTCAACGGTTATCACAACACCAGAAAAATGTTAGTTACTAGTGTACCATTGAAGAAAATGTATTTTTCTGAGTAGGCTTAAAAAATCCCAAATTTTTTACTTTTATGTGGACAGACTAACAGAGCGCCAGTACATTTTGGAGATTAAGTTAGATATTTTTTAAACAATGGGATGGAAGACATAGGCCAATTACAAGGCCTCCTCGACCAACCTACCTCAACCCACTTGACTAATTTTTATGGGAACATATTAAACAACAATGTTGTACTGAACAGCTTAACGAACACGATGAAATAGTTTCTTCTTGAAGAAGCTGTGCTCTTAATAAATGCAGATACGTTGCAGCATATTCATTTTTATAAATATTGTTTTTATTTGGTAATAAATGACGTTGTTTACTTTTTCAACCAGCGTTGCTAATTATTTGGCCAATATCTTGAAAATGAAGGCTTATCGGACATTTTGTCACTCCATAATTTCGATTCATATTTACTTGTTGAATCGATCCCCAAGAGGACGGGTGTTACTTTTTGAGATACCCTGTATAATTTCTATGTATTGAATGAGGTTTTAACTCCGTATAGTTATGTAACTTATGTAGCAGTTAAACCATCATTGTTCTTAAAATAATAAAAAGCATTATTATTGCAGTAATAATATATGGGCTCCATTAAATCATCAATGCATTTTATTAGATAAAACTTTTATTATTACTGTAACAAAAGAATTCAATGGGCATGAAAAATTCGCTACAGATTATAAATTAACAATAATTAAATTGTAATTTTAAAACAGTTGTTTGTATACAAAATTGCTACACAATTTGTAAAAGTGCTTTCTTAATTAACACTATTCATTTAATAATTAGTCTAATGAGTGGTATTACAAGAAAGAGCCAGTATACCAGGACTAAAACAAATGGTTTAAAATGATGCACATCCGTACATAGAGTCATTAATTTTCTTGTTCTATTTCTTATAAGACTTTTTTTGATTCTCATCAAAAACATCCAAACAATATTTATAACAATAATATAATAAACAGACTTTAATGATTTTTTATTATATAAATATAAAAATTAGGAGACTTTTATTATTCCTAATTATAGAATCTTTCAATGGATTTTGTATGCTTTATCTCTTCGGCATGCCTATGCACTTTTAACAACTCCCTTATTGTTTTATGGCTTTGTTGTGGCTGGAAAACTATGTGTAGGTGTCATCGAGTTTAATGTATGAAGGAATAATGCCTATACCTGAAGCTAGAACAACACGAAGCCAAGATGAACGTGAATACGTAGCAGAAAAACTATATATTGAATAAGATTTACAGGAAACAACTACTCAGCGGACAAGAACCCCGACCTGTGTTGAATTAAACCTGCAAGTCTTGTTTATTGACAAGATCATTTGTCAATTCTGACGTGTAGTAGCACTGACCATCAGAGAGATACACCTATCACTCACTATGTCTAAAAAATTATATGTGTTTACAATAATATTTACAAAAAGTTTTCCTCTATGCGCATTCTTATTGGTCACTCTGATGGTGGTTAGACTATAATACACGTAATTACAGCGATATTGCTTTGAAATATCTGTTTACAAGCGATTTTAATATTTTATTGCGCATCCTAAGAATGAAAACGATACGAAAATAACCAGCTCTATTGCAAACAATGCGCTGAATGTCAAATCTTGGAGAAATACGCGTGTCGGAAAACATTAGGCTGTTTTCTAAAAATATGTATTTCTCTAACAGAGGGTTTTATGCAAAAAGTGCCATATCCCAAACTTTGCAATGTTTAAAGATTTTTATACCCGTAAAAAAAGTACAAAATATTTTTAAGTAATTTATTTTTTATAACAAAGGTAATCATTTATTTTTTAAGACAGTATGTTAAAAAAAAAGAAATTCTGTACTTTTATGGATATATAAAAATTTTTAAACGCCGATATTGCACTATTTGGTATATGGTCAATACACCTTTTTTCAGTGAAACCCTCGATATGATTATAATAATAAATGAATAAATGAGTAAATATCAACATCTGCTTTAGAGTATAGGTATTTCCCTTTTTATAATTGTACAGTATGTTTTTGCGCTGTGAATGATTTTCAGTAAGTAAACGCCTAATTAGACAGGTTTAATGTGCTCCTGTTGTAGGACACTAATCCGTCAGCAACCACTTGCGCAAAAATTTAATTTTTTAACGTAAAACTTGACGAACAACAAACATCATGCAAAAACACGTATAACGAACACTGGAATGGACACTGTGTGAACTTATTTTCAGCTTCACCCAAAATGTACACAATAAACTTATCTGCCAAATTTTTACTTTAAATATCAATGAAACGAAATCTATACAAGTAACATTTACCACAAGACGCACAACATGTCCACCAGTATTATTGAACTAGTCGAACTAACCTTTAACCTAACCTCCGTATCCATCTCTTATTTGTGCATAAGTTAAGCGTGCGCTACGCGCACCGTCGGCGCGTTGCAAGGCATCTTCCTCTGTCGCGAGGAAAAAATTTGTATATTATTGGCCGCCGCGCCGTTACGATGCGTCGGATCGAAATCGGTCATAAGACTTTTTTTGCGTCGTTCGTGACGTAGAACGACACTCCGTACGCGATTTTGCCGAAAAAACGATATTCGGAATTTGCCCCCCTCCCGGACCCCCCACCACCTCATCGATTTTCTTTCAAAATCCTCTCGCCCAACGACGGCCCCCCACGGAAGCGCGTTCCTTAATCTGCATATTTACTATTTTTTTCGGACGATCTAAAATTTTCGGTGCGCCGACGGCCGCCGCGCCGTTACGATGCGTCGGAGCGAATTCGGCCATAAGACTTTTCTGTGCCGTTCGTGACGTAAAATGACACAGCGCACGCGACTTTGCCGAAAAGGCGCTTTCCGAAATTTGTCCCCCCTCCCCAACCCCCAGACCCCCTCCAAAAAATTTTTTCGAAAACTTCTCGTCGAAAAATACCCGCCCACGGAAGCGCGATCCTTAATCTGCCGAGAAAGTATTTTTTTCGGACGATCGAAACTTTTCGGCGCGTCGACGGCCGCCACGCCGTTACGATGCGTCGGATAGAATTCGGCAATAAGACTTTTCTGCGTCTATCGCGACGTAAAACGACACGGCGCACGCGAATTTGTCGAAATGGTGCGTTCCGAAATTAGGCCCCCCCTCCGCGACCCCCCACCCCCCTCCAATTTTTTCACGAAAACCTCTCCTCGAATAATATCCGCCCACGGGAGCGCTGTCCTTAATCTGCCGCTGAAGTATTTTTTTCGGCCGATAGAAAATTTTTGAAGCGTCGAAAGCCGCCGCGCCGTTACGATGCGTCGGATCGAATTCGGTCGTTAGACTTTTCTGCGCCGTTCGCGACGTAGAACGTCACTCCGTACGCGATTTTGCCGAAAGAGCGATTTTCGGAATTAGCCCCCCTCCCCGACCCCCAACCCCCCTCGTTTCTTTCCGAAAACCACTTCCCGAATAATACCCGCCCACGGGAGCGCGTTCCTTAATCTGCCGACTAAGTATTTTTTTCGGACGATCGAAAATTTTCGGCGCGTCGACGGCCGCCGCACCGTTACGAAGCGTCGCATCGAATCCGGTCAGAAGAATTTTTTGCGTCGTTCGCGACGTAGAAGGAGGCGCCGCGCGCGATTTTGCCGTAGAATCGTTTTCCAAAATTAGCCCCCCTCCCCGACTCCCCACCCCACTCCGATTTTTTTCCGATATGCCCCCGCCGAACGACGGCCCCCCACGAAAGCGCGTTCCTTAATTTGCATATTTACCATATTTCCCGACCGTTTGAAAAAAAACGCGAAAAAGCGATCGATTTGACCCGCCTACAGGCCAAACGAAGCGCCCACAGTGGTCTAGATCGCAATCGTAGCGCGAATTAATTCAAAAAATCAACTTTCAAATTTTCAATCAAATTTTGTCACACTGAGTACTTTAATACGTGTACTTTAACAAAACAACCGAAAAACTAGAAATAAATCACATTATTGCAACGTGGCAACAGTTAAAGATGGTTTATGCAGGTAGTGCGTCCTCGAACTCTAATCAGTCCCTTTTAACCGCTTGCAGAAATAAGTTGTTTATGTATATTGTGTGTATGTATTTTGTTATATTAATTATGACTGATATTAGTCGAGGTAAGATTGCGCCCTTTTTTTTAAATATTTTGATTAGACTTAAGTTTTGAATTAGTGTATTTTCTTCCATTACTTAAAATGTTTCAAAGAATTTTAAAAAATGCAGGTGTATGCAGGTGCTAAAACTTTTTTTGTTAAGTAATATATTGTTTCAACTTTATCTTAAAAATAAAATTAAGTGCTCAAACGCTGCACTTAGCAGTGTTTTTTTGTTTTTAGATCGTGTATCGTCATTTACCCGATTGGAACTTTTCAATGAGTGGTTCAAACTGAAACATTTGCAAAAAGATAATTGCTGCCTAGGATTGGAAAAGTACCTTCTCAGAAAGGGAAATGTAAAGGAGCAGAATATTCGAGAAATATTACTGAAATTTATCAAAAATGTTGAATTTCGTTGGAAATCGTGTCGCAGGGTTAAAACTCGGTTTCAGTCAAATAACAGGGCATGGTTAGAATCAAAAATAGAATTTTCTGGAAGAGAGAGTAAAGTGCAAAACCCAGGGCCATCAAATGTCGGAAGGCCACAAAAAATATTTCAAGATTGTAGCACCAGAGCCAAACAAAAAAAAGGTGCAAAATTTGACATCTACCTCTAGCGTTGAAGAACTTTCTTTTGCGACACAGATGAGTTTCAGGAAAATTGGAAAGCGTGCTGCAGCTACACTTGTTAAAGAAATTACTCAGAATTCTCCGAAACGCGCTAAATCAGTGGAATCTTTAAAACAAAGACTGACATCTCTGACACCAGAAGAAGCATTAGCTTTGATTGTCAACACAAAATCAAGCAAGTCAACATATTTGGCATACAGAATGGCTGGCAAGAGCTGTAGCGCGAATGCCTTTCCCTCGTGGAATAAAATATTATCGGCCAAACGTGATTTCTATCCCAATCAAAGCTCGATAAAAATAAAGGAAAATGAGGTTGAAATCAAGATCGAAGATCTTCTGCATTTAACAGCAAAACGCATATGTCAACTACAAAAGGAGGTTCTCAATTCACTTTCTAGTACACGACTGACTCTTATATGCAAATGGGGTCAAGATGGAAGCTCGGGACAAAGCAATTACAGACAAATGACGAATGCAAGAGAAAGTGATTCGTCTGTATATATAATCTCATTGGTCCCACTATGATTATATGATAGTAAAGATGAAACGAAGATTGTGTGGCAGAATCCAGTTCCAGCCTCCACCAGATTTTGTAGAGCAATAAAGTTTGTTTTTGCCAAAGAGACTTCTGATCTCACTCGAAAAGAAACAGAATGTATTCAGGCACAAATTGACGAATTAAATGACTTTGTTTATGATGGAAAATTTACTATTTGTAACACCTTAACTGACACGCTGTCACCACAAATTTGTTACATATGTAAAGCAAAGCCATTAGAAATGAATAATTTAAAAAATGTGGAAAAAAACTAGCGAAGATAGAAAATTATAGTTTTGGTTTGTCGACACTTCACGCATGGATTCGGTTTTTCGAATGCTGTCTACATCTAGGGTATAGAATGGAAATAAAGAATTGGCAAGCAAGAGGAGAAAAAAAAAACAAGAATGGAGATAAGAAATAAACACATTATTGAGCGTCTTAGAAAGGAATTAAAAATATTAGTTGACAAGCCAAAACCTGGTTATGGATCAACCAACACAGGAAATACAGCACGAATATTTTTCCGAAATTCTAAAAAGTCCGCAGAAATTACTGGAGTTGATGAGGAACTCATAAAAAAAATTCCATATTAGTCTACAAACAATATCTTGCGGATACGAAGTAGATTGTGGAAAATTTAAAAAATACGCCATGGAAACTGCAAAATTATTTGTAAATAATTATCCATGGTATTACATGCCACCCAGCATCCATAAAGTGCTAATTCATGGTGCCGAAATAATAAAACACGCAATTTTACCCATAGGACAACTTGGTGAGGAGGCCCAAGAAGCAAAAAATAAAGACTTTAAATTTATCAGAGAACATAGAAGTAGAAAGAATTCTGCTGAACATACAAATGAAGATTTGTTTAATTATTTTTTACTTTCATCAGACCCAATTATATCGCATTTTATCCCTTAAAAATAAATATAACAAAAATAAATTAAAACTACAGACTGAAGCTGTAAATTTGCTGAAAGCTCCTTCACTTTCAATAGATATAGACTCCGATTCTTCTCTTTTAGAAAGTGAGTAAATGTGTTAAAAATTATTAATATTTTTATTTTATATTTTCTGTTTCTTTTTAAGTCAAAGATATTTCAATTATCTTAATGATATTAATTGCAAAATATATATCAAATATGCTCAAAGAATGTTAAATTTTGTTTAATTATCGTTACAATAAAAAAATAAAAAAAAATATAACCGAATATTACACTTTCATCAACGTTTATAATTAATTCGCGCTACGACTGCGATCTAGACCACTGTGCGTCGTACGCGTACCGGACCCCTATACTTTTTTTGTAGGCCTGACTATTATCCTTCCTATAGGGGGGTAGCGACCCCCCTCGTCTCTACTCGGGGGATGTAGCAACCCCCTCCACGCACCCCAATGGTGGGGGTGGATCGAAATGGAAGTTTTTTCATCTCGTGTCTCCCCCATGGCCACCCACGGGGTCAAAACGGGGCTCGGAGGCTCGGTGTAGGCTACTCTTGTTGCTCATTGAGCGGCAAGGGAGGGGGAAATTTTCCGGGGCTTATATCTCGGCAACGGGAAGAGCTATCGAAGCTATCTCGACGGCGTTGTACTCGCCTAGTGGTCCCATACGTGCATCGAGGCAACCACTTTTTCGAAAAAAACGATTATTTCAAAATTCACCCCCACCCCCCGCGAAAACGGGTGGACAAACCATGTAACTTTATTAAGGGCAAAATGTGCGCAAAAGCACGCCTTTTACGTAAAAAATTCGTCGCGCTTCCACCGGAATTTTGAAACATCCTCGTGTTCCCCATTAGCGGTATAAAACAATACCCAAATTCCAGTTCAAACTGAAGTGAAGTACCTAGGGCTACACTTAGACCAAAAACTCACTTGGCAAGAATGTATTAAAATGAAACGCCAACAACTAAACTTAAAATTTAGACAAATGTCATGGTTATTGGGAAAATCTAAATTATCGCTAGAAAACAAGATTCTCTTATACAAATGCATAATAAAGCCCATTTGGACGTATGGCATTCAACTGTGGGGATGCACAAAACCATCCAATACAAAAATTATACAAAGAATACAATCCAAGATTCTACGCTCCAAAATCAATGCACCCTGGTACGTATCTAACTACACCATACATAATGACCTGCAAATACCATTTGTCACTGATGAGATCAAGAGACTTACAACCCACTATATAGAAACTTTAGAAGGGCATGAAAATAACCTGGTTGAAGAAATAAAAAACCCACCAAACGTAACACGGAGGCTCAGAAAACAGTGGCCCACAGACCTACAGCTGATGAATGAGATTAATTAGCTCCTGTCAAATATAACCAGGAAGTGGTACATACAAGAGAATGGTCATTGGACGATCTCTCTTCCCCTGTCATTCATGATCATAACATTTACTTATTACTTCAGTATTGTAAGTAGATTATAAATAAGCAGTTAAATAAAAAAAATAAAATAAAATAAATCTTACAAATTCACACACACATATGAGCAGCCAGCGACTTTTATACTTAGTTAAATTGCAGCCTTACTTACAATTAGACCCTTGCAAACTGTCTATTTATTTCTCATACAGGAAAAGCGATCCACTTAACTTAATTAATCTTATTTTCAATTTTCACTTTTAACATGACACCCTTTATAAAAAATTCTTTTTAAAAATAACTTTTCGAATTTTATTTTAATGCCTAATTTACCATAAACTTAATATCAAATATTACTATAATATATTCTGTATAAATACATACAATAATAGTATAAAACAAAAATTTTTTCCTTGTCAAAGTGCATCTTAAATTTCACTGCACTTTCGAATTTCACCGAAATTCAGCTCCTCAAGTGTCAGATAGACGGAAAACTATCAGCAACGATAGGGAATAGCAGTTAAATTTTTTGATACTTTCGAATTTCTTCAAAATTTTAAAATTAAATAACTCAGGTGTCTATAATTTTTTCAAAACTTTTTTACACAGGCCTTCTCTAATTATTTTACACTTTCAGATCTATATGCTCAGCTCGCCCGGTTCGCTATCATGCCGCTGCTCACGCATGCTTTCATTACACATGGTATACCTATACCGCCGCCACCGCCTCACCTCACCTCTGGGACAAAAGTGAAAATTTCGAGCGAAATAAGTTTCAAAATCAATTAAACTCATAATTACCAATTAGTACTCATGATATTCTGTATTTCACCACAAAAATAATAATTTTATCTTTTAAATTAGAAATCTTATTGGACTATTTCGCCCACTCAGTAGGTAAATCTTATAAGATTTTCTGTTCAACAATCAATAACTTCCTTATTATTTAGCCAAATTTAATGAAATAAAAACAGAAACATAGCTCGAAATCTAAGCTTACCACAGGCCTAAACGCAATTATTACAAACCTTCAGCTTAGTTTCCGAAAAAGCGCGGGAACAATATAGCCGTAAGACTCTAGCTAGGCCATACGGGGCCCAAGTCTCGAGCAGTCCGGCAGAAAGAGTGACAAAACTTCCACCAGACCTAAAAAACGTAGTCCTCGCGTTTTATCTCAAACACCAGTCGATTCAAGACATCCTACATGCCAATCACATCACGCAAAAACCACATCAGCTTTTATACTTCACAAATTGTAACCAATTGGAATTTTTCAATTCGTCACGGCTCACAAGCCAAACTTGCTAGACCAACTGAAATTTGCACAAAAATCCTCGCTTCAACAATTGAAAACATAAACGGGCAACCGCGAAACGACGTTAAATTCGAAATACGTTCAAATAACAATGTTTTCCGAACGCAAGTAACAAAATTCAACCGCGCCGCGAATAAACTACTCCTTTTTCCTTTCCTGACCTTCCCTCGAAAAATAAAGAGGTTAGAGGTCCGTGTAATAAAATCAAATGCCTTCCGACGCAGAACTTCCAACGCTGGATTGGTGAGAACCTCATTTTTCACAAACAATTTTTTTGGTGAAAATTTCAATAAAGACAATTTTGCAAAATTTTTCAGAGACATTGCTGTTTATTTTTAGACTAAATATTTAGTACTCACATGTGTATAAACTTTCAATTATTTTCAGTTAGGGAATAAAATATTTTAGTTTCACATTTTTTCGAACTTATGGTTTTTTTTGTATATTTATTCAATATATATTTACCTTTGTTCTCGTTTTAAAAAGGTATTTGTTTTTATTTATTTCCACAGTATTTAACAGTGTCAAAGAACTTTGCTTATTGATTTCATTAAAAAACTTTATTTTTGCCAAGCAAACTAAAACAATTAATTTACTTAATACCTTTCAAATCAGACAATTTAAATTTTCAAGTGATCGTTTAAGAGGGCTAATCGAACCAGTGTTTGTAAGCGGCGCATGTATAAAAACTTTCTAGAGAGTGACACAGCTATCCGAGGCTTTTTGCCTAGTAGGCCCCTTAAAAATTAATCTTTTAAAGTGAACAATTTTTCAAGTGAATAAACTTCTTTAAGCTCATCAAAAAAGACATTGAACATTTTCATATTTCCATTGTGTATTTACTATTGTGCATTGTGTTACCCATTGCGTGGTTTACCCGAGTGGCTCACCCCATATCTCTTACAGGCAATTTTAAAAAAGAAAAAGAAAACGTATTACGCTGCATTCCATCCAGCTTGGGAGGAGATGTGTTTTACTGATAATCCTTCAGCCACTCGGACCCACATAAAACATTTGATATCAAGAAACATTATTGTCGAAATTATCAAAACTACGTTATAGCAAACTACCACCGAGAGACATTGAGTCCAACATGGGATATTCACCAGGGGCCTAGCTGTGAGGGGCTAGCGCTATTTCACAAGGTAACTACGATAAGAGTCTCATCCTCGAGTTAAGCTGGAAAATACTTTATTTACAAAAATCGACCCTGGGATTCATCATTCCCCGAACCAGATCTTCAAAGCTGAGGTTGGATATTTCAACGCAAAAGCTCTGTGGCGGCGTTTTCGGCGCCCTGGCAAATTGTCAATCACAAAAAAATCGAATCGCCGCCGAAAACAAAGCTCCTACACAAAAAAAAAAGTTATGGCCATCTCCAAAGGCCGAAGACACTCTACATCACAAAAATCAGGTTTTAGTTTTCACTTATTTTCAATTATTGATGACAACTTAAGAGTAAAAAGCGTAAAATATAATTTCACAATATTTTAATTTTTACTTAATAATATTTCATAGTATTTCAAAAATAAATTCTGTTATATAGTAGGTAGCTAAGTTTATAAAAGGCCACTTATTATTATGATGTAAGAGAATTTCGTTCTCTTAAACATCATAGAAAATCTGATTTGTGATCATATGGATAAATAATTTTATTTAAATAAAAACCTCACTACCACCAACTTATTTCTATCCTTTTTTTAATTTAATCATATTTAAGTATAACCTTATTTCGCCTTATTGATTTTTTCATTAATTAATGACACTTTTTTGTAGCGAAACAACAAAAAAAAAATGCTTTCAGTAGCTAGGCAATGGACTGTAGGTGGCGTTGCTTGGTGATTTGAAATGTCGCACACTTCTTACCACTGACTACAGTTCTTGAAGTTCTCGAATTCTTTAATCTCTTCTGAACCACACACAACACAACATATGTTTGAAACAAAAACAATAGTAACAAATCGTACAGTATGGTTCAGTAACCACAAATAATACCGCTAAATGTTCCTGTCTCGATTCGTCCTGTTTACTACACGAATGCAGAATATGAAATGAGAATCACAGACCACACCCTTCACTCAGGTACAGGATAGAATGTAAACGTATTTTTCCGGGAATAATTGGACCCGTCGGGGAATGTCAGTGATAGGGATAAAGAAAACAACAATATTTATAGTATAGGTCTCTCTTTGGCTTGCTCATAACAAATATATAGAATTATTTCTTCATACATTAAACTCGATGTTATTATTTCATTTACATATGTCGTAAGTTGATCAACAATATTTATTCTTTAAAATAAGTATAGCAAATATAACACCATTGGATTCACAATGAATATACCTATTTGAATATATAAAAATATACAGGGTATGCCATTTAAAATGAAAAAGTTTGTAGTAATTCTCGTACTACCCTGTATATTCAGAGGCATTTTTTTTACAAAATTTAGATTAATCACAGTGAGGTGCGTCAGAGTGCAAATTTTTTGCGAAATTTTATCAATTCGTTTACATCTTATAGGGGGTGACATTTTAAATGACACCTATAAATGTATTAGTTACCCAAGCAGCACCAAAGTGACAGGAACTGGTATCGGAACTTTAATATAGTAGGTATTACGTAACTGACACTAAATTTGCGACTTTAGTGTAAAATTCACCTTGTAGTATGCCTGGGTTGTAGCAATTACGTAGATTCTACTGAATTCAGGTACTTTATAGTTATTACACTTTCAAGTAACTGCTGCAGTATGTGCAACTTTGCGAATACTACTCTGTGTGACTTGAAAGCATTCTCAACTATGAAGTGAAAATTGATAGTAATGCCGACTGCATTGTGTTACCAAAGAATCACTTCAAAGTAATGATGGCTAAAGTGTTCCATTGCGTGGAACTTCCTGTGACGTTGTCGGTAAATTTTCTGGAACTTTAAATTTGTGTAACTCATTAGTGACATCTTGAGTAAAAATAACGTTACTTCTACGAACAAAGAGACTTTAAAGTAATTTTTACTACTCCCCACTAGTTTAAAATGTCTACAAAGTTACATATACCTTGAAAACCTACTATAAAGTGATATAAACTTTAAAGACATTTATGTAAACAGTTTCTTGTTCCCAACCGTCGAACATGACGTCGAAGAGACGTAAAATAACAAAAAAAAAATGTCCATTCATTGGCCTTTTATAGAAAGTGAAGTTCCAGTTTTTAAGGTAAGTAGTCTCTCACCATTTCGCAGCTCATCACTTGAATTTTAGCTAATTTTATTTAAAACTGAGAATATGCCCGAGTTAAAACCAATTTATGAAATTATTGGTGCAGACGGTATAAGTAAAAAAAAATCTTGGAAACCACTAATAAATATAATAATTAAGGGGGTCGATGGGTAAATATATTAATTAGCAAAATGCTAATATGTCAGAGAAAAATATTTTTACCAAACTTTATTCACCAGAGACACGTAGTTATGTTGTTTCTTAACTCCTTTATCCATTCGAAATTATACCATCTACCTCAATAGCATACTCCAATTTTTGAAGCAATGTCAGTTAATATCTTCATCCATCCACCCTTTAAATTGTGTCATTCTATATGTGGTTAAATTAAAAGCTTGTACAAATATGTTAAAATGTACTAGATACCATCAACAATAAAAAAAATTCATGTCACTTCCTAAACTAAACAAGAAATTAGATTAAAATTTTTATTTATATCTAAAAATTTACGTTGCATTTAAAAATGTAAAAAATATAATAAATAGTATTTGTATAATAATTGTACTTTTTTTAAACTGTCACTAAGAAAAACATTTCTGACACATCCTGCGCCTGGGATCATCAAATATTTCTGTTAGTTATTCTTCATGTTGTCTTGTGTTGTCTTCAGTAACAAGTGCATCTATAATTATCATGCACAGTTATCATGTTATTTTTTAATAATAATAAGCTTAATAAGTTATATACCGTCCCTCATCAAAATTAGCAAAAAAAAAACAAACATATCACTTTAAAAATATAGTCCTGCAAATGCAACATTTTTTAAAACACAAACTAAAATATATCTCAAAAACTAAGGATATTAACTCCACATTGGACATGATGGTTATTTAATATAGACCTCAAATACGTAAAAATATACATTTGATAAAATTATGAAAGCCCGGGCCACTCAACTGTGGCACACGCAGTGTGTCCCGACACACTGTATACAAACAAATATATTTGAAAATTGAGAAATAGTCTAAATGACCCTTACAAAATGAACAGTTTTTCTGAAAGTTTTACTACTTGGTTGTAAAGCTCACCTCCTTCACCACAAAATCCTATACAGCGTTTTGATTGTAGCACATAGATATTTTTTTTGTTGTAGCACACAAACTACATACGTTATGCTATTTAATTTCTATTATAGTTTCTTTTAAAACAAACTTAACCTTATAGGAAACCAACGTATAAAAGCTTTTTATCTGATCATTTTTCACTAATACCACTATTACAATAAACACACAATTTTATCTATGCACACAAATAAGTAAAACGAAATTATTAAAATTGCGCGGGGCCCATGGACATAGGATATAAGTTTGAGGTCTGTGGCGGAGCCGCGGGTTGAACAGCTGACGGTTGACGTTTAGTACGTGCGTGTTGCAATACCAAACAGCAAAATTATCCTTACCAACTTAAAAATAAGTTAGGGTTGTGAGGTCTATGAACCATAAAGGTTGTGTTTGTAATACTAAAAGTGAATGTCGTACACAGTTTTATAAAAAACAACACAACAATATATGAATATGGCTGCAATAAAAGAGAACTTTGCAGTAACCTTTCCATAGCAGGGTAGTGTATGCCAGTTTAAAGCTACCGAGATAATGACGTGTTTGGTCACACTTGCTACTTCTTGGTAAACAGAACTACACAGTGAAATTGTTATAGTTCTCATCACCACTTTTTAAGTAACTACAACTATTACGGTAGTCGCATCTACTACTTTTTGGTAAATGCAACTTTGAACGGTAATAATTTTGGTTTTTGTCACCTCTATTAAGTGAAAAATACTTTGTTGATATATATGTCACTATATAGTGACTCAAATTAAATTCGCCATTATTCTATTATTGAGTGATGACGCCATCTTGACGGATAAAAACATAATTCAGATTTTTTTTTTTATTATTTGCGGTCATTTGTAAACATGTTTTATGAACATGGACATGGACATTATTACTTTATAATACATATAAAAAAAAACCGTTTTCCATAAAAAATGTTGCAGTTTAAATTGTACACATAATTTTTTGAAAAAATGTTTTTACACGAAAAAACAATTTTTTACAGGGCGCGTCTTTTTTATCGAAATACCATGGTAACATTTTACAGAAAACAAGTACCCGTTTTAATTTCCACACTCAGGAGTGACTGCAAAACATTATTGTTTATTATCTGTATTTGATTCAATCAATTTAACTTGGACATATTGACTTCAACTCAACTCGATAAGTCCGATTACAATACATTATACTTTGCTATTTGATCGAGAGAGATGGCAAAACATAGTTTGCTCTCATACCACTGACAGAACTGTCACAAAGATAGTCATTACTGCTACTTGGTTACGTTCCATTTATGTAACAACCTAATTTTCAACACGTAACAGAGACGGTTCCGGAATAGTAATTGCTATGTAATAACTATTTCCCATTTTGGTGAATGCTTGGTAGAAGGATCGTTCCCATTACGTAACAGTAGTTAGTTGCGAAAACATTTAAAGTTCGACTGATGGTAGCTACTACGTAGAGACTACTAAATGTGCTGATTGGGTACAGTTACACAAAAAAATTAATAAATAATAATAAATAAAAAATGCGTGTTAAATTTTGAACAACTTTATTAAAGTGGAGCAAAAATAGTACAAAATAATTTATAAATTTGAAAATCCAGTAACTGATTTAAAAAATTTAAATACATAGATTGCAAGGTTCTTATTTTGATTTTGTTAGAGTGTTGGTAACATAACATTGCTTGACAACTAATTTAATTTCTTTGAGTTTTAAATTTTCAACGCAAAGTCTTGTAGACATCCTTCATTTGCCAAGTGTCACTGAAATCCCAAATTCCAAAATACAAAAGTCTGGGCGTGGCAAACCAAAACACGCCACAGAAAACCCAGGGCGGGTGATCACCCACCCTGAGCTACTGTTCTTCTACTTTTCGTGATAGATGAGTCTTCTAAGCATTTTAGTATTTTAGGGAGAGGAACAAATCTTGAGTTTCGAATACTGAGTAGTTTTTGATCTGTGTTTTTGTGTTTAGACGTTTAGGTGAGAGGACTTTCCTTGGGGTACTCTTCTGCTCCCAGAAGCGAAATAATTCGCTTAAAGAAGGAGAATTTCCCCCAATCTCTCTGCGCCGTTCGGCGCATAGGCCCTCGCCCTGGCAGTCCCGGTTCGGCACGCTTACAGATGCTTTTGCAGATCAAAATTTGAGCTTCAAGTAGACGAAAGCATGTAGTCAGTCCTGGAAAACAAATATATGCTTAGTTAGATACATAATTTGATGAAGACAAAGGTCTGTTTAATTAGTGGTTAAAAAAATCGTGATCATGATCATGACCAAAAATATTGTTATTCAAAAACGTTTCTCTGAGGTGTTACAGCTCTCTTCAAACTTGCAAAAGATAAACAGAAAATACGCTATTAATTTAGGGCGCATAAAGTTAGAGTAACTTAATAATAACTTTGCAGACTTAATTTGATGCAATATGAAAAAAATAATATAAAAATATGGCTTGGAAAGACTGAATCATTACTTTTGAAACTCTTGTCTCTTTCATTCTGATAGTTTTTGAATAAAATAATAAAATATTCTCTATCCACACGATTATTTGGGAAATTTCATTGCAAATTTGTGTCTATAGGGATTATTTTATTTTTTTTAAAAAACTGTAGGTTCGATAAAATGACAAAAGAGTTAAAATTGTTTCTAAATAAGTCAAATTTTCTAAGCCACATTTTTATTCGATAAAATTCCGATCCGTTAAAATGTTCGAATAAAGACTAAATGGGTGTTGTTGATTTCACCCATTTTGCCGATAAGGGATGATTGAAAAAATATCCTTCAGAAGTGTACCTATTGGTAGAAAATCTCTAATAAAATATTTCTTATCTTTTCCGAATTTGAAAAATAAAAAAATTAAAAATCTAGCTTCCATGTTTGGAGGAACGTAACTTTTTATCGAAGCGTTTCCAGACATACCCCCATAGGAAAATTTTTTCGTATTTTGAGGTCCTGAATTCGGATTTTAAGTTTGTCCAGTTAATCCTAAAACACCCCGCATAAAGAAAAAAATAGGATTTACTTGACTTTGGTCCACACAATATCTTTTAGAAAAGAAAAAAATGTACTATACAGTGTGGGCCATTTTGATAATACATATAATGGAATCTCGGAAACTATAGAGATGAAAAAACGGTTTTAAATGGGGTAAGTTTTAGAAAACTTTGTTACAAACTAAAAGCCGCCCTCAAAACTGTTCCAGCTGCTGAGTGTTTTGAGATATCGTCAGAAAAGTTGAATATATTGCATTTTCTAAAATCAGCTTTAACTGTTTTATTTTTAAGTATTTTTTAAATCTGTAAAAGCTTTCTCAAATCAACTTTTTCGTAGAATTTAACTGTGTAGTCAGATTTTAGTTTCAAAGTTTCGGTTATTTAAGACCGTCATCAGGTTCATTTTTTCTTATGGGAGCAATATTTGATTTTTACTTCCTTATTTAAGTATAGTAATCGTGATTTTTTCGACCTCGACATTTTGATTGATATATACGTTGTGAACCCTCCTGAATCCATTCTGACTGTTTTCCGAATGATGTCTATCTGTTCGTGTGTGGGTGAATGTGTGTGTGTGTGTATACGTGTGGCCGCGATAACTCAGAAAATATTAATGGGAGACTTCCCAAATTTGGTAATTAAGATTTTCAGCAACATTTTAGAAGACACAATTTGGTGAATGTACCACCAGAAGAGACATAATGAATGAAAGAAGAAAAAAGTACAATTTTGGGAAAAAAAAATAAAAAAATTTTATTGCGTTTCTGGACGAATCTCGACGAATTATAATCAACAACATAACTTTATGGAAAAGAATTTATCCGTATGCCTGTAGTATCGCGATAGCAGCCACAGTTTTTGAGATAAAGTTTTCAAATTTGGTTCTAAAGGCCAAAGACACCGAAAAATTCGGCGATGAGCAAATTTGGCCAGCTAAAGGGAAGTCCTCGGGATCCAAACGTTTTTGTATTTGTCTACAAAAAAAATATATTCTTGATGAAAGATTACTACACAGGCCAACATTTTTTCAAACCCTGAGACCAGACTATACTTTTTCGCTATATTCGGGATTATATTACACCGCGAATTAATTTTTCTCCACAAAACCCCTTGCGGCATCTGAAAGTACTACTCTTCTCCTTCAAAACCCATTTTGAAATTTTCAGACATTTTATTTCTTCTCGGAGAAATCGTCCGTTGAAATTAATTAATTTTGCGTTTTCGTTACAACCATGCCAAAAAAAAAAGTTGATCCGGCAGGCGAAAGTAGTGTAATTATATGATTTTTGGCACGTTGAATCCGAATTCGTTTTTGGTTTAACCCTATCAGGTCACGGTTTGTCCCTAACCTTAAGAAATTCAAAATGGCGGTTCTGATATAGAGGGTCGGAATTCTGAAATTACTATAAAACTCAATATTTGTTTTGTTAATTTGCCTTTATGCTTGTTTTTGGATTAAGAGTGTAATGTGTTTTATCAATGAAGAATTGAGAACGGAGTATTACCGAGAAAAATTTTTCGATCAGAAGTTGTGTATTCTTGCTAGAGAAATATGATGTTCTCATAAAAATATGGGTTCCCATTAAAAAAAATCAAAGCAGACCTTGAAATGACCTTGAAAATTGATCTCAAGGTCAAGCGTAAGGGTACCATTATTTAACCCCCTCAAAACCTAGCAACTTCTATCTGAAATATTTTTCGCCATCTTCCTTAGTTCTCGAAATATTTGCCTGGAATAATTAGAACGGATCAGAAATGCTATGGTGGCCTCTACCGAAAGAACGGAGCGTTATCGAGAAAAATTCTTCGAACAAAAGTTGTGTATTCTTATAAGATTTATATGATTCCGTCCTTAAAAATATGGATTCCTATTTAAAAAATCAAAATTGACCTTGAAATGACCTTCAAAATGATCTTGCAATGTCATCACAATTATATCATTCTATTGTCCCTTCAAAAACCTTCAACTTTTGTCTGAAACTTTTTTATAAAACTTTACATAAAAAAAGTAAGAAGCCTGGTACATTAAAATAGCACACCATGTATGATAACAAATAAACAATGGTGCTACTAGAAAGATGATTTCTCCGAGAAGAAATGATATGTGAAAAATCAAAATACATTTTGATGGGGAAGAGTAATACTTTCATATGCCTCAACGAGTTTTGTGGAGAAAAATTAATTAACGACGCTGGTACTTTATTTTTATTTTAAAATTTTAATGAAATATTTCAAGGTACGCTATTAAAATTTAATTGAGGTAAGTGAAGAATTAAATAAAATGATTTATTTTAGATCAGGATGATATATACTGGTATAAGAATGTTATATGCTGGCCACATCAGATATTTTTGTTATTGACAATGTTTTTAATTTGATTTGAATTTTTCAATGTTTAGCTATTATTTTTTTTAATTCTTTCACAATAAATAATTATATAGCAATATAACAAATGTTGTTTTTCAATAGAAAAAAATAAATAAGTTTAATGTAAACGTATTGGAAAATGTCTAAAAATATTATCCAATTACACAGAAACTCTCATTCTAATTATCTCTTTTTTCTGGCGATATGGACTCTTAGTCCGGCGCGATCACTACTGCCCTAAAAACACATGCGACTACTGCGGAGTTAATACCCATAGAAGGTGTGAGGAAGTAACACCACTGTTTTTAACTTTTAGTAAAGTGATGTTAGAACGGTTAAGGAAATATTGTGTTTGTTGCTAGTTCTTATGTTCAGTTCAGATCAGTTTTTTATTTAGGTTGAACAGAATTTTAAACAGTACCCAATGAGAACACATTGTTGTTTAAACGTTTATACAACGTTAATTAACGTTTGTGTAACGTTAATTAACGTTACATAAACGTTTAAACAACAATGTGTATTAACGTTTGTGTAACGTTAATTAACGTTATATAAACGTTTAAACAACAATGTGTTCCCATTGGGTACCTGCTAGGCAATTCCGAACTGTGAGTACATCATTTCTTTTTTTATGTCTGATTAAGTAAATTAAAGTAGGGCCTTTCCAAAGTTTTAGTAGGTATTTAAACGAAAATGAGATGTTTAACTTGTTTTGACAGCACTACATTCATTCCCAGAAACACTAAT
The DNA here is from genome assembly GCA_029963845.1 of Rhamnusium bicolor. Taxonomy (NCBI): domain Eukaryota; kingdom Metazoa; phylum Arthropoda; class Insecta; order Coleoptera; family Cerambycidae; genus Rhamnusium; species Rhamnusium bicolor. The sequence continues at coordinate 209,291 of JANEYF010002575.1, read as the reverse complement.
AGTTCTTACTTCTTGTGGGTGCAAAAATTTTAAAATATTTTTTTCACTCGTAATTCAACTAACCCAAAAGTCTCATTTTATCAGTTAGCAAGGTGTATGAATGAAAAATAGGTCGAGTTCCATATGTATGTGCTTGTAACTGTATGGCCCAAAAATCCTACAGGAATTCTCACAACAGCAGCAGCTCTACCCGCTCCAAAAAGTAATTTGGAAAATTCAGATGACGAATAAACTTTATATTAGTTTAAAGATAATTCAATTAATTTAATATTTGTTTTATTGTATTATATGTCGACTATTTAACAAAATTGCTTTCCACGTGAATTTGTATCTAAATCCGTGGTAAAATTAGGAAACAAGTAGTAATTAGTTTATCATACTTAAATTGACCCAAATATACTATTACCTTGTATAAATATATTATATTACGTATTTTTATACCACCGGTCACATTTGGTATGGTATTTAGTGCCGTACACGGAACGGAACTACGAGGAAAAGTGAAATGCAAGATATATTATTGTAGTGGAGACACCTGGCGCCGGAAATTTGCATCACATTGGTTTTAGTTGTACGAGTATAATTTATTTATTGTTTGTCATAAAATTAATAAATCCTACATAATTATGTTCAGAAGAACACAGTAAACTTTTAAGAGTACAAAATTCGGCTTGTGTCTGTAGAAAACATGAGGGATATTGAATTAGATTTTAAAGCATTTCAAACCGATATATTGCCATTTTAAGTTTCGTTCTCTCGCAAGTTCCAATGTATAATATAATATTTGAAAATTATAAAAACTCTACAAAAGTTTTTCAGAAAATCGCAGTTTGTCTCTTCCTTACCACTACATATATGCTTAACTTTTTTTTTTAACTTTAGTGACTTTTTGCACATCACGATATTTGACGACCTTAGAATTTTGAAATATCAATACATAAGCAGTTATTTTTTATAAAATTTGACTTATAACAACGAAACACTCACAGAAATAACAAATAGCATATTGTTGATTGAGTCGACCTTTACTCCCGACTTACTTTCCTTTTTAACTCTATCTTTGTTATTTTTAATTAATTTATCGAGTGTGTTATTAGTTTTATAAGCAATGTTGACATTCAGTTTTCTTAAATTTTTGGCTATTTTATCTGTAGGTTTACCGATGTATGTGAGGGTTTTATAATTAGATTCTTTTATAGTGGTAGTATATCCAAACACCACATTGTAAAAGTTAGTATAATACTCACATCTGACGAAGCCACTGTGTTGGTGAAACGATTGTCATGTAAAATATGTATTTAAGTATATATTCAAAATAAATTTCGTGAAAATCAAAAAACAACAAAAAGTTTTATTTTGTTTCGAATAGCATATTGGTGCAAGAAGAAATAATATGTGAACGTTTTGTAATAAAATTTATACTGATTCGTATTTATGCATTTCTAGAAAAAAAATAATAAAATAATTATTGTATATTACGAAAACATTCTTTCAAACCTAACATGATAATAATAACAGAAACCTTTAGATTTTTATATTTTATACTGATATTCTTTTCTGAATGTAGTGGACTAGTTAACTCTTTGTCAAGAATAACAAAAATAAAACGAAACATGGATACTTACATACTGTTTATTATTACATGGTTCGATTACTGCTCGTAAGAAGAACCAAGAAGAAACTTACGAGAGATAACAATAAACATACATATACATACATTTACTATATAAAATACAATATAAATAGTATAGTAAACATAAATAATAAAATTGCATACTAAGTACACATACACTGACCGGCAAAAAATCAAACATATGGAAGCATTGATTTGTTGTTGCATTTGTGCATATGGATTCCCCGTATATGGGAAAATTACGGTCGATTGACTGCCACAATATTATAATGTTCTATACCAATACAAAATCACACGTGGCTTCTGCCTTTAAATTTGATATTTTAAGAAGGAAACGACAATCAGTTGACATTCAAGTTATTAATCAAATTTTTAGTGCAATATTTGTCTGCATTGTTGATGCAGCCATAGAACTCTTTAATGTGCTGTGATCCGTTTTTGTCATACTACCTAGCCTAGTACGACCAAGGAATATATTCAGGATGAAAATGTGCTACAGAATTTTACGATGTACGATTTATTGTGAAAACAATGCTGTGGAATGCCCATATTACTGTTATATAGGCACGAATTCTCTTGGAAGAATTAAGACATCTCCATAATGGTGAATGTACCATTAGAAAACAGCCTATAGAATATCACTACTTGGCAGTGATGATAAGCAATACGTTCAAAGGATCAATTAGAAGACAGCTTTTAGAAATAACCCTACTTGGAAGAAAATCAGCTACAAGTTCAAAATTGCTCGTACATCATCGAGAAGTTGAGTTGCAAGTCTCATGCAAACACATTCATAATTAGAAAACTGAACATGGACGAAGGTAGATAATTTTTTCAAGTGATTCTAAGAGGCATCTAGAGAAATCCATTAAAATGTTATCTGCCATCAAGGCAAAATGCAACTTTGTTCGTTTTCCTTGATTATTGCCAAAAATTCGTTTTTTACCTCACCGTATGTGTGCATCTAACTTACAAAGACACATAGTTCTACTTAAATCTTATACCAAAACCAACATATACAATTTTTGCCAAAACCTATGCTAACTTAGTCTATTTAAGCTGTCCAAAGAAATTATTTATCTACTCTACTAATGTGATTCGAACTTTACCATAATGACTCCATCCGAAAAAAATACGTTTCCTACATTTCGGACTTACTTTGGTGACTTTAAAGGCGGTTAAAAAAATATTTTTCAAAATTAGGGATAAAAGACTAGTTAAACTTAACTTACGGGCCTCTTATTAACTTAAAAGTGATACATATTCAGGGCTAGTTTCATCCTATTCGGACATCTTCAAGTAACTAAAAAATACAGACTTATTCTTTGGGTGTAAATTGAACAGCAAGTAAGTTTATGGTTGGTTTTTCTGTGTACAGATGTTGTCTTAAAAGCATAGAGGGTGAGGTAGTAAATTTATATTTTGGGTTTATTATCTTAACAGCAATAAGTTTACTGAACTAAATTTAATAACGAGAAATTACTTATATCTGTCTGATCGTTTAAGAAGCTATAATTTTTATTTTTGTTTAACTTATTTATTTTCAAAGCATCTAGTATTTTTTTTACATTTTTCATAAATATAGCATATGATTATTGGTTATAGTGTGGTCTGAATCTACTAAATGTTTATAGAAGTTGAAGTGATGATTTTGTGTGTAAATATGCTCTCTATATCTTATATCAAATCATCTACATGTTTGACCTATATATGCTGCATTACATTCTGGGCTATCTAACTAATATACCCCACACTTTTTGTAAATTTCAGTTTGAAAATATCAGAATAGGATGAATCTAGTCATAAAGTTAAAAATAAAAGTGGAAATTAGACAAGTAAAAAACAATGTCTTGTAATTATTTAATTTCTTAAGAGTGTGTGTTTGAAAAAAACGAAAAATTCCATCACAATTCTTATTTTAGCTCTCTCTTTTCCCTAACTAATAGCTTTCTTAATTTTTTGTTATTTCATTGACCGAAAATATGCAAAATATGGTAAGTAAACTTATTTTTACACTTTTTTATTTAAATATTAAATAACATTAAAAAAATATATGCTCCGGATTTTAAAAATATTTCACAAGGTCGTTGTAGCGCAAACTAAAAGGGACGATGCGATCCAATGAAATAAAAAATAAAACAAAATTTTAATTAAAAATATTAATTAATATATAATTTATATTTATTGAATTTGCTTCTCGAATCTTTTTATTAGAAGCTAAATTTAGTGTACCATAGTTTTTTTAAGTAACGGTACTCCAGAATCCTTTCTAACACAAATCCTTATTCTGAACATTTTTTTTCAAACGTTTTTTGATGTGATATGATAATTTTTTAGGGCCTTCGTAAGACTGTGGTCCCTGGTGCATCGATTTAATCAATATTCAATAGGTTTCTTCCTTGGACCTAAATTTTCTACAAGGTTACTATTATGTATGGAGTCAGCTGATTTGTACTAAAACGATTCGGGATATGGACCTTAAAATTTTGTGCAAAACGGATATTTTGACGTGACATAATTTTTTTTAGAATTTTCGTTCGAGGACAAACCGCCACCTTGATTTTTTTCAAATAGTAACAAGGGTTGTGTGTGGTAATTCTTTTCTCTATGTAAGTGTATTAATTGACGATGAACTTGCATATCAATAGAATCGCCGAAGTGATAGACATTGAAAATAATGATTGCCTGGGTCTTTTTTGCAGAAACGATTCGAGATATCACCTTGAAATTTTGTGTGCAGCTAAGGGAGATTCAAGCGAATATTTTGACATTAAACGTAATTTTCTTTTTGAAGAGCGGACCGCCATCTTGATTTTTTCAAATGGCAACGAATGTTATGTGTATAACTGAAAATGTAATTTTTTTCCTTAAAGAAAGGTATGATTTGAGGATGGGCTTACATAAGAATACCTTCCAAATTCAAATCATACAACATTCAAATTTCATTATTGCTATGCCACTGATGCGTTAGTACAAAAAAAGTTCAACTTTTTATTAAATCTTTTTCATTTATTAAAAACAAAGAATATGTTACTTGAAACACACATATTTAAATAAATCAGTTGTAGAAAACTATTCAAACTCATTAGTGATTTCTACTGCTAAAATGGGTCATTTAACTGAAAAAGAGGTATTAATGATGACTAGTTATGTTATAGGAAAATATCGCATGCTGACATCTTCCAGCTATTCAATGAAACTCATCCCAATCGGGAACCAATTTTTAATCAAACGTTGGAAAGATACAACGTACAAAACCAGAAACGAAAGATGACAATACCTTAGATGTACTGTTAGATGTTACTGACTAACCCAAAACGTATGTTAAACAACTTGCTTTGGATCATAACATGTTTAAAGCAAACTATTTTTAAAAGAGCCAAATTTCATCCATATAAATTCTAGCTTGTCCATGAATTAAATGAAGATGATGTCGTCAAAAGTTGAACTTCTGTGAAAGGTTAATGGAAATTAACACAGTAGACAATAATTTTGTAAATAACATTATCTTTATAAACGAGGCTACGTTATGTTGAAATTGCCATGTTAACAGACATAAGTGCAGATACTGGTTTGATAGCAACCCACATTGGATGGAGAAGGTGTATACCCAGTACCAACAAAAAGTTATTGTTAGGCTGAGTATAAAAGATAGCAGAATATTATTGCCTAGCTTTTCATTGATGGAAATCTAACTTCTGCGAAGTATCCTCGATTTTTACAAAGTGGGATCGTTCTTCCTATCGATATATTTATTCCCAACTTAGAAGAACCAGCGCTTGTGAATAGAAACATATGGTTTCAGCAAGATGGTGCACCAGTGCATCATGGATCATACTCGTACTTTTCCTGGTAGGTGGATTGGATGAAGTGGTCTCATTGAATGACCTAAACAACCCGGTTCCATACATAATACCAACCTCATATGTAAACTTTCAAATTTCCACATTGGACCGCGATCGAGAAAAACGTATCAACACATCACAGACCACAGACACACAGACAGCATACCGATTAGAATAAATATGCTATTTACGAACCTCCATTTCTGTCGTAGTCTGGATTCTGTAATTTAAAAATATTTACGGCGCTATTATGTTCTCTATCGATAACAGTAAATGAAGAAATAAAAAGAACCTAGAGATACTCGTACCTACTCTAATAAATACAGAATATTTAAGAAAGATACAAAAATTCTATACAGGTTTAAACGTTCTAACAGCTATATGCGATGAGTGTAAAACATTGTTCACAAATATAGATATATTAAAGTAAGACTTCAAAAAATGCTAACATTGTAATCAACATATAGGCATTTGGTATTCAGCATACCACTCCATATACAGGGTGGACCATTAATAATGGGCCATAGTTCAAGGCTAGGTTCTTTGGACCAAAATATGAAGATATAACCAAATATGCTATAGTAAAATGTTGCTGTGGAAAAAGATACAGGGTGTCAAAGTTGAAACATTTGGAACATTTTTTAATCTAAGAAACAATAATTTATGTATCACATCACATTAGACCATACAGGAGCTGTATCTGATGGTGAATTTTTTTTCAATTTTTTTTTGACGAAACGTCGTGGTACTTTTGACTAGAAAACAACATAAACACCACCACAGAAATTAGACAACCCTCGAATCCAAAGCAAAAGCTGCACGGGCGAGGGTTACATTTATGAAAAAATGTGGACACAACCATTCCCACCGACATACCAGTGGCGGTGGCGGGAATCGAACCCGCAGGACGATGGAGAGATTGTCTAGTCACACTTGCCATCTCTTGTTATAGCCAACTACTCCACGAAACCAACGATATATCACTCACATTTAAAAGCATCTCAACCCTTACAGTCGCTCTTTTACACATTAATTTTTAAAATCCTTTTACTTAGAGCCTACTCGCGTCGCGTCAAGCGAAATAACTCCACTATGTACTTTTTAAATTAAAGTATATGGAATAAATGCATAGGCCAATAAATAGTTAATGAAAACAAATAATGCAATATCATTTATAATATTTAAAATTTGCCAGTACAACAAATAAAAATTTCGAAATTTTCCACAATTTCGTTAGGAATTTTATTCCAATTTTTCAAAAAATGTACAACTCGATTTAAACGAGGATTATAGAATAATAAAAATAAAATTTTCATTTTGATTATTTCTGACGATTTGGAAACTACCAAGTAAACAATTAAGTTCAATTATTACAAATTTCTTAATACAAATTTCTAGACTTGCATTAGTTTAGTTACTGAAATCTGAAATTCAAAAACACAGAATTCTGGCCGTGTCGAACCAAACCAAACCACAGAAAACCCGGTATGTGTTAATGTCACCGGGATACAAGTCCCAGTATGTGTTAACCTCACCGGGCTATATCACTTCAGTTGGTTATATGCGTTTAGTTAGTGTTGGTTGTTTTAGAAGTTTAATAGTTTTTGATCTGCGTAATTCGATTTGGGTGAGTAAGCGAGTGCAAAGGTGTCATTTTTTTGGGGTACTAGTCTCCCCACAGAAGCGAAACCCGCTTGAGAGAGGAGAATTTCCCCCAACTCTGGGCGCTTTTCAGCGCGCAGGCCCTCGCTTAGGTAGCCCTGGTTCGACACGCTTACACATATTTCTGCGGTTCAAAACTTAGGTTCTTTGTGGCTGAAGCTAAAATGAAAAAAATAATAATTAGTACACCTTATACAGTGGTGTTTGTTGCAGTTTTCTACAACATATGAAAAACGCGGTTTTCTCTCTGGAAGTACAAATATACGATGACTCTATGAGAAAGGATCTAAAAAAGATTGTTAAATTCGTAATATTAAATTCTGTTGATTCACTAACCCAAGCAACATTTTACCAACTACCGACTACTTTTTCACTAATTCTGACGTCAGAATTATTACAAATAGTAGTCGATTAATAACTTAAATTTTGTAGTTGTAATACGACGTCGAACCAAATATTGCCTCGACCTCGCAAACATACTGCTCAAGTCTGGACGATTTACCAACGTTGATTTGCCGTTAGAAAACGACTTAATAAGGTTTGATATGTTTTCAAGTCATTATCCAACGTTGTTGAGACGTTGACAACTGCCTAAAACAGGTATGGTATATTTTGAATAACTTACTAACATTGGTTAGACGTTGACAGCTGACTAAAATAGGTATGGTTAAATTTTGAGTAACCTACCAACATTCGGTAGACGTTGGTGACTAACTGAATAGGTGAAGTTTGTTATGGAACACTTGCCAACGTTGGTTAGACGTTGGTTAGTGGCTTAATAGGTTTGGTCCTTTTTTAGTTATTAGCCAACGTTAAAGACTAACTTTATTAGCTCCGATTAATACACCTACTTCTGTATAACGATGGTAACCGACTTGATAGGTAGCTACATTCATCCCAAGTAACATTTTACCAACTACCGACTACTTCTTTACTAATTATAAGGTCAGAATTATTACAAATAATAGTCAAGTAGCGTCTTAAATTTTATAGTTATGATACAACGTCGGAGCAACGTAGCTTGAACCTCGCAAACCTACTATTTACATCTAGCACATTTACCAACGTTGGTTTGATGTCAGAAATCTACTTAATACGTTGAATGTGTTTTTAGATTATTATCCAACGTTGATTAGACGTTGGTAACTGATTAAGTAGATTTAGGTAAGTTTTGGGTAACATTCCAACGTTGGTTAGACGTTGCTGACTGACGTAGTCGTCTAGCAACGTCGGCTGGACGTTGGTGTTAGGCTTTTGGGCCTTGGTCTAACATAACCTCAAGATTAATGTCGATAATTCAGGTATTGGTAGATATTTATTATTTAGTAAAGATTTATACACCAACTGCAACAAACGGTCGATATTATCGCGATTGTTTGGAATAAACGTTAGTGTTAGTGCAGATTTCTGCACTAAAGCCTACTAAAAGTTGATGCAGGCAAAATTATTTAACCGTGACGTCGCTGCTCGTAAAAATAGTTGCACTTATTCCCGCCTTCGCCATATTTTCTGGTTCCACAAAAGGAAATAATAGGCGGCCATGTTGATTATGTGTACAATTATTTTAAATACACAAAATTTGCATCTTTTTTCAAATAAAGTAAGCAAAAAAGTTTTTATTTACTCGTAAAATTAATTAAACTATATTTCAATTGCGCTTTCTTTGGAAAGGGAAAATATTTTTTGAAAGTAAAAAAATAAAAATAGCACTTTCGTTCTTAAAATAAACATTATTCTTACGGGTTCACTATATTTTTCGACCTACTTTATATACATGTATCAATAAAATTTCTTTCGTTTCAGTTTTTACCTCACCAGATTTATTAAAATTTTATTCGAAGTATTTTGTATATAATACGTACTCAATGATAAACACGTCTTATCCATTTTATATAAATAGATAGGTGCGACAAATAGAATAATATACAAAATTTCTTAGTTTCACTACTTACACCCGACTTTTGTAGGTCAGATTAAGGGCAAATTTTAAATAAGGTTGGTAATAGCTTGACAACCAACTTAAGCCGACGTAAAATTTGGTGAACATTTGGTCGGTAATCACAACGACTAAAGTCGGTCTTCTACGTCGAATCGACCCATATTTTATTGACCAGATTAGTACAAATATGGGTCAGCCCAACGTTTTGTGTACGTCGCACACCGACTTTTAGTTGCGAACAGCAACGTCGGTTCGTCGTCAGAATGTTGCTTGGGACCTGAAGTATGGTTCATAAAAATTTATCTGTTCAGCTCAACCCCGTCCATTCATTTAAATTTTCAAATTTTCTCAGGTAAACCGATACTTAGCGCATTTACAGTAATACTGAGGTAGTTTTCCACGAAACACAAACACAACATATACTGCACTTGAGTGCAGTATATGGTGTTTTGGTGTTTCGTGAAAAACTACGTCAGTGTTATCTTTACATCAAAAGTACATTTAGAGTACTTTAACAAAAATTCTGGAGCAGAATCGAAAAAGCATATTATAGTATGACTAGAATCGGCCAGCAACGGAAATTTTCATGAATGTGTGCATTGCTTCTGTATAGTCTTGTAGTGTTTAAACCCAACGGCTCAGGAATGCGATTGCATACCACCGGATTTTGTGAGAATTGATTATTATTAATTAGTGGAGATCGAGAATCGCTTAAATGAGCAAATTAGTTCCACATTTTATGCCCATTACTATGGTATTCAGAAAACAATTGAATTCCAATTGGTTCAGATTTTGTTTATGAAAAAGCCGAAATCGCCATTTTTAAGAACGCTTTGTAACTTTTCAATTAAAAATGTTTAAGATCACTTTGCAATAATTTTTTTAAGAATTTTGCAGCGGCATTCTTAATTTATTTTTTTCAAACAGTGGCTACAACCAAATTTCATTTTTTATTTTGGGCGCCATATTGGATTATTGCATTTTTACAGTCAGAAAAATTGTCTGTAACAAATTGAACAGTACCATTTTTTGTAAATTCGCGAGATTACAATCCATTCACACTTCAAAAACAAATCTGACATTCATTCCCTAGATATACCAGACAACCATGTAATTTAATGGAGTTGATGGATGGAATTGCTTGTGCATTTACATTATCCACAACATGAACAATAGTATCACATTTTGTCTTACACTCAGAAATGTAAAAAAAGTGAGGATGGGCATTTTGATTATATGCGTTGTTATAATAATCTCTATTCCATTACAAATTCGTTAAATATAATAGTTGCGTATTATAAAATATAAAACGGATATAGGTATACTATACAGTGAGAGTGAAAAAGCACTGATCAATTTTTTCCTAGTATTCACGATAATAATGATATGAAGAACTAGGTTTTGGAAATATATGCATGAAATGAGGCATTAGAATTAGACAGAACGTGTTTTGTAAGTGGTGCCCACCCCTTTTTTGTTGTGATGTTTTTTGTGAAAAGAATTTCTTGAAATAACATTAATCAATTGAATTAATTAGACATTAAGTATCCCTAAAGGCGATTGACGTAGCTTGTGCGAGAGAGGCTGCATATTTAGAGACATCGGACACACACTCAATATTCGAGTACGCTAGGATTATTTCAAAGAATATTTGACGAGAAATGTAATTTCTGCATATGATTGATTAATTCAGTAATTAAAATCAATATAAATGTTTATTAACTATTGAAAAATGTATCGTGTGTAATGTATATTACATTGCAAAATAAGATAAACATTTTAGTGTAATAGTAGTTATAATAGGTAATTATAAAACTATGTATGGTCGCTATGATCAATAATTGGCATTGAAGGGCCATTTCAATGTTTTCTTAATTCGTCAACACGATAACTTGAAAATTACCTCATGCCATTATATTTTTTATTTATATTTGTATTCTATTTTACACCACCCAACAGAGCAAATTCCATTTACAGGATGGGAACAATACACAATATTAAATACAATACACAAGAAATCAAATTTAAATAAATACGATATACTATTTTAAATTACACCTTATGATTTACTACTGATATTTATTAAATATGATTTGAACGAAACAACTACTCAACGGGCAAATACCCCGACCTGCATTGGATTATACCTTCAAATCATGATAGATCGGTAGCCAATATCATTTGTCAACTCCTAACCAGACATAGACCGGTTTCGAACTTATTAGTTCTCCTGAGTATGCCATAGGTTATGGAACAGACAAATCATAGTGGCCAACCTGCTAGTCATATACTGACTAAGGTAAATTGAGTAGTGGTGAGAGGTATGTGAAACTTCTCATATGGTCCAAATGCTACTATCCGACCGACATCATAGATGTCTCTGTGGTGGATAGCAACTTGCGAAGCAAGTACCGAGAGCGGCGACCTCTAGTCCAGGTGGACTAAACTACTGTTATTGAATATGATTTGAACGAAACAACTACTCAGCGGGCAAATACCCCGACCTGCATTGGATTATACCTTCAAATCATGATAGATCAGTATTGGTATATTTACACAATTTAATAAGAAAGATAGTAGTATCTTAGTCATATTATATAATGAGCTAATTTGCTAGATCACAAAAAAAATATCGAAATCATCTGGTAGATTATTATAATAGTTGCATATGTTATAAAGAGGAGAATATTTTAGTATATTTGTACGTGGAGTTGGTAAGTAGAAATACTGTACTTGTCTGGATGTGGGTCAAGGGACATGAAAATTCAAAGATTCGAGTAATTCAGCATAGTCAAGGTTTACCGTTACACAGTTTACGAAGACATGATATTGCGAAATATACCCTTCGACTTTCAAGTGAAGTTACTGAAAATCTGTCTAATTGAGCTTCTTGTGGAAAGCCTATGACAGGATATGTACCATCTAATTTAAACGACAAACATTTAAAAAATCTACGCTACACTGATTCAACATTGTTTGTGTGTACATTATAATGTAGATTCCAAATTCTTGACCAGCGTAGTTGGGCTGAATAGGAAGCACGAATGATACCTTCTCGACGAGAAGATTTTCTCTCTGACTCGCTGATTTAGAAGACGGACATATTCGAAAATTTTGTGCGACATGAAATATGGATTCGTTGCCTTTAGTAATAAGGCTTCTACCGGCACAATACATGTTTTTATACCGTATTTTATACATATAGTATCTTTTATTAATGCTAAATTTATGGCGTGATGAATATCATAAATTTTACAATTAAAAATGGTCTACTATACGTTATGGCTTGAATTTTTATGACTGCATAATCCCAAAATTAGCTACATATAGTAGTAGTGATTTAAGCCTTCCGTTTAAAGTTTTTCGAAGCATTTAAAGTGACGATACCGTATATTCTCCGTGGAGTGTTCGATTTACCTATTTTGTCGATATACATGATACGATACTGTTTTGAGTATCTTATCTTTGGAGTGTTTCGTTCATTTATTTATCGATGTAGTAGGTTATGTCGTATAGGTATCGTTAGCTTTGGTTGTTTGGTTAACTTGGTAACCCGAAACATTTAGAATGACGATTCCGTATGTTCTTTGTGGGGTGTTTTGTTTAGCTATTTATCGATATACGTGGTAGAAAAGCGTTGTTGGGTATCTTATCTTTGGAGTGTTCCATTTATCTATGTTGTCGATATGGTAGGTTATGTCATATCGGTATCGTTAGCTTTGGCTGTTCGCTTAACTTCATAACACCTTCTAGTAGTCAGAGAAAAATTTTCCGTATATTTATTTAAAGTGATAAGTAATATAGTACAAATTTTATCCAGTTCGTTATCTTCTCTCATGGAATACAGTCTTTACTAAAAAATTTCCGTTGCTTATGCATTACCTTTATCGGCACATCAAAAAGTTTGCCGAAAGACCACTCCTTAAAATGATCATATCATAGAAAAAAAAACACTGCCATAGTGCAAAACAATTTTATAAGGAATCAGTGGTGGGCAGGGTTAAAACAGTTCACCCTATATAGCATATTTCACGAAAATGGTACAAGATATTTAACTTAGGGCCGTTAGAAAATGTACCAAATTTCAAATTAATTTCAAAAGATACAGTAGAAAACTTTAACACCCTGTATCTCCTAAAGCAAGCGAGATAGAGGGTATGTTAATTCTGCTAAATAATTGCTTTTTTAGCCTGGGACACCCTGTATATACGAGTAATTCACAACAATTATTTGAAACAAAATAACAGATTTGTTCACTAATAAAATTAAATAAATATGTACAAAAACAGTCGTTGTAAAATGGTGTTATAAATACTTACAGATAACGGGCTTTAATTATGTTTCATTCGCTTCTGCTACTGTTATGGAAGGAGTATAAAAAATATTCGGCTACTGTTCCCATGATCGCCTCACTGTCTGAAGTTGGAGACAAAATGGGACCATTTACTACTTTGAAGGCATCAGGCAGATGTAACATCATCTATGTTTGCACCGCTGTTGCCATAGACAGCACATTTTCAACAAGTCCGGTTAAGAGGATATTTAAATGGGATGTGAAATGTCCTGTAAGATAGTAAACATTTTTAGTAAGTAATATAGCACTAATTAATTTATAACTCAAAAATTAATTAAACATTATTTCAAAAAAATCCACTCAAACGTGAGGTTATGAATTGAAAAATGATGAATGATGATGATATTTTTAATAGAAATCATAATTTTAATATACGACATGAAAGAAGCTAGGATCCAGGAACTCAATATGGTGGATATTAGTAAAAAAAAAAGAATTTTTCCAGTTTTTATTTAAAAATGTATTCAAATTTCATAAAACATATAAGATTATTTTTTTCTTGAGAAATGAGAATTTTCAAAAATACTACCATCATAGGATATTATCTTTAAATTAAAGAATCTCTAAGACTGAAAAATATGTCAAATGCGATATAAAAATGTTTTCCTTGACCTGTAGAATTAATAGAAAAAAAAATTAAAATGCATTAGCCTTAATTCCAGTACCGTCAACCACTGTTCTTCGTATTTTTTTTTTTTTAGTATATCCAAAAACGTTCTTTTTTCCGGAAAAATTTTTTCAGTTTTGTGATATGTATTATTTATGTTGTATACTGTGTTCCGGACAAAGTCAATATTTTTGAAGCAAACATTTTTATTAACTATCCACTATCATCAGTTGTGAGGGAGATTTTTAATGGCTGCCCTTTTGAAAACCTTCTCTTATGTGTCACCTATAACTGTGCAAAAGATCAACCCGTGCGGTTTCTGCCATCCTGTACTGCTCCCACTATAGTTAAAACAAAACTATTAAGGTTGAGTGTTATGCTAATTGTAGGACTTAAGTAAAATTCATAAAGCCATTTGACAATAACACTTTTGTTGGCTACTTTCCTGATAAAACAGATATATTTGTGTGCCTCAATGCTCTGTTCTTGGGTCATTCTTTTTTTTAATATGTGAACAAGTTACAGGCAAATGTGGTCCTATCAATGTATCGTTCACCACTCCATACCATATGTTAAAGGAGAACTGGTGCTGAGAGTTTTTTTGGACAAAAACCTGAGAATTGTTATAACCCCAAAGGAGTGATTTCCTAGAATTCCACACTCCATCGCAAGTAAATTGGGCCTCGTCCTTGAAAATAATTCTTGGCAAAGTTCTTGAAGCATTATCCAACGGTAGAATATAAGATGCGTAACTTCATCACCTGGTTCAAGACGCTGTACCTTTTGGATGTGGTATAGATTCAACCGTTCCACCTTTAATATCCTCCATACACGGATTTGTAGAACACCTAGCGCATATACTATTCTTCTAGTGCTTGTCGAAGAATGACAAAGTACACTATATTTTTTGTCCACTATCGCTCCCCAAAGTATTGCTCCGTAATTACGAATTATTCTGTATTAAACTAATGTGTCGGGACAAAACTCTAATATTTTTATATGAATAAGGAGTGAAATATGTATAATAAAGCAACAAGATGATATCAGTATTTCACCTCATAATTATCCCTGCTATAATGCAGTAAAAGCGTATATAACGCATTGTCAGAAAATATAAAATAGGTAGCTGGAACACTGGAATACACCCCAGTTTTGAAGGTGATCCAGGAATGACCCAAGAAGATCTTCATATGAGCAGAAATCCATATGATTCCGCTGATCAGAAAGGCTGTCGATTACGATCCAGCAGAAGCCCCGAGGTACAAGAGATCGAGGGTACAGATCCTGGACAACAGCTAACTGAGAAGAAATCTCGTTCAGCCCGACCAAGAAGGACCACTCAGAAGAGACACAGACCGCGACTACTCTTCATCTACCACGCAGCACCGAACCGGCAGACTGCCGGATCGGGGCCGTGCTTCTTTTGCCTTATGCTGGCACAAAGTGCTACAGTAAAGTGCTTAGGCCTTGCGCATCGTGAGCTACATAGCTCTACCTTCCACACACCTATTGAAGGTAGACACCAGCACAAATTTCTCAACCAGATAACTCCCATGGCAGGACGGCAAGAGTCGCGCCTGCCCGTGACATGACGACGCTCCCGGGAACAGACAGCCGGTGAATAAAGAAAACTCAAGACAAGAGGAGCGCCAGAAAAGAAAGGCCCAAGTCGACTGGGACTAACAAACCAGGATCGGGGAGGCCTGCAAAACTACGCCGTTCGCATCAGCGGACGGATTTGTCGGTGGAGCAGGCCCGCCTTTTACGAGGTTCGTCTAGGTCTATAGCGGTGAGATAGTGTAAAAGAAAGTAAAGCTTTCCCACCCCTGCCATCCGAGGTCATCGTTAAGCCAAAGAATATTGGCGCATATCCATTCTAGGTAAAACTGAAAATATTTTTAATCAATAATGTATTTTGTCCACGACTATTAAATAATATATCAGTTATGTATGTGTTTGCTCAAGGATAATACTGTCCATTATCCACTGCAGTGAATAATGATTTCGAAATTATTATTTGATTTGAAGCGACAACGTTTGTGCAGTATTTTTATTGCGATATTTTACCAAAAATTGTTATTGTTTAATAATCGTGACTCGTGGACAAAGTGTAATATTCGACTCGAATGTAATGGCTTTTATTCACTAGGGTAAACACCCTCGTGAATAATAGTCATCGTTACAAGCTCGTTGAATAATATACTATTATTCCTTAGAGATTATTGATATCAACGGCTGGTAAAAAAACAGCAGCTTTTTATTTTTTCAGTAGCTTCACTAATTTGTTTCCGATTTTCTCTATCTTAGACTAGAACTGTAATCAGATGAACACCGTAAATGCGTTGTACAACCAATTAATTTTTCTCCCAAAGAACAAAATGGCGGGAAATTTTAAAAACTGTAATAGTTAAAAGTAGCTAGAACTTACAATTTTCAATTCTTTTCTAAACTATGTCCTATGAGTATACCTACCTACTGTTTGTAAATTACCAGTCTAAAGATCTCCTAATTCGGTTGAAGATAGTATTTTTATGGTGGCTGTTTTTTAAATAGGGAAATTAAAATTAAAAAAAAACTCCTTAGATTTAGGCTTCTGTGTTCACTAAACCTGTTTCCAATAAGTAAAACAAAAACTTAATCTACACCAACCTTCTAAGAGCAGAACTTTTCTCTATGGCAACAATAAATAATTAATAAAAATACAGTCGATTAACTAACATGAAAATTAGTCTAGTAAATGTCGGCCGTACAAATTTATTCTCCATAATATGACGTTTATTTTTCAGGTCCAAATTAAGGTCTAAGAACCAAAGTAATAAAATTTTGTAAAATATTGGAAAATAGAAAAATTGTTCTGAAATTTTATTTGCCATATCATAGACATCTAAATAGAATCTTAGAGGAATCTAACATGAATCAAAGTTTTTCTTTCATAGAACCAGCTTTTATATAACCCAATATAAACTTATAGCTTATTCCAGTTAGTTACATGAGCATTTTAACGAATATTTTTTGTACTGTATTATTCCGTATGAAAATAACTGATTTATAAGAATCCAAACATGAGATACACTGCACACTAAAAGTTTGTTCAACGAACAAAGTCTGGAAAGTATTATAAATATGAGAATAAAATACTTACCCAGTACTTAATATTTTCGTAAACAGCTCAAAAATAGGAACCTGCAAAAACAAACAATTGTATTTTTACGCGTTCATAAGAAAAATTAGGTGTGGTTAGCCCAAGACTTTTTTTATTCATTTTCAACAGATCTTTCAATGTGGTTAAGAAAACAAGAAACAATAATTATAAGTACTTGAAACGGTTGGAAATTTGAAAAAAAGAAAGTTATTAATCTTTTGTCATATTTATCGTTAACAGTGTCAAAAAGGAATAAACAAAACCTCTTTGGGTTCATGAACTCAGTGATGTCATTTTCCTCTAATTTACTTTTTTTATTTGTTTATCTTTTTATTGCTATTACTGTGTTACTGATAAATACAACAACCCTGTCTCACTGGCGGTTCTTCTATAGGGTCATTTGGTCAATAACCTCCCACATACAAATAAAAAAATAGAGCTATTCATTTTCTGAAGTTTAAAAATATATAATATATATATTTCTAATATTCTTAAAAAATTTATTAAAGTTTTTAGTTCATTCTATGCACAATACTATTCAAACATCGAGCCTCTACATTCATATTCATTACATTATTCATTTATAGAATTTAAAAATCTTGGGTCAATCCACAACTTGTCCTCAAAGCTAGCTACGGACCGAATTTACAACGAATTAAAGTGAAATAGACTTATGCGCGAATCGTCAGAAAGCAAAAGAGACAGAAAACACTGGCGGGGACAATGTCCCTGACACATTTTACGGAAACAGTAACGCACGAAGTTCGCTAGTAGAGCAGTCTTAATGCTGACTAGGTACGCGTTGGTCGGTAAATTCTGTCGCGTTGTTTTTAATGTTTTTATTTGTGAACATTTTATTAGTAAATCTCTGCTTGTCGTGAAATTAAGTAAAACAGTGTTTTTGGTGTTTACTATTAATTATGAGTGTTGTACAAAATATATTAAAACTGAAAGATGGACTTAAGTTGGATTATGAAGACCGAGTGAAATTCAAAGGTGGCGGTAGTGCGAGGTTAAAAATGCATTTTTTTGTGTCCCATGCCTGTTATTTGGTGATGATCCTGATCCTATATGGTCCAAAATAGATGTAACTGACTTGAAACATTTAAAAATAAAAGTACAGAAACATTCGCTCGCATCAAGTCATATGAATAATGGTTGTAGTCTAGCAACACTTGATACAGTTGACATTAGAATGCAGTTAGACAGTGCTTATCGAAAAAGTTTAAAAGCTTACAACGAAAACGTTTCTGAAAATA
Source organism: Rhamnusium bicolor (assembly GCA_029963845.1). Classification (NCBI taxonomy): domain Eukaryota; kingdom Metazoa; phylum Arthropoda; class Insecta; order Coleoptera; family Cerambycidae; genus Rhamnusium; species Rhamnusium bicolor. The sequence continues at coordinate 190,850 of JANEYF010002575.1, read as the reverse complement.
GATATATTTTAAATAAAATAATAGATAGTTCTAATAAAGTACAAGTAGTTTTTGTGTTTAGATACGTTTTAGACGGTGTTGTGTGATAGATTTTGGAAATTTATTCAGCCTCAAGGAACAACATCGCAGCATTTGACAGATGTAATTTTAAAAGAGTTAGAATGTTTAAAAATTAATGAAAGTCCTGAAAAATTGATAGCACAAAGTTACGATGGAGCATCAGTAATGAGTGGTGCTTTTGGAGGTGTACAAGCCAAAATTAAAAAAAGTTATCCTTCAGCAAATTTTATTCACTGTTACGCTCACAATTAAATTTAATTTTACAAAAAGCATCAAGTCAGGATAAAAGCATAACAGTTTTTTTTGCTAATTTACATAGCTTTTCTTCATTCTTTGGAAAATCGCCAAAAAGAACAGTCGTGTTAGATAATGTTGTTAAGGTGAGATTACCTAAAGCGGCTCCAACACGATGAAATTTTAATACAAAGTGCATAGAGACTGTTTATACTATCGAACAGAATTATTAGATTGTTTAGAAAATATCGTTGATAATGAATCAGAATACAATACTCTAAACGAAGCTATTGGTTTAAAAAACTACTTACAAAATGAACATTTTCTGTACTGGTTAAATTTTTTTCATTTAGTTGTGCCTCATTGTGATATATTGTTCAATCAATAACAAAAATGTAATATCGATGTAATAACAGTAAATAAGTGTATTGGCGTTTTTAATAGTAAAATTGAAGACATCAGAAATAAAATTTTGAATAACTATTTGGAGGAGACATCCATGCAGTCTGCCCAGAGATGTAAAACGGAAGAATCAAAGAGGAGAATTTCATTAGAAGTTTGTGATATAATTAGATCTGAGATCAAAATAGGTTTGGCTTCAGTAATCATTTAGCATTGTCTCAGTTATTTCAAGCAGATCGATTTAAAGATTATAAAAAAAGCTTTCCTCAAGATATGTTTAAATTAGTTAAAACGGAGTATCCAGTCATAAATTATTTGAAATTTAAAACTGAATTAGAAGTATTATATAGCCGAGAAGATTTTTCCAATAGTGAAGGTGCAGTTGCTTTGTTATAGCTTTTTATTAACAATAATTTGTGCAATACTTTTTCTGAAAGTGTCAAACTGTTAAAAATCTTGTGTACTTTCTCTATGACTACCGTCGAAAGTGAACGTTGTTTTTTCACCTTAAAAAGAATAAAGACATTTTTAAGAAATATCATAGGTCAGAAAAGGTTATCTTCTTTAGCTATGCTTACCATAGAAAGGGCATTAATAAGGAAGATAAAAGACTTTAATGAAAAAGTAATTGACCACTTTGCATCTCAAAAAGACCGGAGGATCCACTTGGAATTTAAATCACTTTAAAAGGTAGGTAATACAGTAAACTTTTCTAATTGACCTCCCTATCTCTTGACCCACTAACCGCCACTGCCCTGTCTTAAGAATTAGTTACCCTTTTTTGGAAGGATTTCGCCTGTTAATCGCTAGGATTGATAGTTTACGAGCACTTGTTAATACTGCTGAAAGTTAGATTGCTAGAAACTTCAGAATGCCTTTATATAATGATTTAAAATTAAAATAAAATTTGTGTTTCTAAATATTTATTTACACATCATAACTGAAAAAAACTAAGTATTGTTTGAATTTCAGTTCATATTTTAGACTATAATGTAGACAATTTAGAAGTTTGTGGATTTGAGTAGTAGTGTTAAAGATAATGCCAGGTGGATAATATATCAAACTCTTACATTGTTTTATTTGCATCAATATTAACCCAAGTTGATTGGGAAAACTAATTCATAACCCCCTTTTATACAAAGCCTATAAACACTAGTTTATTTGGTTTATCTTTTGATGATCTGTCCGTGAAGGTTGATTCATGCGACCTGAATCATCCTGTCATCCTGTATATAATTTAATTAATTTATTGGTATCTACAACAACCGGGAAAATATTATCAAAAGTGCAGCGAAAATTATTGATTAACAATTTAATTTAATTAGATATAAATGTTTTCAAATATTAATCCAAAAATGTTTAAAACTTTTAATATTTTATATGAAATCGAAAAATTATCAAGCATCGTGTATATTGTTGCAAAACTTTAAATAGGTACACATTATTGATGGACAATCAGATAACACGAAGAACAAGAATCAAAAAACAATTACTATATTTAATTCTAATTTACTATAGCTGGGCAAATAGATATGTTAAAAAAATGTGGTAAAGGAGAAAGCTTGGAGAATCTAAATTTGCACATTTTGGTTATTAAGACTATTCTAAAAAAAAAATGAAATTTAGTTTCTTATTTAATTTCCAAATAACGACCACTGATTTTAATGAAAAATTTAAAAAGAAATAACTCGACAATACTATTTTTTAAAGTTTTATACAAGCAGATTTAGATCAGAATGACAGTAGAAAATATAAAAAACTATAGGTATTTATTTTTAGGTTTGAAAGGATGCTAATGTTATACTCAATAATAATTTATTTTATTATTTTTTTCTAGAAATCCATAAATAGGTACGAATGATAGATTTTTTAAAATTTTACACAATGGTTTCTTTAATAGGAATATTTACCAACGTTGTGCTATAGAAAATTCACATTGGACACAAAAGACACAATTTAAAGAAATGTTTTGGTATTAATATATGAGCTTGGAGTGTTAGATGTGAGAATTATTAGACTTTATATTTTTTGAGGGGAATGTGAATGAAGAACTTTATCTACATTTTTTAGAAACTACTTTTTCTACATCGCCTTCCGTTAGATGTTAGATGCACCTTATTGTACCTACAGCACATAATTCAAGAGTATGTGTCAACTTTTTAAATTGTTTATTTGTTTATTTACTAATTCTTGTGTTGGTACTACTGAACCTATTAAATGTTCACCAAGATCTCCAAATCTATCACCTCTATATTTTTTATTTTAGGTTATGTAAAAGATGTCGCATGCCACAGAATATTGATGATTTAAAAAAAACTTACAAATGCTTGTCGGTCAATAAAACCAAAGATGTTATAAATGCTTATTCAAGCACAATACGCAGATCCTGAGATTATCTGAATAATAATGGTTGACACCACATTTAATTATGTATTTAATTTCTTATGTCTATGTTATTCCTATGTTGTTTCTATGTTGTTGTAATGATGTTTATTAAAATTCTATCTACGTGTTAAATTATTTGGTTCCGGATTTGTTTTTTTCTTCAGTAATTACTTACTTACGTTATGGTATTTTGTATCTTAGTCAACAAAAATAATTTTTATATACTATTATTAAGGCAAAAAACAAAGATAAACTTTAACGGCTGATTTTATATCCAAAATCTCATTTTACAGAAAAAAAAAATCATAAAATATACTTACAGCTCAGACAAACTTAATGGAGCTACATTTGAATGGCCTATTATAAATTTTGTTGCATTTTTATCAGCATGTTCGAGAAAAATATTTATTTTTTTATAGTTCATTGATCCACCTTTACTTGGTGAAAATTCATGTTCAAACTGAATGAAATAAAACTAAACTGTTTTACTATTTTCACAAAAAATTGTTATTTATATATTTTTTACCAAATATATAATTGTTTCGCCAACACAGTGGCTTCTTCAGATGTGAATCCATGAATGACATTACAATGCCAGACAGAGTATAAATAGAAGTTCAGTAAAGTTGTGAAAATAATAGTAAAAATAATTTTGAATAAATTATGATTGAGCATATTTGCAAGTATCAAAGAATTCGTCCGAACATGTCATTTATTACATTAGTAAAAAAATGTCTAAAGATTCTAGTAGTGTTAATTTTAATCCTTTGTTTTCTACGTGTATTAATTCAAAATTGTCAAGAAAACTATGACTTTCTTTCAATAGATGGTTGGTATAAGTAGAATCTTGTTTTCTACTTTATTTAAACTTCTTTTATACCAACCACCTATTGGAAGAAAATCATAGTTTTAATGACAATTTTGAAATAAACACGTAGAAAACAAAGTATTACATAGACCAGTCAAATTAAGGGTTTTTCAAAACGATAATTTCCAACCACTCCCGACCAATACCATTCGATTCAGTATGTTTTTTGAATTCTCATGGTTAATTTTGCCGTACGTTATATGAGCAAGAATTTAAGATTAAACGACTTACCTGTAAGGAAGTTCAATCGTAATTATACGACTGGTCCGTTCCGTATAGAACACCCTGTAGTAGCTCCTAAAGTGTTAACAGCGCACTTAGTTGAAAGAAAAGAATAGCTGATCCAAGCTATCTGCCCATTGCCTAATACACCGCACCCTTTCATTACGCTTCACATAGGAAGGTATGTAAATCGCGTAAATTGGGTGGGGAATGATTTTTTTTTTTTTAAAGGGTGGGTGTGTTCTATACGGAACGGACCAGTCGTATAATTACGATTGAACTTCCTTACAGGTAAGTCGTTTAATCTTAAATTATACTTCCTGGTCCGTTCCTAATAGAACACCCTGTAGTTGTTTAAAGTAGTGGCGATTTACTGCTATAGTGTGGACGAAATTAAATACAACTATGCAATTATTTATTTATTATTATTATTATTTAAAGTTTTAGTAATAGTATTACTCCATAACATTGTAAATGATTATCCAATTCTTATAATTATGATGTACATAAACATGAATACAAATATAAACTTACTCTAGTTCTTTAATACATTCTGGGCAAATTCAGACTGGTCTACAATTGGTCGGTTGTAATACTTAAAAAATACTTCAGATTCTTTAGACCAACCTGCTGTTGCTCTAATAGTTTCAATACTAGTTCCCGCTCTCAAAGCTGCCGAAGTGGAGGCATGGCGAGTACTGTATGCCGTGAAGATATTGGTATCAACACCACTCCTTTTTAAGGTTGTTTTTATCCATCTAGATATCGTCTGTACAGACGCACCTTTATGTGGTTTCTTATGTGTAATGAAAAGATTTAATGTTTTGCCCCTGATTTGTTTAGTTGTGTTTATATAAAATAATAAAGTTGAAGCAACACAAAGTTCAGGTCTGTCTGAAAAATAGGGCAGCACTAATTTTGGCTGCTGTTTAGATGGTGATGAGGTTTTCAATAGTTCAAATATTAATATTTCTACTCTGTTATTTAAATCTACAATATTGTTTATTTTAATTTTTGACAGTGTTTGCAATCTGTGCCCAGTGCAAAGGGCCATTAAAGTTGCCAGCTTTAAAGTAAGATTTTCCAAGGATACCGTGTGTAGAGGAAAAAATTTTCCTACATACTGTAAAACAGTGTGCGGATCCCAGGTTATTTTGTATTTTGGAAAGACTGGTCTAAGGCGAAAAACACCCTTTAAGAATCTATTAATCAATTTTTCCTCTACCTTTGTTATTAGAATTAAATTAATAGCTGATCTTATTGTATTTAAAGTTGAGTAACTTGCTCCCTTATTATATTGTACACTTAAAAATTCTAGAAAAGATGTTATGGAGGGTTCATATAATTGTATTTTGTTAATGTGACAAAAACTCCACCATTTTTTTAAAGCTGTATTATATTGTGCAATTGTATTCCTACTTAAGGAAGAACTTATTATATTACTGGCATCTTCTGAGATATTTCGTTGTAAAAATGATTCCCTGACAACCGCGATGCAACCAGGGTAATCCTCTTCCACAGCGGATGGTTGGATCTGAAAGGAGATGTTAGAAGATTTCGATTAGGTGGAAAATATATGGGTTGCGAAATTTGCAACCTTTGAAATATCGGATACCAAGGTTGTGCTTCCCAGTGTGGAACCACAACTACACCTTTAGCTCTGTCGGCAATTATTTTATTTAAAACTTTTGCAACAAGAGAAAATGGAGGAAATGCATAGAAATAAATATTATTCCAGCTGATAGTAAAGGCATCTATTGCAAGAGACTCTGGATCTCTTTTCCAAGAAATATACCGACTGACTTTAGCATTTATTTTTGACGCAAATAAGTCAATTTCTGGAATGCCGAATGCTAAAGTAATTTTTTCAAATGAAGTGTCATTTAAACTATATTCTGTTTCTATATATCTACATCTGGATTCCAGATCTGCTTCTTTATTGTTCTTAGATTCAATGTAGGTAGCAAAAATCCATATGTTTCTAGCCTCGCACCACTGCCAAATTTCCCTAGTTAAATTGGATAACTTTTTATGTCTTACACCCCCCATGCGGTTAATATATGAAATAGCAGTTGTATTGTCTATTTTTAGCAATATTGTACAGTTAGTTTTATGTCGTGCGAAACATTTAAGACCTATAAAAACAGCTAACAGTTCTAGATAGTTTATATGATATGATAATTCTGTGACACTCCAAAAACCGTGTGTTTTTTCTCCATTGCAATATACACCCCAGCCAGTTCTCGATGAATCTGAGTATATTTCAAATTCATATGCCTGAATTTTAATTTTATCACTACTCGTCGGAATTTTATTTAACCACCACTGTAATTCATCAGTTATAATCTTATTTACGGATATTTTTCCCTCAAAATCACCATTGTTGTTTTTTAATGCTATACATTTTTGTCTCTCCAGTCTTTTAGTATACAACCATCCATATCTTATGGCAGGACAAAAGGAAATTAACTGACCAATTAATTTAGCGAATGTGCGAATTTTACATGATTTTAATTTTAAAAAAGATTTAATGGCTTCTATACCTTTAACTTTTTTGTCCAAAGGTAGTTCTATGGCCAGCTCCCTACTGTTAAATATAAACCCTAAATATTTACATTCCTGATCAGGGACCAATTTACTTTTATCATAATTTACAATAAATCCCAACGATTCTAACAGTGAAATAGTAACATGTACATTTTTCAAACATTCTTCTCTGGTACGCCCCAAGAGTAAAAAATCATCTAGGTAATTAATTGACATAGAGCCTCTTGATCTAAGATATTTTATAACAGGTTTCATAATTTTTGTAAACAAAAAAAGGAGCTGTACATAAACCAAACGGCACACATGTAAATTCATATGTTTTCCTTTTGAAAATAAATCTTAAATATTTACGAAACTTTTTATCTATCGGAATTACAAAATAAGCCTCTTTCAAATCAATAGAAGCCATAAATACATTTTGTGAAATAATATTCTTTACTGATCTATAATCTTCTAATTTAAAATGAGGTGGTGATATAAATTTATTTAAAGCTTTTAAATTAAGAATAAATCTGTAGTCATTATTAGGTTTCGGAACCATAAAATAAGATGAAATAAATTGTCCCTTTTTTGATTTACATTTTTGTATGGCATTTATTGACAATAAATGTTTAATACTCTTTTTGAAATTGAGTTCTTCTAGCTTAGATAATTGTCGTGGCTTAGGAGTTTTCTTTTGTATAGGAACACGATCAAACGGAACGTAATACCCGTGAATACATTGTAAAATAAAAGGGTTGTTGGTAAGTTTTTCCCATTCATTAGAAAACTTCCTGAGCCTACCAGCATAATTTTGTTCTACCTTTAAGATGCCCAGTTGGGCTGACGAGCCTGGGTCCCCTGCCTCTTGTTGTATTTCCATTGTTGGTTCCTGGCTTGCATCCTCCCCCTTGATATTGTCCGAAATTGTTGACCGGAGTTTGCTTGAACCGAGATTTTGTGAATGGGCGCCGGAAGTTTAAATCACTGCGAGAGGATTTTGATATGAAGTTCTTCTTAGATTTGGACGGACCTTTTAAGTCCTTACTAGTTTTATTGATAGATGTCGCCGATTTGCATTGCTCAGTGAAATCTTTCCCAAACAAAAAATTGTCTAACTGACATTCTTTTGCTACTTTTTGCATAGGCACACTTAATTTCGGATAAATTTGATGTTTCCGATGCTGCGATAATAAGAAATGTGCTTGCGAAATGTACTTCGCTGAATCAATTAAACCAGGTAAAATTTCATTTTTCATATTATCTGCATCATTATCCAGTAATTTATTTAATGCTGCTCCCATAGCTGATAAACCCAATCCTAATTCTGTTTGTATATGAGCAAGTATGGAATCTTTCGTGGCTTCCGCATTCGTAAGTAATAATTCAACCTCAGGGTTTATTTTCGGAGTTTGTAAAGGAGGGCAGTTTTTCGGAATAGCCCATTTTTTCTTTAATTCTTCTTTTATATTTCCGTTCAGTCCATTTGTTAGATAACTGGACCACCGGGAAACCAATTCTTTGTGAATAGGTATTTCTTTTAGTTCATTATCTCCCGGGGCTTCACCCAATAATTCAGAATATTTTGAATTCAAGATCTCTGTTTGAGAATCTTCAGTTTCTGAATCAGAATCTATTATTATACGTCGTCTTTTTCTGGTAATTTGAGGTGAATTGGTTTCTGAATCACTGTCACCTATAACAATTTCCTTTATCAATTTTCTGATAAAATGAGTGCAGTTTTGTTGATCAAAAATTTGTAATTTGACCCTTAATTATAATATCGCACCCTGGGTGGTGATTAACCACCCAGTCTATAATGGATTAATTTGTTATGTAATATTTATTAATCAAAATTTTAGTCTTGGACTTAAACATAATATAGTCACACGGTGGGTGATGAGTAAACCACCCAGTATACAATTGTCTATTTGCAATGTACATTTTCTATTTGTTTTGTTTCAATTCGAACGAACTTGTTTGAAAGCGATTGAAGTACGATATGTTTATTTTAGAAAGCAATAACTAAGGAACTGTCGGAGCTTATCAGCGTTTTTCACCGAGCCAAGCATAGTTTTAATACAAGGGACATATTCAACACCCAAAAAGAGTGTCGGATAACTGTTATTTTTACGGCTATCAATAGAGCCTTACACATACATATCGTTAAAAAATGTATATTGAATTACTTAAGTTTTTTATTATTATGGAGATGAGTTAATCTCCTCTCCTATATGGGTAACTATCTAGTCAATTTATTGAAAACATAATGAATACATTTTTATTGTGGAGATGATTAAATCTCCCGTATAGTGGTTTAATATGGTTTAATGATTTTTTAGAAATTATAAAAATAATTTTTTATCCTGTTAGCTGGTGACCTTGACCGCTTGAAAATGAAATAAGATGACAACCGAGGGACCAGGCGGGATCAAATAGTTTTCAGCGTCTTTATTACATCAATGTTTATAAACATTTATCGACTCTCGGAACCGATGATTTGGCTATATTATTTTTACTCAATGTGAATTCATTCTAACATATACTGTGTATTAGTCAAGTTCACTATATTAAACTTTAATACTTATTATTTTTTTCTAAATTTATTTTACAACCCTTCCCTAAGGGTGGGATTGTTTTTAGTTCAGAAGTGGGATGCCCTCCCCTAATTTAATGTTATTGTGAGTTCGTTAAGTGACAATCATGAGTCGGCGGCCTCCAAAAGTTCGACGATTGAACAAAGACACTACTAGTGATGGACACTCCGGCAGTGTAGTTGCAACACGAGTTCCATCCGACCAAAATGAGTTGTGTTTGGCAGGTGAGAGAGAGCCTGGTACCCCACAGAGTGATGCGGATTTACAAGGTATACTGTCAGAAGCTAGAGCAGAAATAGCTGCACTAAGGAGTCAACTTGTAAGTACACAATCAAGTAGTTTTGTTCGTGAACATTCAAATGATCCTGTGAGCGATGAGACTGGGACCAAAATTACAAACTGGTCAATTTTTAAAGACGACCGTTTAATTCCCGAATTTAATCCTTCAGATTTAATGCAAAGTGTTGAAGACTGGTTACGCAAGGTGAATGACTGCGCTCACATGTATCATTGGGATGATGTTACGAAAATGTATATGGCGTTGGGTAAATTACGAGGGACAGCCCGAATTTGGTATAATGGGTTGAAATCTACTCAATTTTCATGGGTTCAGTGGGAAAAAAATGCTACGTGAAATGTTTCCAAGTAAGACTACTTTTGGTAAGTTGTTTTACGAAGCCGATACCTATCAGGCTGAACCAGGGCATGATTTGAATGACTATTGTTTTCATAAACTGGCAAAACTTAATAAACTTGGATTGAATTTGTCGCAAAGTCAGATAGTTGATTGTATTGTTGAAGGTATTCAAGATTCACAAGTAAAACTAAGCATAAAAGGAGCACGGTGTTCCACCTTCGTCGAATTATCTGAGTATGTTACAAACTTTCCGTGCACGAGTACCGCCACGAGGCAACGAACGATAGCTGATGAACGAAAAACTAAATTTTTTGCCAGTGGAAAGAGACAGAGTGAAATAACATGCTATTCGTGTAAAGAAAGAGGTCATAAGCGTGTCGAATGTCCTAAATATAAAAGCAATAAATGCAAATTTTGTAATAAGTTTGGTCACACGACTAATAATTGTAGGCTTAAATTACGAGAATCGAACAATGAGAATAAGAGAGATATTAAATATGTTGGCCAAACAAATTCTAGTAAGTACCATAAAAGGGCGAAAATAAATAAACAAACTGTTAATTGTGTCATAGACATGGGCAGTGAACTGACGTTAATGAGGTATAGTGTAGCACAGAAAATAAACTTAGATGTAGAGAAACTAAAAGAGCCTATATATTTACGAGGCTTTAATGGTTCTCAAGTTACCGCAAAGTGGAAAAGTTCCACGACTATTGATATCGAAGGTGTTAGTGTGCAATCAGAAATAATAATATTATGTGATGATACATTAGCCTTTGATTTATTAATCGGTCAAAATTGGTTAGATCATCCGTCTGTTTTGATTATAAATAGCGCTAAACATTTAGTAATTACTAGGTTACCCGATAACACTGAAATACCGCAGAATATGAGCTCTGAGTATTCAATAAATTGCGTGGGTGTTAACGAGTCTTTAAATAAACTAACTATATCAGATTTTATGTGTGGCGATATTTCCGAGTCTGAAAAAAACAAACTTAGCCAGTTACTTTTAAAATATCACGATCGCTTTTGTTTTATAACAAGTCAATTAGGCAAAACAAATACAACAAGCATGACAATAAAGTGTACAACTGAGAAACCCATTGTTTATCGGCCATATCGTTTATCCTTAGCGGAGCGAGAAATAGTTAAAAAGACTATTAATGAATTATTAATTAATAATATCATACGTTCGTCACATTCGCCGTACGCAAGCCCTATTCTTTTAGTAGATAAAAAGGATGGTGGTCATCGTATGTGTGTAGATTTTCGCGCTCTAAATAAAGTTACACTGAAAGACAAGTTTCCCCTTCCATTGATAGAAGATCAAATAGATCGCCTGGGTGGTCATAAATATTTTATTACTCTTGATTTGTCTCACGGATTTTATCAAATACCTATGGCCGAATCTTCTATTTCAAAGACGGGGTTTGTGACACCAGATGGCCATTACGAATTTCTAAGGATGCCATTTGGACTCGCAAACGCTCCAAGTGTGTTTCAGAGATTAATGAATTTAGTATTGGGAGATTATATCAACACAATTGCTCAGGTGTATATAGATGATATAATTATACCTGCTAAAAATTTTGAAGAGGGTTTGACAAGATTGCAAATGATACTAGATAGATTGCGACAACATCATTTAACTTTGAAGTTATCCAAGTGTACGTTTTTCCTTACAAAAGTAGAATACTTGGGACGAGAAATTTCGGAAAACGGGGTTCGCCCCGGTGTGCGGAAAATCGAAGCAGTTAAGAAAATGCCGAGACCAGCAAATATTAAGCAATTACGCCAGTTTCTTGGCCTAGCCGGTTATTTTCGTCGATTTATAAAAGACTTCGCTGGTCTTGCTGAACCGCTGACGCGTTTATTAAAAAAGGACGTACCTTGGAAATTTGATAGTGAACAAATTGAATCTTTCCAGCACATTAAAGATCTATTGATTACTAGACCTATTTTAAAAATTTTTGATCCAACGTGGAAAACAGAAGTCCATACAGATGCTAGTAAAGTAGGAGTAGCCGGAATTTTATTTCAAATACATGAAGTAACAGGTAAGCGACATGCTGTATCTTATTATAGTCGGCAAACCTCACCTACGGAACGAAATTATCATTCGTATTTACTCGAAACCTTAGCTGTTGTTGAATCATTCCGTCATTTTCGCGTGTATTTAGTAGGTATACAATTTACCTTGATAACTGATTGCATTGCAATACGAAACACGTCCGAGAAGAAAGATATAATTCCACGTGTGGCACGATGGTGGCTAGAATTACAAGATTATAATTTTAAGATAGAGTATAGGTCATGTACTAAAATGAATCATGTAGATTGCCTCAGTCGTAATCCTCCTCAAACAGTTTTGAGTGTCATTAATGTAACAGAAGCCGATTGGTTGTTGGCAGCACAACTTCAAGATGAGACGATCTGCTTGATTAGAAATATTTTGTTAAGCAAAGATAATAAATCAAGTAATAAACAATATTTTGAATCATATGAAATAAAAAGAAGGAAAAGTGCACAGAAAGTTTCCAGATGGTTCGACTAGGTGGTTAGTTCCAAAATCGAATCGCTGGCAGATATGCAAATTATGTCATGATGACATTGGTCACTTCGGTGTGGAGAAAACATTAGCAAAAATTCAAGAAAATTATTATTTTCCGGGTATGCGACGTTTTATTACAAAATATGTTAATGCCTGCTTAAATTGTTTATACTATAAGGCCCCATCAGGGCGAAAACCGGGAGAGCTTCATCCCATTGATAAGGTGACAGTACCATTTCACACTTTGCACCTTGATCATGTGGGACCATTTGTTACCAGTAAAAGGAAGAATACACAAATGTTGGTCATAGTCGATGGCTTTACCAAATTCTGCATTATTGAAGCTGTGAAAACTACTGCGGCGCGGTATGTTATTAAAAACTTGAACCATTTAATAGACATTTTTGGGGTACCAGTGCGAGTAATAACGGACAGAGGATCGGCCTTTACGTCACGGTCATTTCGAAAGTTTTGTTTAGACAAAGGAATCAAACACATTTTAAATGCAGTTGCCTCACCACGAGCAAATGGTCAGTGCGAACGATACAATCGAACAATCCTTAGTTCTCTCTCTGCATTAAATGGAGGTTTGGAGGATGACGCGTGGGATGTTCATGTCAAGAATGTACAACGGGGTTTAAATTGTACAATAAATAGAGCCATAGGGATGTCTCCTTCGGAATTGTTATTTGGTGTGAAACCACGCTCTGTATCAGAGAGTCTAGTATTGAATGAACTACAGGACGAAATGAATCGTGCAGATTTATCTTCAATACGTAAGGAGGTAAAGGTTCGTTTGGATAATGATCAGAAAAAGCAAAAGGCACGGTTCGATTCTAAGAGAGGAAAAGCCAGAAATTATTCTGTTGGCGATTTAGTTCTAGTTCGAATAACCAGTGTACCCTCCACAGGGGGAGAGTAAAAAACTCCATCCTAAGTTCAAGGGACCAGCTAAGGTTACTGCTAAGTTACCAAATGATCGGTATGAAGTGGCTCAGATGATGGGCAGACGTAAGCATAAAACTGTGGTGGCAGTTGACCAAATAAAACCTTGGATTACCTTGAAGGAACAAGTAAGTTCAGTAGGTATGGCATTTGTAAGCATGTATGGTAAATGATAGCCGAATCTATGGTATCCGATAATACCCGGAATCATGCGTGAGGCAATGCCCGCAAACCTAATCAGATTTCACGTGCATCCGCAAGCATGCATGGCTGGAACGCCCGAAAGCATGTATGATGCCGCATCCGTAAGCATGTATGGCATTTGAAAGCCCGAAAGCATGTACGATGCCGTAGTTTACGCAGAGTGTGTATGGTATTGATATGCACAATATGACCGATGATTTGTATCGAAGGTCCGGTGCATATATACCCGAAGGCACACGAAAGAGTGAGTGAGTAAAGTCCGTAACCTGTACAATTCCTAAGGAATTCGAACCAGGAATGACGAATATGGCTCACTACTTGTTAAAAGGAAGGTATAGTTTATCCCAACTTTAATTGCAATTTGTTCTTTTACAGGACTGATTGAGGACAATCAGAAAGTCAGGAAGGCCGAATCTGTTAGCTGGTGACCTTGACCGCTTGAAAATGAAATAAGATGACAACCGAGGGACCAGGCGGGATCAAATAGTTTTCAGCGTCTTTATTACATCAATGTTTATAAACATTTATCGACTCTCGGAACCGATGATTTGGCTATATTATTTTTACTCAATGTGAATTCATTCTAACATATACTGTGTATTAGTCAAGTTCACTATATTAAACTTTAATACTTATTATTTTTTTCTAAATTTATTTTACAACCCTTCCCTAAGGGTGGGATTGTTTTTAATCCTATTTTTGTAATTTAACCACTTTCTTCGTGGGAGATGAGTAAATCTCCCACTATATGCATCTCTTCATCACTCAGAGAGTGATGGAATAACAGATATATTATAAAAGTATTCTATGCAGTAATACCAAAATAATTTTTTACTTGGGAGATGAGTAAATCACCCTCTAGATGCATATCGTCAACACATATTGTGTTGGAATAATATGTTTTGCTGGCTACGACTAAGTCGCCTTATATGCATGCGCGACGATTTATTTTTTATTTTATTTTTGAATTAGTACTCATTTCATGATTTTTACTTACTTGAAGGAGGTGATGAAACGTCTTCTAACATTTCTTCTAACTTTTTCATCTTCTTTTTAAATCTTTCTAGCCTATCACTTATTTGTCTTTTCACCATTTTCACTCTCAGTAACACAACTAGCGCCGAACACACTTAAAAGCGTAATGAAAGGGTGCGGTGTATTAGGCAATGGGCAGATAGCTTGTATCAGCTATTCTTTTCTTTCAACTAAGTGCGCTGTTAACACTTTAGGAGCTACTACAGGGTGTTCTATTAGGAACGGACCAGGAAGTATAATTTAATTTATAAACAATTAAAGTTGTGAAAATGATGAAAATCGATGTTTCTGAATATTCAACTTCAAACGCTGCGAAAACGGCAACAGATAGAGAAAAATTGCTCAGAACATTTTTTATAGAGCGTCAAATTCCCTTCAAAAAAAGTCTGCGACGGCATATCTCTACGATGAATACTTAAGGCGTTACAATGAGTTAAATATTTATTACACCGGCACACAAGAAAAAAAAGTTGTTTGTACATTTGACGCCACCTACCTCCCGACATGTATTTCGACCCGCTGAATCCGAATTTGAAGTCCGTTTGGACCGTACACCCTCAAATATCGAGTAAATTGAAAAACCGTAAAAAATAGCGAAAATTGGGTGTTTCGGTAATAAAAAAAATTTTGTGCATCGTAACCAAGCCTAATTTTTATGTATTTCGATCCGCTGAATACGAATCTAAAGTATATTTAGACCATAAGCCGTTTTAAATCTAAGTAAATTGTAAGAAACCCTCGAAAATTGCTAAAAATGACAAAAAATTGTGATTTATGTTAATGAAAAAAATTTTGTAGACACGGATCGAAGAGGATTTTTATGTAATTTGATCTGCTGAATCCGAATCTGAAATATATTTGGCCCATTAATCTCTCAAAACCTCAAAAAATCGCAAAAAAACTGATAAAATAGCAAAAAATTGCAGTTGAAAAAATTGAAAAAAAATCTATGAAACACGATTAAATACGTTTCTTGTATTTTTTTATGCATAAAATACAAGTTTAGAATCTGAAAATGTGAAAGATTGTAAAATCTATAAAAAAATGACGTCGGGTCTACAAAATTTTTTTTCATAATCACAATTTTTTGCCATTTTTAGCAATTTTCGAGGGTTTTTTACAATTTACTTAGATTTAAAACGGCTTATGGTCTAAATATACTTTAGATTCGTATTCAGCGGATCGAAATACATAAAAATTAGGCTTGGTTTAGATCCAGAAAAATTTTTTTTATTACCGAAACACCCAATTTTCGCTATTTTTTACGGTTTTTCAATTTACTCGATATTTGAGGGTGTACGATCCAAACTGACTTCAAATTCGGATTCAGCGGGTCGAAATACATGTCGGGAGGTAGGTGGCGTCAAATGTACAAACAACTTTTTTTTGTGTGCCGGTGTTATTTTTCTGCTGTATATTAAATTCTTGCTCATATAACTTACGGCAAAATTGACCATGAGAATTCAAAAAAAAAAAACTGAATCGAATGGTATTGGTCGGGAATGGTTGGAAATTATCGTGAAAATGGGCGTGACTTTTACTTAATTTGATTGGTCTAACAACACTACTAGAATCTTTAGAAATTAACAAATTTAAAAATTCAAATATAATATTAAATGATTAACTGGAAACAAGTAATCCACCGTTACTGAACTTGTTTTAATTGTAATTCATAATTTTATATTTACTTTTCTTTATTTATTATTAATCAATTTTATTTATTTTGTCATGTTTTATCAATTTGTTTATTTACTATATTTTTTTTACTAATGTAATAATTGACATGTTTGGACGAATTCTTACTTTCTTATACAGGGTGTTCCAACCAAAAGTAGGCACCCTGAATAACTTTGGAGATAAAAGTTT
Organism: Rhamnusium bicolor; assembly: GCA_029963845.1. Lineage (NCBI taxonomy): Eukaryota > Metazoa > Arthropoda > Insecta > Coleoptera > Cerambycidae > Rhamnusium > Rhamnusium bicolor. The sequence continues at coordinate 174,315 of JANEYF010002575.1, read as the reverse complement.
TTTTGAAAAATTGGTGAAACACGTCGACCTTGTTTCCAAGGGGGACATATTTTAATGTATACCTATCATCATCCCTCTACCCTACACGGCCACCCCCTCAAAAAATTCAAATGGCAAGGGGGGGTCGAGTGATACATCTTTTGAAAGGTCTTTCGATTCCCTATATAACTGTGTACTTTTTTTAACATTTATCGATTAGTTCTTAAGGAAAATTATTATATGTTTTATGATTACACACAATCGAAATCGTTTAAAAAATCTAAAATACACGGCACTGCGTATAGGAATTTATAAATAAACTACATTTTTTAGTGCTCTCAAATCAACACGAGTTTTTTCGACAAAAAACACTTTCTTTGACCGTTTAGTTTTAGAATAATAAAAGATTCATAAGTATTTGATAGTCCTTGAACATTAATTTTTTTCACAACCAATTTTAAATCGAGATACATTTTACCAGAGTGAGTTCTCAAAATGGTTTATACCCTTCAGGAGAAAATAGAAATTGTCAGCATTTATTTTAAAAACGATAATTGTGCTAGAGCTACGGAGCGCATATTCAATAGAAATCACCCAGATAGAAGGGTATGGTGTTCAGTATGTTTTACAATTATTGACAAAATTTAAGGAAACAGGTTCTGTAGGAAACAAAAAAACATTAACCTCAGCGACCGATTAGGAATGAAGCAGTTGAAGTGTCAGTTCTGGGTCATTTGCAGATGGATAATACTCAGTCGATCAGGAAAGTAGCTGAGGCTTCCGGTGTATCACGAAGCAGTGTTCATCGAATTGTAAAGGCCCACAAATTTCATCCTTACAAATTTAAATTGGTACACGAATTAAACGAAGATGATCCCAATCGTCGGCTTGAATTCTGTGAGATTTTTAGTGAACAATTAAACGGTAATGCCAATCTACTGTACAATACGTGTTTTTCTGATGAATCGACATTTCAGTTATATGGGGAGGTAAATAGGCACAATTGTAGGTATTGGAGTGAAACCAATCCACATTTGTTCATGGAAACTCATACCCAAAGGCCTCAGAAGTTAAATGTTTGGGCTGGCTCTTAGGGGATCACATTGTCGGGCCGTTTTCTATTCCTGAAAATTTAAATGGCGAAAGATACCTCTGTCTGTTAGAAAATAACATCGACCCAATGATTACCCAAATCCTCGAAGAAGACGATAATCTTTTAGAAGGCGAACTGGTTTTTCAACAGGAAGGGGCACCCCCACATTTTGCTATAGCAGTCCGTCAATTTTTGGATAATCGGTTTCCTGAGCGATGGATTGGAAGAAGCGGTCCTATGCAGTGGCCCGCTAGGTCACCCGATTTAACTCCCTTGGATTTCTTTCTGTGGGGACATTTGAAATTGAAGGCATTTGCAACAAAACCCTCATCTCTGGAAGAGTTACGTGAAAGAATTTTTCGAGAATGCCGTTTATTGACTCCAGATGTGTTCAGAAATGTTGTAGAGAATTTCAAAACAGATTATACTACTGTATGGAAGTCAGTGGGGGTCATTTTTAACAATATATACGATAATTTAAACTGCTTCTTTTATTTTTATTTCCCGAACCTAAAATAATGAAAAAAATTATTTCTCAGGAATGAATCGATAAAAGTTTTAAAAAATACACAGTTATGTAGAGAATTGAAAGACCTTTCAAAAGGTGTATCACTCGACCCCCTTTGCCATTTGAACTTTTTGAGGGGAAGGCCGTGTAGTGCAGAGGGATGATGATAGGTATACAAGTGTTACATTAAAATATGTCCCCCTTGGAAACAAGGTCGACGTGTTTCATCAATTTTTCAAAAAAAATTTTATCTCCAAAGTTATTCAGGGTGCCTACTTTTGGTTGGGACACCCTGTATAAGGCAGTGTAGCAGCAATCGTGATTTTTTTTCGACCTCGAGATTTTGATTGATATATACGTTTTGAACCCTCCTGAATCCATTCTGACTATTTTCCGAATGATGTCTGTCGCTACGTGTGTGTGGATGTGAGTGTGTGTGTGTGTGGATGTTTGTGTGTATATGTGTATCCGCGATAACTCAAATCATACTAATGGGAAATTTCCCAAATTTGGTAGTTAAGATTTTCAACAACATTTTAGATGACACATTAAATTTGATGAATGTGGTGTGGTACTACCAGAAGAGACATAATGAATGAAAGAAGAAAAAAGGTACAATTTTAGGAAAAAAAAATAAAAACTTTTATTGCATTTCTGGATGAATCTCGACGAATTATAATGAAAAAACTTAACTGTATGGAAAAAATCTGTCGGCATGTCTGTAGTGTCGCGATAGCAGCCACAGTTTTTGAGAAAAAGCTTTTAAATTTGGTACACATGTTCTAAAGGCAAAAGTCAATGATAAATTCGGTGGTGAACAAAATTGGCCAGCTGAAAGAAGATCCACGGGACCCTAACTTTTTTCTATTTGCCTTTACAAAAAAATATATTCTTGATGGAAGATTATAAATCATGTCTACAATATCAAGCCAGTAAAATATATTTTCCAAGTTTAAATAAAGCCGATGTAAACTGAAATATTTTACACATTTGGCCTCATAAAATGGGGTTAGGATAAATTTAACAGTTTGACATTTGACAGGTCTACTTTAGTTACAAAAATGTCAATGTCAATAAGATGAAATTATTAAAATATATGACACGAATTATTATTGAGAGTATCGAAAGACGCTGATAATTAATTATTTAAAAATTTTAATGAAACATTTCAAGGTACGCTATTAAAATTTAATTGAGGTAAGAATTAAATAGAATGGTTTTTTTTAGAACAGGATGATACTGGTATAAGAAAGTTATGTGCTGCCACATCAGACATTTTGATACCGGCAAACATGCTCAATCATAATTTTATTAAAAATTATTTTTACGATTAATTTTACAACTTTATTGAACCTCTACTATTTACGCCCTGTCTAGCATTGTGATGTTAGTCTTCTTGTACTCACTTCTAACGAAACAATTGTCATGCTTTTATACATTTTGTAAAAAATACATAAATAAAAATTTTTTGTGAAAATCGTAAAACTGTTACGTTTTATTTCATTCAGATTCATTTATTTTTATAATAAATTGCTGTTTAACGTATTTGATAAATGAACAATATTATTTGTTTGTCATTTGTAAATAAAATGTAAATAAATAAAATGTAAATAAATGAAATACAGAACATAATAAAAATACCCACATGCACAGTACACAAACCGGAAGAGCGAATTTAAAAATAGTGCCTCAGTAAATTCTTCAGATAATATCGTCGAATTCTTTCCCTTTAAATTTTTCAGGAAAATCAATAGTAAGCTCATTGTTTATAAATAAAATATATATATATATATATATATATATATATATATATATATATATATATATATATATATATATATATATATATATATATATATATATATATATATATATATATATTATTTTTTTTGAAGTAGCCGTTATGTATTTCTTGAGTCTTAAAGAAGCGAAAGATGCATATTTAAATTATTCAATTTTTGTATCGCAACTATAGATAAAACAAATTTCGCAAGTTCGTTCTGTGGATACAATAACACTAAACACATTTTTTTTATTTGATATTAAGTATCGAATAATGTTCCTTTTATTTATGATAAACAAAAAGATGTATTTTTTTAATATTTCAATTTTTAATTTACTAAACGTAATAATTACTTTACTTACTTAAAAAAAAAAACGTGATTTAATTAAATTCTATATGCATTGCAAAGCTCATGTAAGTAGCCATAAATAAAATATACATAAAAATTCAAACAACGACCAAGAAATTATTATGATAGCAAGTATAACTTCAGTACCATATTTTAACTAAAACTATTAACTATATTTTAACAACACAAAATGTGCTCTAAGCTCATAGAATAAAAAGATAATAATAACTGGTTAAATAAAAAAATATTTACCTTTCAATTGTGGAGGCTAGTAAAAAAAAGAATCGTTGTTCTGGAGCCATGTCCGCTAGGAACTGCTCCAGAAAAAGGACTGATCGTCAAACTCTCCTGATAAAGCAGCTTGGTTCCAGTTTTTGACGTACGTGACTAATAATGAACGAGCTTATTTTAATTCACTTACTCATAGCTACGTTGTATTAATAAATTAACATTTTATCAACAAAAAGCCACAATCATTTTTAAGGCAAACTTTTCAGATAATTTGTATGATCAGATGTAATAAAAAGGCAATAACAAAACGCATGACGAAATTTATACAGATTTTAATAAATTTTTACGTTTTATAATTTATATCTGTTATTTATTACCATCGTATCATGATAAAAATCGTAATTATTAAAAACTCGAGAAATTAATAAAACACAGACATACCTTATTCAGTTTGAATCCAATTTCTTGGCTAGTTTACAATACTCTGAACAGGAGAGTCAAAGCTGCCCTCCAGGAACACCGTCAAGAAGGATGGCAGCGTCACCTGGAATCACTGGACCCACAGGACAGGAGAATCTGGAACACCCAGCATGCTCTGCGGAACAGGCCGAAACCAATGTCTCCAATCCACGGAGAGAATGGGATTGTCTACACTTGCCAGGAAAAAAGCCGAAGCATTCGCGGACAGCTTGGAACTGCAGTGTAGGGAAAACCAACTCGATGATGAGGACGAGGACTGGGTTGATGACGTGGAACGCAGAGTGCGTCGGATGCTCCGCCTGCCAGACGATGATCACATCCGTCCGACCACTCCAGAGGAGGTCAAGGAGATTCTAAGGAGCTTAAAGCCGAGGAAAGCTCCTGGATGTGACAAGATCGGAAACATCGCCCTCAAGAAGCTACCCAGCAAAGGGGTGGCAGCCCTGGTGAATATCATCAACGGGATCTTGAGGCTCAGATACTTTCCGGACAGGTGGAAGAAGGCCGACGTCATAGTCATCCCGAAGCCAGGTAAGGAACTACTCTTTCCCTCCTCTTACAGGCCCATCAGCCTACTCTCAGCTGTGAGCAAGGTAGCCGAGCGCGTCATCTTGAGAAGAATAGAAGAGGAAACCGAAGAGCTCCAAATCATCCCGGATGAACAGTTCGCGTACAGGACAGGACATAGTACGGAACTCCAAGTGCTCAGGATCACCGAAGAAGTCACCAAAGGTTTCAACCAAAGACAGGTCACGGCGACACTACTCCTGGACGTTGCGAAGGCTTTCGACAGGGTCTGGCACGATGGTCTACTAGCTAAAATGATGAGTATGGGTTATCCCATTGCACTCGTCAAACTAGTTAGATCATACCTGCACGGGAGACAGATGCGAGTGAAGATCAGGGACTGTGTGTCCACGTATCGACCGATGGAAGCCGGAGTCCCCCAAGGCTCTGTGCTGTCACCCCATCTGTTCGCTGTCTTCACCTCTGATCTCCCAAGGGCCGAAGGCACCGCAATGGCACTCTACGCGGACGACACGGCCGTCACGGCCAGATCCTGGAGAGCGGAAACAGCCACCAGAAGACTCCAAGAGGCAGCCTCTCTTCTGGAAGAATGGTGTATTAAGTGGAAAGTCGCAGTCAACGCGGAGAAAAGCCAGACGATTCTCTTCAGGAAAGGACGCAAGGAAACCCCCACAGGACACGTCTCCATGTTCGGCGAGGACATCCAATGGCACGATTCCGTCAAGTACCTTGGCGTAATCATGGATAAAGGCCTGACATGGAGACAGAACACCGAAGCCATCGTGGTAAAGGCCAAGCGGACGAGAGCTCTCATCTACCCGATGGTAGGGAACCAGAGCAGGCTCAGTCTGAGAAACAAGCTTCTACTAGTCAAAGCACTCATCAGACCACAGCTGACCTACGCCTCCGTAGCATGGGGATACCAAGCGAAGACCTATCTGAAGAAGATCCAAGCCGTGGAAAACGTGGCCATCAGGACAGCGGTGGGCGCGCCATGGTACGTTAGAAACGCTGACATCTTCAGGGACCTGGAGTACACACCAGTCACCGAAATCATCCGGGATAGAGCGAAGAAACTGTACACCTTAGCTGAGGAGCACAGGAACCCGCTGATCAGGGAGGCCACCTCCTATGATCCGGCCGACGCACCGAGGCACAAGAGGCCGAAGGTACAGTTACTGGATAACGGGTAAGTATAACTAATCCTTTCCTTACAGATGGACCAAACCCACTGAAAAGACATGACACGACCAACCACCCTCCCACAAACCTTGCGGGCGCCGGTCAGTAAACCGACTAGTGCCCGTTGTCCCCCTGGCTCCGTGAAGGACGAAAGTGCTAAGAAAGCACTTAGGCCTTCACCTCCTAGAGCTACACAGTTCATCTTCACCTTGTCCGATGATCCAGATGACAATGTGTCAATTGACACTTTGTGTACTGGCAGTCAATCCCAAGTCACAGAATATCCACACAGTCCCTGACAGACAGATGACTACCCCCGGGGGGTGACAAGCTGGCGAAGAAAGAAGACGAGGACAGAAGAGCGCCAGAAGAGGCCCTAGCCAGCAGGGTTCATCAGCCAGGACCCAGGGAGGTTGACCGAAATCTTCGGCACCGCTCACATTTGTGAGTGGGGCCGTTCGTAAAGTAAGTTAACCCGCCCTGCACGAGGCCGGTCCAGGTCTACAGCGATGACTAGGGTAAAAAGGCAATAGTCCTGCCTGGCCCTAGCATCCGAGACCGTCATCATGCCAAATGGATATTGGCGGTAGTTTACAATAATTCTATATGATTACTGATCAATACGGTTGGCAGAAATATGCGGCGGGACATGGGCGTACGTTTCATAATAAGCGTAATAAAAGAAATTAACTAGTAACAAAAGCAATAAACTGTTACAATTTATAACAATGTATGCACATCTTATTCTCTTAACTAACTTGATGAACTAGCTTGGTTAACATAAATTGGAGAAGATCTGTAAAAAACTCTGCAGCATCAAGTATCTGTTAGCATCAAATTAAAGGGGCAGCAGTCCCCAAGAAAAACCCCTTTCAAAAATAATGGATTATATTAAAAATAAAAAAAGAACGTTGTTACACAATATATCGTCAACTACAGACTGACCCTAACTTCTATTTTCCTACGTGCTAAATTATATCCACAATATAATATACAATGTTTATATTCTCCCGCTTTCGTTCACTGAGGAAATGCCGACTGGCGCCTTCTATTACCATGGGCGTCGGGTGCTCACAACATTCGGCCATCCTACAACTACTATTCTGTCCGCAGAATAGGAAATTAATCTGGAAAAACATTTATTGAGAAACTTCCCCCTTTCGCTTAACATTTAACGTTTATTATCATGCTGTATGCAATAATACCATGCCATATACAACATGATGATTCCACCATTTTAATTTATCACCTGATTATGTTAATCATTTATTAACCGTAATACTATGAGTAATTTTCTTTTGCGGGCAATATACTAACCACTTGCACTTCTGGTCATACATCAGACTTTTCAAAATATTTACTTTTCATACTGACAGATCATTTATCAATTATTTTTTTCAAAATATTGTATTGCTAGTCGTTTACCAACGTTCTTGAAATGTTAGTCATATACCAACCTTTTTGAAATGTTAGTCGTTAACCAAACTTTTTGAAATGTTAGGCGTAATACCAACCTTTTTGGAATGTTAGTCGTTTACCAACCTTTTTGGAATGTTAGTCGTTTACCAACCTTTTTGGAATGTTAGTCGTTTACCAACCTTTTTGGAATGTTAGTCGTTTACCAACCTTTTTGGAATGTTAGTCGTTTACCAACCTTCGTGAAATATTGCTCGTTTGCCACCCGTTCTGGTGTTGTTCGTCGTGTACTAACTATTTTGGTGTCGTTGGTCATATACCAACCATGTTGATGTTGTTGGTCTTGTACCAGCCGTCTTGGTGTTGTTGGTCGTGTACCAACCGTTTTAATATTGTTGGTCGTATACCAACCGTTTTGGAGTTGTTGGTCGTATACCAACCTTTTTGGTGTTGTTGGTCGTATACCAACCGTATTTGTTTTTGTTGGTCGTATACCAACCGTATTTTTTTTGGGTTGTTGGTCGTGTACCAACCGTTAACTGTTACTTAAAACACCTACCTCAAAATTATCCAGGGTATGAAACCGCGATTACGGTTCTTGTATTTTTGTGACCTTTTCGCAAATGTTTACTCATTGACTAACATTTTAGTACCTTGAGAGGCCCATTGAACTTCGACAGCAACTTTTTCCACCCTCATCTAGCTGGTAAAACATTCAATACTCTATCTAGGTCACCTGCTTATTTCGTGGCTTAATTCAAACATTTACTTCGTGCGTCAGCCTTGTGCTAACCTTGACTCGTGTGCTAGCTTTTTGCTAGTCTTAGCTTGCATGTTATCCTTGTGCTAACCTTATCTTGTATGTTAGCCTTATACTAACCTTGGATTGTGTGTTAGTCTTGTACTAACCCTGGTGCATTGTACTAATCTTTGTTTGTGTGTTAGCCTTGTACTAACCTTAATTTGTGTGTTAACAATCTTCACTCATTTTCTGCGCCATACCTTTGAGCAGTTTCTTTAAATCAACTCGGTTTGTTATCTTGAATTTTAAATTTTGGCTTCCGCTACATATCGACTTTTATATCCTGTCAAACCCTCTAAGGGTGAGACTCGTTACACAAGTCTTGTCAAAATGCATCTTTTGTTCTCTTTGATTTTTACTAATTCATTTCTTAATCTTTTTAATTCACCAAGATTTACGTGACTAGAATTATCCTGAATTTTATTCAAGATACAAAAATCAGCTACATGACACAGTTTATATCCTGCTAGTTCCTCAATTGGTGACACAACAATGGTCTTTTTCCATGTACAATTAATTGCATTCTGAACATATCTAACCAACGTGTCCCATTTATCTTCTCGACTTTGACGTTCAATTACCACAAACTTAGTAAATGCATCTACAACAACCAACAAATATTTTCTTCCTCTGCTGCTAGGCCCCACATAATCCACATGTAGCTTGTGGAATGGTACAGCTACTTTTCTATTGGGTGCAGCATACCTTATTTCTTACTACACAGATTTATAGTACTGGCATTTTAAACAAGATTTCATATAATTTTACCAACGTCACATTCCTGCAAACCAATAGTTTGCCTGAATTTTGAGGAGAATTTTTCTCCAATATATCTTTTTCAAACGCCGCCATTCGGTAAGGTCTATATACAACAGGTTCATTTGTTGTGCACTTAACCATTTCGACGGTATTTGTTTTACCCAGGTCACTCAGAGTAAAAGAAATACAGTCCCTGTACTCTTGAAGTAAACTGAATATTGCCTTTTGTTGACTTTCCAACATTTCTTCCCCAAAATTTATCATAATTAACGTCACATCAGATGCGCCTTTTTCTTCAACTTCAATATTGTTAACGTTTAGCGGCGGTAAATTCCTGAGTGTAAGTTTATTTTTTTGACTTATTTAACAATACATTTTCATTACACAAATAATCCCGCCCAATAAATAAATCATGCCGCTGAACGTACCAATCTTCCAGGACTATTACTGAAACGTCAGCAACAGCTTCTTCAATCATAATCGTGACATCACTTTTTTTAAATTGCTACAAATTACATTGCCAATAAAACTTTTTATCGACACATAGTTCTCTAATTCTTGTATAACTAAGTCCACCTTTTTAGCAACCGACAATTTTATAATTGTGCAATTACTTCCGCTATCTAACAAACATTTTATTTTGTGCAGTTTTCTGAAATATGTTTTGTATATCGTCAATAACCATAATTTCGTTCATAGCACGTTTGTTTTGTTTTTATAACACTGAACTTGAGTGTGCCCTAATTTATTGCAAAGTTTACATTCTAACCGTGGTTTTGTACAGTCTCGCACACGATGATTTTCCCCACAATTAAAACATGAAATTTTTCGTGCCACGTGATGGGTATTGGTTTTATCCCCTGTATTACTGTAATTTGATATTTTACTGGTACTTGGTTTGGTGAATTTTGCTGTCGCAGCCAGCGGGCTTGACTTCGACGCAGAAATGCCACTCAAATAATTGGCTAAGCTACCAACGGTTTGGAAATTAGCAGCTTTTGCGGGTAATGAAATCGCTTCGTCCTTGATCCCTTCTATTATGCTGTCTATAACATAATCTTCAGGAATTGACAGATTTAACTTGTTAAGTTTAGCCGCCTTTTCATAACAATAATTACCCAAATTTTGACCCACGGTGGGGTTGTAACACGCCGCTTGGACAAGTAATTTTCCAAATCGTATCGGTGTTGGAAAATTTTGAATAAGTAAATTTTTCATTTCTTGCCAATCAAGACACGGATTTGACAACGAATCATACCATTTACGAGCATTACCACGCAGCCTATTCGTAGCTAATTTTAAGGTCGCCTGTCGCGGCCACTTGTGAAATGTACCCAATTCATCAATTTTACGTACCCAATCAACCGCACTCTGGGTATTTTCAACACCGGGATCAAATAATGGTATAATAGTCTCATCTATATTAACATTGGAACGTGTACTTACAGTTTGTCTCAGCTCAATTAGTTCTTTTTGTAAGGCTTTAATTTTCTTACGTGCAGCACTGTCGCATGGGGGCGGCGTCAGACTAGGTGATGAACTACTAGAACGCCTTGATTCTGACCTGTGCGAACGGGAACGGTGTTTTCTTTTTCCTGATTTCCCCATTGTTAGAAATCACTATCAACACACAAACGCGCGCAACAGACACCGCACTGAGGGAACCACTTTTTGTGAACCACTTTGTTTAGGCCGAAAGGGCGCTAACACTTGGGGTAAATCCCACACTTCTGACTTTGTTAGCATCAAATTAAAGGGGCAGCAGTCCCCAAGAAAAACCCCTTTCAAAAATAATGGATTATATTAAAAATAAAAAAAGAACGTTGTTACACAATATATCGTCAACTACAGACTGACCCTAACTTCTATTTTCCTACGTGCTAAATTATATCCACAATATAATATACAATGTTTATATTCTCTCGCTTTCGTTCACTGAGGAAATGCCGACTGGCGCCTTCTATTACCATGGGCGTCGGGTGCTCACAACATATGTTTCTATGGTTGCCTCCAGAGAAATGTTCGCTTTGATGAAAAAATATGCTTATGTTTTGAGAACAATCATTTGACATCTATTGATATAATACAGGCATACTTAAAATAGCCTTTGAATACACGAATCTGGGGTTGCGCCATCAGTACCACATCAAATTTTTCTTAATCTGGTCAAACCGTTGTCTTGCTTTAACACATGTGCGAAGTTTTCTCTAACGAGCTAATTTTTTTACGTCATCTCTAGAGTGTAGCAGTCGATTTACTTCGTCCACTATTTGCAGTGACTCCGCTAACGACAACGCAATGTTTTGTATGGTATCATGTGGTCTTCTATAGTTCTTGTGAATAGTTTTTAAAGCTGTCTGGCTCTCCTTAATAGCTGCAGCCTCGTCAGGATTAAACTGTAGTATCACAGTTTTTATTTATTGTAAATATTCAGCATAATAAAAAAGCTGCCTTCAACCATGGTCCCCAACATGTAATTGTTTTGCCAGTACATTCAGTTAGTCTTTTGCTAGCTAGTAACAGTGGAACTGTCGGTTTACTAGGGTCCAGTACACGTACTATAACATTTAAAATAGAATTTTTTTTACGATCTGTCGTCTCGTCAACACATAACCACAGCCCTGTATTTTTTAATACACATTTAATCTTATTTACAATGTATTCGCGTACAGTTGGTATATAGTTACGTCACCTGGGGATTGTATTTATTCCAGAATTCCTGAAATGGTTGTTCATCGAGTATGTTCAACAAACATCACAGGCAATCAGCATTAACAGTAAATCGAACATAAACTGTGTTTTCGAAGGCACGCTATTTTTTTTAGTTTTATGCTGCACAGTATTTACGTGACGTCTACAATCATATTTATCCCAGTACATCAGGTCTATCTTGCACACCTTACAAATTATAGTAGCACCATTATAGAATAGATCCGGAAATTTACTGATAAATTTAATCACTTTGTCAGCGTATGGTATGGCCGTTTTTTACCCTTGTGCACGACATATTTCATTATTAAATTAATATCGACAATGAAATAGAACAAATAAAATTATCAACAATACAACAACATAAAATACAACGGAGAGGAATAAATTTGCGTGTAAACACTACGACATACACCAATGGACTAATCTCACAGCTCGCCTCGATATATCCACCAGCCGGTCATTGCCTCACCAGATATCTATCTACCTGCTGTTGCACCACTGAATAGCCGCACGACTTGCCAACCCTACTGATCAGTAATTAATGGTACAATTGAATAAGATAGTATTGTCTGACCAGTTTTATTTATGTTAAAATGAAAAATTTTATGTTAGAGCAAACGAGTTTGGCGAAATCTGTAAAATATTAGAAAAATTCAAAAAACTGGACAGTGCCCTTCCTCATATTTTGACCTGTGGCTACAGCCTTTATTTTTGAAGACACGGAAAAAAATTAAAAGGCAAAGTTGTAGGATATCTTATGAACAATAAGAACATCTTATCAAAAAAAGCAATTGAAAATCGTATCAAAAAAATACAAGGTCTTTCTTTAAATCTAACATCGCATATATTTTTGTATATTTGGTTAAAGTTTCTTTTTCTGATTTCAAAAATATGTAATTTGCATGTGTTTAGTTTATCGGGTTTTTTAAATTAATTTAAAAAAAACAGCCGATATGTGAAAAAAATTCGCCATGAAAAATATATACGCTTTTCCTTATGTGAACAATTAATTTAATAAGACACTGCATTTGAAAAAAATGTAGTCAGCCATGACAAAAACAAACTTTATTGTTTTCATGACCGACTCTTTTTTTTAAAGAAAACAACTTTATTAGAAAATCGACATTTCGATATTTTTATTTTTCAGGGTCATTAAAATTGAGGTTTCCCTATTAAAAGATACATATTAATTAGTTGCAGGTGTATCATGGATAAAGAATTTAATGTCTAAATGCAGTATAAGTTTAACTGAAAACACGTGCTTCGTATTTGGCAACCTAATGCTATTAGTGCTAATGCTATATTAGAACTAATGTAGTATTCGATGACATATGATAATGTTACTTGAGTATTCTTGCTAGGAACGAGCCAAAAATAATTATTTACTATCAACATCAATATCAAGTGGGTATACAACTTTCTGATATGAAAAATGCATCCAATAATTTATTAATTATTGTGCGTCGTTGTTGTAAATCATTACGTAGTTACAGAGGAAACAAAAAAAGACAAACTTGCAGATTTTTGAAAATTACTCAAAAACTAAAGGTACTACACAAAATTTGAAAACAGATTCGAAGTGGCACTAAAAATCTGCAAAACTTTCCCCATTTAATCATCCTATACATTGTGTAGCAGAATTATTCAGTTGATAGTAAGACCCTGAAGGAAAAACAAAAAGAGATAAGTGATCAGGAAGATCAGGAATAGGAAGCGTTTAACATTTTTAATTTGTTCAAGAAAACCCTTAGATTTCAACGCAAGATCTTGCGATAAATTCTAAGGTTTGTCTTAATCCGTAAGAAGCTTACTGAGAAAAGACAGTGAATTTATCACAAAAGTAAAGCAATAAGGTTTTCGACCAAAGAACTAGGTTTGACGACCAAATGTTGAAATGAAGTAACAATAGTGAACACTTTGTCAGTAATAACTTTTGATGAGTCTTTTGTCTCAATCAATTGGTAAAAAGACACATTGTCGATATTTATTGTTTTTTTTTTTTTTTTTCTTTATTGTCTATAAGACCACAAATACATGGCATCAGACTCGTCAAACAGTACAAGTTTAAAAAAACAGTTGAATAAAAATTGTAAAATAAGATAAAAATTGTAAAATAAAATAGTAGAATTAGGTTAATATGAAACAGTTCAAGGAATAATTCCCATTAGATGGAAGAGCTTTACTTTCAGCATCGATGAAAGATTAATGTGAGGAAAACAATTATTGAATAACATCTTAATAGGTCATTTTTTATGTAGGTAGAATACCTACGGCTTTTACAAAACTATATAATACCAGATTGTATTGCCTTATTCCTATAGCATAATAACCTCATTGAAGAGAGTTTATGGTTACAACAAAATGGCGCTCTTTATGGAATTAAATTATGACATACCTATATGAGGTGTTTTCAGAAATATGGTTAAAAAGTCAGAGCTAGAATAAAAACAACGGTTGAAAAGATCATCTTTGTTGCTACAGACAATCGATTTGAAGTTTTTGAGATCGACTTGGGCATTGCCTAGCAGTGACTGGAGATCATTTTGACATATTGTAAATTTTATTTTGGTTTAATAAACAAAATCAGTTGCGATATTCTCGTTTTGTTATTGCCTATTTCATAATTTTTGTAACATTTTCAATTAGGTTTGAATGTAATTTTATCGAAAATTCGCCTACGAAACATACCAGAAAAATGTTATAATGAAGAGAAACTTATACTGATACTAACAACACTAAAAAAAGTTTGAGTTGCCATTTCAAAAGCAAACATTGATGTGCTTAGCGACGACATGGCAAATGACAAAAAAACTGCAATCAGGCATTTAACTATAGCAATTTTTGTTTAAATATGTTTCTATGGTTTCAACTAAACTCAAAAATTGAATAATGTTTTCGGTACAAAATAATCGCACTGTACTTACATATTTCACATCAAGTAATTACGAAAGCGTGCAAGAGTAAAGACGAATTTATAGACATAAAAAGAGAAACCCTAACGTCCAAGGAAATTAATTAATTATTTCTAAACACAAGCAAGCTGTTTAGATCGTCACACAGGGAATCAGTTTCTCTAATAAATTGGAAATTCACGTATGTATAATTTCCGCAATTACAACTAAAAGTATTTATTAATACACAAGTCTAGTGACTACCAGCTCTTCTCATGGCAATTTGTGGTAAAGATAATAATTTTATAACATAATACTGAGAGAATTGCGCGATGACAGTTGCATTGTGGTATTCTTGCTCTAAAAAAATAAAGAAATGTATTTTAAATTAACCACGTTCTATGTAAGACATTAAATAATAAATCTTATCTGTGGCTAGAGAAACCGTGCATTTATTTATTGTAATAAAAGTGCACTACTTTGTAGAATGTTAAATAGGGTTATACGGGCCGAGCAAAATTAAATTTTGGTATTTCATAATTAACAATGAGCGCGAAGAAAACAATGCAATGCTAATAAGTATAAGTATAAAATAAGGATAGAAACGGTCAAGAAATCAAATTACATGGATAGGATATGAGTACGACCCCACACACTTCCCAATTGACCGAGGGCATCACCAGCATCTATCCTTATTTCATGCTTATAATTAGCAGCAGAGTAATGTCTTCCTCGCGTTCATTGTTAAATATATAAATACCAAAATAAAAATATGCTCAAACTGTCAATTTATATTGGAATATGACTTCTATTTTTTTAATCTGAAAAAAATATTTGATGCCGTCTGTTGGCAATAATAAAAAGCAAAAAAATAAAACTGATTTCTTCCCGGTGGCTGTTTAAGAATCTCAGATTAACAATATAAAGATAAGTAACACCCATAAGAAATACACTGATTATTATGACCGATACGTAAACAATAATTTGCATTTTTACATATTTACGCATCCAAAACAAACCAGGAGCGGCTCCAGGTTTCAGCGTTTATTTTAATGCTTTTGCATAACTTAAAACTTAATAGGTATACAAAATTTGTTTGCTTGAGTAATGTATTTTCAATGCTATTCTGCTGTGGCTATTTTAATCTCTGTTGTTTTTAAGTGATTTTAAAGTTTTATGTTATTGGGTACTGATTAATAAACGATTTTTAGTTATAAAGATTTGTTTAGTGAATATTTATTGAGAAAAAATGACTAATAAGTGTGTAGTGTGCGGCCAAAGAGGAAAACTACAAGGTTGTTTATATTTTCACAGCTAAGTAAACAAAACAGATCAGAGTCGGCATAATGCGTGAATGCGAAATTATAAAATCTCAAAAATGACTAAAATAATGTTAGCTTTACAAAAAATAAAAAATAACATTTGATTCCATTTGAAAAGCAAAAAATCCACATTTTCTTAAAGAAGTTACTTATATAGAAATATTTATATTATCTTGAATGGAAAGTTCATTCTAGCTCACAAACTGTAGATATTTTAAATTTTGTTGATATTTTTTTAATTCAATTTAAAAGATTGTTATTAAAAAATGTGTTTATTTTCAGATTTCCCGAAAATCTGGTGAGAAGAGAAAGTTGGCTGAAAGCTCTCAAAATGGAAAATGTCAGTAAGTGGCACTACGTGTGTTCAGAACACTTAAAAATGTGATTATACTATTAAAGAATCTGGATTAAATATCTTGAAAATCAGTACTGTTCTATTTTTTCATTTCTATACAGATTCTCAGGAAATTTGAAAATAAACACATTTTGTAATAACAACCTTTAAAATTGAATTTAAAAAATATCAATTCACTTTAAAACATCTACAGCTTGTGAGCAACCTTAAGAATGAAATTTTCATTGAAGTTAAAATAAATATTTTTGTATAAGTATCTTTTTTGGTAAAATGTGGATTTTATCTGTTCAAATGGAATCAAATATTGTTGTTTTTGTTTTATAGTAAAGCTATCATTAATTTTAGTTATTTTTGAGCTTTCACATTTTCTCATTATGCCGGCCCTGATTTGTTTTGTTTACTTACCTGTGAAAAGATAAACAACCCCGTTTTTCTCTTTGATCGCACACTACACACTTTTACTCATTGTTCAGGGACCTCTTTGGCGTTTACGCCGCCCTGGACTAAAAAGAAATTACTGCTCCTCTTAAGGTTATTTTTTTCTTAATAAAAGATGGTTTTAATTTACAATAAAACGTATGATTAAAAATAAACAAGTATTAAAACTCAACATTTGGTACAAAACAGTACATATTAAAATAAAATAGAGGTGCAGTTCCTATAGATACCTAGTTGTTATATTTTAAAAATATTTACTTAGTTAAACATACAGGGTGCAATTTTACCGCTATTACGATTTAGATTTTTTTCTCACTTATATTTAAAACCTAAGTAGAAAACAAAAGGTAGATACATAGAACCACAGTAATACATTGTTTGTTTGAGTTATAATCAGATGAATATTTTTTTCTCACTTTAAATTCTGCAAATTTTTTATTACCTCTTTTAAGTTTATTTGATCAGCAATTTCATGTTCAATTACTAAAATGGCCAAGCCGTTTAGTCGATGTTGCGTAGTAGTTGAGTGTAAAAAGGTTTTGATTAATTTTAATTTGGAAAAACTTCTTTCTCTACTTGCTACTGATATTGGAATTGTCAGTAGTATTCTTAAGGCAATATTATGATTTGGAGCAAAATTTAGCATTGTTATTATTTTAAGAACATCACTTGGACTTTCTTTAGTGTCCAAAAGTGATCAAAATTCTAGACCATTAATGTCAGCTGATTCACCATCAGACACAATATTTTCCAAATCTTTGCAAATCTTTATCAGTGTCTCTTTAGGCATGGTTTTCAAATCATATATATTATATAGAGATTGAAAATGGTTACTATTGTGATTCAGTTGTACAAATCGGCTCTCTAGTGCGTTTAATGCTTGATCAATAGTATAGAGGAAAAATTCTATTTTGTATTTTTCTTTGGGATCTTCGATTGGTTCGTCCCTTGCCTCATATGAAAAGTTAGCCTTTTTTCTTCTTACGCGGTGTCGCGGTGTTGTTGATTCAAAATTGGCTTCAATGTTAATTTCATCAGCCAATTCTCTTGCGTTAATAATAATTTCATTGAAAAACTTATCTAATCGAAGATTTTTAAAGAAATGTTTGCAGTTCTCTTGAAGATCAAGTGCTTTTTTCAAATTAAAGTCTTTTATTTGCATAAGCTTGCTTATGGGATTAATATAGTTTAAAATTGTATACCATATGACTATTGAACATAAAAATTTAAATTGTTTAATGCAACTTAGCAAACTCGAAGCCTCGTCTCTTATTAAGATATCGATGTCTTGGTTTCATAAATGCTTAGCCAAGCGTCGTATATTTCATCAAGTTGAAATCTTAAGAGAGTTAAAGCTTCTATCCTGCTTTCCCATCGAGTGTCACTCAAAAGTTTCAATGTTAATCCTTGGACATGTTTTAAAAATATTGCCCATCTAAAAGTAGAAGAAGGAAAAAATAAATATATTTTTTGGACAGTATTAAAAAAATTGGCTGCTTCCAAGGATACTTTTGCCATATCATTTACCACTAGATTAAGCGAGTGACTACTACACGGAACGTAGAATACACGTGGATTTAAATTTCTAATTCTAGATTGCACTCCTGTATTGTTTCCCTTCATGTTAGCCCCGTTATCATATCCCTGCCCTCTTGTATCTTGCACATCAAGTCCCATTTCATAAAGCTCCTCAATTATAATTTCATATAGTTGTCTTCCTGTAGATCTTTCCACAGATAAGAAACCTAAAAAGCTTTCGTAGATTTTTATTTCGACATCGTTTGAATCAAAATCAGACTTATTGATGGAAACATATCTAATTATCAGGATCATTTGCTCCACCTTACTAACCTCAGGAGTGCAATTTAATATTATGGAATAGTATTTCGCTTTCTTTATTTCAGCAATAATATGCGATTTTACACTTTCGTGATGCAAGTCTATTATCTCGTTTTGAATGTTTTTTCTAAGATAGTGAGCTTTGGTTCCGCTTTTTTAAGCACTCTACGCACATGTTCCTCCATGACGGGGTCAAATTCAGATAGCAACTATTTTTAAAAAGTTGCCGTTATTATGCTCAAACAGCTTGTCGCTTGTACCTTAAAAAGCTAAACAACTTTTACCGAGCTTTTAATAATCCTTAGAAGCACTTCGTACGAGTGATTCATTTCAGCGTTAATAACTCTTTGGGCAGCTGCATCTATAGTTGTACAACACTTTAACCTTTGACTAAGTTCTAGCCAGGATTTTTGAGCCTGAATATGATTTTTAGAAATTTCGTGATCCTTTAAAGTTTCAATGATGTGCTTCCAGCTTTTAAAACCTTCTTTTGAAAGGGAACTTGACACACGGCCGTAAATTTTGCAGCAAAAACAATATATGCAGTTTTTTGAAGTGGAGTACACTAGCCAGTCTCTTATAATTTGCTCTCCATTTCTTAAAATTACTACTACTACAAGTTCATGCAGGGTCATGCGCATCTTTTAACTATACGTCTTGTTTTATTTCAAAAATGAATATGCTTTTTTGAAAAAAGTGTTTTAGTATTTTTTTTAGCTTTAAAACATAACAAACCACAAAGATCAAATGTAAATTGCATAGTACTTAGTTTTAGTTAGGGAAAAAAATCATCAAGTAGTGTAAAATTTATATTAATTTGGAATAATTAATTTATCAATATTTGGTTCACATTCAGGGGGGGCGAAAATGCCGCCCTCAGGTTCGTCGCCCCATACAGGAGTCCGGGTTGTCTGCCTCTAAAGCGAGCCCTGCATTGTTTCTCAATAAATATTTATAAATAAATTTTTTGTAACTAAAAATCGGTTACTAATCACAGTACCAAACAACAAAACTTTAAAATCACTTAAAAAACACACATTAAAATGACAGACGCCGTCTTACAGAACATTATTTGTTGTCAAGATAGTGATAGATCGGGCATCGATCGGGTTTCTTCGTGCTGTGTTAATGATTCTGACCAATAGGAATTAAACCAACGATAATATTTACATATCTCGCGTGGGATGTAGATAAATCGGACGGACAAATTTTATGTTTTGTTACTCATCTTCTAGTATTATTAATCTGAGCTAAGTATAATATTTTGATGTATTAAATTTGCTTCATCATCAAAATGCACGTTTGGTGACAAATTGCTTTTGAGCGCAATTTATCATAGATCTAAATAAACTGCAACTAAACTCTCAGAGAAAGTTAGCGTATTTTCGTTTGAAAATTGTAGTACCTTTTGTCAAGTTATAAATTTCCATTAATTTTTCAATAAATCGAGCATAAATCGTTTCATTTTTCAATTTTATTCACAAGAAAATAACTATAAGGCTTTATTATTTCATTATTAAACATATTTAGAACTAAATAAATAAATAAATACCTATCATTAACTTATTTGTTGTTGTTATAGTTATGCGTTAAGTTAAAATAATATGTGATTGTTGCCCTACTGTTAGAGCAGTCCAAAGTTACTACAAAGTATATAGAACTGTTACCCTATTTTAAGAGCAGTGTGCATTATCCTGCTTTTAAGGCAGTTCAGGGAACGGCTGTGAGCCTTAACAGATTTGAATAGAAGCCATAAAACGGAAAATTGAAATCAAGAAATACTTGGCATAATTGACCGGTAAGAAAAAAGAGATCACATTGACAATCCCTTAATTAGGGGAACGAGAAAATGGTTGCAATCAATGGAATTATGTATATCTGGCCTCGGAGGACATTACGGATGTCACAAAAGAGGGATACAAACTCCTACATCTTGAAGGAACTCAGCTGTACGAGGTGACATATAATCTTCCAGGAGCATTAGAAACATGACACAGAAAAAAATATGTATTTTTAGAACTCTCGTTGAGAAACTTTCACAGTATTTCTCAAATCTTCAAACGTTATGTAAGTCACATAAAAAAAACTTCCATAGTCGACAGTAGCGAGCACAGACACCAACACTCCCAATATTCAACCAGATATAATGCCAGGATGGTCAAATACCAACCCCCAGTCAATATATTTGCAATCCAGGGAAACAAATGGACCGGACATGGTAACTCCCTGAACGTCAAAAAAGCTGCTACTACTGAAGCTGAAGAATATAAGGGAATGCGGCAACGGTATCGATACATAACGAAAGGGAGTTGACGCATCGATAACTCATAGAAGTTTATATTTAGGTTTTGAGTTAAGTTTTGATACGTTCTTAAATACAGATATTAAAGAAGTTTAGTGACTGTTATAGTATTAGAATTAAATATAGTAATTTGTGCTTGGGTGTTGTAATAATTAATCCTCACTGAGGGTAGCACATTATACAAATGAAGTTATTCCCTTTTGTTGTTTCGTTTTTTAAGCTACCATTTACAATACAATTTACATTTTGTGAAATAAATATGACTGAGTTAAATTGCAATTTTCGTCTTAAATTATTTTTTATTGTTTAAAGATTAAGTCGAAATAAATGACAAATTATAAAATTTAAACACATTTTTTCAGAAAGAAATGTGATAAATTAATGCCATTAGAATTCAGTATAAACAAATTTAAAATTAAGCTTCCTAAACTATCCAAATTGCTTTGCATTTTTAAACACTTTAAACAAATTTTTGAAAACGTCAAAACTGCAAATTTTTTAAAATTTAAAAACTAGAAATTCATGTTTTATTTAAAGATGTTTATATTAATATTTCTAATTACATTGGTCGACATAATTGTTGTAACATGGGTCACACCACTGTTATTATATTGTTAATACCTCCTTATTGACTGAAAAAAATACCAAGTAAGTACCATTTTTGTGTGAACACACCACAACGATATTATATTGAAAGGTAATAAATTTTTTCTTCAAACGTCACAAAAGTCATTATTTTTAATGGTAAAATTGATGTTTTTGTTACTAATAAAAAAATTTCAACACTTTTAATCCTAGGATTAAAAGTATTTTTTAATCCTAGTATTAAAAGTATATTTAGGTAAAAATTAAGCATTTTCATATTAATTTAGTTTATTTAAATTAAAATATAAAATTCTTACAATCCAAAATTATTAAACAATGATATGAAATACAAAACTTATTGATTAGGCTAGATATATAAATTCATTCAATTATTATTATTTTATTGATAGTAATATTGAAAGTGCAGTTTGAGCAAATTGAATAAAAATTAAACAAACCAGAAGAATCGATATTGTTAACATTTTTAACGGTGGTGGTAGCAATATCTGAAACTGTTACACTCTTAGTGGTATCGTCGGAACACATTTCTTGATTAATTTGTCCTTGATTTTCCACATTATTGCAAGCAGCTGTATTATCGAGATTCAAGGGATTGATACTATTACACGTACTAGGCCCATTGGTGTTAGTACTAGGTTCATCGAGTCGAAATATTTTTCTTGCTGTACTTTTTTTATTTTCTATAGATTCTTCTATATACCCCTCTACAACAGTGTTCGACCTCCAACCCCCATGTCTTTTAAGACAAGTTACATCACCACCAGAATCTACAAGAAAAGTGGCAGAAGCTCGACGTAAGCAGTGTCCAGTATATTCATTTGCATTTGGTAAATTTAAATATTTTGCTACTTCTTTTGCAACACTACTAATTTTATGAATACCGACTACTGACCGTTGACATCTTCCATTTTACTTCCATATACTTTATAAAAAAAACGACTTTCTTCAAAACCTTTTGGCCGAAGAGCAGCGTATTTTCTGTAAATACTCAAATATTTTTCTCCAAGAACCGTAAATGACCGACCCTTACCGGTCTTAGTATGAGGAACTTTTATCAGTAAAGCAGACCTAACATATTCAATGTCATCACTTTTTAAATGAATTAGTGATAGCACATCATAATTGAGCCACCCTGTATATCGGAGACCGTGACATTCAGGCACTCACGGCGGTCCCAACTCTTCCCCTCAACGTTCCCTTGAACCTGACTCACCCGAAATATTGTTTATAAACACACTTCACTTAATGTATGATGTTCGATATAGGATAACTAAAACTATCATGAATTTAAGGGATTCTTATGTTTGACTTGTTAGAGAATAGTGCATATTAAAATATATCTCTATACAGGGAGTTGTTTCATTTATGAGTTAGTTAAGAGTGTCTAACAGAGCAGCGGTGGGATAGTGATCTCAACCTCCTTGTGTTACTGGTGATTTTAAAAATTAGTGGAAAACGAGTGTAAACAAAAACAGAATAATGAGTGAAGCGCAAAGTGAACGACGGCGCGACCGACGAATGGGCGAATCTTGGACGCCGCCACCACGAGAGTGCTTTGGAAGTGTACCGCGTTCTGAGAGAACTGTCACAGTTACTGACGATCGAATTACCAATTTGGAGCGTTTGGTGAATGAACTTCAAACACGCAATACACTACTGGAACAAAGGGGCTCTATACCATGGTATTCAGAAAAATTCAATTGCATACCACGTTTTGAGCCAGGGATTCCAAATTTATCCGCAGTACAATGGATACACAAAATAGACCAGATGGCCGAAACAAATGGCTGGAACCAAGTAACGACGATAGCGCATATGCAAAGTCGACTGACGGGTTTAGCGAAGAAATGGTATGATAATTTACCAAAATATGATTATAGTTGGGGAGAATGGAAGCAGAACATTCTTAAAGCTTTCCCTGATAATCGAGATTTTGCTGTTGCTCTCAGGACGATGTTGGCACGAAAGAAGGACGATAATGAAAACTGGAGTCAATATTATTTTGACAAGATGGAGTTAGTACGAGCATGTGAGTTACCAGAAAAGCATGCAGTTTCATGTATCATAGACGGTATTCCCAATGAAATAATTCAAACTGGAGCAAGGGCGGGGCGTTATGAAAACCCAGAATCCCTATTTTCTTCATTTTTGTCCACCCTTACAAATCGTCTCCATGTGAGACGTCAAGAACCAGTTAATTATTGTAACAAAATTCCTGGAAGAGACCACCTGAGAAATAAAGAGGATAGAAGGGCTCATCCTTATCAACGATATAAATCTAAGTGCTATAATTGTCGCGAAGAGGGACATCTGGCAAATGCATGTACAAAACCGAAGAAGGAATGTACAAAGTGTAAAAGACTTGGGCATATAAGTGCAAATTGTAAGAAGAGCGAAAACGTTTCGTGCAAAACCGTCGGTACACACGACAAATGCTATTACATCATGTGAAATAAACGGACAAAAGTTTTTGGGATACGTAGACACGGGCTGTGGTGGTGTAATTGTTCGTAAGGACGTTATTGACACTTTAAAATTAAAGTACAGCCAAACAGATAAAATTGTTGAAGGATATAATAACAGTGTTACACAAATTTTAGGAACTGTGACCGTGTTGTTAACGGTTGATTGTGCAGAAGCAAATGTGAATGTGCTTATAGTTGAAAATTCTGTTCAGACTGTTCCGGTTTTAATTGGTCAAGAATTTATTAAAAAGAACAAAATTCTAATTGTTCGTAATAACGAGATGCGAGTTATTGAAGACGAGGAAACTGCTCCACCAGGATTAGGAGTCATTCCTGTGAAGAAAATAGTCCTAGTTGCCGACGAGGACGTCGAAGTCTTGCCAGGCCATGTGGGGTACATTCCTGTGACCAATAAGCAAAACCTAGAGGGTGACGTTTTTATCGAAGGTCAGGTAAGAAGTTTACCTATGAAAGAGCATCTTATCGTTAGATGCGTAACTAAAGCATGTCAAGGATGTGTTAGTATTTGTAACATTTCCGATTTTCCCGTTGTGTATAATAAAAATCAAATCGTAGCACGAGGCGATGTCTGTGAACAAGACACAGACATCATTCATAGAACCGAGTCTGAAACTATTCAAGTTTTGTCAGCTATTTCTAAAAATAACAAACCGTTTACACTAAGCGATATAACACCACTTGTTTCTTATTCACTAGACGAAAATATCAAGTTACAACTCTTAAAATTATTAAATGAATATAGAGATTGCTTTGCTATAACAACAAGTGAGTTAGGTAAATGTACTAGCACAGAAATGACAATTAATTTGAGCGACGATAAGCCAGTGACGTACCGACCATACAGGTTGTCTTATTCAGAACGTCAGAAAGTACGTGACATAATCGATGATTTAATTACGAACAATATTGTACAAGAATCAACTTCTTCTTATGCCAGCCCTATTTTACTCGTAAAAAAGAAAACTGGCGACTCACGTTTATGTGTAGATTACAGGGCACATAATGCCAAAACTATTAAAGAAAAATTTCCGTTGCCTCGTATTGACGAACATTTGGATAGGTTAAATGGATGCGAATATTTTACTTGCCTCGATTTAGCCTCGGGTTATCATCAAATACCTATGGCAAAAGATTCTATTAGTAAAACGGCATTTATAACCCCAGACGGGCATTATGAGTATTTGCGTATGCCTTTTGGCCTCGTTAATGCTACAGCGATATCATAGTTTTGAATTAGAGACATTAGCAGTAGTTAGTTCGTTAATCCAATTTAAAAATTATTTAATCGGGATAACATTTAAAGTTGTAACAGACTGCAATGCCCTACGCACGGCACTGACTAAACGAGACTTGATTCCTCGAATTGGTCGGTGGTGGCTACAAATTAGTGAGTTCCATTTTACGGTTGAATATCGGCCGGGCACGTGTATGCCACACGCAGATGCTTTAAGCCGTAATCCAGTGTTTGCCGATAACATTCACAATTTAGAAGAGGTCCCGGTTTTTAATGTAAATATTGTCGAAGATGACTGGATTTTGTCTGCCCAATTGAATGATGATAGATGTAAATATTTATACGAAGTATTAGGTCGAAAACCCGCTGACACTGAAGAACGTAATATACACAAACAGTATGAATTACGTCGTCATCGCATTTATCGCCGAACAGAAAATGGTCCAAGGTGGGTCGTACCACGTTTTGCACGTAGACAAATTTTACACTATTATCACGACGAGTTAGGTCACTTTTCTTTAGATAAAACTTTGAATGCTATCGCTAAAACCTATTGGTTTCCTGGGATGCGTCGTTATAGCCAAAAATACATTTCAAATTGTTTAGATTGTTTATATAACAAACAACCAGCTGGTAAAAAGCCAGGATTACTATATCCGATTCCTAAAATTTCGACTCCACTGGATACCATCCATATTGATCACGTGGGGCCATTTGTACCTAGTACCAAGAAAAATAGTTATCTAATAGTAATAACTGACGCGTTTACTAAATTCCTTTTTATGAAAACAGTTCAGAGCACCAAAGTTGGGCCTGTTATTAATTTTTTGATGACTATCATTGACACATACGGTGTACCTAGACGGATAATAACTGACAGAGGGTCATGTTATACAAGTAAAAAGTTTGTTGATTTATGTCATAACTATGGCATTAAGAATATTTTAAATGCCACTGCGACACCTAGGTCAAACGGACAGGTAGAAAGAATGAATCGCACAATTTTGTCTTCTCTTGCAACTAGTTTAGGAGAATGTGAGGATAAGTGGGATCAATGTGTAAATAAAGTTCAATTTGGTTATAATACAACAGTAAATAAGACCACAGGGAAATGTCCCTATGAGTTGTTAATGGGATATGTTCCCCGTAGTAAGTACGATGCATTTTTACGTAATGACGTAGATGTTGAAACACAAGCGGAGGGAAAGTCGGAAAATGTACAAGAAATTCGTGATAAGATAAGCACAAAGATTAGGGAGGAGCAAACTAAGTCCAAAGTTCGTTTTGACGCAAAACGTAAAGATGCTCCCAAATATAAGGAGGGACAACAAGTATTAGTCCTCAAAAATGTAGGGTCAAATGACGGACGGAGCAGAAAGTTGCTTCCAAAATATGATGGACCCTTTATTGTAAAGAAAGTGTTGCAACACGATCGATATTATATCGAAGACTTGCCTGGTGCGCAACGTGCTCCCAGGCCTTATAAAGGCGTTTACGCGGTCGATCGAATGAAACCGTATAACGCAGAGGCTCTCGACGATGAGAGTGATGATAGTGATCATTAACTGAAAAATTTAAAGCATAATCGTTTTGCTCTCTTGCCATTAACGTAATGGCGAAATTACCAGAAGTTGGTAGTCAAGTACTGTTTCGATGCCATTGACGTAATGGCAAAGACAACAATAAATTGATTCCTTGTTACAGGAGGTTTGCTAGGGGACGCATTCTGCGAGGACGCAGAGTTTTGTAGCGTGGCCGAACTGATAGCACATCATAATTGAGCCACCCTGTATATCGGAGACCGTGACATTCAGGCACTCACGGCGGTCCCAACTCTTCCCCTCAACGTTCCCTTGAACCTGACTCACCCGAAATATTGTTTATAAACACACTTCACTTAATATATGATGTTCGATATAGGATAACTAAAACTATCATGAATTTAAGGGATTCTTATGTTTGACTTGTTAGAGAATAGTGCATATTAAAATATATCTCTATACAGGGAGTTGTTTCATTTATGAGTTAGTTAAGAGTGTCTAACATTAGTTCATCACAATGACATGCGCCCTCAATTTCCATTATTAAGGCAACCTATAAATAAAAATTCACAAAATTTGCCTACTTTATTCTTTAATTTTAAACATACCTTCATCATTAAATAATGTATGTTAGGAGCAGCATCCAAAAACTGTTCAACTTGGTCCTTCGTTAAAACCCTAGCCATTACTTTCCCTTTTTAAAAATGCATTCAATTTGGAAAATTTACTTATATCTACGCCATTCTTGAGAGTCAGTGTCGATTTCACCATTGAATACTGTGACCATAAAGTGGAACATTTCATTTTTGAGGACAGACTGGCAAAATATGCCAATAAAACACTTTCCGAATACGATTTTATATTCTTTTCAGAGCACCATTGCATAAAACGATTATATGAGCACTCGTACACTTCACGCGACTTTGGTGATAGAAGATTTAGTCACTTCGTTAGCAATTTCAACCACCTCTGCTGGTATACTCGACAAATCTTCACAATCAGACCTTTTTTTCTAATAATGGACTATAATAAATCACAATTTATTTGCTTAAATAGAATGTTTGTTGTATTTATTGGCATCCCTAGCAACCACACAATATCCATAGCAATCACATAGTGTTTGTCACAAGCAACACAATGAAACTATTATAAGTCGTATAATCGAAAATAATTATGTGTGTACTTAATGTTTAAATATTTTTTTTTTGCGTTTGAAGAAAAAATAACATGGTTCATTCGGATTTAAGGTGTCTTTTTTTGACTCGCAATTTTTGAGTTCGCTCGGCTACGCTGCGCTTCGCCTCGCAAATACAAACATAATTGCACGTCAAACAAAGTGTCACTTTTAATCCTAATAAAACAATATACTATTATGGCAAGAACTCACTAATCATTTCGATGATTGTTACTTTTGTGTAAAAGAAAACTGAGGGATATTCCAAAAAAAGTAACACAAAATATCAAATAACCCAATTTGTCAGGTAGGAGGTAATGGAAATAGTAACGACTCTTCAGACAGCTCAGACTAGTGTACCGACCCTTTGTATATTCCAGAAAGTTTTAGTGACCTTCACTTATTTGCTCAAAATAAATTGAATAATT
Organism: Rhamnusium bicolor; assembly: GCA_029963845.1. Classification (NCBI taxonomy): domain Eukaryota; kingdom Metazoa; phylum Arthropoda; class Insecta; order Coleoptera; family Cerambycidae; genus Rhamnusium; species Rhamnusium bicolor. The sequence goes on along the minus strand of JANEYF010002575.1, from coordinate 145,877 downwards.
TGTTACGTGACGTGGCCGTGGACTTTCAAAACAATAAACAGAACTTCTTGGTTCCTGACTTAAGGAGTGGACCTTACTGGCTAAAGAAACAAATATTACGGCTTTTAGAAAAAGAAATGCACCATTTGCTACATTTTATAATATGGATAATTCACTATGCGCGTATATTGATATTGATGTATCTGATTTTTTCGTATCGTGGTCTGTTTCCGTCAGATAGTAGCAAAGTGTTTTGAGGAGTGTTTTAACAATTCCGAATACTCTTTCATAAAGCAACGAAGTAGTGCTCCCTCGGACGTTAGCTGAGAAAAATGTACAGATTTTAGCGTTTCTAATGGCGGTGCCAGTGATATAGAACAGCATTTAAAGTCAGAAAAACATAAAAATGCTGATCGTGCAGCTGCTTCAAGTTCCTCTATGTTACATTTTTTAAGAAATCGGATGCACCATCTGCAAATGATCTGGATATCGCCGCGGCAGAAGGCGTCTGGGCTTATCACACAATACAAGAAAACCACAGTTTTCATTCCAATGATTGTGCATCAAAATTAATTCAATCCTTTTTCGAAAAAAAATTTAGATGCGCCCGCACGAAGACAGAAGCTACTGTGGTAAATGTTTTAGCTCGCACAGCGATGGAAGAATTAAAACTCGATCTTGGAAAATCTCATTGCATTATAATGTTAACCGATGCTTCAATCCATGGTAATAAGAAGATATCCCCAGTTCAAGTGCGGTATTTTATACCATATGAAGGAATACAGGTAAAAATTTTAGATCTCCAAGATCAACCTGGTGAAAGTTCAGATATAATTGTTAATTATTTAGTACAAGTATTAAGAGAAAATAATCTGTCTGCAAAAATTGTGGCATTTTGTGGCGACAACACCAACTGGAATTTCGGTGGAGCAGCTAGGCGAGGAGTCAATAACGTGTACGAAAAATTAAAATCATCTCTCGAAAAACCGTTAATAGGTATCGGATGCGGATCCCATATCATTCACAACGCAATCAAATCAGCTGCAGACGGTCTACCTGTAGACTTTGAATGTATAATAGTAAAGATTTATTCGTTTTTTTATATTTACTCGGTTCGAGTTGAAGCACTAAAAGAGTTTTGCAGCAAAACTGACACCGAATATCAAAAGATGCTGGGCTATAGCAAGACCAGGTGGCTTGCACTAATGCCTGCCATCGAAAGAGTTTTCAAAATGTACGAGCCAGTGAAAACATTTCTTGAGCATAGAAAAATGTTTTTTTGAAAATCCGACCTCAGAACTGTGGCTTTATTTTATGCACGCTCAGTCGACAAGTTTTCATCAAGCTGTGTTAAAAATTGAAGGGCAGAATATTTTAATCAACTGAAAGAAAAGACAGACAAAAACAGACTACTCAATTCCTACCATATACAGTTCGTAGTCTGTTGTAAAAGTTGAAAGATAGCATTGATATTGACGAAGAACTTGTGAAAACTATAGCTACAGAATTTTACAAAACAAGCTGTGAATATTTGGTTCAATAGACTGTTTTTAATAAAGACTTAGAGATATTTTATTGGGCTAATTTTAAAAAAGTACTTGCGTGGGAAGATGTTCAAAAGGTATTAGACGTTTTGATTGAAAAAGGATATCTTGATTGTAATAAAGATACAGAAATATTCGATGAATTTTCGCTCATTTCTAACTACATTACATCTCAAAAAGTGGCAGATTGAAATAATCTAAATGTTTCGACCGAAAATCGTTGGGTGGAAGTATTTCAACACTTCCCCGCTAACAATCTGAATCATACAAACTTTAAAATTTTGATATATTTTGTGTCTGCCTGGGACAAACGCACCAGTAGAACGAGTATTCTCTTTAATGAATAAATTATGGACATCTGAAAAAAACTCAGCGTCAGCTGTCTGTTCTCAAAGCCATGTTGATAACGAAAGTGAATATTAAAAAAACCTACCAACAATGTCATTCTTATTTAAAATCATCACCAGCTATATTAAAACAAATATGCTCATCAGAAAAATATAAAAATAATTAGCTTTTCCTACTTTTTGATTAATTATCCAAGTTCTATTTGATTGTATTTTCTTTTTCTTCAATAAATGTTTTCAACATAATAAAATTTGTTTTATTATTGTGACTGTCGCCGTAATTTTGACAATGTCCCGTTTTGAGTAAAAATAAAAATGGTCTCGTTACCCATACCCCATACTTACTTTGCTATTGAGCTTTTTGGATTCAACACACAACAGGCTACTTCATAACTGCTTGCATTAATTTACAAACAAGAAATGTCTTATGGAAATAAAGTATAATTAAATTATAAAAAAGAACAAATTAGAAAACTTAATCGCGTATTTAGAAGAATAATCGTAAGTAATTTGGCATCAAGTACTAAACGTAATTTAAATTTTTTTGGAAAAACATCTCCCCATTTTGTAGCATTCAAAATATTATTCAGACTGATAATAGTGATAATAGAAACTTGTCCAATAATCAATAGTTTATAATAGAAACGTCCTTTATTATAAAAAACGATGATGATGAAGAGTACAAAGGTGTCCCCAATTGAAGTCGACAAGGTATTAGCTTTCACCACTCGGCTATCTATCTGTACAAGAAACTCACATTGCTAACTTAGCAAAAGTAATTCTTCATTCGATACTCGAACGTTGAGACACAGATTCTTGTTTTGCCGCGCTTTGATCGCCGGTTTCAACAGTGCCGTTTGAACATAAACAATCGAATTAAGCATTTAGTGATTGACGTTAGTGTTATTTACGACGTGAGACGTATTTTCAAAGTGCGTGATTTATTAATGTTTATTTTTATTTTGATTTATTGGTTTTAACATATCTGGTTTCACTTTTGTTTGTTTGTTGCTTTTTAATACATTTTTATTGGGTGGTGTAATATTTATACAGGATATTATAGAACTGTGGATGAAAGACGAAAGGTACTACATATACATTTAAAATTTTACATGTAACTGTGTTTTTGAATTATACAGAGTAACCAATGTTTTTTTTTTCTTTAATATATTAAAATCATAATTTATCAGAGGAAGAAAATGAGAGATTAAAAATGTTTTTCCTTAAAATTTATCTGAAATTTTATCTACCTATATGACAATTGCAAAAAAAATACACCATAAATATGGTATTCGGAATCACTTAGAATTTAAATTATTTTGCAATTTTAAAAAAATATCTAAATTTGATCTATACGCAATTTTATTTTTTAAAATATTTTTATTTTTGTATGTAACAAATACATATATTTAAACTTTTTGTATCATTTAACAGCAATACTTGAAAAGAAAATAAATTAAAATTTGAAAAAAAAATCTCAATGATAAATTCATTGAAATGTTGGTCATATACAACTGCTTTAATTCTCCCTTTAATTTGAATAATTTTGCTTGCAAAATTTGTAACAATGCGTTCTAGCTGTCCAGTTTTTTAACATAATATGGTCTACTTTTAAAAAATAATAGACGTGTCAATAGGTATGAAATCTAGAGACTTTTAGGAATATTTGATTAGAATAGAACATAGAATTTATTTCTGTGTACAAATATTATATTTGTAAATAATTGTTATATGTATGGATAATTGAATAAAGTTGGTTAGAGCATTTGAGAAAACGGAGAGAAAAAAAATAAAAAAGGACAAAATCACAAATTGGAAGTATAGTGAAATGTATTTGCAAAACAGCAGGTATGTCGAAAGTTGCCATGTGAAAAAGTAAATTTAGGTGCAAAATTTCTATTACCCCTTGAGGTACTCCAGCCGCTCCCAAAAAAATATTTGTCACATTAAGAAAAATGTTAGCACTATATCAGTTGGCTTTTATGTATCATATTTAAGTAACAAGTAGACCAAATATTAGGTCAGTAGATTAATATTTTGAGTTGCCCCAAGGCTCTTGAAAATATTAATCAGTAGTAAATTTTACAAGTTTAGTAGACACATTTTTGTTTTTAATTTTATGGCTAGAGTTGAGTCGAGATCTCTTATGCAATGTTTTGATACAGAATCAGAATATAAGACTACCCAAACATTTCTATACCTAATAACTATTAGTTCACCAGTCAGAATCGTTAGTTTTTTTAACACATATTTTAGTTTTTTGCTTTGTAAACGTTTTTTTCCCTAAAACAATTTAATTTAAAGGTTTGTGTTAATAATTTACAAGAGTTTTTTTGTACCAAAACTTAAAGGCATTAGGGCACATCAAAAAGTTAATCTATTGTACTGAAATTTGGTTTTTACTTGTTATGTATGATGCAAAGAAGACAGCTGGCATACTGCTAAAAAAATGTCAATGAAACGAAATTTTTTTGGGGGTGGCTGGAACACTTCAAAAGGTAGTCTGAAAAAATGTCTAACTTTGCACCCGAACTTTTGGCACAACTGCCGCTTTGAAAATTCAAACACAGTTTTTTCACTGCATATTATTACACATACTCTTATTAATCCCTGATTATAATTAAACATTGAAGTTGTAAGATTTAGTTAGGGTTAGGTGTAAGATAGCTGATGCAGCTAAACTCTCGCCCTTTTGCTAATTAGTTTTATATTCATGTCTTACTAATTATTAAATAAAGACGTTTATTATTATTATTATTATTATTATGATTAAATAAAAAAATTGTCTAATGTAAAAAATTCCTGGTACTGCAGTAAAATTATCAATTTTTGTTTTCAATTTGTAGCAGTTAGGTACTGCGAGAGGTGGTTGAGTCTATGACACCCATGTTTTCTATTGTTAATGCATCAAACGCAATTTATTTATAAGGTTTTGGGAGTGTAGATAATAATTGGAGATCAGTCCTACTTACTATCTGTAAATAGTTTTCGAAAAAAAGTAAAAAATCTATTTTATTATCCGGATCCAATAAGATTATTGTCAAAAATACAGTATTTCTTACCAAATTTCGAAAATGTTGATTTCAGTTTCTTCTTCAATATCTCAGTGTCAGTGCCAGAAATGAGAATATTTATAAATTTTAATCATACCGTGCGATAAAAATTTCTTGGATGTTCCTTTCATTTCGCCTATCTATATAATAAAAAAATTAACATTTACATAATATTTCTTTGAAATATTACAGACATATGTACATAAATATCAAAATTCCCTTAGGAAAAACTATTCATCTATTGGTTTTTTACGACTACAAAAATTCGAAACTCGAAGAAAACTATTTTATTCTGCCAAATTCTCGTACTTGATTAATTTTTTATTTTTTCTAATAGCCCGTAACAAGTCGACTGTTCGCTTGGAAGGAATTATTAATAAAACGCGTTCGTCGCGTCTGGTTAAAATATACTGTAACACTTTTTTTTTGTAATTTCACAGTTTTGTAACTTATTTAAAACAGTGAACTGAATATAAATTGATATTTTGTTTTGCAATAAGACTCTTGCATGGTCGCTATGTAGGTGAATGAAAGGTATTTCGAACAAAAAGAAGTAGGTAAATCAAAATAAAACATAAAAAACACCACAGTAATTAGACAACCCTCGAATCCAAAGCTGAAGCTTTCTAGAAGGGGGTTATACTTAAAAAAAACATTCTCACCGGTACTGCCAGTGCCGGTGGCGGGATTCGAACCTTTAGCTACAATAGAAAGATTTACTCACGCTTGTCATGGCGTGCTCTGGCCGTTGTGTAGTTGGCATATAAACTAAAATTCCTTTAACACCAAAACACTATATACGTCACTCGACGCGCGGTTCGCCAACAAAATTGAAACAAACGAAAAGTCGGAGGTTTACGAAATTCTGCAAGGATTGTAATCAAAAATATGTTGGACAGACTAGACGATCAATTCAAACTGGATTCAAAGAGCATATGGCCCATCTCCACTATGACTCAACATGAGAAAACCATTAAATAGATATTAGCAATTTGATTAACTAGAAATGTAACAAATACTAGACTGCTGGATGCATTTGAAAATTTGGAAATCACAAAGTGTAAAAATAGTATGAATAATGACAGAGGGCCTATCCCAAATAGCCTGCTTTATTGGTGACACTACCGTGACAATAGTTTAGGTATAAATATGATAAATTGTTAGCATAAGTTTAGTTTTAATTATCTCCAGATGATGCCAACTTGGTTGGCGAAACTACGTCAGTGTTATCTTCACATCAAAGGTTCCATCCAACCCACTCCAGGACTAAAGTTTCTTTGAGAAAATAGTATAATATTTATTTGAAAATGAGTAATAATAAACGATTAGAGACAAAAAAATACAAAGCAAATAAAATGTCAGATTAAAAAAAATTCTTATCTAGACCCATTTATTTATAATTTTATTGCAATCGTTACATATCATCAATTTTTGCCTCTAGTAAAAAATTCTTTTGAAACCCTTTCCATCATGGAAGTGACAACAAATTGTGTTTTACTTATTTAATTTTATGCCAACGTTATCTGTTTAGTTAACCTCAACTTACTGACTACGCCGGAAAAAATATAGATAAGTTGTCAAATGTATGAAATCAATCAAATCAAATCAAACAATTTATTTAAAATTAAAACAATATACATGCACGAGGTATATATCTCGATACATGCATTTCTATAGTTCACCTGCTTCCAGAGCTAACCAGACATCCACGTGACAAGGCAGCGTGGCAATTGACGGGTTGGATGGACCGGGGTCTATATGAATTTGACAATTGACAATTAAAAAATATCAACTCCTGTCAACTTTTTGACCAATTTGAACTTATAATAAACTAATATTAAATGGAAAACTTTTAGCTTAAGTTAATTAACAATATGTTCTAAAACTTAGAATTAGAATATGTGCAAAAATGTACTCTATATAAAGAATATTTGTAGCTAATTAACAGGAAAAATAACACAAAAAACCCGCTCAAGACAGTTCGAAGATTGAGCGACCATGTCAGACCGCTTTAATGTTTTTATTAAAATTTGAATATGTGAAGATTAATTTTGAATTTGAAATAAATGTATAAAAATGTGTAAAATGTAACGATAAAAGTAAAAGTAGAGAGAAAAAAATAATTTAAAATATTGATAGTGTGTTTGACCTAAATGGGTTAACGAAAAATTGGTAAAGCCTGATACGGTAATTTATGTTTCATTCGAAATTGTACATTATGCTCCCTTACTTGTGTAATGTTGCGTGTAAGTGGATTGTTTGAGAGTTGGGTTTCATATAATTTATGTATATATTTTTTTCTTTTCTTGACCGTTAATATCAAATAATATCTGATATTTTTTTGTGGGGATTTTGGTCAGGTATAACTAATTTTATTATTTTTTTTCTAACGTTTCGGTTTATTACACCATCATCAGAGAACTACAATTAATATAATATTTTAAAAACATACTTACGGTTATTCTACATTACAATTTACTTACACTATTAATTATTAGGTATTTGTTTTAAACTTTGTTACATGTTATTAGATTGTCTGTTCTAACGCAACTGAGATATTTTAACATGGTTTGTAGGCTCTTAAAGTTTTGTTTATGTTACAGAGATAACATTGGAAATGTATACATATGAATTACTGTAGGTGTTTTGCTTAAATAGTGAGTATATAATAAGATATTTTATTTCAAGAATTATTATTTTGTATCGATAAGATGTAAAAATTGATTTCATGTTGTAATCAATAGCCTAACAAATCATGCCATCCAACTTTCACATCCAAAATACAGACCAAATAATCTGAAAAAAATCAAAAAAGTTCTAGAAGCAAACTTCTCTACGCTAAACACCTTTATGAACCAATAATAAAAAAAAGAATACGCAAAACCTATAATAAAACAACCCACACACCAAATAATAGTAATAATAAATATGTATCCATGCCATACATACCAACAGTATCCGAAAAAATAGCAAACGTATTTAAACGACACAATATAAAAATAGACCATAAACCATACAATACCACGAACAAATTTTTCACAAAACTTAAACCTAGACTATCAATCGAAAACGAACCTAACACTATATACAAGATAGACTGCAAGGACTGTAATGGTACCTATATAGGCCAGTCTAAACAATGTCTACATAAAAGAGTATACAAGCACAAATATAGCATCAAAATTCAAAATCAATACATGACAGCACTAGCCAAACACGCCATAGAACAAAACCACCGATTTAATTTTAACAACATATAAATATTAGAAAAAGAACCTAACTATAACCGAAGAAACATACATGAAATGTTGCATATAAAAAGACATACCAACGCCATAAATAATCGCACTGATATAGAAAATTTAAGCGAAACCTATTTTAACTGAATTAGATGATTGGGTACATTACAACATGAAATCAATTTTTACATCTTACCGATACAAAATAATAATTCTTGAAATAAAATATTGTTACGCCACTGGACTATGCAGACTGGTTAGATTAGGCTGGAATTGTACACGAACGGCCGGGAATATTCTGGAGTGCTCTAGACCGGGAGAATGGATGTATAAATAAGACGCACGGTGGGCCGAGATTTAATCTTAAGTTGAACGTGAACGAGTGAAGAAGCAATAAGGAAGAGACTTATAAGTGTTCAAGTGTAATTATAGTTAAGACAGTAATTAATCTATTGTTGTTAATTGTTAATTAGTAAATAAAGTAGTGAATAAGTGTTACCTGGACTTTCAATCAACGAATCTACGAGTATAGGTGTTTGTGGGGATAGCAAACACGTAACAAATTGGTGTCGGAAGTGGATTGGAAGAGAAATTTCTGGAAAATTCGAAAAGGTTCTACAGTGTTCTTCTCAGAAATTAGTGGAAACACGGAGAATTAAGCTACTGGACAGTGTTTGGAGGACTATTTCTGGACTGAGTAGTGACTTTAAAGTGGATTTTCGAGACGTTTCTAGAACATTGGATTTAGAAATAACTGCAAATACGTGAGTGCCGCTAGTAATAACGTGTTGTAGACTGAGAAAAAGGGCTACTAGTGCAATTTCGGGAAAATTCCAGAACATTCTATTTGGAAACTACAGGAGATACGTGAATTGTGTCGACGGGAACGTGTTGTAGACTCAAAAACGAGACTATAAGTGACTTTTAGTGACAATTCTAGAACATTCGATTTGGAAACTACAGAAGATACGTGAATTGTGTTAACGGGAACGTGTTATAGACTCAAAACAAGACTTATTAGTGATATTTCGTGAAAATTCTCGAACATTCCATTGGACATTTAGTGGAGATAAGTGAATTTTATCAACACAAAAGAAGTATAGACTCTAAATAAGACTTTCTAGTGCTGTTTCGAGATTTTTCTGGAACATTCCATTATTAAAATATACGTGATATCAACATTTTACGGTCTTAATAGTGTAATAAACTTTATTTTGAACTGATTTACGTGTCGTGAGTTAATGCCAATAACAAGAAGTATGGCTGAGAAACAAACACAGGACTTGTTAGCAGCGTTGTTGGAACGAATGAATGATCAAGAAAGAAAAAGACAGGAAGAAAAAGAAGAACAAGAGAGAAGACGACAAGAATAAAAAGAAGAACAAGAGAGAAGACGACAAGAAGAAAAAGAAGAACAAGAGAGAAGACGCCAGGAAGAAAAAGAAGACTTGATAAAAATGATCGAAGGCCTGGAAATAAGACGACAGGAAGAAAAGGAAGAACAAGAGAGAATACGTCAAGCCGAACACGACGAACAAGAACGAAAACGGCAGGAAGAATTAAGAAAAATATTTGAGGATCAAGAAAAATGGCGACTCGAGGAAAGAGAAGACTTCAAAAGAAGCATAGATGAACAGCAGGCAGCCATTTTCTCCCTCACTGAAAAATTCAAAGGAGATGTTATCGAAAAAGTCACTGAAGTCGCAGGGAAAGTCTGTGAAGTCGAAGGGCAAGTCATAGAAGTTAAAAGAAAGTTTGAGGGAGAAATAACTGAAGTTAAAGGAAAATTCGGTGAAGTTGAAGGGGAGATAGCCCGGTTGAAACAACAATTAAGAGAGAAGGGAGGCCAATTGGTACTGTCGTCTGGTACTAGGTTACAACCACCTTCCTTCGACGGTCAAAGTTCATGGTCAACATATAAGAGACAATTTGAGGCAGCTGCACGTTCAAATAACTGGAACGATGAGGAAAAAGCAACAGCATTGGTATTAGCACTAAGGGGCCAAGCATTAGACCTGCTCCAAACAATTCCTGCCGTACAGCAACAAAACTTTAGCATTTTGGAGGCAGCATTAGAACTAAGATATGGCGACCAACATCTCGCCCAAGTATATCAGGCTCAGCTCAAATCACGCAGACAACGAGGTGGAGAAAGCCTCCAGGAGTTCGAAGCTGCGGTAGAAAGATTAGCCCATCTAGCTTATCCTGATGCACCAATGGAATTTCAACAACAGTTAGCAGTTGGTACATTTATTGATGGAGTAAGGGATCAAGAAATTAGGCGAATTCTTAAGTTGGCCAGGCATAAGCTTAGTAGTGAGGCTTTAGTACATGCACTGGAGATTGAGGCTGCCTATGAGGATACCACACAACCAAATCAGAGAGTACGAGCTGTGAGTGTGGAGGAAGAAAAGCCATACAACACAATACAAAACCTGATATCTGATCTATACAAAATGATGACCCAACTACTGACAAAATCGAACTCCCAGCAGACACAAGACCAACAACAAAGTAGTGGGAGGCCGAATGGCGGCATCCGTTGTTATATGTGTGGCAAATTGGGCCATATTAAGAGGAACTGTCATGAGCTCAACATTCAAGATCCGAGACAAACCCAACAGCAAAGTAGTGGGAGACAGAGTGGAGGACGTATGCGCTGTTATAAGTGTGGCAGAGTGGGCCATATTCAGAGTAACTGCCGTCAGCGCAGCCCTGAGAAGGTCGCAGTAATGGAGAAGCCGCAGGAAAACTGGCGAGCTGGTACTTCGCGGAATATAGCGAATGGCCTTTCCAAAAGACCGTGTCAGAAAGACTGCAAGCCTTGCCACCGTAAGGAAGAACAACAAAATGTACAAATAATGAAGACCGTTAAGATTAATGTTCCGGATTATTTGACAAAAGAGTCGTTAAGGGAAGTGCAGTTAAACGATAAGGAAACTGGTCCTATTCTGAAATGGAAAGAAAGAGGGACCCGACCCGATTGGGAGGACATTTCAAATAAATCAGTGGGGCTGAAGGCTTTATGGGCACAATGGGATTCCCTTATAGTAGAGGATGGACTGCTGAGGAGAGCGTGGGAAAGTCCAGATGGGAGGAAAGTTATTTGGAAATTGTTAATCCCCAGGTGTCACGTAGCAGATGTACTTCAGCAAGTGCATAATGAAACGTCTGGTGGACATTTTGGCGTCAACAAAACCCTGACAAAAGTAAGACAACGTTTCTACTGGGTAAACAGTCGTCAAGATGTGGAGGCTTGGTGCCGCCAATGTGAAGTTTGCGCGGCAAGAATGGGGCCACAAATAAGAAATAAGCAATATAACGCCAGGGCTCCTTTTGAGCGAATTACCATAGCAAGTGACCGTATGAAGGCTCGTTATGACCTTAAGGCGAATTCAGGAGGGTTCCAGGCTGGAGATTTGGTTTGGCTATATAACACACAACGAAAGAAAGGCAGGTCCCCGAAGCTTCACCCGCCCTGGGAAGGTCCTTACACTGTGGTCACCAGACTAAACGACGTTGTATATAGAATTCAGCAAAGTCCAAAATCCAAGATGAAGGTGGTGCACATAGAGAGACTAGCCAAGTATGCAGGGAATAATGAATTGCCTGATCGGGACGTTCAGGCTTAAGGAGGGGGCAGTGTTACGCCACTGGACTATGCAGACTGGTTAGATTAGGCTGGAATTGTACACGAACGGCCGGGAATATTCTGGAGTGCTCTAGACCGGGAGAATGGATGTATAAATAAGACGCACGGTGGGCCGAGATTTAATCTTAAGTTGAACGTGAACGAGTGAAGAAGCAATAAGGAAGAGACTTATAAGTGTTCAAGTGTAATTATAGTTAAGACAGTAATTAATCTATTGTTGTTAATTGTTAATTAGTAAATAAAGTAGTGAATAAGTGTTACCTGGACTTTCAATCAACGAATCTACGAGTATAGGTGTTTGTGAGGATAGCAAACACGTAACAATATCTTATTATATATTCACTATTTAAGCAAAACACCTACAATAAATCATATGTATACATTTCCAACGTTATCTCTGTAACATAAACAAAACTTTAAGAGCCTACAAACCATGTTAAAATATCTCAGTTGCGTTAAAACAGACAATCTAATAACATGTAACAAAATTTAAAACAAATGCCTAATAATTAATAGTGTAAGTAAATTGTAATGTAAAATAACCATAACTATGTTTTTAAAATATTATATTAATTGTAGTTCTCTGATGATGGTGTAATAAACCGAAACATTAGAAAAAAAATAATAAAATTAATTATACCTGACCGAAATCCCCACAAAAAATATATCAGATATAAAATGTATGGGATGTGTTTTTTATGTATTCTGTTAATGGTTCCATGTTGGTGATATCGTGTAAGTGGCTTATTGGTGTATATCTGTCTGACGCTGTAATGAGAGGCAGCATTTTGTTTTGGTGAACTTGTAATTTGTGTATTGTGGTCGTGGACGCAGAGCGCCACGCGAGAGCGCGTATACTACTATTTTTGGCCAAAAGTGAATATAAATTTTTAGTTAGTGCATATGCTTTTCGTATGGTCATTGTGATATGTTTGTTGAATGTCAGTCCTTTGTCTAAATGTACTCCTAGATATTTTACGTTCGTCTTTCTTTGAATTTGTTGTCCGTTGATCGTTATTGGAGTCAGAATTTTGGTATCTTTACATTTTTTGATAAACACTATAGTCTCCGCCTTTCCCTCATTCCTTGATTATAATAGGCTGTGGCTCTGTGCATGTGTGCTTTTAGTAACATGTTAGCCGCTTGAGCACCATGCGAGTGACTATATATAGCTGTGTCATCAGCGTACATAGCCAGTTTAGTGTTAGAAAACTGAGGGAAATCGGAGACATATAGGTTGAATAATTTTGGTCCTAGAACAGACCCCTGCGATACTCCAACGTGAATGTTCTTGTCTGGAGAGAGTGTGTTGTTAATTTTGTAGTGTTCTGTTGGGTATCCAAGAATCTATGAGTTTTATTAAGTGGAATGGCAAATTGTAAGTGTGCATCTTGTGAATGAGCCCCGGAATCCAAACGGTATCGAAAGCGTTCACAATGTCCAAGAGGACAATAGTGGTGCTCTTGTTTAAGTTATACTGCAACTTGATATCGTTTACGATCCTGACAACCCATTGTGTTCTGTTGTGTCCCTTTTTAAAACCAAACTGATGATGATCGTTAATGCCTAGAGCATCCTGTGCCTTATTTAATCTGTTAAGGATAATCTTTTCAACTAATTTGGAAATAGCCGATAACAAACTTATCGGCCTGTGACTTATCGCAAGCCAGTGATTTTTACCTGGTTTGGGTACTGGAACCACTATTGCGCTCTTCCAGGCGGTAGGAAAGTACTGCAGGCGCAGGATCGCGGTGACGTTGTGCATAAGCTGCAATACACCCGTTCTTGGCAGATTCTTGAGTAATTTGTTTTCGATACCATCCATACCCGGGGCCTTGTTATTTGTTAAACATTTAATAAGTTTTGCTATCTCTGAAGATTTTGTCATAATATCCAAAAATTCTTGTCGAGTAATTTGATTGTCGCGGCCCATGTCGTTATTTAATGGCCCTATTATGCGATCCTGCTCCGGCGTATTTGGAGCGTCATTGTTATGTATTTGTTGGTACGTGTCCGTTAGGTGATTTGCTATCTGTCTGTCCGTCATGTATGTTTATCCGTTAAGCTGAAGGGCGGGGATGGCCACTCGTGTGCTGCTATTTTTAAGTGATTTGGTAAGTTTCCACAGTGAGTTATCCTGAGGATTTAGTGCCTCGAGCTTTTCGCTCCATTTTTGGTTTTTAAAATTACTGATATCCTCTCTGATTTGTGTTTGCAATCTGACCATATCGTCTTTGGCCCGAACATCTCTGTTTCGTTTCCAGCGTCGTCGTCTCAATCGGTTCTTCGTCAGTATGTCTTGTTTGATCGCGTCCGTCAGTTAGTCTTTGTAGGGGTCAATTGTAATAGTTTGAGAAACACCTCGTTTGGCATCTTGGAGTAGCCTTGTGAACACTTTCAAATCATTTTCCAGTTCAGCGATGTTGTTAATGTTGTTATTTAAGTGTATGTGTGTGTTTAAGAATTGTCGGTATTGAGGCCAGTTGGCGTTTTGTATGATGTGATTCATGTACTTGTGTTTTTTCGTGTCATGTTGTTCAAAACTATGTATGTGGGATTATGGTCAGACGTGAGCTCCTCTAGCACCTCTGGGAGAGTGGAGTTACTCACGTTCTTCTTTATTATGAGGTCAAGTGTAGAAGGTGTATTACCATTGTCAGGAAAATGAGTCGGAGTGTTAGGGTACTCCAAAGTTACATTATTGTTATTAATATAGCTATGCATGATGCCCGGCATTCAGATAGCTGATGACCAGATTGCGAGGTCCCGCGTGCTGCTGTTATTTATGTTCCATTGGATAGTGTGATACTTATATTTTCAATAGACGTGTTCTGTAGTTTTATAAGTATGTGGAATGTTTGCTTTAATAAGTACAGCTATGCCACCGCCCCTGTTGTGTCCCGGTCTTTTCTAATCACTGTATAGCATAGAAAACTCAACTTATCTTGTGGCGTGAGTTTTGTTTCGTTCAGAAGCATAATGTCAATTTTATGTTTCGAAAGAAAATTGACTAAATGAGGAATTTTGTTTCGTATCTCGTTGGCGTTCCATGAAAATATTATTAATTTAGATGGCATTACTTGAAATATCCTGTCTAAATTTATAGTATATTTCAAATTTTTCAATCTCGGAAGTGCAGTTAGTAAGTTTGTTGTTTAAATATATTACCCGTCTTAGCATTTTATCAGGATCAATCATTCAATTCAATTTTTGAAACTCTTCCGTTATATTTGATAATTGGCCCATGCCATTTGATGTACTTGAAGTTGTGGGAGTGGGGAGAAGAGGGGTTCTGGTAGCCATCCAGAAAGGGATAATCAGTGTATGGTTTTTAGCTACCAGGGCAGCACGCCTAGCCTTCCATACATTTATTGTTGGGAGCGCGGCAGCAACATATTTCATTTGTGGCGGCGGTGGAACTAATGGAGGGTTTCTCTGTTCTAACTGTTGTATTTTCATTTGATAAATTTTGCATGTCATTTTCTGGATGTTTATCTCCGCAGTTAGCGCATTTCAAGTCGTCCTCTGGTTTTCTTCACATACATTTGTAAGGTGGGGTTTTGCGCATTTCAAACATATTGGGGCTGCTCGACAGTTGGTTGTAGCGTGTCCCCAAAGTTGACACCGCACCGGTGGCATTGTATTATAACGTTCTTGTTGATGTGTCTTTCCCACCGTGTGATCAAGGTATCTAATTTTTCGCTGTAGTTCTTTTACTGTGACCGATCCATCAGTCACAACGAGATACATCGGGTACTTTGTACTCTCATTTTATAAATATTTCTGAACTTTATGTTAAGCTCCGTTGTTAAGTTGTTAATTCTACTCTCAAGTAATCCGTATTTACATTGTGGTATATGCCTTTTAGGATAAATCCATGCGTCTTTTCCTGTTTCGGAGTAAATGTATGAAACTCTAAACTTCCTAGCTGGAATTTTTCTATATATGTCTTTCACTCGTCATATAATTCAAGATGCAAACCTGTCGTATTTGAAGCATGTTTCCAGTAGAATTTATCTTTAACATTATTTTTCATAAACTGGTTCATCTTTGCGTGATCTTCAAAACTACCATGTATGATTATCGAGGAGGTCTAATATTTTTCGATACCACTGTGTCATCTAATTTATATTGATCTTCAACCTGTATATCTACGTGCGTGTATATCTATGTGCAGGAAACTGCTGTTCTGCATTTGAAATTGTCCTAAATTTATTTTCGTTTACCACATCACTCGGTGTGGTATGTTGTAATTCTTTTCTGGTCGATGGGTGACTAAAGTTCTTGTCGCACTTATCTGTGATACGTATGTTTCTTATTTTACATAAATTTGTCAGCTCCTCTTTCGATTGACATATTCCTTCACTGTCATTTCCGTTAACGTCATTTTTATGACTTTTCTTTTAAAATTATCATTATTCACTAACCTGAACTCACTCCTTTCAGTCTCTGTTCCTTTCTTCTTCCCTATAGTCTCTTCTACTAATTTTTCCTGTCGCAACATAATTTAAAAAAAAAACCACAAAAAATTGGCTGTTGTCAAAATAAAGTTGCGCTTACTTCAACAACTTTTTTCCAACTTGTATGAAATAATACAGCATATTATCGTTGTAACCACTTTATATTATACTTAGATTTTTATTAGTTGATCAACTTGTTTCCAATTTATAAAAATGTCTGAATTATTAATCTTGTGGTTATAGTTCAATATATAGATATGTCGCATCCACTAGCCTAATTGTCCATTTCGTGAACTAGACATCCACTTCGTGAACTAAAGCAAGATCATGTAATCAGAGTTTCTTTCACAATCTGGACACTTTTTTATCCTGTTCGTGAAATGGAAAAGCTGTTTATCCACTTAATTAAATTGTCATATCACATCATCTGGACATGGTATTTATCCAGTTCGTATACTGTATTATTCGCATTTGTCCACTTTTCGTAACGCCTTTGTACAAGTCGTTGCCACATAGATGTCGAACCAGATCTCCTCGTTTGAATTTCTTGGACTGCAGTCTTTAAGCGCTGGGGGCTACTTCCTTCTTTATATACATACATATGTAAAAGAAGCAGATCAAGAAAAACTTTCATTGCTGCTGTTGGTCAGGTTCTCATGGCTCCTGTAAGCTACATTCTTGAAAAATGGCTGACGTTATGAATTGTTTTTCGAGTCAAATTCGTATAACTATCAACAAGTTGCGGATCTATTTAAAAAATTTCCATTTCACAAATATCACAATTTTTTCCTCTAAAAAAGTCATTAGAAAAAAAAATGTTTCAAAAAAGATCAACATTGTCTTTTGATGATTTCCTTTCTTAAGAGAAAAAGTGATAACTATAAAATTTCTCCCATTTTTTTTTACTTTCTTATAACTAATATAAGGAAGTATAGTAATCGTGATTTTTCTTCGACATCGAGATTTTGATTGACATATATGTTTTGACCCTCCTGAATTCATTTTGACTATTTTCCAAGTGATGTCTGTCGGTTCGTGTGTGTGTGTGTGTGTGTATGTCTGTGGCCGCGATAACTCAAAAAATACTAATGGGAGACTTGCTAAATTTGGCAGTTAACATTTTCAACAACATTTTAGGTGACACATTCAATTTGGTGAATATGGTACTACCAGAAGAGACATAATGAATGAAAGAAGAAAAAAGGTACAATTTCGGCAAAAAAACAAAATTTATTGCGATTCTGGATGAATCTCGACGAATTATAATGAAAAAACGTAGCTCTATGGAAAAAATCTGTCTGCATATCTGTAGTGTCGCATAGCAGCCACGGTTTTTAAGATTAAAATTTGGTACACATGTTCTAAAGGCCAATGGCGATGAGCAAAATCGGCCAGCTGAGGAGGTCCACGGGTTCTAAACTTTTTTTGTATTTGTCTTCAAAAAAATACAAATACTCTTGGTGAAAGCTTATAAATCATGTCTACTATATCAAGCCAATAAAATATATTTTCCAAGTACTTAAATAAAGCTGATGTAAACTGAAATTTCTTACACATTTGACCTCATGGGATTAGGATAAATTTAGCAGTTTGACATTTGAAATGTTTAGCAGTTTGACATTTGAAATGTCCAAGTTAGTTACAAAAATGTCAATGTCGATAAATAGAAATTATTAAAATATATTGACAGCATCGAACGACACTGATAATTAATTATTTAAAGATTTTAATATTTAATTGAGGTAAGTGAAGAATTAAATAGAATGATTTTTTTAGATCTGGATGATATTACATGGTTAACTTTTTTATTTGCAGAATTACAGAGTCGGTTAAATTAGCAAAATTGTGCAGAATTGTGAGTGCAATTGATTGCCGTATTGAGAATTGTGGTATGTTTTTAGGTTACTGAATTATACTGAAAATAGTTGATTTTTTTAATGTTAAATAACTTCGAAACCGTTAATCTTAGGAAATCCTTGAAAATTGTTATCAATAGACATTTTTACGTTGAATTCAATAAACCTATTGTCAATTCCATGGCTAATACGATTTCCGAGATATAACATAAACATATTTTTAAATGGAAACCATAGTAACTAAAAAAGATAGACATACAAATGTTTATATCTTTGAAATCAGAAAAAAATAAGCTTTCTTATAAGCCCATAGCCGCCTATGGTTTCCATTTAAAAAAAAAATGCAAATTTATGTTATATCTCGGAAATCGTGTCAGCCATAGAATTGGCAATAGATAATATTTTGCAAAGTAATTTGTAAATTATGAGTTTCCTCATAACTTACGAAAAAGAACTGTCCGCTTAAACTCAGAGTTAAAGAATAATTTTTTTTATGTACCTATACATATGTATTGTCGGTGCATCTAACATTTTTCTTAACAATTCCGTTACCCAAAAATTACATAACAAAACATATAAAAGCTAAGAAATTGATTATCTCGAATCAAAAAATCGTATGGGGCTGAAAAAAAGAAATGTAGTCCTCAATTGGACTAAGAAAATGAAATCAATGAACTAGTTTAAGTAAAAACAAGAAATATGTGTGAAAAACTTCGTGTAACGGGGGTCATTTAAAAAAAATGTGTTTGATTCAGTTGTCATTTAAAATTTTGGTTATCTTCAATCCACCATACCTACCACATAAATTACAAACTATGTAACATATCAAAATACTAAAATTTCTAATTATCACAACATATCAGTCATCACATCAGTAGACACTGTCGGGTGAACATACCTAAATAAACAGTACCTAAATGTTAATTTGACACTAATATCTAGCGAGAGTAAATCTATTTCTTTTGCAAGTTATTTATTATTATTTGAACTTTAAACGAACCCATACGTGTGCAAACATAATGAGTGAAAGTATTCAAAATATTTCTTTTATCGTCAGAAAGAAAAGTGAAAATGTAAAATCGCAAGTAACTTTTCTTTGCCAATTTATAATCATAGATGTTATTTATTTGGATAGCATCATTATAATTAATACTTAATGTTTATATATACAGGATGTCCCATAATTGCATGAACATAGCACCACCTCAAATTCATTAGTCCAAAATAAGTTGGTTTAACTAAAACAAACACTACCCCATATTTGAACAAATTGGCTTGTAATTGTTTCCAGTGTAGGCTTAAAGACGCGAGATTTTTTTTTTGGAAAAACTCATTTTCTAACACAGGATAGTTTCAATTTTGACCTAAGACACTTTTTCTTTATAGCTCCACAAATAAAAAAATCACGAAGGTTCATATCGGGTGAAGGTCATGGCCACTAAATGAGAGAATATTGTCATCTGCCAATCCATCTAACCGGGTATTACTCATTCAAAAGTTGTACAATATGACTCGTATGTGAAGTAGATTTTCTTCTGTCAATCCACATAATTTATTCTTGTCTAGAATTTCTTGTGATAATCCGAAACAAGCTACCGTATCACCCCGCAAAAGCTCATGTACTGACTGAATGTGGTAGGGATAAACTAGCTATTGCCTAGTTATTTCGCTTATACTCTTAGAAATTCCTGTTCGGTGTTCTAATAATCTGGTACTGATGCTCGGATTCTCGTATACTATTTCAAGAAATTTTCCTCCAATCTGAACAAACGGAGTGCGTTTAGACCACCAGCAATAACAATGCAAGATATCAAAATTTTACGAGAATCAAAGATGCTAGAAATGTGCTTTTTCAAAACAAAAATCTGATGACTTGTGTCACGTAAATCATTTAATTAAAAAATCTTACGGCAAATTAAAATCTCTTTATATGCACAAAGATGTGCTTGACCAAGGTATTAAATTGAAGCTTTGTATTTCCTTAATTTTGTCCACTATTTCCTACAGCGATATCCTCTACTGGCCTGCTTTAACTTTGAGAGATAAATTAAGCTTACAAAAGGATGAAAACTCCTACATTCGCTACTGTTTTAATTTAAGAAAGTTCGACCATGTATCTGATAAAATTTCGAGGTCAAGGTAACTTGAGCTACATGAAAGATTTATGATTCATTTGGCTGGTCTAACTTTTAGGATAAATTTACATCCTGAACCAGTATATCTGTTTAATAAGTTGTTAAGAGATTCTAGCGATCATAGTTGCAATACTAGACAGTATACCTAATTTGACATTATTTTATTTGATACTGTCAAACAGTCAGTCATTATATAGAGTGAAAGATCACGAAAAATCATAACCAGCCTTTGTTTTCTACGTAATAAATAGACTGACAAGGAAATTCCTAATATAGTTACCACACCCTGTATATCTTCCAGAAAAGACTGTCTTTTTATTTTTATAGATTTACGAAAATAGAACACACAGTACACAAATTTTTTAGCACGTTAAAAATAGTGCGGCGAACAAAATATTAATATTCTCATTTAAAATGTGTTAATAAATTAATAACGTAAAAGGTTCTTATCAGTTTGATTCAATGCTCTGTTTACACCAGTCTATGTATCCATTAATGTTATACCAGTTAATAAAATCAACACTACTTAACAATCACCTTGAATTTTTTGGTTATTATGTCATACATTAAAAACAAAACAAATTAAGCAACAATTAAACAAATAAACCAATTATGTTTTATACCTTGTGAATCTTTACCAGGATGCGCATATAATTCTACCACAATTATGTGAAAATACGAGAATGGGAGCACCATATTGAACTCTTTATATAATTGATTCAGAACAAAAAATCTAGAACAGCTTAGATATACCTACGTACACTTTATAAGAGCAGCCATGGATAACGACAAAGAAGCTAAAAACGTCCAACATTTAACAGAAGAAAAGGATATCGTTAAAAACAACAAAATTAATGTAAATATCTCGACACTTTCGACCAAGTTATCGACTGACCAGCTTATTTGTAAGACTCCACAAGACTCCCCCAGTGTTTCAGTGAAGTCGCTGAAAACTAGGAAATGTCAAAATGCTGATAAACATAGGATTATTTTGTATTTAGGAATTCTGCAGTTTATTCTGGGGTTCCTCATGGTGGCGTTTGGTATTCTGGTGATCATGCATAAAGCAAGTTTAAGTCAGGTAAATATTCACATATTTAATTTAATTTAAAAAAAAATTACCGGAATAAAATCGATTTTATGATTTTCAGAATTTTTGTACATATATTTGATTTAAAAAAAATATACAGGGTAATTCAGTTTTAGCTAACATAACCTTGGTAAATTGTCATAATTCTATGATTTTTTATGTATGGATCTTTCCTAAATTGTATCGTTATGATATGAGAGTTTTTCTTTATCGAAATTAGGTTTAAAAAGGGACACTCTGTATTAAGTCTATTGGTATAGATGTTAACAACTCATTTCATTATTTTCCTTCACTGAGGGAAATATCTGGCTTGAAATGACTAAGAAGCGTTAGTTTTTTCAATTTAATAAATATTTATTATTCTGCATTATATTTAATTCAGACAAATAAATATTTTTCATAATTTTGTTATAATAAGCATATTTCGAAGATTGGATTAATTGACAAAACTAAATGATTTATTTCAGGAATTCTCTTGGTATTTATTTTTTGTAATTAATTATTTATAAGAAATAAATTTACTCATGAATAACTCATTTGTATCTGCCACATTTATTACATCATTATATTTATTTCATAGAAAGAAATATTTACTATTAAAGTTTATACCCTAATAGCGGAAATAAATATTTAATTCTAATAAGAAATGTTTATTCCTCATTAATAAATTTGTTTCTGAGAACTAAATGTTGGCCCTCTACCGGCGAAACCGCGGTAGCGCATTAGACAAGATTCAACAAGACGTCATTGTTCCTTTTTTTCTCTTATTAGGAGCTTTGTGTTAAGTGTTGTGTCCCTTTCGGTAAATGTATAGTTTATTAGAAGAATATGGGGGCTGGAAAGCCTTAAAGAAACTTTTAAATGTAAGTTTTTAATGTTTGTACGTGGTAATTTGTTTATCATAGCATATTAAAGTACCTAACCTAGCCAAAAACTGTTTAGTTGTGAAAATTTGTTCAGAGTTATTTATTTTTGTTATTTTTTAGATAAATATATGTAAATATTTTTCATATATTTAATTTTGTTTACCTTTAACACAGATATTTGTTTGTCTGTATCCTTAACCTAACACATCAATTAAAAATTATAATAAACAAGCGGTAAAGAAAATTGAAAATTAATCTTTATTTGAACTTTCTACTTTTCTAAGTTAATAATAAACTCACTTATTTGGTATTTTTGAAAAGTTTAAGTTAAGCATATTACAGTCAAAATAAGAAAAGAATAAAAGGAAAATCTGTACTCAAATATATCGGTTTAGAATGTTCTTTTTTATTACTTTCTTTCTTGCATAAAAATAAATAGATTATTTTTTTAACTCGGTGTTATTTATAGACTGTATTATTTTATATTATTATTACCATACAATCTATAAGTTATTTCGCAGTAATTTTCATTGTATTATTTTTTTTTTGTTCATTTACGTTTTATTTTAAAGATTATATCCTCGCATCAATTCAATGCAAAACTTTTACTAGGTATAAGCGGTTATAATGGCTGCATTTCCTGATATTTACAATTTTTCTGAATTTTCTCTTAAAATTTGACATGGAAATCCAGATTTATATTTAATAAATTTGAGGTTTAACTGATTCTAATAAGACACATTAGTTAAAAAAAATTAGAACTTTATTAAGCATGAATACCTTAACACCTGGAAGAAGAATTATTAACATAATAGATATATGTTTTAACGTCATCGTGTCTATGGAGATATTAATAAGTTATAGTTCATGAAAGTAATTGATTATACTGATAGTGATATATTATGTATGTACCTACATCTACGCAAAATTATATAAAAAATTATATGATATCTACCCTATCATTTTTTAGAATATGTTTTATTATAAACAACTCGTGAAGCATACATATTTTTAACATAAAATACATTTTAATTTCGCAAATATATACCTACCATAACGTTGCTTTAATGGCAAAACATCGAATGTGCAAATTTGCCGGTTTCGACTTTTCTGTTGGAAAATAATATATTTTTTTCAGTCTGCAGTGCCAAAACCGCAAATGCGAATATTGAATATTTTTGAAATATTTTTATACTAGGAAACTTATACCTATTAATAAATTACCTTTGGATATTTAACAACAAATTGAACTTTATTTCCCTTCTTCTAAAAAATTTGAAAAATGCACATTCGTTGTTTTGGCAGTTGACCGACGATATGCTTTACAACTTGTGAAAAAAAAATAAAAAAATATCTACTATAATTTTTAGCAAAATTGATTTTTTTATACATCGTACTGTAGACAAATCGTGAGGCATACATTTTTTAATATAAATCAAATTTTAGTTTCGCTAATATAAACCAGGTAAGTAAAAATTTTGTATATATTTTTTTGAATAGAAATGTTTTTAATTTTCTATATTCATTTATTTATTGTATCCGTATAATTTGTCTTCGAACCTTCTTTGGATATTAAGTCGCTATTCTATATAAATTGTTTACATATTTTTTTAAATAAACTATGCATAGCAAAAGGATTGTTCAGATTGGTTTTTTCTCCAAAAAACCAACCTATGACTAATCCTTTTAGCGCAGAGATTTATTTAACAAATTCTTTAAATAATTTATAAGATGGTGGATACCCAAAGCAGGTGCGAGGAGAAATAGTTTTTTATTATAAATAAATTAACAATTTATTTAATATTAATGATTATACGAAATTTTTATCGTTTTTGAGAAATAAATATTTGTTCACTATAAATTAAAAAAGGAATTAATTTTCCTGAAATTAATGTATTCATCAACAATAAATCCACGCAATTTTCTGTAAAAAGTCTTATTCCTGAGAAATAAATATTTAATGCTCAGAAACAAATATTTAATGTTCAGAAACAAATGTTTAATGTTCACAAATAAATATTTAATGTTCAGAAACAAATATTTCTTACAAATAAGTATTTTGATTTAATTGATAATATTTAATATTCGGCTTTTAATCAAATAAATGCCTTAATTCTCCCAATTAAATGTTTAGTTCGCCAAATACAAAGAAATCATTTATTTGGTTGAAATAAAATTTATTTCTCCCAACTAAATCATTCTCTCAGTACACTGAACTGATTCTGCGGTTGGCTCCTTGTGAAACATTATTAAATATTTTAAATATATGAAGGAAATTTGCTTTTTAATGTTTCAAAAATATTTTATTAGAAACTCTACACGTGTTTCGGCTTTTTAGGCCTTTGTCAAGAGTACAGGGAATACTGAATAGTAAAATTTGTGTCCATTGCTTATATAACTACATCTGGTACCTACTATAAAACTATTGTAAAGTATGTTTTTTATAAGTGGAATATTACTTTATTTTTTAAATCTAAATTATTTTATTTAAAATATGGTGGCCTGTAAAAATTTGTTGTTCATTCGTTAAGTTTTATTATTTTTAACAGCTTTACTTATTTCTAATTGTTCTAATAGATCAAGTCGGAAAAGAAAGGAAAGAAACTTGATCTATTAGAACAATTAGAAATAAGTAAAGCTGTTAAAAATAATAAAAACTTAACGAATTAACAACAAATTTTTACAGGCCACCATATTTTAAATAAAATAATTTAGATTTAAAAAAATAAAGTAATATTCCACTTATAAAAAACATACTTTACAATAGTTTTATAGTAGGTACCAGATGTAGTTATATAAGCAATGGACACAAATTTTACTATTCAGTATTCCCTGTACTCTTGACAAAGGCCTAAAAAGCCGAAACACGTGTAGAGTTTCTAATAAAATATTTTTGAAACATTAAAAAGCAAATTTCCTTCATATATTTAAAACATTCTCTCAGTGTTCTGATACAGACTCATGCTAAAGATTTCAACATTTTGTTTCATTATGAACTGGAATAATAACTAGTGTTACCAACTTTTAAAATTTATATTCTCTAAATTGGGGCAAACTATGTCCGTTTTAATCCCAAAATTCCCATTACACAATGAAGTATGTGCTAAGTATGTTTTAAATACTTTATTTCGAGGAAATAAATACCGGATGGCTGTTAAAATACGAATCCTGTTTTAAAGTCCGTAACTCCGGAGTACATTGAGATATCGATTTGAAATTTTTATATCTTACTGACAAAAGGTTGAAAGGTATTCTATCAAATTTCAAACGTTTATTTAGAGAAACAAGTGAATAACGATTTTTTACTTTCAGTTAAAAAATATATATATACTTAATCTCAAAATTGAAATGAATATTTTACTACCACTGCTTAGAAATTCTACAAATTTACTACTCGTGGCCAATGTTTAAATTGTAGAATAGCCTTTTTGATTAAATTTAGGAACACTTTTGGCCACACTTCTTCTATTCGACGACGCAGATCATCCAGTTTGGCAAACGGTTTTCGTCTTTGGGCATACACATTTTTGTTTTCTTGTTACATTAATAAAACATTATGGGCAGGAATAACATTATTGTTAATTTTACTAATCAATTTATTGCTCTACAGGGTGTGCCGAAATTAGTGTGCAATATTTCACCAGCTGCTTCTACGGCCAGAAATAGGGAAAAAAGTTCATATAATCATTGATAGAAAAATGCTTCCTAAGGGAGCTACAGGCCCCTAAAGGTAGGCCCATGAGAAAGGTTTTTATCGAATATCTCCAAAACCACTCAAAGTCAAATATTGAAAATGTACACAGCTATACTCTTATGTGTAATAAGATTAAATGGAAATAATTCGAAAATTTTATCCAGGGCTGTCCCAAATTGGGGAGTTGTGGGGTTAAAATAACCCCAACTTTTATGTATATAATTTTTTTCTATTTTTGACGGTACAATATGAAATTTTAGAGTTCTATACGTAAAAAAGGTACTCTCGATGAACATCGATATCTAAACTAATTTTTTATTAATAGTAGGCCACGAATAAAAAAGAATGCTTCATGCCGCTATGATATAATTTGATGTTAGAGCTGTCAACAACGTTAATACATTTGTATAAACAGTTGTATGATATAAAATACTAAGAACGCGTATCGGAAAAAAAATCGTTTTGTCCCCTTTTCTATCAGTTATTTCATTTGTGCGCCTTTAATCACGATTTTCATTAAGTCGATTTAAAATGCCAAGATTTACAGATAGGGAAATGACTGATATGCATTTGGTGTACGGTTTTTGCAATGGTAGTGCATTAGCCGCAGTAAGGAAATACCGACGATGATTTCCCAATCGTAGAGTACCTGGGCGTCGAATATATGCAGTTCTTCACCGGAATTTGGCAGACCAGGGGGATTTTAAAAGGTCTCGAGGCGCAGGAAGATCACAAGGAAATCATCGTATGGATATAGTTTTGAATCATTTAGAAAATGATCCACAAATAAGCATTCGAAGAGTTTCAAAAATTGTCAACATACCTCGCTCAATAGTTAATAAAAAATGTAAGTATCTAGATAATTATTTATCTTAATTAATAATTTCAGATAGGAAGAATTACGGTAATGCAAGGAATACACCCATACCATTCTAGACGCATGCAACATCTAACGGAGGCAGATTTTTTACCACTACTCCAGTTTTGTCAATGGAATTAGCGTACAGAAATATTCTTCCTAGCATATTATGGACTGATGAGGCAATATTCACTAGGAACGGAGCTTTTAATATGCACAATATGCATCATTGGTCGGATGAAAATCCACGAGTTGTTCGACGCACAAATTTCCAACATAGAATTTTGGTGAATTTATGGGCAGGAATCATTGGGATCAAGTAATTGGCCCAATAGAATTCCCCAATCGTCTTAATGCAGAAGAGTATTTAAACTTCCTCTAAAACGACCTTATCGATTTATTACCGTTGAATGTTCGACACGAGGTTCGACAAAATATGCATTTTCAACATGACGGCGCACCTGCCCATTTTGGGCGCAATGTTCGACCTTGGTTACATCAAAATTTTCCAGGCAGGTGGATAGGTCGAGGTGGTCCTATAGCTTGGCCACTTCGTTCACAGGATCTAAATCCATTAGATTTTTACTTCTGGGATTATATGAAAGGTTTGGTTTACGCCACTGAAGTAAATACACGAGAAAAACTACTTCAACGAATAAATCAGGCCGGAAATGAATTAAGAAGAAATACATTCGAGACTTTACGGGCCTCTCAGACTTTAGAACGGCGAGCGAGACTGTATATCCAAGAAAATGGAAATTTGTTTGAACACCTGTTACAATAAAATTGTGTAAAATCAAATTTAATTATGTTGATATAAAAAGATTACTGGATGATTTTTTGTTCATATTGAGTATGATAGTTTCGCTCGAGTTATTCATAAAAAAATATTTTCTACTATTTTCCAAGCGACAAATTAAAAATATGAGTATGTCCTTTATGTGGACATGAAATAATAGACAAAACTCATCTGGTACAATGTATTTTGCTCCATATGTTATAAAATTTAAAACAAATAAAATTAGTTAAATACTAAAATTGTCAAGTCGATATTATTCAAAGACGGTGCATTTTATCGATGTTCATCAAGAGTAACTTTTTTACGTATAAAACTCTAAGATTTCATATTCTACCGTCAAAAATAGAAAAAAGTTACATACAAGAAAGTTGGGGTTATTTTAACCCCACAAACCCCCATTTTGGGACAGCCCTGGATAAAATTTTCGAATTATTTCCATTTAATCTTATTACACATAAGAGTATAGCGGCTGTGTAAATTTTCAATATTTGACTTTGAGTGGTTTTGGAGATATTCGATAAAAACCTTTCTCAGGGGCCCACCTTTTTTTCCTATTTCTGGCTGTAGAAGCAGCTGGTAAAATATTGCACACTAATTTCGGGACACCCTGTATATTACCATGACATTCTTAGAAAACCTGAAATTATGGTATAAACGTTCAGGTTGAATAGCGTTTTTCTTTGTAGTTGAATAAATTCTGTTATTTTGCCTATTTTGAGGGAGTTAAAAGGGAGCGTAAAATCTTCATCATCTTAAACTAAACGCCGTAGATCTGCATTCAAAACTTTTCTATAAAGGTGCATGGCTCATAATATATGATGCATTTTTGAATTTAGTGAAATTCGGGCTTATTCTGGTGTCCATTGATTATTGATTCTTGAAAGTTTATCAATAGAGATGGCGAATTCATATTCTGATGTCCACACTGATATTTCAAGGTCAGATATTCTTCAAGAATTTTGAAAATTGCAAATCGATTTGTGTTCAAGCCAGTAGTAAGGTATTTTTTTAAAGAATTTATATAATTGTTCCTTTTCATTTTACTTTTCTGAAATTACAGCTTTTTTTGTTGTTGGCGGCAAATTATAGTAGCCTTCTATATAGTAGAAAGAAGCTGTTGCTTACTAACTTTATTTAGTGTCTGTTATAGAATGAAAAGTAATAGAACTATCCGTAGTTTTAAAAACGTCTCGCATATAAACGTATCTCCATTTTCTAAATTTTCTAACAAGCTAACTATAGTTTTTATCGTTTCTATCTTTAAAACCGAAAGGAAAATAATTAATAAGCAATATTTTGAATGAGATAATTCTTGTATATTTAGTGCTATACATTTGAGAGAAGTGAAAATTTGTAATAGTTTGTTCTCGAACACCTGAAACTTTTTGAGTGAAAATTAAGGATTTGTCCGGATTATTATTGATAAGTTTATCAATTCTTTACAGTTGTAAAGAATCAATACTCAATGGACACCAGAATAAGCCCGGACACTACAAGTTGCCACGTCAACAAAAAAAATTGTAATTCATAAAAGTAAAATACCACAATAATGATAAAGAAGAAGAACAATTATAAATTCTTTTAAAATAGTTTAGAACTTACCTACTGGCCTTCATACAAAAAATGTTTAATAACAGTAAATAAGAATTAAAGTGTTCTACTATGAAATCATATTTTCAGTAATGTTTGTACACTTTCAACCTTATACATATTGTTACGCCACTGGACTGTGTAGACTGAATAGATGAGACTGGAATTATACAAGAACAGTCGGGAATGTTCTGAAATGTTCTAAACCGCATGAATGGATGTATAAATAAGATGCACGATGGGCAGAGACTCTGTCTTAAATTGAAAGTAAAGAAGAAATAAGAAAGAAACTTATAAAGTGTTTAATTGTGATTATAGTTAAGACAGTGTCATTAATCTATCGTTGTTAATTATTAATTAGTTAATAAAGTAGTGATTAAGTGTTACCTGGACTTTCAATCAATGAATCTACGGGTATAGGTGTTTGTGGGGATAGTAAACACGTAACAATTTGGTGTCGGAAGTGGATTGAAGTAGTGACTTTAAAGTGGATTTTCGAGAAGTTTCTAGAACATTCGATTTAACAATAACTGCAGATACGCGAGTGTTGCTAACGATAACGTGTTGTGGACTTGGTAACGAGACTACAAGTGACCTTTCGTGAAAATCTAGAACATTCGATTTGGAAACAACAGAAGATACATGAATTGTGTTAACGGGAATGTGTTATAGACTCAAAATAAGACTTATTAATGCAGTCTCGGGAAATTTCTAGAGCATTCTATTTGGAAACAGCAGGAGATATGTGAACTGTGTCAACGGAAACATGTAGACTTAAAACAAGACTTAATAGTGACATGTCGTAAAAGTTCTAGAACATTCTATTGCACAGTTATTGGAGATAAGTGAATTTCGTCAACACAAAAGTAATATAGACACTAAATAAGACTTTTTAGTGCTGTTTCGAAATTTGTCTGGAACATTCCATTATTAAAATAGCCGTGATAACATTTTACGGGCTTTATAGTGTAATAAACTTTTTTCTGAACTGATTTACGTGTTAATACCAACAACAAGAAGAATGGC
Source organism: Rhamnusium bicolor (assembly GCA_029963845.1). Classification (NCBI taxonomy): domain Eukaryota; kingdom Metazoa; phylum Arthropoda; class Insecta; order Coleoptera; family Cerambycidae; genus Rhamnusium; species Rhamnusium bicolor. The sequence goes on along the minus strand of JANEYF010002575.1, from coordinate 115,688 downwards.
GGAGGAACAAACACAAGACTTACTTACAGCATTGGTGCAACAAATGGAAGAACAGAAAAGAGAACGCCACGAAGAATTAAGGAAAATTATCGAAGATCAAGGGTAAAAGTGACAGGAAGAGAAAGAGGAACAAAGGGAAATTATGAAAGATCAAGAAAGGACAAGACAGGAAGAAAAAGATGATTTAAGAAAAATGATGGAAGGCCTGGAAATAAGACGACAGGAAGAAAATGATGACTTAAAAAAAATGATAAAGACCTAGAAATAAGACGACATGAAGAAAAAGAAGAACAAGAAAGAAAACGTCAGGAAGAATTAAGAAAAATGTTTAAGGAACAAGAAAAGTGGCGGCTCGAGGAAAGAGAAGACTTCAAAAGAAGCCTAGATGTACAGCAGGCAGCAATTTTCTCCCTCATTGAAAAATTTAAAGATGTTATCGAAAAATTTATTGAAGTCGCAGGGAAAGTATGTGAAGTCGAGGGACAAATTAATGAAGTTAAAGAAGACGTCAGTGAAATTAAAGGAAAAGTACCCGGCTCAAATAACAATTCATCAACAATTTTTTTACTTCCGGTTTTCCGGCCAAAACCCAGTTCGTTCCATCCCTAATCAAGTCACAAAGTTTTCTGTTGTTCTATTTTTTGAAATTTATTTTTAGGGATTTGAGGTGTTTGGTTACTTCTAAACGGCTATGTATATTTTTCTCAACCCTTATATCAATTAGTGTGTTCACATGGAGCTTTTTCAAAAAGCATACAGTAATGTGATAATTTTCCAGTGACATAAATAATGATTATTACATCCTTTTTTCGCATTATATTCTACGACGCTGAATAAATTCTTCGTATGATTATTTCGTCTTATTTTCTAACGAAATTCCTTCAACGAAGTTATATTTGTGACTTTGTCATAAAATTTGACGTTTTCGAGATATTTACATTTAAATATTGCATTGCATAGCCAAAAATTATCTAACATGCATTTCGATATGATCGAAAGTTTACATGAAATCAACCATAGAAACTATGTACAAAAATTAAGAGCCAGTTAAATATAATCATGACGCACAAACAATTAGATTTAGTTAAGACACTCTGTATCTGCCTATTTATCAGATTTGCACGCCCGGCAATTAAAATTAGATTATTTTTTATTTCATTAATTTCAGTTTGGAAATGAATTTAAACAATTTGTTGCATAATTAATAAACCAATAAACCAGTAAACTTATCGATCAAGGAAAACCAGTTCAGGGCGGATTGCTTAATTATTATAAAAAATTTCAACATTTTTGGCATTTGTTACTTATAAAAAGTGGTACGTGTTTCTAAATTGAATGACATAAATTAACGAAACATAAATAATGCCAAATCTTTTTTACTTTCTTATACCTAATATAAGGAAGTGTAGTAGACGTGATTTTTTTTCGACCTCGACCTTTTGATTGATTTATACGTTTTGAATCCTCCTGAATCCATTCAGACTATTTTCCGATTGAGGTCTGTCGGTGCGTGTGTGTGATGTGTGTGTGTATGTGTGTATCCGTGATAATTTAAAAAATACTAATGGGAGACTTCCCAAAATTGGCAATTAAGATTGTCAACAACATTTTAGGTGGCACATTAAGTTTGGTGAATGTGGTACCACCAGACGAGACATAATGAATGAAAGAAAAAGAAAAGGTACAGGGTTATTCATTATAAATTACTCACACCTTATCATCGTTATTATTGCCTATAAAATAAAAGTTTTAAATAAAAGTTGTGTGGCTATGACCGAATTTTGTTAAAATGCTATCAAAAGTACAGTAACGTGCAGATTTCAGGAGATACAAAAAATAATGTTTTTTTTTAAATGGGATACCCTGTATATTATTAAATGTTTGGAATGATCCTTTGTTCTTGATTTCAAAAATATACCATATGTTATCCCTACCGTTTACCGTTTTTGAGTTATTAAACATAGAATATCTTGGTTAAACTAGTTACTATAAATATGGAAAAGTTAACATTATTAAAGTGAGCTATGAAAATGACAATTATTATGTTTGATAAGTGACATTTCTCTAATGAAATAATCAAAATGGTTTACAGTGAGGAAGAAAAAGTCCAAATATTTACTTGTTATATACAAAATAACAAAAATAAACGTGCAGCAAAAAGAGCATATAGGGTGTTGTATCCAAATCGTCCAACACCATCAGAAGATACGTTCAAAAATATTTACCGAAAGGTGAATAATACCTTCAGTTTTAGTAGAAAGAAGCGTGTAGTTCAAGCAAACCAGGCAGAACCGCTAGATATATTGCTTCATTTCGAAAGTAAACCCATCCATATTTATTCGCGAATAGACTTTTTTACAACATTGTGTTATTTTCTAGAAAATTTTGAATGTAGTATAAATAATGCAGTCGATCAATTAGGTAAAAGTTATTCCAAAATTCAACGTACGTTAAAAAATAACAACTACAGACCATATAAAATTTTACCCGTACAAGTTTTAACAGAGGTTCATAAAAGGAAAAGGCTGGACTTTTCCCGCCAGATGATTCAAAAGTTGGATGAAGATCCCGATTGTTTTACTAAAATATATCGACTGATAAATCATCCTTTTCTACAGCAGGAGTTTTTAATAGTACAAATCGAAAGTCGTGGGAAAACAAGCACAACAGAAAAAGATTGGTAAAACAAATAAAAAAAATCAGGAAGAAAAACTGTTAGCGTTTGGTGTGGAATTTTCAGAAACAAAATTGTTGGGCTGTATTTTATGATTATACTGTAAACTGGAGTTAACTATCTGGAAATAATTATCCCAGAGGCAGAAAATATTCTTTTGCAGTATTTTCCAGAAGCCGAACTTGATATGATTTGGATGCAGCATGGGGTAACTCCACATAGTGTCCTACCCGTTCGAGATCATTTGAATAATGTATTCCAAATATGGATAGGGAATAATGGACCTATTAAATGGCCACCTAACAGTTTGGATTTGACCTATGGATTCATTTTTTTGGGGATTTCTAAAATACATTGTCAATAATAAGAATAATAATAATATTGTTCAAGTAATTAAGGACAGGAATCTGAATGTAAATAATGAAGCCATTTCCGGTGCAATTATAAATATAAGAAGACGTTATCAATTATGCATTGACAGTAATGGTGGACACATCGAATATCTTTTATGATTTAATATATTTATATTTAAATTTCCTAAATAAATCTTTGTTATCTATTTTGTATAAATTTGGTTTTTTTCTTCCTCACTGTAAACCATTTTGATTATTTCATTAAAGTACTGTCACTTATCAAACATAATAGTTGTCATTTTCATAGCTCACTTTAATAATGTTAACTTATATTTAGAGTAACTAGTTTAACTAAGATATTAGTATAATAACTCAAAAACGGTATGTGGTAAGGGTAACATATGGTATATTTTTGAAATCAGGAACAAAGGATCATTCCAAAAATTTAATAATATACATAGTATCCCATTAAAAAAAAATATTGTATTTTGTATCCCCCTGAAATCTGCATACTACTATACTTTTGATAGCATTTTAACAAAATTCTGTCATAACCACACAACTTTTATTTAAAACTTTTTTCTATAGGCAATAGTGACGATGATAAGAGGTGGGTAATTTATAATGAATAACCCTGTACAATTTTGGGAAAAAAATAAAAAAATGTTATTGCATATCTGGACGAATCTCGACGAACTATAATGAAAAACCATAACTTTATAGAAAAAAATCTGTCTGCATGTCTGTAATATCGCGATAGCAACCACAGTTTTTGAGATAAAGCTTTCAAATTTGGTACACTTGTTCTAAATGCCAAAGACAATGAAAAATTCGGTGATGAGCAAAAAATTGCCAGCCGAAAGAAGGTCCACTGGACCCAAACTTTTTTGTATTTGATTACAAAAAAAATATATTCCTTTGAAAATATTATAAATCTTGTCTACTATATCAAGCGAATAAAATATATTTTCCAAGTACTTAAATAAAGCTGATGTAAACTGAAATTTTGTACGCATTTGACATGATAAAATGGGGTTAGGAAAAATCTGGCAGTTTGACATTTGAAATATCTAATTTAGTTGGTGATAAGTACTTATCACTCACTATGTCTGTTTTGATTAGTCTGCTTTAGGCTAACCTGGTTTACTATTATTATTTGCCTTTTCCATTACTTATGGCATACTGACGAGAACTTAAAAAGTTCGAAACCGGTCTATGTCTAGTGAGGAATTGACAAATGATCCTAGCTATCAAACTAGATTTGCAGGTTTAATTCAATGCAGGTCGGGGTTTTTGTCCACTGAGTAGTTGTTTCCTGCAAATCTTATTCAGCATTTCAAGGTAATTTAATTGAGGTAAGTGAAGAATTAAACATAATGATTTTTTTACATCTTATCTTAGAAATAGGAAGCAATATGTCAGTATCAACAACTTAAATTCAGACTTCAGCGATGTTAAACATGGCGTGCCCCAAAGATCTGTGTTGGGACCAGTTCTATTTATATTATTTATAAACGATATTCACTATTTTCTCCAGCCGTATAAATGTGTCCTTTTTGCCGATGATACAACTTTAATTGCTTCAAATAGAGACTGTTCAAATCTTCTCTATAGTTTAAATCAAATTGAAAAAATTGCTAACAAATGGTTTATTACAAATAAACTTAAACTAAACGGTGATAAATCACAGAAACTTGTTGTATCTTCGAATCATAGCATCACTAAGGGAGAAAGCGTTAAGTTGTTGGGGGTTATATTAGATGACAATTTAAATTGGAATAGTTATGTTGACTATTTGGGGAAAACACTTACAGGTGTAATTTACTTATTACGCAAATTGAAGTTGGTATTGGGTTTCAACACACTACTTTCTGCATATTTTGCATTATTTCATTCGCGTATTTCTTATGCAGTAACCTTATGGGGTAATTCAAGTCATGCCATAAGAATTTTTCGTCTTCAAAAGAGAGCTGTCAGAGTAATCAGTGGAATTAATAATAATAGGGAACACTGTCAACCACTATTCTTAAAATTCGGTATAATGCCTTTACCATCTTTACATATATACTTCTCTCTAATTGAAATACATAAAAACGTCAGTAGTTTTGATACCCACTCTGATTTACACAACTATAGTACAAGATCTGCAAATTTACTAAGGATACCTCGTTTTAGGCTGAAAAAGTCTGAAAGTAATTCATTAAATTTTAATTTGTATAATAAACTGAAGTAAAGTCACTAAATTTAAATCGTTTTAAAAACAATGTTAGAAGTATTATATTAAAACATTGTTTTTATTCAATTGAAGATTATTTACGGGCATCACTCTAATAAACAAGAAATTGATAAATAATAATAGATGATAAAAGATTACCCATTTAAAATCGCATTGTATTTATTATATTGATGTGGAGCAGAACTACCCGATATTTAGTTTAAATTTGTTAATTAGTTTAATTTTGTTTTATGTGTGTTCATAGGTGTATGTATGTGTGTGTATGTATGTGTGCGTATGTATGTGTGTGTATGTATATGTGTGTATATGTTGCATGCATGTGTGTACATGTGTATGTATGTGCATATATGTATGTATGTTTGTATATACACTGGTTTGTCATATATGTGTTTTTATTTATACGGATATACTATGTACATTATAGCTTATGTATTGTATTTGTGCTTTGTATATTTATATTTATATATATCAACCCTGTTGATCTTTAAAAAAAAATTTTTTTTTTAACTATAAGATTTTGTGCTCTGACTTGCTACAAATGTACAAACCTGTATATAATGTGGTTAAATAAACGATATCTATCTATATCTATACTGGTATAAGAAATTTATGTGCTGGCCACATCAGATATTTTTTTAAATACAAAAACACCTATTTATAGTATATAACAGGGACGTAAAATAATGATTTATATTAATTACTTTTCATACAATAAAATAAAATGCCTACATTTCATGAAAAAATTACAGGGACTTAATATGTTTGTTTATACCGCATAAATTAACATACCCAAATAGATAATATAATACCTATTCTGTAGATAATATCACATGCTTCACGTATACTACAGACACAAAATATACATTTAAAAAGAAAAAAAATATGTAGAAAATACAGTTTTACAGATTAAAATTTAGAAACTCTTGAACGGAGTAAAGCTCAACGTCACAATTAAACTTGAAAGGTTGTTTTTTTGAAAGAGTTCAAATGAAAATTTCCTTTTAAGGTTTGCGGAAACTTTATTAAATAATTTTAATGCATAGTACTCTGGTTCCTTTTCAGTGATAGTTGAGGATATGCAAGATTATTTTCCTTTCTGGTACAACAATGGCTAAAATGAGATATTTCAAAATCAACTTCATTTGCTTTTAGGTATATTAGGCAAGAGTAATATACGAATATAAGCCTGGAACTGTAAGCATTCTGTTGTTTCTGAAACATTCCCTACAAGATTCATTAATTTTTTTTTGAAGTTTATTTTTGAGTATTAAGAACTTTATAAAGATCAATTGTCTATGTATGTTCTACATTGATGTGCTGTGCGATTTCACCAATATTTTAGTGATTACAGTGAAATAAAAATTATTATTCCTTTTGTAAATTAAAATTAAGACACCGCACAGTAATTATTTAAAGGTAAAATTGTTATTTATTTTTTTTATACTGATATAAAACAAACTGAATATTCCTGGTGAGTGATAACATAAGAATCACAATCGCCTGAATGTTTGTCGGTTGTATACCTATTCAACCATGGGTGAACATATAAACTGTAGTAAATGCACAGTCAAAATAAAAGGAAGGGAACCTAATATTAAATGCTATGGAAATTGCAATTTGACATTTCACTTAAATGTATAGATTTATCACCTAATGATTATGAGGTAATGAAAAGCTGCAAAGGTATGATGTGGTTCTGTGAAAGCTGCATCTTATCATTAAAACATATATGGGATTTAAAAAATGAAATATCTAGTTCCAAAAAAGAAGTAGCCGTTGAAATAAATGAAATCAGGAATATGATAGTTAAACAAAATGTTTGTAATGAAGATGGTGCTAAGGAAAAAACCTAGTTACTCTAAGATCGTTAGTGGTGAAGTAGTTGTTATTAAACCTAAAGAAAAGCAGGAAAGCAAAAAAACAATGGAAGCAATACAAAAGCATGTCAATCCGGTAGCATTAGAAGTAGGCATAACAGAAATAAAAAATGTGAAAGAAGGAGGAGTGCTAATCAAATGCAAAAGCAAGGAAGAAGTAAAAAGAATTCAAACCATAGCTGAGAAAAAAATGGGTAAAAGTTATAAGATTAATACACCAAGTTTAAGAAATCCGTGTGTAAAGATAGTAGATATAGATCAGCAAATGGATGAAGAAGAATTAATAAATAGTCTTATCAAGCAAAATGTGTTTCTAAATCACGATAAGGTGAAACTTAAAGTGGTAATAATGAAGAAAATGAAAGCTAATTACATGGCTATAATCGAATGTGATCCAACAACATTCAATATGATGCAGAAGGAAAAGATGGTTTCATTAAACTGGTCAAGGTGCAGAGTGTATGAATATGTGCATGTTTTTCGGTGTTACAAATGTGGTGGTTTCAACCACAAAGCCGTCAATTGTGATAGTGAAAGATGTCTCAAATGTGCGTCAAGTGAGCATAACACTAACAGCTGTAACTGTGAAGAGAAAAAATGTTTGAATTGCATTGATGCAAATCTTAGATTAAAAACAGATTTTAATGTAAACCACTCCATTTTTGACATTAACTGCTTGGTTCTACAAAAGAAAATTGAGATTGAAAAGCAAAAAATTCAATATTTGGAAAATGTAAACTAGCAATTAATGTCAGACCACTGGAAACAATATAATGAACGATCTGAAATTAGAGTCTTGCATCAAAATGTTCAATGTATAAAAAATAAAATTAATGAGTTAGAGATTGAACTGGCATCCCAGAAAATTTCAATTGCATGTTTTACTGAGACTTGGCTCCAATCACATGAACTCGAATATATTAATATTAGCGGCTATACTATGTCTGCAGCCTTTTGTAGGAATGAATGTAAGAACGGTGGAATAGTTATCTTCCATAAAAATTCTCTTGACATTGATATTACTGAAATAAAAGAAATATGTAAAAAATCAATTGAAAAAAACTTTGAAATAACAGGAATACAAATTAAATTTAAAAATGATTATAAACTTAAAGTTATAGCTTTATATAGATCTCCAGCAGGTGATCTCAATATATTTTTTAATGAATTAGAAAACGTCTTAAAAGAGCTAACAGCTGATAAATCGGATATCATATTATGTGGTGACTTTAATATTGATTTTTTAAATAATAACTGTAATAAATATGAACTAGTAGATCTACTTAGTTCTTACAATATCAATGTTCATGTAGATGAACCAACTAGATTTTCAGTAAATTCCTCAAGTTGTATAGATTACATGTGTACCAATTTTCTAAACAATGAGTTAAAGTGTGAAATTATAGGAAACGGTCTCTCAGATCATACAAGTCAAATATTACAATTTAATGTGTCTAAACTAGATACACACTCAAAGAAAGCCACAAAAACGAGACTTTTTACCAGAGATAATTATCGTAATTTTTTGCACAACATAAGTAAGGAAACCTGGCTGGATGTTTATACAGCAAAAACATTAGAAGAAGGCTATCAATTATTTATGAGTAGTTTATTATATTATGTTGATATCAGTTTTCCTTATACGTATATTAAATCAAATAAAAGAAAAAAAGGTTGGGTAACAGGAGGTTTACAAGTTTCATCTCAGAAACTGAAATTGCTTTACACAAAAATTAGTACTTCGAAAAATGTGGAGGATATATGTTATTATAAAAGGTATAAAAAAATTTATCGCCAAACAATAAAGGCAGCAAAACGCTTACACAATGATAAAATTTACTCTAGTGCCAGTAATAAGTCAAAAGCTGTTTGGTCAATTATAAATAATGATTTGGGGAAAACTAAAATTAATAAAATTTTTGAGATGAAAGTTGATAACAACTCGATAACTGACACTAAAATATTATCTAACCAGTTTAACAAATATTTTGTCGAGACTCCGGGAAAATTACATTCAGAACTTGCAAATAAAAGCGATCAGCATAAGTTTAGTATAAATAAAGTGTATCCAACTATTTTCGTAGATCCCGTGACGGAAAACGAAATTTTCAATATAATAGGTGACCTTAAAAAAATCTAATTCTGCTGGTATGGATCATATCAGTTCTAACATACTCAAATCAGTTGTTGTACACGTAAAAGCGCCACTAACCTATCTGATAAACTGGTCTCTTTCTGAAGGAATATTTCCACAATTATTTAAACTAGCCAAGGTTGTACCTATTTACAAGAAAGGAGATAAATCATTGGTTGAAAACTATAGACCTATATCTTTATTATCTTCAGTTTCCAAAATACTTGAAAAAGCAGTTTTCAATAGAATTATGAACTTCATATCTAGATTTGATGTATTAGGTCATGCTCAACATGGTTTTCGTGGGGGTAGATCGACACAATCAGCAATACTCAGTTTTCTAAGTACATTAATTGATCAATTAGATAAAAATCTCAAAAGTCTAGGCGTGTTCATGGATTTGAGCAAAGCCTTTGATCTTGTTGATCATACTCTGCTCAAAGATAAATTATCAAATTATGGTATAAGGGGTAAGCTGGGTGACTGGCTATCGTCGTATCTATCAGACCGCAAACAGGTTGTTGAGCTAAATGGCAGTATATCTGATATACTGTATATATCCTGTGGTGTACCCCAAGGTTCTATATTGGGACCTTTGCTTTTTATAATATTTATGAATGATCTACCGAATCTTGTTAATGAAGGACACCTTATCATGTATGCAGATGATACTACATATATAAGCTCAAACACAAATATTCCTGACTTAGTGACAGAATCCCAAAACAAAATAAACAGTTTAGTTTCGTGGTTTAACGATAATAAACTACTTATAAATGGTAGCAAAACAGTTTTTATTCATTTCACCCCAAGGAATTCCAAACAATCAGAAAATTACCTGATAAAAATAGATAACAAATCAATCAGACAAGTTAGTTTTACAAAATTTTTGGGAGTGTACGTAGACAGCACATTGAATTGGGAAATGCATATAAGCCAGTTGTGTACTAATCTAGCACCAAGTTGTTACGCACTGTACAGATTAAGAAGTTCATCTAACAAATCAGTAATATTATCATTTTATTATGCGCAGTTTTATTCTAGAATTAAGTATGGCATAATTTTTTGGGGTTCTTCTCATTTTGCTGAGAGAGTTTTTATAATGCAAAAAAAAGCACTTCGTAACATTGAAGGTGTGTCAGCATACACTTCATGTAGAAGTATTTTTAAAAAAATTATGTATATTACCTCTAGCTTGCATTTACATATTAGAAACACTATGCTATGTAAAGAATAATATAAGGTCATTTTTAACAAACAATTTTAATCATGAATATAATACTAGAGGTCAAAATAATCTTACATTGCCCAATCATTCTCTCTCGCTCTATGAGAAGACTCCACAATATTTAGGTATAAAATTATTTAACAAACTTCCTGAATCTATTAAAATTATAGAAAGCCAAAAAACATTTAAAACTAAAGTACGGTGCATGCTTCTTCAACATAGTTTTTATAGTATCAGGGAATATCTGGAGTCTAACATATAAACATATAAATTTAAGTTAACTTCTGTACAAAAATATGGTGAATATGTTTATATAATTATTATAATTAAAAACTCTTAGTTAACTGTTAATAACATTATCACTTAATTGTCTTCTTAATTTTTAACCAATTTGTAAATATGTTGTATTGTTTCATATTAACCTAATTCTCTTATTTTATTTTACAATTTTTATTTTATTTACAATTTTTATTCAACTGTTTTTTTAAACTTGTACTGTTTGACGAGTCTGATGCCATGTATTTGTGGTCTTATAGACAATAAAGATTATTATTATTATTATTATTATTATTGATCCACACCATATTTGACTGAGGAATAGAAATTGACATTTGGTGTAGTAAACTATTGTGATGGGATTATCATTGCAAAACATGCTTTATTAATTTGTTTATAGCATAATTAATGAGTTCAATCTATTTACAGTTACCATTTGTTACTACACCTAATAACATAATAGTGATTGGTGCGGAAATGGGTATTTTGCAACGAGACCATCAGAAATTTGAATTATTGAATTAGTCTTAGAAAATACACACTGTTTTAGATTCATTTCAAATAAGTTGGTTAATAGAAAACCAGTCCTTTAGTTATTTCCATATCTTAATAGCATTTTGTTGAATTTCATTATTGGTTTTGTTCTTTATTATTAGATTGGTATCGTAAGAATAGTTTATAATGTTTCATTTGTCGTTGTCACTTGTAACATTTACTAAATCGTTTAGAAATATAATAAAAATAAGTGGACCCAAAACGCTTCCTTGTGGCATGCCATAAGTAAAATTTAATAGGTACATCTGATTCATATTTCTTCATGTTTATTGTTATATTAGCTACTTGTTTTCTGTTTTTCAAGTAGGAAACAAATCAATTTAAACTTGTTGCTCTAACTCCTATTCATTCTAATTTATTTAAAAGATTATTGTGATTTAGAGTGTCAAAACTCTTGGAACTCAAGGAAGAACGTTTTCTTGATTATTCAAGCATTCAACATATTACTCCAAATTTAACGAGAGCAGTAGTTGCCGACTTACTTTTTATAAAGCTATGCTGAAAATTGTGAAAGAAATTAAATTTATTACTTGTTCATAATTGATTAGGAATAACTAGTGTTCTATAATTTTGCGATAGAGAGCTGCAATGTATGCAACTATGCTGGTAGCGGTGTTTCAAAACCTTATGAGCTTCGACCTTCATATGCACAGAGGCATAACTCCGGCCGTCAGCTCAGTTACACCACTTCCTAAAAACATCCAGAGCTTTCAGTGTATACAGATGGTAGATAGCTCAGTAAATGTTTTCAAAATATACTTGTAGCTCGGAATAAGCTCCGCCGTTTGCACATTTCACGGCTCATAAGGTTTTGAAATACCTTCTACGTCTCTGGTAAATAAACAGATCACTCCGTAGATTCCCTTTTGAAGCTTTCCATATTACATCTTCTACGGTCGAACAATAGGCTGTGGCTCTTTATGTACATGGAATAGCTTTATCTCATGCTCATTATCCCCCCCCCCCCCGGCCAACGTGTTTTTTGATTGCTATAAGCACTAATTTGTACAATTCGGTAAAACCGAAAAACTATTTTAACCACAAAGCTATACCTAAGGAAATACGTAACAGGCACCATGTATATTTTCTAGATAATATCCTGTTAAAATGCATTTGTAGTTTCTGGAAAGTGAAATAAATTATATCAAAATAATTAATAATTTAAACCATTAGATATAATTAGTTGTGGAATATAAATTTAAATTTCTGAGTACTAACATGTGTTTTTACATTCATAGTAATATAATAATATTAATTAAACACAATTTATTAACATAATCATACTGACTTAAATTATTTTACGGCGTTTATAAAGTATTTTAAATGCGTAACGTATTCGACCTGAAATAAATTGAAAGTTCTCTTGGGTATGCAATTTGTGTTTAAAATTATTATTACAGTCTATTATTATAAAAAAACAATTTCCTGAAGCACTTTGTTATTAATTATAATTTCATATACGAGGGCTGGGCAATGGGTAATCGATAATCATTATTTTTGGACTATTGAAAATTTACTTAACTAAATTTGTAAAAATTCGTTATTTATAAAATTTCTCTTGGCAACTGTAATATGCATTTGCATAATTAATTCATTAAAAAAGCAAAATGTATTAAATAACATATTAAGCTTGGTAGTTTGCAAACTAAGTTCAGAAAGGGACGTTCCATGCGATATAATTCCCGTGATATCTAATTTCCACAACGTCTAATTCCCACAACATATAATTCCCACGACATCTAATTCTAATACCCACTTTGTATATCCGTTTGGGTTTCCGATTGAGTTTTGTATGGACTAATAAAAAGTTCCAAATGATCTAATTCCCACAAAATCTATTTCCCAAGAGATCTTAAACTCCGATGCCATTTTCTCATGATATCTGAGACATCACCCTGTTTATCTGTTTGACTTCCTAAATAATTAATAATAAATAATTTCGGGATACTTAGATCTTGTGGGAATTAGACTTCATGGGACGTACGCATGAGAAATAGACATTTATTTTTAGTTTATTATACAGACATTTTATAATACTTAAAATCATTTTAGGACTTTGCTACTATTCTAACGACAATGTTAATATAAAATTTGATTTGTTAGTTTTTGGTATAATTAAAATTTGTGATCTAACAATGAAAGCAGGTCAGTATTTTCATTGTGAGAATGTCAAGTCATAAATTTCAATAACGTCAAAATTAACACCTGAAAATTTATATTATACTCCTTAAGACAATAGCTAAACATTAAAACCATTTTAAATTTCTACTGTTTAATTTTTTCAAATATTTACAAAAACCAAATATAAATGCCCACCTCCTCTCACTCATTTTGTAAATTTTACTAAATTTACCATGAGTAGATTTCTCAAAGACTGTATACTATAATAAAATAATTTCTAGAAATAGGAGTATTAAGTTTAAAAAAGTAGTACAAATTTGCGAATGGTCGCACTGACAAGAACATTGCCGTACATATTAGCCGCAGATAAACAAATCTTGTTAATATTATTTATTACCAAATTCCACATCTGAAATAGAGATTTTATATAAGGTGATCCATAAAAATATTTTCTCGGCAACCGTCCGGAAAGTAAGCACTTCCCGGACACTTTTCCTTTGAGAAAGTAGGCTGGTCCAGGAAGAATATACTTCCTGGATTACGTCGTAAAAGAGCTACTTTCTCAAAGAAAAAGTGTTGCGGTAGTGATTGCGATAAAGAAAACATGCCAGATGAAATTTTTGAAGCTGCTACTCAGGCTACCATGCAGTTATTGCTCAATATGTCAAAACAGAGGTATGAGCATAGAGTAAGTTTCTTAATCTGTGGTATTAGTTTGCAATATAAAAGATTTAAATAGTTTATGTTTAACTTCTTTATTTCGAGATGGATGCCGAAAAAATAATGTACGAAACTCCTCCGGAAAGTGTTTTTTTCCAAACTTCCGGCACTCACCTACAGCTGGCGCTGGAATCTTGTCTACTCGTCCAGGCATTAAAATTTTAGTTAAATGTGGACATGTGTACTTTCTTAAATGACCAATTCAGTTATGAAACGGGGAGGGGATCGATTGGGATGATTTTCACTGAATAAAATATTCGTGTCTTGAATACGAATTCGATCTCCAAAACGAATAATCATTAGTATTAGAATTCTTACGATTCTTTCTCTTTCTGTCAAATGCACATGTATATTAATCATAGCGAATGAAACTTTTTTGACACTGCCACTTTCTTAAATATTAATTGAAGAACTAACTAAACAGGCTGTTTCTGTAAAAAAATATCAGCCCATTCGTTTGTCTTATCTTGTGTTTTTATTTAAGAAATACACACAAGAAATGTATCATCATTTATCACTCATCAAAAATGTACAAACAAAAAAAAACAAAACAAACATTTTTTGTAGGACTATGTTGATTTTTAGAAAAAGTAATAAAACAAGTATTGGGTATTACATAAGTATCCTTTTAAACCTAATATGATAACAATAATAAATACCTATATTTTTTTATATTTTATACTGTCATTCTTATCTGAATACACTAGTATAACTTTTTGACTTATTTTGATGGGTATTACACGCTGTAGAAGTTAGGAACCCTATTTTAGAAACACCCTGTATGAAGTAACTTAGATATTTTTCTTACACAGAGATTGGTTTATTTGCGTATAATGATATAAAACAATAAATCTTTCTTTCATATTTAAGATATTTTTTATAAGTATAAATAATGCTAACATTTCAATGACAATTATTTGATGCGCTAGAGGAATGATAATAATAATTAAGTTGTAATCAATTATACTGATGTGACTACATTCTTGTTATTTGCAATTCGTAGAAATTTTTCGTGATAGGTCAATCTACACAATCAATGTGTACAGTTGACTTTTACTTACGAGATTATTTTAATACGTTAAACTTTAACATATCTGCACTAATTTCATGTCTGTTAAAAGTCATAATTGTCATAAATCTTTTTAAATATAGAGGCATTTCATTAAAATATTAATACTTATTGAAGCACCCTGTATATTTTTCCGTATACATTTAAAATGACTGGGTTATTATGTATCAAATCTGAAAAATTCAGCTTATGTAATTAATTCTACGAGTAGAACTTGTTTATGTTTCCAATCCAAATTTCTAACTGGAATTGAAATCGGAAATTACAAATTTTCAAAAACTTTTATCAAATGAATCCATCAACATTCATTTATTTTATTTTTGTTGCTAAAACAAAAGAAGAAAGAAACTTCATTTCTGACCTTTGTTAAAAATAAATCTGGGTTGTTTATTCCAAGGTTTTTATGTTTAAAAAAAAATTGTTTAAATCAAGTATTTAAAAGATTTTAAAACACAAAAAAACTTGTTTAAACCAAAGTTGTTTTAAACAGTTTAAAACAGTTTTTTTTTGGAAGTGTTTTAAACATTTGTTTTAATTTATATTCACTTCAAATGAAAATAAATACACATGCTAGTGCGGAAAGTAACTTTTTCCACACGGGGTATTATAAAAGGCCAATTACTAAAACAACAGGTTTATGATGACATGACTCTACTAAACGACAATGGGCAGCACTACGTGGTCAACAAATATCTGGAGAGTGCGGTACGGGGAATTAAGATGATTGAGAGGGTAACATGGAATGTTTTTATATGCATATTATGTTGCGCCTCTTTACATTTATTTACTCAATTCTGTTTAAAACCAATATTGTTTTAAAACAAAATACCCACGTTTTATGATAGAATGAATTGAACAGCATGTACTTTAAATGTTTGGGGTTCTTATCGATCAAGATGGCAAAGTTAATAAACACCAAAAAGAAGAGTTTTTAATTTTGATGATTAATAACATTACCACCTGCCGGAGCGGAGATTTGAATTCAGGAGGAGACAGGCAGTATGTCTAATCGAGTTTGTCACATAGCGCCCTCTAGCCATGTGCACCCGTGTCTGGTATTTGTGGTTTTTTTACTGTCCCTGTCAGGGCTTGATCCATGCTCACCTCCAGGTACCTGTAGTGTCGTACCATTGGCTGTCCTCCCTATTCATGTTAGTAGTAGTAGTAGTAGTTACTTATTTTACTAGGCAAGTAGGCCACAATAGGCCTTTTTTACCTAGGGACCTACAGTTTAGCGTGGACTCCGAACCACGGTCTTCGACTGTCAACTAACCCACCGCCTTGGCCTGCCCGCCTGCACCGCTAGCAGAGTGGCAAACCTCCTGGGTAGGTCTCTTCGACCCTCCACCCGGGCTCGCCTCTCTGCCTGCATCAGGCTAGCGGCCTTCCCGGCATTGTCTGTTGACAGCCTACCGACTGTTAGACGAGCTATCGTTCATCCATCCAATTGCCGGACTCGATCAGTGCTGCTTAACTTCACTGATCAAATATCAGAAATTAAACGGATGTCCATACCTCATCCCCCCTATTCATGTTAAGGTGTCCCGTAGGGATCTGCGCCCATCTTCGTCTTTTTTTAAGTTATAAAAGTACCAGATGTTTGTTTTGTTCGCAAATAAATTAATTTTTAAATATTAAATTTTCTTTTCATGATAATATTCACGTATAAAGCAATAAGCATAATAAGAAAGTATGTAAATATTTTGCAATAACAGTATATTGTAGTGTGCGAAACGTGCACGTAACCAAAACATGCAGTGGAAACAAAGCAGCTGTACAAAAATAATCGTATTTTTTATAAAAATAATGCTTCCATTAAAAATTGCTCTATTTTTTTCTGCATATTTCATATCATAGAAGTGTGCATCTAACTGTAGCAATAATCTATCCATTGGTTTGAAAATCATCAAAAAATATTAAAAAATAAGCCTGTAAATGTGGTGTAAACAAAATTAACCAATTTTCGGTAGTACAAAAATTTTCGGAAAAAAAATTGTACGCTTTTTTGCAATCGTGGATAAAATGGCGCACTCCACATTTAGATTGACAAGACCATTTCAGATAATGTACGTATTTTTTTCAAAACTATGTCTTCGAGTTCATACCTTGGAATATGTGGTTCCTGATTCGCAACTATAATTTTGGACATTACAAAAATCACCCCTCAAAAGTGTAAGGTAAGATATTGTCTATTTTTTATTGCATTCGTATATTACTTTTGCACATAAGAATATTGATGTGTTTACGCACACGCTGAAATAACTACCAGTCTGTATTAATCAAATACACTTATTAAATAAGGATATTAATTTAAACAAGTGTTTGTAGATTTTTTTTTATTATTATTGTTTGTAATAATTATTCTTTATTTTCTGAGATATGCAGGAAAAAAATTAAATAAGGTCATTCTTTGTATTATGACCTTACATTTCCACATATGTAAAACCTCATCACGGCAGTCGAAATATTTTTTTATCTCTGTAATGCATTATACATACCACTTGGTACTGTTATCTCTAATCTACAATCGTTTTTTTATCTAGGTGTTTAGATATAATAAATAAATAACTTTCGTTTTATTTGAATATTAAATCATACAAACAACAATTTATTATTTTGATATAATTACTTACAGTGGAGTACTCTGTATTTCGCTAATACTTATATTGTCTATAGTTATTTATTTGTGGCATCCTATAATGTTTCTTCTTACCTTCTTTGGGTATTAAGCCACTCTGTCCTATAAATTATTTAAAAAAATTAATAAATAAACCTCTGCACCAAAAGGATCAGTCAGAAGCTGTTTTTTGAAAAAATGCTTTTTCCTATACAGAAAATATCACACCTAAAACATACTAAAAAAATGAAACAAATGTCAAATATTGTTGATAATTAAGAGTTGATGTTTTGGAATACTCTCTGATTCCTTTCTCAAAACTGAGGCAAAATTTCTTTGATAAAAAATTGTTTTTTGTAGCATTGTCAAACATGACAGTTTTATGTTTCTATATTTCCATAGACACGTGAGACGTTATGTTATACTGATATTTTGTCTGCGGAATTCTGGGAAGTGGCGATGTTCAGGTAGAGCTGAAGGCCACTCAGCAATTGCTGGACTGGCGGAGAGGGAAATCCCCATCTCTGTCCTAAATGTGAGAGAAGCTAAAGTTGGAAAGGAAATATACACTCACTCTTCCCAGCAGGGAGGAGTAGAATGAAGGGAGAATTGACTTTTCTCTGTACTCACAGACGGTTCTCGTGTAGCCACCGGACCGTTCTCGTAGGCCGTAATATATCTGCAAGGCAGAGGATTACAGGAGAGCTTTGCTCTAGGTTCGTACACCACGGTCTTTCAGGCAGAGGTTTACGGCATCCTAGCAGTGGCAGGTAAGGATGAAATAAGGAACGGGGTGGAACAGATAGTATACATCTGCTCAGACAACCAAGCGGCTCTAAAAGCGCTGTGATCCCCCATGACGAGATCAGCTCTCGTTCAGGTGTGCGAGGACGCCCTAGAAGAGCTTGTCAGGCATTAACAAGTGAGACTGGTGTGAGTCTGGGACTTACCGGAGTTCCAAGCAACACAACGAGACGACCGATGAATTGGCTAGACTCGGAGTCGAGAAATCTGTCTCGGGCCTGAGCCTATGTTAGGCATTACAAGAAAGCAGGTCACAACGACCCTCAATGAGTGAGCCCACGAGACACTGAGGAAGCAGCGGAGGACCAACAGGGCCTGCAGGCAAACTCGATATTTTGTGACGGGTTTGAACAAGTCGAGATCGGCCTGGTTACTGGGCCGGAGTCGGAAGACTCTTAACCTTTTAATCGGAATTCTGACAGGCCACAGCAGACTTAGGAGAGATCTATCATTGATAGATTGAGGAAGGCCCTACATGTCCAAGATGCGGCAGTGATGTTGAAATATCTTACCACATCCTGGGACAGTGTTCGGGCGCCTGATACATAGCATCTTCGGCTCTGAGACGTTTCTAAGGGGAGGAGATGAGCTCCCTCTCACTGAGTGACATACTGACCTTCATTGGAAGATCAGAAAGATTTGACGAGGGAGCAAGACAAGTACATAGCTGAGGGACAGCTAGGGGTTGGTAAAGGCCCGTCTGCGGCCTACTTGCCAGGCGTCAGCCACCGCCGCCATTACCATTACCATTACCATTGTTATTTTGTCTACTTACCTCGTCTCTAAGTTCGTACAAAAATCTATTGAATAATTGGACACTCAGGAACAGCAATCACATTATTATGAGATTTGGCAAAATTTTTGGAAAAAAGAAGGTAATACAAGAAGAAAACTGAAAGAATCGGCCATCACTTTATTGAGTGGTGATAAATTTGTGTCCAATTATTCTGTAGATTTTTGTAGGTACTAGTTGTCAATCTTTAGAGATGAGGGAAGTAGAAAAAGTATCAATATAACATAATGTCTCACGTGGAAATATATATACCAAAAACATTGCTACAAAAGACAAATTTTTTTATCAAAGAAATTTTGCACTAGTTTGAGAAAGGAATCATAGAGTATTCCGAAACGTCGGCTCTTAATCGTCAACACTATTTATCACTTAAGATTCATTTTTCACATTAACATATTTTTAGGTGTGAGACATTTTTTGGATAGAAAAAGCATTTTTTCAAAAAGCAACCTCTGACTGATTCTTTTGGAACAGAGGTTCATTTATCAATTTTTTAAAATAATTTGTAGGACAGTAGCTTAATGCCCAAAGAAGGTGAGAAGAATCGCTAATACTTTATGTGAATTTCTGTTAACATAAGACGGCCTTAGTACTCCCTTGTCGCCAGGATAGATTTAAATCGTTGTTAAAATTGTTATTATTGTTATGTTATTGTTATGTAATATCAAAAAACTAACACATTCAGTTCATTCTAAATGCCATACATATTTAATATATAAAATGCATACAATACTGTTGCGAATTTTTTTTAACCTAGAAAATACGAATATTTTCTTTGGTGTCATTTTATGAAACTAAATAATCGTATTTTCTAGGTTAAAAAAAAGTACAAATCAGTATTGCCTGCAATTTTATATGTTAAATCTGTATGGTATTTAGAATGAATCGATGTTTTCGTTTTTCGATATTACTAACAGAAAAATTTTAACAGCGATTTAAACTATCCTGGCGACGAGGGAGTGCTAACACCGCCTTAACCGGTATTTTGTTAATAATTCACATTACCCACTGATACTGGACTAAACTGTTTAAAAAGTTAGTATAATTACAGAATTTCAAGTGTACAGGGTGTTTCGAAAACGGAACAGGTAGTACATAAAAAATAAGTGGTTTGCTTGGTTTTTATATGTTTGTGACTTGTGAGGCAGTATTTGCTAAAGTTGCAAATCGTTTCTGTGTATCATGGTCGTAGAGTACAGATGTACTTACTGTCGCCGGCATTCACCTTGACCGCGAAACTCTTTTTCCAGTCCAGTCTATTATTAACTTTCGAGTTGTGTACATGTTAAGTCACTTGGGCGTATTGCATATTGCTTCTGTGCTTTCATTTTATTTGTTGTACTGTATTGTTGATATTAATTTAATAATAAAGCATAGCAGACGTACGCAGGGGTAAAAAACAGCCATTTGATGACAAAGTGAATAATTTCATAGGTGAATTCCCGGATTTATTCTATAATGGTGCTAAAATAATTTGTAAAGTGTGCGAGAAAGATTTGATGTGCTGGGATAAGCTTGATTGTGGACTTCACGTAAATAGTGTACACCATAAAAATAAAAAAAATGGCGTGCCTTCGACAACACAGTTTATGTTTGATTTACTATTAATGCTGATTGCCTGTGATGTTCCGCTGCACATACTCGATAAACAACCATTTCGAGAGTTCTGGAATAAATACAATGCCCAGGTGAAGTTACCAAGTCGCACAACGTTATGTAACTATCTATCAACTGTACACGTAGATATGGTAAATAAGATGAAATGTGAATTAAAAAATACACGGCTATGGTTACCTGTTGATGAGACAACAGATTGTAAAAAAAAATCAATTTTAAATGTTATGGTATGAGTACTGGACCCTCTTAAACCGACAGTTCCACTGACGCTACTAGCTAACAAAAAACTAAGTCAGTGTACTAGCGGAACAATTACCAGGGTGGTGCTGGAGATGTTAGAAAAATTTGAACTGTTAAGTCAAGTGTTGATGTTTGTGACTGATGGCGTCGTGGCAATGCGTTCGGTAGGCCGTTCTTTGAAAGAACAAGGTTGTACATTAATACATGTTACGTGTAAAGTGCATGCTTTACATCTTGTGGCAGAAACTATTCGAAAAGGTTTTCTAAAGGTGGATGCATTAATAGCAAGTACAAAAAAAAGTGTTTCTTAAATCTCCTAAACGTCTCCGTGTATCTCATAGCAAGTGTCCTGGTATTCCTGAACCACCACAGCCGATTCTTACACGTTGGGGAACATGGTTGCAAGCAGCTTTTTATTATGCTGAATATTTCCAACAAATAAAAGCTGTGATACTACAATTCAATCCAGATGAGGCTGCAGCTATTAAGGAAAGCCAGACAAAATTCGAAGATATTTCCATTGAAAAATATTGCGAAGAGCTATAAACCATTACATGTAAGAATAAAAAAATTAGAAAACAGTGCGTTGTCGTTAGCGAAGTCACTGCAAATAGTGGACGAAGTAAATCTACTGCTACACGCTATAGGTGACGCAACAAATGAGCGCGTTATAGAAAAATTCGCAAGTGTGTTAAATAAAGACACCGGTTTTACTAAATTAAGACAAATATGTGATGGTGCAGCCCCAGATCCGTTAAGTGCGTTCAAAGACTATTTTACGTATGAGTGTATTACATCAGTAGATGTCGAACGGTCGTTGTCAAAATATAAGAATATATTTTCACCAAAGCGAACATCACTCATGGAGACAACCATAGAAACATACCTGATGCTGCAAAATGGCTACACATCTCTTGTTTGTGATAAGCAAGCTAGTTCATCAAGCTAGTTAAGAGGGTAAGTTTTACATACATTGTTATAAATTGTAACAGTTTATTGTTTTCGTATTAGTTAATTTCGCGTACGCCACTGTCCCACGGACCGTTTTTGACAGCCCTAGTAATTACACTTTGAAAACATTCCTTCAATGGCTGATCTGGTAACTTCAAAATCGAAATTAAATATACGTTTAATTGTGTCTACTGTAAAGTTAGATGTTTTTACTTATACCCTTATTTTATGTGACCACAGAATTTATTCTGGTTAAACGATCGAGCTAATTTTATTAAAACTGTATAACCGTCGAAATGCATGTAAGTTTCAGTTCAGCTGGACCGTATCCACATAACTCATTATTTGGTAAAGCATTTGGCAAAAAATATAACCTTACAAGATCTAGTAAAAGAGCAATTCTAAAATAAAACCAAGAAGAAAAATTGCATCAAAATAATGTTACATAATATTTTTTTATGTAAAATTATAGCGATTGTGATTGCAAATTTATAGAACATTATCTAATTTAAATTCACTACTTGAGGTTCTATTCAAATTACTGTGGCTTACTTTTAATTAATCTATTAAGTTCAAACAAAAAAAAATCTATCTAGAAAGAACTGTATAATTTAAATAAATTAACACTAATCAGTTGTGGTACATTGAATTAGATGCAAATTTACCTGCAATTCTTTGGAGATGTAATTTTTACATAACTTCAGGTAGGTATTTTTTAAATGATTTGTCAATAAAATGTAGACATTTCGATAATGGTTCATTTACAAAGAAAGCAACAAAGTTTTTTGTAAAATAATGCAATAGCTATTTGTATGACAAGGGAGAAAAGTGCATAATTTCCTTCCGCGGATAATTTGATAAGCGGAGGGCATCAATATCCAAGGGAGGAAATGGCACTTTACTCCTGTGTAATACATATGATTTTTTCTACGACCATTTACAGTATTTTACATTGGTTTAAATATAATAATAATAATATAATAACACCACATGTAATGACAACCCCCTTTATCCCTGAATGTCTTAAATGACATTGTGCGGGAGAGGGTTACACATTAAGAGACAACGGACATACATCCAATATCTGAGTATACTACGATTAATCTCTCTCACAGAAAAATCCCAGTGCCACGGCCGGGAATCGAACCCGGGACCCGAGGTTTCGAGGCAAATACGTTACCTCTAGACTACGGAGCCATATAAATATTTTATTATATTTTCTTATGCATGCCAATCAAAAAACCAAATATGTCAAAATGTCATAATATTTAGAAAAGTAAATATTGTTAAAAATCAAAGTACATGGAACGTTGCTAAGGTTGCTTCTTGTTTTCAAAATAAACAAACTTCCAAAAAGTTTAAACTGTGTAATAAAAATAAGTAATAAAAAATCTGTTTCAAAGAAAAGCATTCATTTTCAGGAAGTTTGTGTATCAATAAAAGAAGTCTATACACTACTATTACAGCTGTTTGAAGTTTTTACTTGTTTGCTTCCAGAGGGAGCCAAAGTATTTTCCTCCCTAGGAAAGCAAAGTATTTTCCTCCCGAGGAAGGAAAAGTACTACTTTGCTCCCTAAAATGAGGGAGCAAAATAGTATTTTCTATGTAGGAGTAGAAAAACATTATTTGATAAACTCGTTACAAAGCTAGTAACATAAAATCGCTTTCCCGGGTCGATTTTTTAATAGACCTCTATTTTTTTCTGTATAAAAAATATATTTCAAACATTTTTGTAAAAGGTATCACGTCGTCGATTTTTCTTGTAAATGGCAGCCCCCATTTTTAATAGTGCTATTTGAAAGACCACATTTTTTTACATAGAGTGGCGGCAGACTAATTGAAAATGACAGCGAATAATAACTAAAGCTGGCAGAAATGTGCGGCGGGTCATAGGCGTACGCATCATATTAACCGTAATAAAAGAAATTAGCTAATAACAAAAGCAATGAACTGTTACAATTTATAACAATGTATGCACAACTTATCCTCTTAACTAGCTTGATGAATCAGCTTAGTTATCACAAACTGGAGAAGATCTGTAAAAACTTTTCAGCATCAGGTATGTCTCTATGGTTGTCTCCATAAGTGATGTTGGCTGTGGTGAAAAAATATACTTATATTTTAAGAACGACCGTTCAGCATCTATTAATGTAATACAGGCATACTTAAAATAGTCTTTTAATGCACTTAACGGATCTGGAGATTCACCATCAGTACCATCACAAATCTGTCTTAATCTGGTAAAACCGGTGTTTTGCTTTAACATACGTGCGAACTTTTTTCTAACGCGCTCATTTTTTGAGTCACTTATATCGTGTAGCAGTCGAATTACTTCATCCGCTATTTGCAGTGACTCCGCTAACGACAATGCATTAGTTTGTAAGTTTTTTGTGGAGTCATGTAATCTTTTATAGTTTTTGTGAATAGTTTTTAAAGCCATTTCAATGGAAATATCCTCGAATTTTGTCTGACTTTCCTTAATAGCTGTAGCCTCGTCAGAATTGAATTGTAGTACCACAGGTTTTATTTGTTTTAAATATTTATCATAATAAAGAAGCTGCCTTCAACCGTGTTTCCCAACGTGTAAGAATCGGCTGTGGTGGTTTGGGAATACCGGGACACTTGCTATGAAATGCGTGAAAACGTTTAGGAGATTTAAGAAACACTTTTTTTGTATTTGGTATTAATGCATCTACCTCTGGAAAACTTGTGGAATAGTTTCCATCACAGGATATAAAGCATGCACTTTAGACGTATCATATACCAACCTAAAACCGTGTTTTTGAAGATAACGGCCTACCAAATGCATTGTCTCGGCACCATCGGTTACAAACATCAGCACTTGACTTATTGACAACACCATCCGTATAATTGTTTTGCCAGTACACACAGTTAGTACTTTGCTAGCTAGTAACAGTGGGACTGTCGGTTTAAGAGGGTCCAGTACATGTACTATAATATTTATAACATTTACAATGGATTTTTTTTACAATCTGTCGTCTGGTCAACACATAACCACAGCAGCCGTGTATTTTTTAATACATATTCTCGCGACTCGCTTCGGTATTTGGTATTTGTCCACCGGTCGTTGCCCCTAAACACCTAATGTCACACCATGGAACCGCCGCACGACTTGCCAGCTTTAATAATGATATTTTTTTTATTCTGAAGTTAATATAAGGAAATTCAAATACTATTTCGATGTTACTATTATTGTTACAGTGTATAATTTTCTTTCTTTATGAAATAAAAGATGGGCATTTTTTAAACAATTTATTTCTTAACTTATTTGAAAAACTAACAATAAATAAATTGTCTGCAAATCTAATGATTAATACTTAGTTGAATACCCATTAGCTTCAATGACTTTCAGACATCTTCTAGGCATATCCAATACTAAACATGTACATGTCTCTACTGGAATGTTTGCCTATGCTTGCCTCATGCCGTCAAATAATTCGTTAAAATTTTGAAAAGTTTTCGACTACTTAATTTTTACTTATCATCTACAGATTTTCTATGGAGTTAAGGTCTGAGCTACAAGAAGACCTCATAAAACTTCCATATGATTATCTTGAAGCCGAGCAGTTACTCTTCTAGCAGAAGGTTGAGGATCATTGTCATTCTGGAATTTCCAATGTACCGATAAATTATCTTCTGCGTAGGGTTGCATGATGTTTTCCAGTATATTAATGTATTCATACTGATCCATGGTACCATTTATTCTGTAGAGTGGGCCAACACCATTTCATGAAAAGCAGCCCCATGCCATGATAGAACCACCTCCAAATTTTACGGTTATTATCGTAAAGCGAGGATCAAACTCTTTATTTCGTGGACCCAAATGAAATATTTTCTATCAGAAAAAAAATAAAAAATATACACTCTAAAGATAGTAACATCGAAATAGTGTTTGAATTTTCTAATATTAATTTCAGAATAGGAAAATATTGAATTATTATTTGCTGTCATTTCCAATTAGTCTGCCGCCACTGTATGTAGCATCAGAAATAATTATAGTCAGTTACAAACCATAACAATTTTGTTTGGTAAAAATATTATTTCAGATAAAAATGTATGTAAAATCCTTAGAAAAATCGCAATTTCTCTGCCACAGAGGGTTAGTTAAATTTCTAGGAGGCCCAGGTTCGAATCCTAGATAGGGAATGGGTTTTTAAAATAATGGAACGGTAACACAGTTGGCTAGAGCGTTGTTAATTGGCAGAACACGGCTAGTCACTATCTATCTGAGTTCGAATCTCAGCTGCGACATCTGGCAAATGTTGGAGGGAATGGCATTGTGTGAAGTTCCACCTGGACATTGATATAAATAAGACCTCCTGATAATCCACCAATTTCCTAAACTATGGTTAGCCGAATTGCATTTAAATTTAGGGAATACGGCCATTGGTCACGTTAGATTTACCTAACTTCGGACGACTATCGATATGTGAAGAAGTTCAAGTTAATGTGCTGTTGTCAGTTCAAGATAACCCTAATAGTTATTTTCTGCTCTAGCAATCATTTTTTCAAACAAAGGAGATCCCGATGTTCCTCATAATGATATGATTTTTCAACAAGACGATGAGCTTTTATACTCGCGACGCGTGTTCGAAATAACTTAAATAAAACTTTCCTTAGCAGGTGGATAGAAAGAAGAGAGAGTGTAGAATATCCAGCTAGATTGCCGGATCTAACCCTGTTGGACTATTTCATATGGAGCTACTTCTTAAAAACCATAATTTACATAAATAAACCTGCAAATGTAGAAGATTTAAAAGGGAGAATTCGGCAGGAAGTTCGTCAAATAACCAATGATGTCATAGCTAATATTCAAAGGGTGTTTTTTTAATCCGTTATAACATTGTCAGAACTTAAACGGAGGGCATTATGAACATTTAGCTTAGTTTAAATTTTTTCCTACTAAGAATTTTTTGGTTTTTTATTAAAGTGGCAAACAGAAATTGTGGCAAAATTTTAAGTTTTTTTTATTTCTAATTTTTTTTTTATTTTATTTAAACGATAAAATGATTCTTTTTTGTGAATACGACGAAATAGTATTAAACCCTGACCATCTCGTAACCCTGATTTCACCCCATATGCTTTCCTCTCTTTTAAAGAATATCGTTTATGTTGTGATTGTACTGAATTAAAAAATAGATTTATTCAAGCAAATCACGATTTAAATAATTACTGTAACGTTAAAAATGTTATGAACTGTATAAGATATAATTAATGTTTGGACGATTTCGTATGGACCTACTTAAAAACCATAATTTACATAAATAAACCTGCAAATTTAGAAGATTTAAAAGGAACAATTCGGCAGAAAGTTCGTCAAATAACCCATGATGTCATTGCTAATATTCAAAGGGTGTTTTTTAGTCCATTATAACATTGTCAGGACTTAAACGGAGGGCATTATGAACATTTAGCTTAGTTTAAATTTTTTCCTACTAAGCATTTTTTGGTTTTTTATTAAAGTGGCCAACAGAAATTATTGCAAAATTTTAAGTTTTTTGATTTATAATTTTTAAAATTTTGTTTAAACGATAAAATCTATCTTCGAATTTATACATAAATTTTTCTGTGAATGCGACGAAATAGTAATAAACCCTAGCCAGCTCGTAACCCTGATTTCACCCCATATGCTTTTCTATCTTTTAAAGAGTATCGTTTATGCTGTGATGGTACTGAATTAAAAAATAGATTTATTCAAACAAATCACGATTTAAATAATTACTCTAACGTTAAAAATGTTATGAACTGTATAAGATATAATTAATGTTTGGACTATTTCGTATGGAGCTACTTAAAAACCATAATTTACATAAATAAACCTGCAAATTTAGAATAATTAAAAGGGAAAATTCGGCAGGAAGTTCGTCAAATAACCCATGATGTCATTGCTAATATTCAAAGGGTGTTTTCTTAGTCCATTATAACATTGTCAGGACTTAAACGGAGGGCATTATGAACATTTAGCTTAGTTTAAATTTTTTCCTACTAAGCATTTTTGGTTTTTTATTAAAGTGGCCAACAGAAAGTGTGACAAAATTTTAAATTTTTTGATTTCTGATTTTTAAAATTTTATTTAAACGATAAAATCGTTCTTCGAATTTATACGTAAATTTTTCTGTAAATACCATGAAATAGTAATAAACTCTGCTCACCTCGTAACCCTGATTTCACCCCATATGCTTTCCTATCTTTTAAAAAGTATCGTTTATGTTGTGATGGTACTGAATTAAAAAATAGATTTATTCAAGCAAATCACGGTTTAAATAATTACTGTAACGTTAAAAATGTTATGAACTGTATAAGATATAATTAATGTTTGCGTAAAATGATGATGAACCCATTTACAGTGTTTTTTTTTTAATTTCTAATGGTTTATTATAATTAAATAAAAATGAATAATCGTCCTGTTAATTTTTTTATCTTATACAACTGACCAACTAAATTGATTTATGTAATATTGATTAGCATTTTTCTTTTATTTTCAATCAATAACTGTTTATATTTATGAAATATATATTAAATATTGTCTAATCACTTATTAAATAATATACAGAGTGTCCCACCTAAATACATAATTTCTATAGCTACCTATTTTTCTTTTGACATGCAACAATTTTTTCTGTAACAAAAAATGAAAACTTTGGAAAAATCCTTACAACTTTCATATATCTTCTGTACAGGGGTATTCACGAAAGATTGTCTCTCCTTACCTGTTTTATTTTTTGTTCTAGAAAAAAATGGTAAAATTGAAAGTGGTAGGAAATTTTCTTCTCACCTTAACGCACTAAAGAAAAAAATAATCGAACGAGTTTCAAAGATATACACCAAACTTGGGTTTTTCTAATAGAGCATTGGATTTATGAATTTGTTGCTTCTTTCCAATTACAAAGATGTACAGCGTGTTTCATATTTAAAGTGACAGTGTAATAGAAGATAGAGCAATCTTAGCTGAGTTCAAAACACCCCCAAACTTACCATTGAGTGTTGACAGTTTTTGAGATACCGTGCGTTTTATGGTTTTTGATTAAAACGGTAATGGCCCTATTTCTTGAACGGCTTTAAATATTTGGATAAAATTTGATATATATATACTGTTTTAGTCCAATTGACAGTATAATTTATTTTGGGAAAATTCCAGGACCAGGCTCAATTTTTATAATGTTCCGTCATAATATTTGAAGACACGTTTAGGGTTATTCTCCAATAAATTTTTGAAAAATATTGATTGACCAAATTTTAAATTCTACAAATAAGACAATTAACTAGTTAACGTCACCATTTTATAAATTTTACTTAAATACCCTACACTAATTAAGCATCTTAATTTTTTTTGGATAAGAAATACACATTTATTGAAAAATTAGTGAATCGTGCAGGGCTGCACTAGCTTAAAATTCCATGATTAAGTAAATTTCATTTAAATTTGTTATTCATATCATGTAAATCATCTCTGGAATACAGTAATAAGAGACTAAAAAGTTAATATTGATAAAAAAGAGCTTGTTATTTGTTTTTTTATATGCAGTGTTTCTAAACTTTTTTTAATTTAAAATTCTCATTCAAAATGTTCAAATGTTCATTCCACTTATTTCATGAAAAAAAAATAGTGTTAGTTAATAATGACGCTTATATTAACAAGCACAATTAAAATCAGTTATCAAACACCTGTAGAAAATAATTTTAAAATATTAACGATGACGACTGTCAAATTTATTTTGACCAAGTATAGTCAAAACATCGCTGCCAATTATTTGGGGATCAAAACTTCCTCACCGTAGTAAAACTCGATGTGTGGTGGAGTTTATAATAAAAGCAATTTTTGACATTTCAAAAAAGTCGCATTGTGGATGTCACTAATATATTTTTTTTTTGAAAAAGTAATTTTTGACGTTTCAAAAAAAAGTCACATTGGTGGAATGTCACTAATATTTTTTTTTGACATTTCAAAGTGACGTTTCAAAAAAGTCACATTGGTGGAATGTCACTAATATTTTAAAATTTGAAATGTCAAAAAAAATTGACATTCCAAATTGGCATTTCAAAAAGTCACTAGTTTTTTTTGACATTTCAAATTTTAAGAATTATTTTTGCTCATCAACGGACTCAATCTCCTCCTTCATCTCTAGAATGTGTTACCAAATTTGAAAGCTTTATCTCAAAAACTGTAGCTGCTATCGCGAACACACACACAGAGCAGAAAATTTTTTTGTCTGAAATTTTGTTGTTATATGTCGAATTGTCCAGAAATGCAATAAAAATTTTCAAAATTTTTTTCACGAATACAATACCTTTCTCACTTTGAGGGGTGAGGATGTAATAAACTTATTAAGCAACAACTTACACATAAAAAAAACAAATTAATTAACAGAAAGATACAATCAATTAAAGTTACAATAACTTTTCAAAATAACCACCACCAGCGTCAATACATTTTTGAGAATGCTTTAAAAGGTTTTTCAGTGATGAGTCAATCATTTCCAGGTTATTTCTAATGTTATCACATACAATAATATTTGTTTCTAATAACTATTTCCATGTATTCGTTGTACACCTTTGACTTGAGTTGGCCCTATAAAAATAGTTCAGAGGTGTGAAATCAGGAGATCTCGGTGGCCAGTTAACCGGAACTCCTCGACCGATTAATCTTTTGGAGTAATGCTGATTCAAATGATCTCTGACTGTACAGAAAAGTGGGGTCCAGCACCATCTTTCTGAAACTACATTTCCCTAGTATTGATACCTTATAATAAATCTGGCAAAGCGCCCAAGAAGATTTTTTGCAAGAAAACTGGGGGAGCTGCAAAAAAGAGTGTAAATGTTTTCCAAATCGCCATATACCAAAACATAGGACACTTTCAAAGGTATTTCAATTTAGTAATAAACATGGAATTCTTTTTATTTATTGGATTTCACAAATGATGGATATAATGTTAATAAGAAATTTAAACAAAATGTAAATATTTAAATTGGTTAACATTATGTCCATCATTTTTGAAATCCCGTAATAAAAAGTGTTCGGGGTTGGGGGGGGTGGGGGGGGAAAAAAAAATGGGGAAAACTACCCCTATTTTTCCGGGTTTTTTTTTTTTTTCCTCTCCCCCCCCCCCGCCCCCCCCCCCCCCCCCCCCCCCCCCCCCCCAAAAGGGGGGGGCCCCCCCCCCCCCCCCGGGGGAGGGTCACGTTCATTACTAAATTGAAGTACCTTTGAAGAAAATCATCAATTTTAAGCAAGTCCAGCCCTGCATGAATCATTAATTTTTCAATAAATATGTATTTCTTGTACAGGAGAATGAAGATGCTTAATTAATGTAGGGTATTCAAAAAAAATAATAAAATAGCGACGTTAGCTAACTGATTGCCTTATTTGTAGAATTTATCCATTCCAGAAATATGGCCGCCTACAGTTTTGGTCAAAAACCATAAAACGCCGTGTATCTAAAAAACGGTTCACATTCAAAGGTAAGTTCGGGGATGTTTTGAACTAAGCTAAGTGTGCTCTACCTCCCATAATACTGTGTCACATTAAACCTGAAACACCCTGTATATAATAATACTTTATTTTTATTGTCATAGTAATCTTAGTTTAAATTTTGTTAACTTCTCTCAATGAGTTCTATTTGATATTGTACTTTATTCCCTCCATGCTTTTATTGACATTACTATATTATTATTATATTATACAGGGTGTCCCACGACGAACTACGGTGATCGATATCTCGAAAAGCAGACATTGGAAAATTTTTGAAAATTTGGTAGTAAACTAAAGTCGATGGGGGCAACTCGGCTAAAATATTTTTAAGATGGTGGCGCTTCCGGTTATACCGGAAGTAGATGTCAACTTGCTTATTTCAAACGGGACACCCTATGTATTATTACATTTTTGGATTGTACGTAAAATTCTAGGCCGATTTTGTGTATCATGTCCTATACCTAAGTCTCTCGGTTTTTGACATATTTCAATTCTTATGTCAAAAATGACGTTTGCAGGCACTAAAAGAATTATCAATTTTTCCTATAAGGAAGACTTTATTATTTAATTTGGGTTAGATTCTTTGTTGGAAAAGACCTACTTTAATAGAGTTTTTATAATATTTTGATAAGTATTAACACAGAGTGTTCAAAAAATGAGAATGAAAATGAAATTGAGAAAACTGTCAGAAATCAATTATTTCAAATAGACACCCCCAATTTTTATAATCTTATTCTATTTACCATTAAAAATAAGGGTAAGTTTGTGTATGGATGTCTATTCCGAAAATTTTTAGTTTTCGAAATATTGCCAATTCAATATTTTTATATGGGGACTTTGCTATGTATTTTAAGTTCAATTACGCTT
This sequence comes from Rhamnusium bicolor, assembly GCA_029963845.1. Taxonomy (NCBI): domain Eukaryota; kingdom Metazoa; phylum Arthropoda; class Insecta; order Coleoptera; family Cerambycidae; genus Rhamnusium; species Rhamnusium bicolor. Next base: position 83,066 of record JANEYF010002575.1, on the reverse strand, counting down.
AGTTGGCTATGACGGTGTTGGGTGCTAAACAAATGTATGTAGCTCTCATTTACCATTTGACAAGTATTAATTATCATGCCGGGGCGCTTAAATTATACGCACGAAGATTATTTAAATTTGTTTATAATCTATGGAGAATGTAACAAAGTTTTATCAAGAACATGTGAAATATTTGCTAATAGATATCCAGAGAAACAAAAACCGTCTTCGAACAGTATTAAACGAATAATGGAGAATTTCAAAAATTTTGGCACCGTTAAGGCAATTCAATTTGTGATTGGATGTAAATAAATCATAACTTTTATTCCCATATAAAATAGTCTAGGTCAGACAGATCAGGTGAATGAGGAAGCCACAGAAATGGTCCATTGTTAGCAATCCACTTATCGGAAAAGTTTCTTGCAAGAAGTTGTTAACTAGGAAGCTGTTGTGTGGTGGGGCGCCATCGTGTTGGTAAAATATTTGCCTATGTTCAGCTAGCGATAAATTGTTCAAATATTCATTATCCAAATCTTGTATATTTAAATATCCTTCTCCTAAAAAAAAATTGACACGTAATTTGAAAAAAATAAATTATGTAAGTATTAATTCATTACCATTTAAGTTTTCTTCATAAAAATGTAGTTTTACGACTCCATCATTTCTCACAGTACAGTACACGTTAAATCGCCAGGTTTCTTGATAATTTCGCAATTTCACGGCATGGGGATTTGAATCACACCAAAAGTGGGAATTATATCGGTTGAAAAGGCCATTTTTTCGTAAATTTTGCTTCGTCAGTCCAAATTATGTTGTCCAAAAATCGAAAGTCGTCTTGTAACATTGTTAAAATAAATTCGCAAAGGTGAACTCTTCTGGCCAAATCAGTGTCCTTTAGATGTTGAACCATAGAAATGAAATAGGGATGGTATTTGTGTTTCAAAAGAATTCTGTGAATAGAGGTCTTGGAGATTCCGGTTTGTAAGGCCACTTGTCTTAAAGATGTCATAGGATATGCCGCAAAATATCCCAAAATAGCAATTTCGATATTTTCATCATTGACAATTGGTTTTATTTTATGAGTTGTTGCCTTAACGGTGCCAAAATTTTTGAAATTCTCCATTATTCGTTTAATACTGTTCGGAGACGGTTTTTGTTTCTCTGGATATCTATTAGCAAATATTTCACATCTTCTTGATAAAACTTTGTTACATTCTCCATTGATTATAAACAAATTTAAATATAATTTAAGCGTATAATTTAAGCGCCCCGGTATGATAATTAATACTTTTCAAATGGTAGATGAGAGCTATATACATTTGTTTAGCACCCAACGCCGTCATAGCCAGCTAAGAGTAATTGAACTTAAAATACATAGCAAAATCCCCATATAAAAATATTGAATTGGCAATATTTCGAAAACTAATAATTTTCGGAATAGACATCCATACACAAACTTACCCTTATTTTTAATGGTAAATAGGATAAGATTATCAAAATTGGGGGTGTCCATTTGAAAAAATTGATTTTTGACAGTTTTCTCAATTTCATTTTCATTCTTATTTTTTGAACACTCTGTATTAATACTTATCAAAATATTATAAAAACTCTATTAAATTAGGTCTTTTCCAACAAAGAATCTAACCCAAATTAAATCATAAAGGCTTCCTTATAGGAAAAATTGATAATTCTTTTAGTGCCTGCAAACGTCATTTTTGACATAAGAATTGAAATATGTCAAAAACGGAGAGACTTAGGTATAGGACATGATACACAAAATCGGCCTAGAGTTTTTCGTACAAAGCAAAAATGTAATAGTATATAGGGTGTCCCATTTAAAATAAGCAAGTTGACATCTACTTCCGGTATAACCGGAAGTGCCACCATCTTGAAAATATTTTAGCCGAGTTGCCCCAGTCGACATTAGTTTACTACCAAATTTTCAAAAATTTTCCAATGTCTACTTTTCGAGATATCGATCGCCGCAGTTCGTCGTGGGACACCCTGTGTATACTTATGTACAAATCAAATTAAGATTTTGGAATAGTGATATTTGTGACATTTTTGGTATGTGTGGATGCTCAGGTTTCGTTTTTTTGCGAATATCTCCATTAATTTTGGAATAAACATATAACTATTAGATAGCATTATAATTGGAAACAGTAACAAATTCAAAAATCTGAAATTAATGTCCATAAATAACAAGTTTGGTGTATATGTTTTAAATGCGATGCTTGTTTATTTGTTTGTTTAGTGCGTTGAGATAAGAAAAGAATTTCCTACAACTTCTGACTGTATAATTTTTTTCTAGGACAAAAAATAAAAAAGTTTAGAGAATATGTTTTTGAAAATGGTGAATAATGTTTTTTGTATTTTGATGATTTATTTGTGTATTATATGCAATATTTTAAACTATATTTTTTGGACTGGGTGGGACACAATTCTAATTAACTATATTAACTTTATATTGAAAAGAGTAGGTACAAAAAGTCGGATTCATAATTTTAATCAATTTTGTGTCTTTTCAGCTTGGAGGGGGGAATATGGGGAGGATGCCTAGCGATGTCAACAGGTGTAGCGGGGATATTAACGGCAGCAGGTAGTTTCTGCCCTCTCAAGACCACCCCTCAAAAAGTAGCATACACCGTGTTTCTAGCCCTAAGTTTAATTAGTTTGGCGATTTCTCAATTAATTGTTGTAATAGCGGCTATTGGACTAGCTAGAGATATCAACAAGGCAGAGGCAGAACTGGAAAAACTGGAAACAGAGGTAAATAATAGTTGAGTTCCTTTCATAAAAACAAAATTACGCTAAAAATTTAAGAATGAATTAATGAAATATAAAAATAATTAACTCGCCCTCAGGGGCAAACACAGAGGGTGAAGCTCCCTCCCCTTTGAAACCAGATCTTACTTATTTTAACTGTTTTGTTTTTGTTAGAGAATAAATTACATCTGATGTTGTGTGGGTTACTAATTATTTTTTTGTATATCGCCTCCAGCTTTAGAGGGGGGGTAGTAATCCCTCCGTGAACACTCTCTACTACAAATTACAACGACTTACCTCTTAATTTTTGTCCATGAATCATTAATAGAGCTAATATTGTTGAGTCCGTAGCACTTCCATCATTTAAGTACTCTTTAAGATCACGAAGTTTTTAATATCCTGATTTCTGCTTAACACGTCTTGAAATTTCTTGGCAACACGAACGCCAAGATCATCTATTAACGTATGCAATGCCAAGTTTACTTTTGTCCACTATTTTCAAAGATTGAGATAAGGATAAACTACCTACTTTGATGTACAGGGTCGGCAAATTTAGATGTTTGTATAAGGTAACTCGGTAACTGTAAGATATACAAAAAAATGGAAGACACGTTCTCTATCTCTTTTTTTGAGATAAATTCAATGGCGAAAACAAAATTTGCTATCGGCTTTTGTTTTCGAGTTATAAACAAAAGTTCGATTTTTTCGACTTTTAGACAAATGTCAATATCTAGATTGTTGGTAATGTTATGAAAAGACAACATTTGCATTCTTTAGGCACTTTTTTCTGTATGATACAGTGGCGTCAAGAGAATTTAAAAAAGGTGCATTTCGAGTTATGGCATAAAGTTGTATTTTTTTAAATGGGAATCATAGATGGCTCTTTCAAACTATAGTATATCATATGTGGGGTCGCTTTTGATGTGTAAGTATTTAATAGCGAAAATAATCTTCTAGTAGATTACTTGTTGCGTTTTTTTAATATTTATGTCATCTATGACAGTATTTATCCGTTTGTCAATAAATTGCATATTAATAATTTTGTTTCCGTCATAAATACACCTAATTTAATCGTAAAAGTGAAGATGTCTTACGAAAATTATAAGAAATATGGTATTATGCTAGAGTGCTTTATTCAAAGTAATAACAATTGTGATATTTTTGCATCCGAAATATATTTCAATCGCTATCCAGAAAAAAACTTAATAAAGATATTTTTAAGAGATTAACAGAAAATCTCATTAATTGCGTGCCCTTCAACAAGCCAAAAAACTTCTGATTCTGGGATTTCAGGACGTCGAGCTTTGGATATTTTGAAGACACAAATTCAGACCTTATACAATAAGGAAATAACATCACCTGCAACCAACTGATCTTCAGCGACAATTGGAGTTTTGCATATGGTATCGTCAAAAAAGTCAACAAGATCCATTCTTCTCTAGAAATGTAGTTTGGACTGATGAAGTCTACATTAGCAGTGCAGGAATTTTCAACAGGCATAACATGTTGATCTGATATGAACCCTCACCGTACCGTTGACGTGCGATCTCAGAGACGCTTTGGTTTTAGTATTTGGTTTGCTCTACGTGGCAATAGTGTTTTAACATATCACATATATCAAGAAAATCTTAATGGTCAACGATACTTTGAAATCTTAAATCAGAAAATTATTAAGAAATTTATCGACGCAAGAAATCAGTTCTTCCAACAAGATGGTGCACCACCTCATAATATCAGGACCATTTCAGAATTATTAAATACCAATTTTGGAAATAACTGGATGGGAAGTAACGGACCAGCGAGGTGGCCACCATGATCATTTGACTTAACGATACTATATTTTTCTTTTGGAGCCACATTAAAGACAAAGTATACAAAAACCCAGTACCGATACTTGAACTCATACAAAATTTTTTAGACTATGTGAATTCCATTTCAGATCTTTATATTTATAATGCAGTTCTGAGTGTTATGAAGAAGTGTAATTTATATATCGAACACAACGGTCATCAGTTTAAACATTTACTTTAATTAGATTTTTATTTGTAATTGTAATGTATTTTAAAATTAGATATAAATATCTGAATTTTTAGTCTTGGCTTGTTGAAGGACCCACAATTAATGAGATTTTCTTTTAACCTCTTAATAATAGCTCTATCAGGTTTTTTTTTGTGGATAGCGATTAAATAAATTTCGGATGCAATATCACAATTGTTATTACTTTGAATAAAGCATTCTAGCATATCATATTTCTCGTAATTTTTCGTAAGATATCTTCACTTTTACGATTAAATGGGTTGTAATTATGACGGGAACAAAATTATTAATATGCAATTTACTGACAAATGGATATTTTCGCTATTAAATCCTTACACATCAAAAGCGACCCCACATATGATGTATAGTTTGAAAGAGAAAAAAATTTCCTTTTCAACTAAACCATAGCCAACTATGATTCCTATTTAAAGAAATACAACTTTATGCCATAACCTCGAAATTGCACCTTTTTAACATTTTCTCGACACCACTGTATTATACAGAAAGAAGTGCCTCAAGAATGTAAAAGTTGTAGATTCATAACTTTACAGACAACCAAGATATTGAATGACTTTTATTTTGAATACTCTTAGTTCACTTACAAGTACAAATTATGGAAATTATAGAAAATTGTTACAATAATATTATAATATGTTTACTGTATGAATGCTGGCAACTGACTGTCATTAGATGCAAGGTTAGATAGCTTCGTCCCATGGAATATGCTGAGTCTGCAATTTGTTTATGATAGAAGGGATGACCACTTATGTAATTCATGTGTCCAAAAGTCGAAAAATCTAACTTTTGTTCATTACTCGAAAACAAAAGACGACAGCAAATTTTTATTTTCACCGGTGAATTTGTCTCAAAAAAAAAGAGATCGAGAATGTGTCATCCATTTTTTTGTATCTCTTACAGTTACCGAGTTAGTCTATACAAACATCGAAATTTGCCCACCCTGTACAGGGTGCAAATCTTGTTTGACCTGTGCATTGTTTGCTGCTGACGTTTCTTTATAGTGTTGGAGTCTTAAGGTTGAATGTGAATATTACAGATTTAATGTATTCAAAATATTTTTTTGTAATTAAACGCCGTTTGTAACCAGTATTGCTTCCCAACCTTCTATTGGCCAGTAAATAATGAGTTCGATGACCCCGAATTAACACATTCCCCACCTTGTTAATTCTTATATCAGAAGTTTCATCCACAGTTAGCCACTATCACGTACTTCATATTTTTATAGATCTAGCCAACCCATTAAATACACGCCTAGCGGTATGCGCAATTCTACAGTTGCCCGTATGAATAAGTCCGAACGAAAGTTAACGATTGCGTCAGGTGCTTGCTGGGAGGTGCATACGAGACAAACTACTAGTAAAATAAGTATCGCTAAAGACGCAGTGGAGAGTATTGCTTGTTCATCTAAAAAAAGTCTTTGCGTATTAACGTATTTACTAAAATTATCTGAATGTTTCACAATTTCAGTGTTTCTTCCGAGACGCCACAAATAGCAAAACACTAAAATTATGAAAAATATAACAGCACACAATCAAATATTGATTTTTTTCGAAACAAAAAAGTAATTCTAAAAGTATAAATTAATATTCTTATAAAAATAATAAAGAAAAATAATACCAACTCTAAAAAAATAAAATAATACGTAAATAAATAAATAAATCAAATTAGATGCTCAAAAAAACCTCCTTCTTGAGAAAGGCAATATCCTAACCTACTGTAAAAGCACCGTCTCACATTCGCGCTGGCAACAGACGGATTACTGTAAACTGCGCATACCGCTAGTGGTGTATCTAGTGGATTGGTTCGATCTGTATTATTCTTAACTCGTTTTTTTTAATATGAAGAATAGCGATCTTACTTGTTGTCTAGTAGGTAATAGCCACCCATAATTATATTTTTTCCAGAATGAACGAAAGCTAATACCCATTGTGGAATACCACATGCACTTAACATGAAAATTAAGTATATTTTATTTAAAAATCGAATTTCGCTTCTTTTACTGATTTCAAAATAAGTAACAATATATATCTGTTCACAACTTCAGATATACCGTAGTTTCATCTCAAATACTGCATAGGGAAGCGTTAGATCGAGGACGTGCAGTCTGCCAGATACAAAATGTGATTGGAAATTGCCACAGCGCATGCAGTCCATGCTCTCTCCTCAACGTTCTTTCTGCTGTACCACAGCGGTCTTTAAGTCCCAGCCACAAACTAAATATGGCAACACCGCGCCGCACGAAATGTAGACCTTTTGAAACTGAGCACAGGCACAGCATTCACACATTTGCGGTTACCGGTTAGTTTAATTTTATAATAAAATAGGGTTATTTGCACTGCTCTCTGCTTGATCAATTAAATATTATAATATTTTATGTAAAATAATGCGTGATTCTACATAAAAACATGTGATATTCAATTGTACAGCAAAACCAATGCGAAAGTGCAGAATTAGATAAGCTCTTAAATAAAATGACATATCATAAAATTGCTTACACTATAATACATATAGTTATTGCATATTAATTTCAAATAAGCAACAATAATAAATATATCATACTATTAAATTAGCACGCGTATTTTTGCCACATTGGGAAAGGGGAAATATGAACAGGTGAAGGATAAAAACGATGAATTATAGGGAGTGATCTAGGATAATAATTTAATTTCACAAAAATTTCCAAATGCTGAACAAATCATGAAGGACAAGATTGTCTTGGCAAACTCCACATTCCACACTCCACAAACTTCACCAGAATCAAAATGCAACTCACATACTACAGAATGTTTTGATGGTGTCCATTCTTTTCCTAGGGACAGCTTTGAGTCATTTTTTGTTTTAACCCATCGTCCTCGGGAAAAACACTTTTTACGTCTTCAGTTTTTACAGATGAATCATAATTTGACTTAAAACTGGGATACAACACCGTGTCGGCATGTTTATTTACCTACTTTAGGTTATATGCGCACGGATGAAATAAAACATATAAGAACTCACGAAGAATAACATTGTATTTTAAATTGTCACTACATAACACTATCTACATTTAATGAACTTTACTTTACAAAAGTCTAGAGCAATTATTACTTATTGAAAACACTTATTTGAGATAAATAAAGAGAAGCTTTAATACATAAACACGTACATAAGCAACAATTATTCGGAACAACAGGTCTTCATGCGACGTTGCACGATTTCTTATTTCGTGGCTGGGACTTGAAGAAGGTGGTGGCTGTGCCTCTACTATGAATGTACGAGTTCGAACGAGGCTGCTTCCCTGTGTAGTGTGGAAACAAAAATATTGTATAACAAAAAAAAATCTTATTTTCTTTATATGAAACCATTAGCGGAACAAATGAAACCAAGTAGTTAGGCTTTGTTTCGAATTTAATTACCTCAATGAACACTTTCAAGGATGAATAGGTAGAAAGGACCAATTTTTTGTAAAGAATGAAGTCTATAAGAATAATAATAATTCTGCGAAAATTATTAACACGCGGAAAGAAGACTATTTTACAACATTGTTTTATGAGAATTGTAGTTGTTTTCATCAAAGTTTGTAGTGGAATAGTTAACAAAAACCTGGATGATGAACATGCTCCAAATATAAAATAGTAAATAATAATACAAGTTTTAGTAGCATCTTCTACAATACTTTATGACAAACCACACTTTGAACTACATATTTGAACATCGAAATTGAGCCAGTCACTCTTTTTTTTGCAAATTTTTGCAAGTTTATGTTCCAAATAACCTAATAATTTGTAGTTTAATTTTACTACAATTTCTTCTTGAAATTTAGTAGAAATTGTTTTTCTCCCCCTATTTGCATCGTAATTTATAGTAAAAGTCCATACAATTGTAGTATTTATGACAACATTTTTTTCCCAATAGATTAATAATATTGCATATTTTTAAAATCAGACAAAGAGGGTAAATGTGATTCTTAAATAAAATATTTACATTTAAAATAATGATGTTATATTTGTATCTCCTTTAATTTCTAAGGTATATTTTTCAAAATGCTTGTTAAAATCTTTGAAAAAAACATACCTCTTTGAAATTTTGGAATATGTTCATAAATAAGGATGATAAGGGGTGAATTTATGGAGGAACAGGAACACCCTGTAGATCACCCTCGTAACTTATTATTACGATTATCAGAGCCGTAGCTAGGGCGTGGCGAAGGTGGCATTTGCCACGGGCGCACGATCTTAGGGGCGCAAAATTGGAAATATTATGGCAAGACAAAAGACACACGCACCAAAGCCGGAGTCTGCATCTAATGTAATGTAAAACAATGGAGTCAAAGAAATCGGTTCCGCACCTTTGTTTCACATTACATCCGGTGTTAGTGCTGGCTCTGGTTCAACTTTATAGAAGCGTATTGTGAGTTTTGCATACGTTGGCCGTTGACTAGCGGCAGCAGTTCATTCGCTCATTTTCGTTGCTTCTTGCATTACTAAGCGCGCGCGCAACGTCTTTAAATTAAAATTAATTTAGTGGGAGTTCATGCTGCTCAGATAACTCCAAAAATGCAAACCTTTTTCGGAACAGTTCAACAAATACATAACTTTTTTGTTGGGTCATCTTTCCACTGGGAACTGTTGAAAAGCAAACTTAAGGTGTCTTTAAAAGGAACAAGCGATACATGCTGGTCATCAAAAGCTAACGCTATCCATGCTTTGAACTTCCAACTGGAAAAAGTTGTCGACATTCTTGAAGAGGTCAGCGTATCAGAAAAAAGTACTGGAGATACAATTGTGCAAGCAAAGGCGTTATTAAAGTTAATAAAAAAATTTGAATTCATCTGTTATTTGACGTTTTGGAATATTCTTTTGAATAAAATAAATAGAATTAATCTTTTCTTGCAAGAAAAGCAGCATGATGTATCAAAAGGTGCCCGAATGATTCAGGAACTGTTGGACAAAATGAAAAAATATAGACAAGAAGATTTCGTCACACAATTCAGTCCTCAAAGTTGATGGCAGAAAAAATAGACATTGAATCAATACTTCAGGAGTCTCGAAAGCGCAAAAAAAAAACAAAAATGCCTGGGAAGAAAGCAAGCGATGAATCTCATTCTTTTGATTCCACCACGCAGTTAAGAGTTGGATTGTTGCAGGTTCTTGATACAATCATCATGCAAATGGAAGAAAGATTTGTGGCTCTAAATGAGCTAGCAGATGATTTTGGGTTACTAAACGGGGTTTCTATCGAGACAACCACTTTGGAAGGATTAAAAGAAAGCCACAGATCTTGCACTCAAGTATCCTGCTGATTTAACTGCTTACGAATTTACAGCAGAAGTAGACAGCTTCAAATTCCAAAGTAAAACACTGCAAGAAAATTTTATTGAAATGGGTCCCTTGGAAATTTTGCAAGGTATGTATAACCTGTCCATAGAAAATATTTATCCAAACATAAAGACGGCCTTGAGAATATTCCTAAGCATCCCAGTGACAACTGCTGCGTGCGAGCGTTCGTTCAGCAAGCTTAAGCTTGTGAAGTCATATTTACGTTCTTCTGTAGGGCTACAACGATTAACAAATATGTCTATAATTTCAATTGAAAAATCAACTGCATTTAATTTAAATTATGATGAGATTATATGCATATTTGCTGAATCTAGATCTAGAAAAGTTAAATTTTAAGTTGTATATTTATTATGTCGATATGTGATTAAAACCAAATATTTTAATTGTTTTTTTGTTCGGAAAATATATTTTCATTTATTTTATTATTAGACTACTTATTTGACATTTTTAGGTTTTTTTGTTCTTTTGTCTGTTTTCATTAAAATAAAATATATATTTCCTCAGCTTTTTAATTTGAGTTGCGGGGGAGGCGCAAAACTCATGATTTGCCACAGTCGCCAACAAGTCTAGTTACGGCACTGACGATTATGAACTATATAATTCAACAAGAAATATAATGTTAATTTATAGTTCACCAATGACTGTTTTCAGTGCCAATTTTAATGATTTACTCGATACCTGTCATTTTCGATAAATCAAGTACCAAATTTTGATCACACTGTACAGTAAATAATTATTGCAACAGTTTTGAATAGTTTATTCTAGCTAATCTCAGCGTGCTGGTGCAATTAGACCACGGTGAAAGATGACGAGGTTATGAAACCTTTCAGGTATGTCAAGGATTGTGATAGGAAATTTTTCTATGACAACTTGTAAATAAATAAATAGAAAAACACGTGTTCCACAAATCAATAGTGATACTTGATTGACATGATATATTGATAAGTCGTATTTTTTTCTTGATTATACTGGAAATAAACGGTTGAGGACTAATTTGCAATCTTTCATAATGCATTTTTAACAACTTTTAAATGTGTAATGTGTGCTACTATAAGGTTGGGAATTAAATTACTGTGGAGGACATATTATTTTTTGTTTCAACAGCCATTGCTTCCGCTCAAATATAGTTTAAAGCTATTATTATATTCTCACATATAAACTAATCGACAAATATACGTAATTATTTAATGTCTTACAAATTAGATAGTCAATTATACATGGTGTGTTCCAAAAATGTGCAATGACGTTAATCTGGAGGTCATTGGAATGATAATTTTACACTGAATTCAAATATGCAAAAATATATAGGGTGTAAATTTAAAATAATTACCTCGAAATTGCTCTGCTGTAGCTAATCACCCTGTATATTTAGAAATATTTTTAAAATATGCGCCTTTAGATGCAATACCACTTTCCTGAAAAAATACTTTTGCAAGGTCTTCTAATAAGGGCGATATTTTCCTTTGACGTACTATTGAGACACCCTTAAATATACCACTGTGCAGGATTGTACGTTTAAAATAAAATGTTTAAAATAAATGTTTAAAACACTTGCAAAAAAAATTCATGTTTAAAACAAGGTTATTTTTCACGTGCAAAATAACATGTTTAAAACAACCTTGTTTTAAACATGTATTAAACAGTGTAAAACATGTTCTTTTTTATGTTTTAAAAGAAGTTAATTTTTAAATACATACGGCAACTAAGCGTTTGGTATGAATTTAAAGTTCACTTACTTGCTTGTAGTTCTTATCCTTTTTTGTTCTCTAAAAATCGCCTGACTATGCTTACAAATGAGTTCCAAGCTCTCAGTTCCTGTCTGTTGAGTGTTCCTTTACAATCTGTATCATCAAGCAATTTTCTAATTTGAGAACCAATAAAAATGTCTTCTTTAAGTTTGGCGTCACTTAATTTGGGAAAACGTTCTCTTAAGTATTTAAATCCTTCACCCTCTTTATTCATAGCCATCACAAAATTTTTTCATTAGCCCAAGTTTAATATGAAGAGGTGGCAAAAGAACATTTTTAGGTTCTACAAGGGGCACATATTTAACGTTACTAGTTTATGGTTCTAATTCTTTCCTTTCCAGCCAAATTCTTTTTCACATAATGTTCTTTTACTGCACGATTATCCCACAAACAAAGAAAACAGCAATATTTTGTAAAGGCAGCTTGAAGCCCTACTAAAAGGGCTATTACTTTTAAATCCCCACATATTCATTTGTATTTGTTGTAGGTAATTAATTTTATTTAATATAGTGCTCATACTCATTTTTCGTTGTTACTGAATGGGCAGTTAGTATAGATAGTTTTATATTTCCATTATGTATTAATACGGCACTTAAACTGTATTTGGAGGAATCTATGAATAAGCGCCACTCAGAAGGAGAATGCTCGATATTAAATTCCTGCATTAAACTATCATCACGCGCATAATGAATTTTCCATATTATAAAATGCGGAAAATGTTGCATTTCTTTTTCTAAAAGTCGCAATCTTTGTTTCTTTATCCAGTAAGTTCCAGAAATTCTGCTTGTTGTTTTGACAGCCCCAAGTCACGTACCAAATCATTCAGTTCATTTTGGGCAAATAAGTGAGGGCCACTAAAACTTTCTGGAATATGCAAAGGGTCGGCATACTAGTCTGAGCTGTCTGAAGAGTAATAACTATTTCCATTACCTACCAAAACAATATTTTGTCAATCTAAAGGCGCAGTTGGCACTGGAAGTCCGATGCATTGTGAGGAAAAGGTCTTAGAGCTGATGGCAAATTCGGATATGTGATTTTTTGGTTTTCTTTTTTGGAATATCCCTCAGTTCTTATTACGCAATCATCAAAATGATTGGTGGGTTTTCGTCATACCCACTGGCGGTTCTTCTATAGGGTCATTTGATCAATGACCTCCCACATACAAATAAAAAAATAGAGCTATTCATTTTTATTTGTGAACATTTTATTAGTAAATCTCTACTTGTCGTGAAATTAAGTAAAACAGTGTTTTTGGTGTTTACTATTAAATATGAGTGTTATACAAAATATATTAAAACTGAAAGATGGACATAAGTTGGGTTATGAAGACCGAGTGAAATTCAAAGGTGGTGGCTGACCTAATATGACGATAAAGCAAACATCTTTTGACAAGAAAAAGAAGTTAATAGGTATTTTTAAATTAAAAAAAGTTATCCTTCAGTAAATTTTATTCATTGTTACGCTCATCAACTAAATTTAATTTTACAAAAAGCATCAAGTCAGGATAAAAGCATAAAAAATTTTTTTTGCTAATTTACATAGCTTTTCTGCATTCTTTGGAAAATCGCCAAAAAGAACAGCCGTGTTAGATAATGTTGTTAAGGTGAGATTACCTAAAGCGGCTCCAACACGATGGAATTTTAATACAAAGTTCATAGAGACTGTTTATACCTATCGAACAGAATTATTAGATTGTTTAGAAAAAATCATTGATAATGAATCAGAAAACAACACTCTAAACCAAGCTATTGGTTTAAAAAACTACTTACAAAATGAACATTTTCTTTACTGGTTAAATTTTTTCATTTAGTTATGCCTCATTGTGATATATTGTTCAATCAATTACAAAAATGTAATATCGATGTCATAACAGTAAATAAGTGTATTGGCGTTTTTAATAGTAAAATTGAAGACATCAGAAATAAAATTTTGAATAACTATTTGGAGGAGACATCCATGCAGTCTGCCCAGAGATGTAAAACGGAAGAATCAAAAAGGAGAATTTCATTAGAAGTTTGTGATATAATTACATCTGAGATCAAAAACAGGTTTGGCTTCAGTAATCATTTAGCAGTGTCTCAGTTATTTCACGCAGATCGATTTAAAGATTATAAAAAAAGCTTTCCTCAAGATATGTTTAAATTAGTTAAAACGGAGTATCCAGTCATAAATCATTTGAAACTTAAAACTGAATTAGAAGTATTATATAGCCGAGAAGATTTTTCCAATAGTGACGGTGCAGTTGCTTTGTTACAGCTTTTTATTAACAATAATTTGTGCAATACTTTTTCTGAAAGTGTCAAACTGTTAAAAATTTTGTGTACTCTCCCTATGACTACCGTCGAAAGTGAACGTTGTTTTTCCACCTCAAAAAGAATAAAGACATGTTTAAGAAATACCATGGGTCAGGAAAGGTTATCTTCTTTAGCTATACTTACCATAGAAAGGGCATTAATAAAGAAGATAAAAGACTTTAATGAAAAAGTATTTGACCACTTTGCATCTCAAAAAGACCGGAGGATCGACTTGAATTTTAAATCACTTTAAAAGGTAGGTAATACAGTAAACTTTTCTAATTGACCTCCCTATCTCTTGACCCACGAACCGCCGTTGGTCATACCATTGGAACAGTAAGGCATGTTTTTCTTTTCCCTTTCATCCACTGTATTAGTGACACGCTCACAAACGTGGAGAGCTCATTGCTTGTCTTGATCTCCGACTAAAACTCCAAAATATAGAAGATACGTTATTTTCACATTTTCAGACAATGGTCACGCTTATGACTTCACAAGAAATTCTGCACAAATATAACAAAACTTGTCAGGTGAGGTTTTGAGGTTTTGCAGCATCGGCGTGTTTGACTGGATATTTTTGTCATAACTGATTTATGTAGATAAACGAAAACACTTTCTAACAGACACAATTGGGCACTTGGTCAAAACAAGACTGATACTGAAAATATCCCACCTTACTTTAGCTTGCTCTTCTAAAATTGCCCACCCATCATAAAGTTTATTACCTGGCAATGTAATAGGGTCTTTCAAAAATGGTATGTATTAGGACTTGTTGGATATTTTTTCAGTTAATAGAGAGGTATTAACGATATAAAAACAACTACAACAAACAACTATGTTACAATAATTGTGTCGGCCAGTGTAATTGATGTACTTTACGACTTACATCATAAATTTACAGTTTTAAGAAATTTTTTCAAAAAAATATTGACTAAAAATAACCAACCAATATTAAAATAGTATATAACCGTCTTTTTTTATTTTTTAATCATTTGTCACTAGCCAATGACTCACCCCTTATAAGAAATGTCGCAAGTGCGTGATCAAGGATAAGTACTGTTACATTAAATGACATTTATTTGTAGGCATCATAAATTCCTCCACCTATTGTCTATTGTCCGTCCTTATGCAGCATTAGATAGACACAATTTTATGCTTATGTATGTTAATATCCATTTTAATTCATTTAAATAAAATTGAATCATTAATTTATAGTAATCTAATGTAAGCTTTTAGATATTCAGGCGACATAGTTCTAAGATGAAAGCTTATGCCACACAGTGCGCTATTTACGAAAATTTGCAACACAAATTTATTTTTGATAAAATATTTCAATAACTTTGAAAAAAATACATAGTAAATGAATTTTTGTTGCAAAATGAAATAGGCAAAAAAATGCCAAACTGAAAAACTATAATCTAATTTCCTTTTTTAGAGGAGGTCTTCATGTCAATCAATCTTATTTTGATGTTTTTAAAAACATCTTGTGTCATAATATTTTCTTTTTTAGTTTTTAAAATATTTAACTTTGAAAATAAAGTTTTAACCGGACCTATAAAGAAACACGGAAAAATTCTAGTATTTTCTTACTTATCTGATGGATAAGAAAATGATAGTAACTATAAGAATTTCACATAAATATATTAACAGTGTTCGTATTGCTTCAAAAGTTCACCTTTTTCTCAAAAATGAATGGTCGATTACTTTTATTATTTTTTACATAAAGCTCGACAATATATATTTTTTCCTCTGTTGAATAATCTATTTTGAATCAATAGGGCTACATAGGGCCTTATTTTTAACTTTACGTAACTTAAAAACTAAAAATATATAAGTGTATGCTTTTGACATCAACAGAATAATATACAAGTATAGTAAAAACAGAAAGTTGTTCCATTTTAAAAAAGAGAGGTTAGGTTTAAATTTTTCTGCTTAACGTTGTTTTAATAAAGTGGTAATAGAAAAAATACCATACATCCGTCCAACCTTACAATTTTGCTATTAACAACTTTTTCGTCATAAATGTAAGCCTGACTGCAGATTAAAATGTATATGAACACCCTGTACCATAGCTAAATTTATATTGTATATAAAAAGATTGCATTAAATATTATCCTTACTTTAAAGACTTAATTAATATTATGTTCAATGTACAACTTACTGGGCAAGTTAAACCCTAGAAAACTTGCTCAGAAGATTTTAATGCGAAGTTACACGAGTAACCCTTAATACTATCTTGGTTTTCTCCATTACATCATTAACAACTGAGCTAAAGACTGGTCAATGTTCTCATGGTACATTTCATATATTCATCAATGGTAACTATTTTTATTTCAGTCATTGGAAAATGTTTCTTATTTATTCTGTACAATAAAAATACATTTATATCAAGTGCATGTATCCTGTAAATCATTTGATGTGTATTGTAATATGATGTTCTCACGATATTAGCATCATTTTTAATAATAAAATTATACACAATTATTTATAAATTAAATGTTAGAATTCGTTTCATTATTTTAGCATTTTGTGACCTTGTTTTGCTCTGAGACATATTTCTTTCTCAGATTTATGATACACTTTTTCATATTTTTTAGTGTCTGTCATGGAATGTAAAGGTGGAGTCTTGTTATGTTATTTATATGTGGTTCCAAAGCCAGTTTTTTTGTTGTTTTTATGCTTTGGATAATTTAATTAAAAGAATTTGGTATTTATTGTTTCCACCAACACACACTTTTTCCAAAGATTTTTGTAAGATCAAGTTTTCAAGAATATTACCTATTTTAATTAAAATGTTTAGAACTGTTTAAAAGACATAAGACACACTAAATATTAACATTGTACATGAAGAACAATATAAGATTGTATTTAAAAAGTAACAAAATATCAAGTTAATTTCGAAGCCTAATGAACACCGTCTATAGTTGAGACCACATCCCTATCTCTGTCCTATGGTGTCCTAATTATTAACTTGTTGGCCAATAGAAATATGTCTTCTTTCCAAATATGCCATCCATTAATGGCTCCGTGGTCTAGAGGTAACGTACTTGCCTCGAAACCTCGGGGTCCCGGGTTCGATTCCCGGTCGAGGAACTGGGATTTTTCTGTAAAATTAAGTAGTAACTCGATATTGGGTGTCCATTGTCTCTAAATGTTAGCCCTCTCCCACACAAAGTCATTTCAGACCTTCAGGGATAAAGGGGTTGTAATTTATGTGTTATTATTATTATTATTTAAATGATCAGTCATCCGATTTTAAGTTTTTTTTGAAATCTTTTTAAATGCACTTTGAACTATTTTTCATTCCCCAACTAGGAAAACTCGGATTTTCTTTCAAATTTTCTTACAGTTAAGAACCTATTTTATACGGGGTGTTTGTTCTAATGTTGATCAAATACAAATTTGAAGGACGTTTTGTTCTATATGTCTACTAAATTAACAAGCCATCCTTACCTTGGATTCTCGATATCGAATTGGCAGCTAAACATAACAGAGCTATCGTCTAAAAGTTCTAAATCAATCCAATACCCCTTTTTTAACGTCCTGCGACAACTCACGCATAAACACCAAAATTAACAATTTTTCTTCTGTCACAAAAAATAACAAAGAACTGGACCATATGATTATTGTTCAAATGTATATAAATATTTGTTCCCCGTAAGGTGGTCGTCAAATTATCAACTCAAGAAGCAAAAGGTTTTACATGGTAAAATACACGTTGACGGAACATACCGCTCACCAGAAATAAGGTCTACATGAGGTTTTTTTACTATAGATACTAAAAACAACTACTAACACTAATTAAGGAAAAAAACTAAGAGTACCATTACTGCGCTGGCAGAGGGCACAATTTGGTATAAGGACGTTGCATTACCCCCTGCGTAGTTTGGATTGTTGCAACTCTACAAATCCCATCTTTTCGCGGACGGACACTAATTATTCTGCCCAGTCTCCAAGCAAGAGGAGGGGTCAGCTCGTTTTTAATAAGGACATGTGGTCTAAATTTTCGAAGGTGTGAGTCTTATACCACTTAGATTTTTGATACAGTTGATGCAAGTATTCATTTTTCCAACGGGACCAAAAACTCTGTTGCATGCTTTGTATCAATTGCCAACGAGAGAGTCTATTAATGAACACTGTCTATAAATGAGACAATTCTGGGTTCGGCAGAGCAGTGAGTAGCTTTAGCATTAGGATCTAAGATCATTGGGATCAGCACTTAGGCTACACAACGGACGGGAATTCAGTAAAGCCTCAATTTGGGTAACTAAAGTTAACAACTCTTCAAAAGTTAAGATTTGGTCATCAATGACTCTGTACAAATGGATTTTCACTACCTTTATACCACTCTCTCAAATTCATCCAAAATGTGGTGCAGAAAGTGGGTTAAAATACCACGTGATGGCTTCGCTCTCAGAGGCCATTTTCAAACAGTCTTGCAATTGGTGGCTCGCTTCAATAAAATTAGTGCCACGGTCACTATAGATGTCTGAGCACCTACTCCGACGAGCAATAAAACGACGTAAACAAGCTAAAAAAGGCATCAGTAGTTAAATCTGACACTACTTCTAAATGGACTGCTTTCACTGATAAGCATACAAATAAACACAAATAAGTTTTTGAAGCTTTTGCACCTCTAGTGTGTTTTGTAACAATTGAAAATGGACCTCCAAAATCCACACCAACATGAGAAAAGGGTTTTGCTTGAGAAACCCGAGATTTAGGTAAATCACCCGTAGGGCATAGAAGACTATTAGGTCTAAATCTAAAACAACGATAGCATTTTGACAAATAACTACGAATACGGCTACGCGCACCAAGAATGCCAAAATTTTGTTGTAGCAAATAGTGAGTGGTGTGAATATAAATTTTGATAATGAATTTGAAAAATCAACAGTTTGAGAGAACATAAGAAGAAGGAAGCAACGCTGGATGTTTAGCTTTAAATGCTAAATTTGGTTGAGAAAGTCTGCCTCCAAGTACCGTTTTAATCTAAAAAGGGGACTAATTTCATAAATGTCTTAGGAAGTTTCATACCACGACGACGAGCCAAAATTTCTTGTGCAAAGGATTGCTCTTCGATTAATTTAATTCATTCTGTTTGACACAAAGGTTTTTCACCGATGCGGAGAGGATCGCATCCAATTTAAAACAATTGTGGAGTCGGACCACGCAAAAATACTATCTATTGTAATAAGGTGTTAAAACGTATTTCTGACCCATGACACAAGAGAAGATTATAACACCGCAACACATAACTCAAGGCGAGGGTTCGACAGAGTTTTCAAAGGTGCAACCTTTGATTCGGCACAAAGTAACGAAACGATAACTCTACCGACTGGGTAGGCACAACGAGAATACACCACATTGGTGTAGCCTTGCTCTGAGGCATCGCAAAAAGAATGAAGCTGACACAACACAGTAGTGTGATCTGACACTACAGCTCGAGGGATTTGCACCGAAGCAATACATGGTAATTGAGCCTTATATTTCTGCCACAATTTCTTGGAGAAGATCATCATCCCATCCAACACCTAAAATCCATAATATCTGTATGATGCGTTTCACAAAGAATATAACGGGACACAAGAACCCAAGGGGGTCATAAATACAAGCTATTTCCGATAATATTGAACGCTTAGTACAACACCACTCACGAAATTTCACAACAAAGGAAAACGAATCTATCAAGGATTGCCAATGAAGGCCAAGAACTTTAGTAAAAGTATCCTTTTCAAGGTCAAAAGATAAACTATATTTCGAATAATATTCATCAGAGAGAGTTTTAGAAATGGGTGCTAAATTATGGCAAGTTTCGCAATTCACACCGATGGTTGCACTGTGAAATTGGCACTAAAATTAAAAAATCATTAATAACGCTGTTAAAACAAGTAGCACCTCTGTTTTTTGCATATTCAGAGACTGCCAAATGGGTGCTAAATGTGGCATGAGTTTCACAATTAGCACCGATAATTGGCACCAAAAATATAAAATTGTTAATAACTTTGTTAACATAATTGGCACCTCTGTTTTTTTACATATTTGGAGGGTGCTAAATGAGTGATAAATGATGATAAGGGTTTCAAATTAGCACCGATAGTTGTGGTGCCAAGTTCATAGACCTTATTGGAATTCAGTCTTCGCAAATAATGTTAGCAAACACTGTTAGACAACAATGTTCGTGGCAGTGTGGATCCGACGTTAGTAAATCATTAGTTAGTCATTTTCTTACACACAGGCAGGCACTAATCATATAAAAGGATATCATTCTTCAAGAGTTGAGCTGATTATCACACTGCCTATCTCTGAAGAAAATAACAGAAAATTATTTGACACTAAATGATAAATCTGTATACAAAGAGCATATGGAAATAGATTTAATCGTTATTGAACATAATCCCATGACACTAATTAATCAAAAACTAATATATCTTGTTTTACATGCCTGGTTTTTTTTATACAACCATTTAATATGATCATGTTAAACATTTATTATAAATTTTTACAATTTTGGTTAATTATGAATAAATTAGAATAAAAATGCTTTGATGCGGACCGCCTGCAGTGTTGAAAATATTTAGAAAATTTCTGTTTGATTTCTTGACATAATATCATTATTTAGCTCTCTAAGTTTTTTCTTTATTGTTATATTTTTCAAGTTTTATTACAATACATTTAATTGTATTTGGATTAAAATTTTAAATAAATCTTTCCTGTGTATTGATGTGGCTTTCTAAATTTAGATTACTATTTTTTTTATTATTTTCCTATTTTGTAAATATTTTTGTGCCGACTTTTATATTTTGATGAATGTTGTAAATATTTCTAAATGATCCATTCAAAACATGATCGAAAGGTAGTAAAATCCCTTGCCCTGCACTCTTGAGGGCCAAGTACATTCCTCTGTCGACGAACTGGAATTTTTCTAGAAGCAGAAATTAGCATAGTGTAGTCGAAGTATAATTATATATCCCTTGGCTCCAAATAATATGTACAGTCCATGGCCAAATTTTTAGACACAATAATTTTCATATCATGTTATTTATAATTTTTGAAAAATATAAACACATTTTTCATTAATGAATGTATTCTAGAGATATGAGACATTAGATAATTATCTAATTAACTAATAAATAAAATTATTATTGAAGCACCCCAACCCTGGGCTGGGGTGCTTCATGTTTATTAATAAATTTTCTATAATTTCTACATAAAACTAAATTATTCCCAAGCATTTATCTCATTAAATTACAAATTAACTATTACATAAAAAAAGGTTAAATCATTTTCTTATAATTTTGGCAGAAAACGTGTATACATTCAAACTATAGAATCTAAATTATTCATCTTATAAAAGAACACACAGTATTCATTTAATATTTTAAAACATTAACAAAAGTGCACATAGTCTTAGAGCATTCTCCAGTCGAGAAGCAATAACATAAACAAACCGACATAAACAAGTAGGGTTGTAAAAGTTTTACTAAGAATAGGGTCAAAGGCTAATAAACATAGAGTCATTATATCACTTCACACCTAAAGTATCTTGAATTTAATTTCGTTGGTAGAGCACAAGTTAGCGTTTGGCTATCTCCGTCAAGCTTGCAGGCTTGAACAACGAACTCACTCACGGGAAATCATATAAATACGCGAGATTTCATACGACCTAGGTCACATCTCTGACAGCCCCAAGCTGTACGCTTTGACTCCAAGAAATCGGGTACGAAAAGATTGTACGACTCTCTGTGATATAGTTGTGCTCCAGGTCAACTCTCTGACAGCCCCAAGCTTTACGCTTTGGTTCTATGGAATTGAGAAATAAGAGAGTGGCAATGTCTCGGAGTTATAACTAGTCACCAGCATTGGGAGCCGCGCTTCATTAGCGTACGCTAGCTGCCGACGCCGCCGTCGACATGGAGGCGAGTAACTCAGGTGTTACTCCAGAATCGGGGGGAGTGGGCCCCGCGGAACTCTCCGTGTATACCAGAATTGGTAAGGATTGCATTTAAATAATTTTTATACTGCGTTGCCACTTTCTACATACTCGAGCTCACTAAAATTCATTAAACTAATTCAATTTCTTTGATTCGAGTGAAATGGCAAATTACGACTCTATATGCTTGGGTTTCGCGGTTTTTAACAATATTTGACCGGTGGTACCAAACGATTTCCAGATAGGGTATTTATGTTATAATGCACTGCCCAATACATGTTTATTAATAATTAGTACCGCCTATATTAATTCAGATAGGATCAGTAATAGTAGTTGGAACTTTCATTCATTTTTCCAAATCAAGTTAGGTCAAAATAAGATAATGTACAAAATAAATAGTGTTCAGTTGAATCTGCAATATCTGTAACTTTATCAAATTTCACCTCTTGTGCGAGGATCTTGAGCGATCAGCTGGCAGATTAGTATGGTCAGGTACCGCTATCACCACATGCAGTCTTTTGAACTCTCTAAGTGTTTTGACCAGTGGGTCTTGTCTCTCGACAGAGGGTCCAGTGGCCGGCATCCAGTGAGTATCGTTCAATGTTTTATGACCATAGCTACCATACGCGTGGCGTAAATGCAGTTAGCGCCTGCCAACCACGACA
The DNA here is from genome assembly GCA_029963845.1 of Rhamnusium bicolor. Lineage (NCBI taxonomy): Eukaryota > Metazoa > Arthropoda > Insecta > Coleoptera > Cerambycidae > Rhamnusium > Rhamnusium bicolor. The sequence goes on along the minus strand of JANEYF010002575.1, from coordinate 60,308 downwards.
CAAAACTCTACGGGGTAGTACGTTTCACCTTGGTTTAAGTCGTGAAGGCGGGATGCACTGGACAAAGTCCACAAACACGGGCAGTTGCCTGTCATATGTCGTACGTTTCCGCACATGCATCGAATATAAATTGGCTAGCGTTGGTCACATTTATAGTACTGTCACACGGTAGCAATGAGTCCGCGAATTAACTAAAGCATGGTCGTCTACATCTGTCCGTCTTCTCTGTCAGGGGACCGTCGAGTACCGCATACAAGGGAAGTTTCTCTTGCAACAATATGTAAGGTTTTATATATGTTATTTAAACTACAACGCGGAAGTTTCCGCGCAGATCATCAGGTTTGGTTGCTTTGCAGGTTCATCTAGCTAAATATCCATGTATTTCTTATAGACAGGTGTCTAAGCACAGAAATAAAAGGTGTGAAAACGTTATTTGAGTTTCCTTGACTTATTTCTATTTTCAGATACAAAAAGTGAATTCTTAGTATATCAGTAATCATAAATCTTAAGCCAAATCTTACTCCTACTAGTCATTTTTTTAAAACATATATCTTACAGTGCAGATTAGTGTTCATAATAATTGGCAAAAACTATGTTATCAAATTAAAGCAAATTAAATCTCATAAGTTAACTAAACAAATCAAATAAACTTAAAACTAAATGAATCAAAAAACAACAAAGACCTCTTTAGCAATTGCCAACTCAAATGATACGAAATATCAATCCAACTTAATTAGTTGTTATTGGGCGCCACCGTCTTTTTAAGTTTAACAGATACAATAATTCTCCATAATTAATAAACAACTGGTTACCTTTACAAGATGGAAAATGGGTATTTTTCTAAACAGTCAATGCTAATAAACCACATATAAATGTACAGAACCTTAAATGAAGTTAGTCTAAATGTACCGGGCGGATTTGCAAGTTTTTACTGTAATTCAAGTCGACGATTTATTGTTCACTCGCGAGGCACTCAGAGTTTGATTACAAAGTAATCGTGGTGCCTAGGGTTTGAAGAAAACGTTTTGCTGTTTTGCTAAATTTACAGATCCTCGCCTATACATGACTATACTGAAACAATCTTACTTGGAGCTCTTGGTCCAAGAGCACGGTCAGGGTCTTTTTCCTTATCACACCAGCTCGGCTATTTCATAACTTCTTAGCTCACTAACGTAGTTCCAGGTAAATTCAAGGTAACGCATACAACTACTTATTTCACCATATTATCTACCGTCAGCAGCCACGTTCTGCCGTCCTCCCTCTAAAGGCACTCACCGAATTCGCCCTTTCGCCGCGCGTGCGCGATTAAACTCTTAGTAAACAATTTTTCGCACAGTAGCGGCACACTACATGGATAGTACAATAGGGTTTAATGAAATTATCTTAATCGAATTTGGAAGTTAATCTATAACTCAAACCATTCTATCTAATTTATAAGGAACATGGTCCAAATTATTTATCCTACAAAAACGGGCCGTTACAATTTATGTCCTTCCTTGTTTTAGAAAAAACAGTGCGGTTAAGGATTCATAACAGGACTAGTACGGTAATAAGATCTTAACTAAACTCAAACTAATTGTTTAATGGCCTATAACAACACCGACGTAGATGAAATCTTTAATATGTTTCGCGAGATGAATTAATTATTCGTTCAGTAGGAATAAGGCTCTCGTTCAAGAAATTTATCATAGATTTGTCAGTATGACATTATACACTATTTTGCATAAATATTCTAGGGCCATACTAAATCCTTTCAATAAGTTGTGGTATTAAGTGCTCTGTAGAACTGATTTATACTAGTCTGTGTGTACGTGTGATGCCTTCAGTTACGTCAGAATGACCCACGGCATTTGAATATATCATTGACTATACCATCATTAATACATGTTTAACATACTTCCTGAGAGAATCAGAGTGCTACTTCTCACCTGTGTTTTGCTTGACATATTTTAAATTATCAGTAAAGCTGGTAGAAATGTGCGATGGGATATAGGAGTACGCATCATAATAGGCGTAATAAAAGAAATTAACTAGTAACAAAAGCAATAAACTGTTACAATTTATAACAATCTATGCACAATTTATCATATTCACCAGCTTGGTGAACTAGCTTGGTAATCACAAATAGGAAAAGATCTGTAAGAACTTTGCAGCATCAGGTATGTTTCTATGGTTTTCTCCGGAAGTGAAAAAATATGCTTATATTTTGAGTACGACCGTTCGACATCTATTGATGTAAAACAGGCATACTTAAAATAGTCTTTGAACGTACTTAACGGATCTAGAGATACACAGAAATTTGTCTTAATCTGGTAAAACTGGTGTCTTGCTTTAACACACGTGCGAACTTTTTCTGCAACGGGCTCATGTTTTGCGTCACCTATAGAGTGTAGCAGTCGATTTACTTCGTCTACTATTTGCAATGACTCTACTAACTACAACGCACTGTTTTGTAAGTTTTGTATCACTTTATTCAGACTTTTATAGTTCTTGTGACTAGTTTTTAAAGCTGTTTCAATGAAATATCTTCAAATTTTGTCTGGCCTTCCTAATAATACCTACAGCCTCGTCAGGACTGAATTGCAGTATCACAGCTTTTATTTGTTGTAAATATTCAGCATAATAAAAAGCTGCCTTCAACCAAGTTCCCTAATGTATAACAATCGGCTGATACAAAAAAATGAGCGCATTAGAGAAAAGCTTGCACGTGTTAAAGCAAAACACCAGTTTTACCAGATTAAAACAAATTTTTGATGGTACTGATGGTGCATCTCCAGATCCGTTAACTGAGTTCAAAGACTATTTCTGGTATGTCTGTATTACATCAATAAGTGTCAAACAGTTGTTCTCAAAACATAATCACATTTTTTCACCATATTCTCACGGAGACAATCATACCTGATGCTGCAAAGTTTTTACAGACTTTCTCCAGTTGGTGATGACCAAGCTAATTAAGAGGGTAAGTTGTGCATACATTGTTATAAATTATTGTTGCTTTTGTTACTACATACTTTCTTTATTACACTTATCATGGTACGGCTCTGTCCTGCCGAATATTTCTGTCAGCTCTACTTATCAGTGAACATCTGGAATGTTTACTCATCACTGAAGCAAACTAGTAAAATAGATGTGGTATTAGCAAGATGAAAAATATGATCATGTTTCTACGGTGATCCGTATTAATATGATAAAAACATTTTTTTGTAAACTCAGATTGCTCACCTTTTCATTTGTTATATTGAGTAGACAAAAATTTTAAGCTAAATCTAGATAATTTAGGACAATATTAAGGGCTGCGCAAGAGCCTGGAAAATTATAAAGTAACTTTGTTAATCTAAAATTTACGTGCATTTATTTCGTTGTAAGTATAGTAACAGACCATTCTCACAACAATATAATCTTTGTTGGTCAACATTTTTACTACAATTTGTAAAGCGCTTTCGTTGTTCACTAACAGCTTACAAGAAATACTGAAATTGTTCCTCTTTTCTTGTTATGGTTTTATTGAATTCTGCAACCAGCGCTACACCTCTTTCAGCGCTATCATTACTTAATTTAAGGTGGATTTATGCAGACACATTTAACATTTATCATTTAAGATTTAACATTTAGCATTTAAATCAATACTGTTTGAACACCAATATTTTCAATGAATAAATGGCTTTTGTCATCCACCTTGCATAATGCACTTGGTACCTTGAATGGTATCATTAAATTCTTCTACCAGAAAACAACAGCCAGTTCCAGAAATATCAATAAACAGATCGTGGCTCAGGACTAAGGCTGGGAATCGAATACGAATAATTCGAGTATTCGAATATTCGAGTACGAATTATTCTAATGAGAAATTATTCGAATATTCGAAATATTCGAATACTCGAATATATTCGAGTATTCGAATATTTGATTATATTTGAGTAAATTTGAATATTAAAATATATTATTAAATTATGTACGAATAGGTATGCAGTATGCATCCAACCAAAGTAGGTAGATAGTAGGTATAGGTAGGTACCTATTCTAAAATCCAAATATATAAATAGACCACATTAGTGGCTCGTTTTACTCCCAGTCAAACTATTTCATCTCTTTTTCGCCTCGACCTTATTCTTACTGTACTAAGGCAGGGGTTAAAATTAAATTTTAAATTTTAGAAAACCTGTAAAACATTTAACTATTGACTTTTCATGTATTTGTTTTACCTTCACAATCTGCGTCTTTTTTAAAAACATTCTAATTTTAGAGCAATTTTATTTTTTTTCGAAAAGGAAAAATAGTTATGACAGAAGTATAATAAACTAGCTCTGTTTTCGTTTTATTTAAGCTTCAATAGTTAAATGTGAACAATAGCGCATCAATCCTAAAATAAAATACTAACTAAATAATTCTGACCCTTCAAGCACATGTACAGAAGACATATCCTATTGTGGGTATGGAAAGCAAATCAAATTGCCTGCTTAGTGGATTACGTCACGACTTTTATTGTGGTCTATCCAACCAAATACTCAAATAGAGTATTCACTAGTATTCAGTGCTATACCTATTAATAATGAATATTTGAGGATCCGGATTATTCGGATACCTACTCGAACAATTGGGATTATTCGAGTATTCGAATATTCGAATATCCGAATAGTTCGAATATTCGAATATTTTTTCGAACGAATACTCGAATACTAGAATCTGGAAAATTTCCAGCCTTACTCAGGACCCTTTTTAAAAAGTGATAGTTATTAGTCACATATCAATCAATTACGTTGGACTTACTTTTTCGTTTAGTTTCATTAAAATAAAAGTATAGAATATCTGCAATCTACATCAGCTACATTGCTAGATATGGCATTGTCATTTATGACTCTTGAAAACTGTGTTTTGTCAATAGAAGGCCAGGCTACTTGAAATCATTTGAAAATTGTAAAGTCTTGTGAAGAATTAAAAACTGTTATAGCTTTCTCATAAACCGATTTCAAAGTAATTTCAAATGCATAATGACGACAGGCCAAATGCAAGAGAGTCTTTCCCACTTTTTTCTCCAGCAAGGTACAGGTTTCATGGATACGTCCAGCATTGGTCGAAGTGATATCAAAGCATATGACACTGATTTTGTCACAAATGGTGAGATACTCCCGTAACGAATTTTTTATCTAACACTTGTGTTTTTCCTGATAGCGTTTCGGTAAAATATTTTCTTTGTCCTCACATTTTTTATGTTCAAACATAAATTTTTGACTTCTTCAAGTATAGCACCTATTCAGCTAGGTTCTCTATGTGACAGAATAAAAATAGAGATTACAGCATGCACAATATGTCGTGTGATGTATACACTTAAGCTTGTTGCGCGACCTTTAAGTATTTTGCTACTTTGAGTATATTAAGCTGAGTTTCTTTTTTTGAGACTAGTAATATTTTAATAAAATAAAAGGTTAAAATTTCAAAAGTTGAAAAATCAGGGCCATCCTAAATGTTTACTTTCTATTGAATGCCCACCATTTTCCAGCCATCTTTAGAAACTAGATCGTTCTTTCTGGCCTTGACTAGTTGCTCTCTAAATCTTCGCTTTTTAGTCGGTTTTCCATTTTTGAAAGCCAAGCCCTACAAATTCCTTTGAATAGTGCTTTCAGATACTTAACAACCTGACTTCTCAAGGTGCCTTTTTATTTTCCACGACCGCGATTCTCAAAAATCTCTGCTGCCTAGGAAGTATCATATTTTTTCTTATCAGTTTGACCTTTCCACTACAGTCTCGTAAATCAAGCCATGCTCAGAATTCTTCAAGCTGAGGCTTAAGAAACTCTACTTAATCTGTCATATAGCCAGAATACCTCCAAAGAGCTGTTATAACAACAATTTCCTCAGGTGACGTGGCCTTGCATTCACCCATTTGAAAAAAAAGTTATTAAACATTTAGTATTTTCCAATTAGAAGAAGTTAACGATAAAAATATATGTGGACTATAAAATAATTAACAACTAACCATATAGCAAATTCATCAACATTGATCAACTGTTATATAATCTGACAACTGACATTTTCTTCATAGTCAAACTGATTTAAGTCACTAATAAGCATTGGAAAACTCATAAAAATGTCCATATGTGCAGCTATCACATCACACACATCATATAACAATTATGTTAAAAAAATATCAAAAAAATTCAAATGAAGCAGTAAGTCTAATAATATGATCAGAGACATAGATAGGGGGTTGTTTAACTGTAATGTTTATTAAAGTTAGTTAGTTGTTTAATTTAAATATTTTCAAATTCAAAACTAACTACCGGATAATATAATTTCTTTCCTCAAGTTTGTTACAATTTTACAGTGTTTCTTTTTTGTTACAGAAATATACTCACCCCGCAAAAATCGTCATCGAAATGCCTGAAAACTATATGAGCTTGTTTTTCAACATCGCCCTCATAATTGTCTCAAGCTTAGAGTGCATATGTGCTGCCTTAGCATCGTATAAATCAGCCAGAGATCTATGTCCATGCTTCAGGAGGACTGAGGAAAATTACAAAGAAAATATAAATATTCATCGAAGTCATGCTATTGTCAGTTCCTGGTTGGGAAAAACACAATTCTGCTCCCCAAATTTATGTTGTTGCGGGTCCCCCCTCAAGCTTAGGAGGAAGAAGCAAGGTAAGTTTTATGTTATGTGACTAGCTTAAGATGCTGTAAATAATATTCGAAATATCGGCAATATCGCGCAAAAATATACGAAATATCTAGCGAAAACATACGATCCGATAGATTACTCGTATACTGTTTGAAACCGAGACAATACCTAGATATTATTATGTATGTAATATGGCAGAATAATTTTCATTTGACGATTTACTGATCGGCTGTGTATAAAAGTCCCACATTTTCACCAAAAAGATATTAGAGGGTTTCGTGGCCAAAAGAACCTTAATAAAAATATCCGATTCTTAGAGAGCATTTTAAAAATTATATCAAATAATTGATACCAAGCAGTAAATGTTGATAAATTCATCATATTAATAAAAAACACGTATTTTATCTGATCAAATATTAAACAACATAATTTCTTAATTTAATATGTGAATTTACCATCTCCAAAACGGTCCTTATGGCAGCTGGACAACCGTCTAGTTACCATCATCGTGGTAAAAAGTCTGTACAAAAAAGTTATGCCTACCTAAAGAATGTAAGGCGCGTCAGACACGGATGTTCCCCTACTTATTTCCTCTGTGTAACTGCTAGAACAATCCTATGGATCTTACAAACTCAATATCTTTGATTCCAATCTCAGACTCGGGCAACAGGTGGGTACTGAGGTGTAAGATGACAGTTTGGATAAAGATGCAGTAAATATTTAGTTTCTTAGAGAACATATAAAATGTCTGTATACATTCAGAATGGGAATAAAGCGTCATGCAGAAAATAATTTATTTTTACGAAATATTTAAAAATCATCAAGCTACTAATTAAAAATAATGATTAAAATTATATTTGGCAAATAGTTGGCTAGTCCAGTTCAGATGTCAGCAGTTATTTAGTCAGCATCAGCTGTTTACTTATTTTGGGAACCGTACTGCCAAAAAGTTATATTTAAGTAACAACTCTTAAGGCAGATTTAAATATACACTTTCCATTTGTGTTTCAGACTATCTGGTTGTACAGATAACAAAATAAAGAAAAAACAAAACTATGTAAGCATTATCTAAATGTGACACACATTATACTTATTAAACTGTTGACTGCACTTATAAACAAAATTAGTGGTGACATCTTACAAAGACTTCACAGCTAAGAGCATCTCGCATAGAGCACGGGCACAGTAGAGAAACGTCGCGTAAGCGCTCTCTTAAGGATACATCATTAAGCCTGGCCAAGGTCATTAATCCTACAGAGACGTACTGGGTATGCATCATATCATAATACTTGAATAAGTACAATAATAAAAACAAAAATATTTTATATATTGTGATGTATATTTTTGTACTATTTCGTTCGCTTTAAATTCATTTTTATGTATTTCATTATATTTTGTAAGCTTAGTGCTGCATATTATTATTAAACTGTTAAATGACGTTCACACATGTACATTGTATATCTAAATGATAACTAATAATAAATAAATAAATAAATAAATAGAATAAATGGAAATAAATTTTATTAATACTGGTACACTTTATAAAAATATGTACAAAACTCACCTTCTTAAGCAGATTTATGAAGTAGCTTGGTTGTCGTTATCACAAACTGGAGCACTTCTATAATAACTGTGTACCATCGGATATGTTTCTACAGTTGTCTCAGTAAGCGATGTTCGCTGTGGTGAAAAAATATGTTTGTATTTTGAAAAAGACCGTTCGACATCTACGGAAGTAATACAGGCATAAGTAAAACACTGTGAACTCACTTAACGCAGTTGTAGATGCACCATCACAAATTTGTCTTAATTTGGTAAAATCAGGATCTTTCCGTAATACACTCTCGAATTTTTCAATAACGGGCTTATTTTTTGCGTCATTTATAGTCTGTAGCTGTGTATTTACGTCGTCCACTATTTGCAGCGATTTCACTAACGACAACGAAGTATTTTGCAATTTTTCTATTGCATCGTATAGTCCTCTATAATTGTTATAAATAGTTTTTAAATCTGTTTCAAGGGAAACATCTTGAAAGCTTGTCTGGCTTTCCTTAATAGCTGCAGCCTCGTTAGGGTTGAACTGTAGTATCACAGCTTTTATTTGTTGAAAATATTCAGCATAATAAAAAGCTGCCTTCAACCACGTTCCCCAACGTGTAAGAATCGGCTCTGGTGGTTCCGGAATACCAGGACACTGTGTGAAATGCACGAAGCCGTTTAGGAGATTTGAGAAATACTTTTTTTGTATTTGCTATTAATGCATCTACCTCTGGAAAACATTTTCGAATCGTTTCTGCTACAAAATGGAACGCATGCACTTTACACGTAACATGTAAAAACCTACAAACGCATCTTTGAAGAAAACGGCCCACCAAATGCATTGTCGCAACACCGTCGGTCACAAACATCAACACTTAACAGTTCAAATTTTTCGAAAGTCTCCAACACCACCCGCGTCATTGTTTCGCCAGTACACGCAGTTAGCCTTTTGCTAGCTAGGAAAAGTGGAAATGTTGGTTTAACAAGGTCGAGTATACGTACAATAACATTTAAAATAGATTTTTTTTTACAATCTGTCGTCTCGTCAACACATAACCACAGCCGTGTATTTTTTAATGCACATTTAATCCTATTTACAATGTCTTCACGAACACTTGATACATATCTATCTACGTAACGATGAACGACTTGGTAAATTCACCTGGGGATTGTATTTATTCCAGAACTCCCGAAATGCTGGTTTATCCAATATACGCAGGGGAACATCAAGGCAATGCCAGCATTAACAGTAAATCAAACATAAACTGAGGTTCCAAAGAAGACACGCCATTTTTTTTATTTTTATGCCAGTTACTATTGACATGAATTTTGCAGCCGTATTTATTCCAGCACATTAAGTCTTGATCACAAACTTTACAAATTATTTTACATCCATCATAGAATAAATCCAGAAATTCACCGATAAATTTATTCACTTTATCAGCGTACGGTCGTTTTCTACTCTTTACGCTCAACATTATTTATTATTTAATAGTACTCTATGCATCGACCGACAGATAACAATTGAAGTGTGTCGTGTCATCGTCATCGTAAACATGCGCGCGATGGCATTGGTATTGCGCCCGACCCTGAATCTACCATCGCTTGGCCAGGCTTATTCATCATATACCAAATAATAAGTAACTGAATACACAGTATCTCGTTTAATAATATAATCGACTGTTTAAGTTCAAAATTAATTACATTATTATATATCACATACCATATTGGTGCAATATTGAATAACAATTTTTAAACACCCTGTTTTCTTACATGTCGTCAAGTCTATTATCTATTCAATTAACAATTAAGTAATTAACAAGCTAAGTTAACACAAGATTTTTTCACACGCTAGAATTATGTCTTTTGTTTTATTCATTATAATAATAATGTATATCCAACTATTATAATTATAATGCATGTCCAACTATTAATGTTTTTGTTGTAATATTAGTTAACATTCTTAACAGCTGTTTTTTAATAACTAACACACCTCTAATGTCAATGTGAATTTATTTTTAATTATTACAATGTTTATGAATGTGTAAATCATTACCAAAATTGTGTATAGATTTTTTTCCTTTGGGTTGAAAACTGAAAATAGGGTGCAAGAGTTAAGAAAATAAATCTAAAAAATTCCTGCGTTTGTTATTATTGGTTATTGTTAAACAACATTAAATATTTATGATAAATAAAACTAAAATATCTTGCTCTCCTTGGCGTGTTGTTGCATTTTTAAGATATTATATGCAGGAAGAAGACTCGTAGATAATTCTAATTTCCCACATAAGGTCACACTGAGATATAATAAAGGATTATTGCTTCCGCTATTGAAATAATGAGCATTTTTTAGTTGCTAAATAATCAAAATAAATATAAATTCCTGGGCAAACAAATCGTTCTACAAATAGCTTTAAAAAATGCACTTACAGCGTCCATGACGCTGCGACGCTAAATGTTTTTTTTTTGTGAACACCAATACACCTATTAAGAAGCATTTATAAACAGATTTTCTTAAATGAAAAAAATTTCTAATCGTAACAATTTTTGAATTATAAGATTTTTAGACACTCATTATAAGTTGAAGCATTGAAATAAATAGATTTTATTTTAGATAAAAAAATACTTGTTTTCGGAGGTTTTAATATATCCCACTATGTTCACAATGACAGTAACGATAAGAAAACCAATCTAATTACTAATTTTGCAAACTTCTTAGATATACAGCAACATAACGGAATATTTAACAATTTAGATCGTTTACTTGATCTTGTTTTCTCAAACCTATAATGTGATATTTCTCGAGATGATGGAACATTAGTACATGAGGACATTTTTCAACCAGCTCTTTTCATTAAAATACCTACAGCTTCCCCCAAAATGTCCAAACTTTGCATCTGCTAATGATGAGGCTATAACTTTAAGAAAGCTAATATCCAGCCCAATATAATGCTCTTTTAGAAATAAATTGGTACTATTTACAAAATTTTTCATATGTTAATTTAGCTGTTGAAGCATTTTACATTAAACTGTACAGTATTTTGAACTAGTATGTACCTTAAATTAATTTTTATAAAAGGACATCCAAAATGGTACACTAGCGAAATAATAAATAATATTAAATAAAATGACAAGCATTTCAATAAGTACAAAAAAGCCAACTATTATTACCATTTAAAATAGTTTAAAAGACTTAGAACTTTAATAAAAGAACAGACAGATTTAGAATATCAAAAGTACCTCTCTAATATTTAGTCTTCGATATCATCGGATCCAAAGATATCTTGGTCATTTGCACAATCGAAACGGCAACAAACACGAATACCTGGTTAAATGTCACATAAGAATAATAAGATATTGTAAACATATTTGAAGAGTTTTTTAGTTCAGTATATACCATTCCATATGATACACAAGACAATCATATGACTATAGGCAATAATAACTTTGAACTTTTCAGTATTACAAGCATCTCAATGTTAGAAATTCAAGATGCTGTAGAAAAGCTAAAAAACAAAATTACATCTGGCCCAGACTTTACACCATCCTTTTTGGTGAAAGATTGTGCCAATGCATTCTTAACACCGCTTTTAATTCTGTTTAATAGTTCAATAAAAACATCAATTTTTCCCAACCGATAGAAGGTGGCAAAGGCGTTTCCAATTTTTAAAGCAAGCGATACATCAAATAGAAGCAATTACAAAATTTCTCTTTTGTGCAATTTTGCTAAAGTTCTTGAAATCATTTTATACAATCGCATCTATATGTCCACTAAAAACATATTATCAATAGATTAGCATAGCTTTGTATCTAACAGATTAACTGCTACGAACATAGTAATATTCACTCAAACAGTTTCTAATATTCTAGGTGAACGAGGACAGGTAAGACGCTTTGTATACCGATTTTACCAAAGCCTTTGATCGCATCGACCATCAATTACTGTTACAGAAATTAGCAAAGTATGGATATAATTTAAATCTATTAAATTACTTTCAAACATATTTAACAGGCAGACAACAATTTATATTTTACAATGGATATAAATCGTCAATATTCTTAGCCATTTCTGGTGTACCGCAAGGTTCTAACCTTAGGCCTTTACTATTTCTATTATTTATTGATAATTTATGCACTGAATTCAAGTGTGACAAATTAATTTTTGCAGATGATTTAAAAATCTTTAAGAGCATTAACTCCGTAAACAATTGTATATATCCTTAAGAAAACCGTAATATAGTCAGCATGTGGTGCGACCTTAACAAAGTTGGTATAAATGCTGCTAAATGTAAGGTAGTGTCTTACATAAAAAGGAAAATTTGCTTTAACTACAATGACAGCATTTATGATACTGTTTTAGAGCGCATACAAACCGTTAAAGATTTGGGTATATATTTTGATTCTGAACTGAATTTTGTCGAACATATATATATCAAATCTAAAGAGGCAACCAAAATGTTAGGATTTATCATGAGAAACTGTAAATCATTTACTAATTTAAATTGTTTAAAATCATTATATTATTCTTATATATCATCAAAACTTGAGTACGGATCCATAATCTGGAACCTTTTTTATCTAGTTTACAAAGGCGCGTTAGAGCAAGTTCAAAGATGATTTTTAAAATTTTTGTCATTTAGAGATACAGGAATATATCCTGAAAGGGGTATAGATAACAATTATCTTCTAAGCACATTTCATTTTGAAAATTTAGAGTATCGGCGAATTTGTTCTATGCTACTTTTCTATATAAATTATTACATAATAAAATTGACTGTCCTCAAATTCTTCATAAATAAATTTTTTCACTCCAAGAATGCATTCTCGACAAAATCCCACATTTTTAAAATAAATCATATTATTATGAGTTATATTTCCTAAAGAAATTATCCTAAATCTGGATCTTATTTATGAAATTTGACATCATTATTCATCATAAATTATTATTATTATTTGTTCCGATATTTACGAATTTAAATACTGAGTATGATTTTTCAATTTTGTTACTACTTTTTTATTATTTATTAATCAATAATAATGCTAAAGTTTCATTAGACAAGTAGTGTTAATCAGTATAAATAAAATACTTCAAAAACAATAGATATAATAGGAAATATCATCCTTAAAAAATTGCCAAAGAAAAATACTTTACCGTTCAATTTGAAAATCAAAATTCCATGTACTTTTATTAGTTGTTACGATATGCATTGTTAAATCAGTACAGTACCTCTACATTCACATTGCACAGATTGGGAAAGAAATTATTTATTAGAATTTAATCATCATAAGATAAAAGAATACACTTTCTAAACAACACTGTACATCAGGCTAATTACCAATATGTCGTATATACTTAACATAGATACGTAGTTACTGATAAAAATTTCTCTGTACGGTCTGTAATCTCCTTTTCCTATTTTCTTAGATGCAGATGAAGAGTTTGCAATAGAACATAGAGGGAAAGTATGAAAATTAAATGAAGTGTGTATACAATTTGCAAGAATATGAAGACATACAGTGAATTATTAGGCGATGTAAAACCTTCACTAGAGGAAAATAAATTCATTATGTATAATATTAATTTATTTGTATATGGTGGTCTTCTTTTTCGGCCACCATAAATAGATTCAGATGCTATTAGTTTTTTTGGAATACGTTTTTAGAGATAAATGCACTCATTTTTAACACGCCGACTCTTGGCCGATTTTAACCCACTTTACGGCAATTTAAGAAACTTTGTACACTTATTAGCCGTAAAATAAATATGAATTATATATTACTGATCGGATCCCATCCTTTTCCCTGTGAACAAACTTAAACGTAGATTCCATATGTTAATTACCCGGTGGTGAGTGGTTAAGGATACGAAACGACAACTTCTTCGAACCTGCTAATTTTTTTTTTTTTTCAGAAATATCTATTGATCGTAATATTATAATATCAGCATCAATCAATATAAATATATTTAAAACAACTAAAAACACCTTTAACACATCAAATAATAAATAAATATTTTAAAAAAACTAAAACACCTTTTAAAAATACTAAAGTAAAAATAATTATTAATATGAAAATAAATAACGAAAAATCTATATTTTTCTTATCGCACCACCTTTTTTAAAATCTATTTTTTGTTCATTATTATTTTAGTTTATATTAATAATTATTTTTCACTTTTTATTTGATTTTTAATTTTTTATTTTTTTAAACTATATTTATTATATTTACTATCTACTGTAGCCTAAGTTTTGTACAGGAATGGACGTAATTTTGAATATTTGTAATTCGATTACCTAATTGATTACATTATAAAGGGAAAATGTAATCAACTAATCGTAATCTAACTACATTTCAAATATATGAAAATAATAAATTTGATTACATTTTTTTAAATTAATTTGTAATCTTCATGTGTAATATTACTTGATTTGGTTACGGTTACTTCTTGACAAACTTGTTTTAATTATGCATTTTCCTAACAAATTAAAACTACAATACCACAAAAATTAATTACTAATCAATTAAAGCGGAGTTAGCACATCCACGTTACCAGAATTACCAATATAAAATTTTAAACCGGTATTAAAATTGATGAGAACAAAAAAATAAAAAAAAAGATTCATCTTATATAACATATGGATTTAATATATAAAATTACAGGCAATACTGTGTGTATTTATTTTTATGAATATGAAATACGAATATTTTATTTAGCGTGATTTTATGAAACTATATAATCGTATTTCCTATTAAGAAAAGCAATAGTATTGCCTGTTACTTTATATAGAATTTAACCCTTTACTGCATGATTTTTTATTTGCATCTAAAAAAAATATGATGGATAGGAAATATAGTTGTGATAAGAGCAAAAATGTTTAAAAAAATTATATTTAAAATTTGAAAAAACTTATACACAAAAATGGGGTTTGTGCCATATATGGCACAACATGCAACTAAGGCATGTGTCAAACTAAAAACTATTCATTATGATAAGCATAATAACAATTTCTGTCTTTGTATTAAGTTGGATGGTTTGTCCACGCGTTTTCGCGGGGGGGTGGGGGGTGAATTTTGAAACATTCGTTTTTTCCAAAAAATGGTGTCCGCATGAGATGACTAGACTTGTACAACGCCGTCGAGATCGCTTCGATAGCGCTTCCCGTCGCCGAAATATAAGCCCCGGAAAATTCCCCCGCTTGCCGCCCAAAAAATTTGGGGGGCGTTGGGGGGTCGGGAGGGGGCTAATTTCGGAACGCGCCCCTACGGTAAAATCGCGTACAGCGTGTCATTCTACGTCGCGAACGGCGCAGAAAAGTTTAATGACCGAACTCGATCCGACGTATCGTAACGGCGTGGCGGCCAATAATATACAAATTTTTGTTGCGACAGAGGAGGATGCCTTGCACCGCGTCAAGCGTGCGCGTAGCGCACACTTAACTTATGCACATATAGGAAATTGTAATACTCTGATTCCAAGTCCGGAGCCAGTACAACATTTTCTTGATCAGAATCTGACAGATCTTCATCCTCACTATCCTCTGGTATTTCTCGAACAGTTTTAAATCCTCCATAAAATATTTTTGGATCCATAACACCTGGAAAGCAAGAATAGTATGACTACTAAACAATCCTTGATTATGAAAATTCAAAAGAAAACAATGTCGTAGATGCATGCTGTGCCATATATGGCACAAAGCCATTTTTTGACATGAAAAATATCTAATACATAAAAAGATGCCTACTTACTTTAGTAGCCTATTGTCAATAACACACTATTGATCACTAATATTTTTTAGACGATAAAATTCTTTACAAAGCGTTTTCGGACCCATCTTTATAGGAACGTTTTGTCTTATTTTGACATAGGAACATGCTCCTGAGTTGGTGCCGTGAAATTTTGTATATTATTCTCTTCATTGAAGTATCGATAATTTTTTGTTATCAACATATTTTTTCTCAGCTACCTACGAATTATGCAAGTAAGATGCGCTGTAGTCTATGATTGTTCCGTTACCTCTTCTTCTGTTTAACAAACCTGGAGATGACGATAACAACTCTAATCTATATTTTCATTTTTCTATTTCTATAATTGCTGTATTGAGATTAGACAATGGACATTAAAACCACGAATTTATAACCCTCAACCGCATAAAATAAATTACCAATAGAATCTTACCTTCGAAATGATGATCCTTTAGCTTGGGAATGTAATAATTTGTATATGTCCTTTAAATTAACCTGTTCTAAAATAATAATTGCAAATGACGTTTAAATATTTAGTTATTTTCTACTTAATACTTAATATTTTATTTATGACTATTAAATACTACCTTTAAATCTCCTTAAAATTCACATTGAAATTCCAGTATAATTCTACAGTAAGTATTAATTTTCAAAACATATTAAAAACTTTCTCTAAACATCCATAACAGGAACGTCTCTCTTATTAATGGTCACTAATGTTTAAAATAATTGCTTTGGTGATGTTATTATAGGCTCTAGCTTATCGTTATGAAATAATCTATTCGTACGTGATAAAACACGAAATTGCTACACAAATTATTTTTACGCTCTGTATGAGCCCCTTCTATTCGTTGTGAAATAAATGCATACATGGAGTATAGTGAAAATATTGCTAGTCCATACTTTGCTAATAATAGAAACTTTGCAATAGTTCCGTATCATAAATACAATTAGTTGTATTAAGTTGAATGGTAAAATAATTGTCTCTAGTTTTGATTGTGTGATGAATTTAAAGTGATCTTTCGTAAAGTATGTACTTGTTCAAACAGTAGTTACAAAATTGCATTAATACATAATGATTTGTACAGTTCCTCAATTGTCCTTACATGTATAGATACTAATATTCAGGAAACATCGAAATACTTAATGCTTGATAATTGTACAGAATGTCTGAAGATCTGTACAGAAAGTAAGGCTGGGAATTTTTCAGATTTTAGTATTCGAATATTCGTTCGAAAAAATATTCGATTATTCGAACTATTCGAATAATTCGAATATTTGACTACTCGAATAATCCGAATTATTCGAATATGTATCCGAATAATCCGGATCCTCGAATATTCATTATTAATAGGTATAGCACTGAATACTAGTGAATAGTGAATACTTTATTTGAGTATTTGGTTGGATAGACCACAATAATAGTCGTGACGTAATCCACTAAGCAGGAAATTTGATTTGCTTTCCATACCCACAATAGGGTATGTCTCCTGTATATGTGCTTTAAGGGTCAGAATTATTTAGTTAGTATTTTATTTTAGGATTGAGGCGCTATTGTTCACATTTAACTATTGAATCTTAAATAAAACGAAAACAGAGCTAGTTTATTATACTTCTGTGTCTATTTTTCTTTTTCAAAAAAAATAAGGAAGGAAAAAAAAAAAAATAGGGATGGGGAAAAAAGGGGGGAAGGGGGGAAGGAAAAAAAAAAAAAAAAAAAAAAAATTTGAAAATTTTAAAGGTTTTTTAAAATTTTAAATTTTTTTTTTCCCCCCGCCGGGGGGAGGGAGGAAGGGGGGGGGGGGGGAGGGAAGGGGAGGGGTGGGGGGGAGGGGGAGTTGAACGCCAAGGGGGTTTTTTATTTAAAAAATGGGTTTTTGGGATAGGTACCAACATTGGTTGGATGCATACTGCATACCTATTCGTACATAATTTAATAATATATTTTAATATTCAAATTTACTCAAATATAATCAAATATTCGAATACTCGAATATATTCGAGTAATCGAATATTCGAGTATTCGAATATTTCGAATATTCGAATAATTTCCCATTAGAATAATTCGTATTCGAATACTCGAACATTGAATACTCGAATTATTCGTATTCGATTCCCAGCCCTAACAGAAAGCTGCCACATATGTCCAAGACCAAAATACTAAATGACTGAACCCAACTTATTTCTGTACAAAAATGCTTTATTAATCGAGAGTCAAAGTTCTTAAGAAAATTGTTAAATAACAAAAGCTGTTGCGATCAAGTTTGGGATGTTGGCAATGGATGCCGTTGACCTAATATTTTTGCTCATCAGTACTGTGGTCAAAAGTTGGTCATTTAGTTATAAAGAAGTCCACATTTTTTTCAACTACTACTATTTCGATGGCGTTATGACATCTTCAGTTGTCCTTCTCCAACCATCTCAATACGCCTATGCATGCCTCCAATTTAATGCTCACAGTATTTCCTCAGCATACTTCCGTGTACCATTCTCCCAATGCAACTTTGATTTTTTTTACCGATCTTTTTCCTTCGAATTTTCCTCTCATCAGCACTTTCATTGGTGTCCTGCCGCCCGGCATCCTATAGACATGTCCTGTCCGTCTCAGTCGCTTCAATCTTCTATGCGTTGAAACTCTGTTCCTTGCATGACTATATTTCATGATTCATACGTACCCTTCAAAATCCCCCTCTTTCACAAATCCAAAAATTCTTCACAGAATTTTTTTTTTCGAAGCAATCCAGCAGCTCCGAATTTTTAACAAAATATCTATGTTTCACCTCCGTATGTTAAAACTGTATAGACCATTGTTTTATATACTCTAATTCTGGTTTTTTCTGTGAACCTCGTTCGATTTTAAGATGGGCAACATTGAATGGTAAGTTCTATTTACTGCGTTGAACTTTTTTTTAGTTTCTTTGGTTTCATGATTATCATACACTATGTTTGTTCCAAGATAGGTGAGATCTTTTACTACTTCAAAATTGTAGTTATCAAAGGAGGTGCTTCGCTCCAGCTAATTCTGTTTCTCTCTACTCTGCAGTAATGATTTAGTTTTTTGCTCATTTATCACGAGACCGATTTCCCTCCCTGAGCTTTCTGGTTCAAGGTAGAATTAGTCTTGCCAATATATTCAGGTCGTCCGCATGACCAATAATTTGATTTGATCTATTTACCAGGGTTTATGTTACGTTATAATAGCATTTCTTATATTACACATTGCAAGGCCAAATTGAAGATAGTTAAAACCAGCCCATCTCAGTGTCTTAGTCCTTGTGAGACATTAAATGTTTTACTAAGTTCATCGTCCACCTTTATCTGGCATAAGGTGTTGCTTATAGTATGCTTATCAACTACTAATTTCGGTGAAATATTGAAGTCTAGTAATAAAGAGAATAATTTTTTCTCTATCATACATCTGTTTGAAGTCAATGTAAAGTCCGTAGACGTTGATACTGTATTTCCAGAATTATTCGTTGATTTACCTGACGGCATCTATTGTTGATCTGTCCGGTCTGGCCCTGCTTGATAAATATTTAAAATGTTTTTGCCTAATGGTTTAATTCTTGACGATGACGTACACGTTTAGTAGCGAGATTTCCCTGTAATTTTCACACAACAATTTTTTTGTCCCCCTTTTTGTGATTAAGACCGATTATACTAGTTTGCCATTCTTGGAGAAGTTGTTCTATATTTCATATTTATTAATATTAAGATATGCATTACCATTAGCTGATCTCTACCATATTTAAAAAGCTCTGCTATAATTTTGTAATTTCCGGGAGTTTTATCATTCCTTAGTTTTTGGATTGCTTTTTTGTGTCGTTTAGGGATGGTGGTTCTAACGCTGGTTCATTGGCTGGTGTTTCTATCCTATGATCGGATATCTTCTCATTTTGGCCATTGTCGGGATTAAGTAAATCTTGAAAGTATTCTCTCCATCGTTCCATGATTCGCTCCACGTTTGCCATAATTTCTCCACTCTTACTTTTAAACAGTGTAATTTTCGGTTTGTATCTTTGTTTGAAATACTTCATTCCTTTATATGCTTGATGAAGATTTTTTATCTTTTTTCTTCTGCCTTTTCAAATTTCTCTAAACCGTCACCGATGAAAACGGTACTAAAATGAATTTTGCGGTCAATGAAAGAGTTCAATAAATATGTGTATAAATGACATTAATATTTTTAATGAAAATTATATATTTCCTTCATTTCAAATAGGATATATTCAGAACGTACTGTTGAATTGCACCTAACTGCCACAGATTTTCTATTCTATCGACTTATATTCGCTTTTTATTTTTTGCTTTAAATTTCAAGCTAAATACAGTAAGTTTGGTAAGTTTACTAGATTATCTTTCTTTCTTTATGAAAAGTGTTTAATTACTTTTCTCTCTTGAAGATAATTAATTGTTTAACCCCCAATATTATCAACATTTTAAAGGGACCTTTATCTTGTTGAAGGGTGTTTTAGTGACAAGAAAATGTATTACCAGCAATTCCAGCAAAACTTAAATCGAAATATAAATATGATAGCCATTAAAATTAATTTTTAATCAAACTATTTGATTGCTATCTGATATTTATATTTTGTTTGTAATACGTTTTATTGTCACTAAAACTCCCTTTAAATTAAATGTCCCTTTAAAATTGTAATGAATCATACGCATGTTCATTACTATAGTTTCGGAAATTCCCGTTAGTCTTGTGCTGTCGCGCACTTCCTGCCGACATATGATGAATCACGCAGATGTTCATTCCTAGAAGTTTCTGCAATTACCGTTTGGCAGGTGCTGCCACGTACTTCCTGCCGCCATGAAATATTGACGTCACCAAGGCCAGGATTTTGGTATAAATAGTATGGCCGTAGCCGAGGAAAAGGATTCAGTTTTCTGCTGACAACTACCTTCAGCGTGTTGAGCTGGGTAGTTGAGGAGTCTTAAGCGTGTTGAGCTTGACTCCATTTGGTTAGAATTCAGAATCCGACGACGACGCCGCGCCGCCCGGCTGAATGTCTGGTAGCACTTTGGGGTTTTAAGCGTGCTGAGCTTGACCTCCTGGTGTTGGTAGCCATTTTACCGCTCTGCACCGCCGTCACCAGTCTAGTAATTATTTATCGCCGTGAGTCTTCAGCGTGTTGAGCTGGGCCCATAGTTGGTAAATGGTTGCTAAACCAACCACCGTCACCAGTCCCCTAATTATTTATTACCGTGAGTCTGCAGCGTGTTGAGCTGGGCCCGCTGCCGTTAAATAATTATCGAACGTACCGCCGCATCGAATCCTAGATGTTTTACTTCAGTACTTGGAACTGAAGCCCACCGTCACCGTTAGAGATGGGAAGAACGGTTCCTCATCTGGAGCGTTCCAGTCGCGTTCGCTCCAGGAAAATACCGCTCCAAAATAACGTTACTTTGGAACGACTCTACGTACAAGTCGCTGTAGCGGCTATACGTGTTCTGTGCTGTGTATAACGGTTTCATCGGCATGTCGCGGACAGATAGATAAGGGTATTTAAATGTTATTATAGGTATACGGCTTGGACATCTACCAGGTACAAGGTACATTGTGGCTTGTTGTTTTTTGTTTATTATTTGTTCAATACAATTTCTAATCGCACTTGAAAATAAAACTCGCATTATATTTTGAAATATATATTTGTTTATCTCTAACAGTTTTATTTGACGGGCCCCTTTAATAAAAAAAATAAATACGTTACTGCGTATTTATTAGTTTGTATTTTGAAAATATTAACATTGGGTAGGTATAACATCTACAAACTTTTCGAGATTTTAGCAGAACATACACGTGTACTTAAAAAAAAGGACGAAATTTGTACAAATAAAAAAAAAATGTTTTAAACATAAATGTTTATATTGATAAAAATCATCATTAAACATAAAAAATTAAACATAATATTAAAAACAACTATCTAAATACCTAGAACTCGAGCACCTAAAAGTAATAAAAAAATTCAAATAAACAAAGGAAAAGAAACATATACCATTTTAAAAAACTATTTAGGTACCTCGTGTCTAAATAAAAAATATCAATGTGACAAAAAACACATATATCTAAAGAAATAAACATGATAAATACGTTTAGATACCTACCCGCTACAATAAAAAAAAAAATCAGTTTATATAATTAATAATTAATATAATACTGCGCAACGCTGGAACGCTGAATCGCAAATCGCTTCGACTGCCTCGAAATCCACCGAGTAACCGAAAGCTGGCTTGGCTGGCGGCAGCGAACAGCGAACGCGCCCGCGAAAGCGCCTACGAAGTAAGAAGTAACCTCAGTCACCTGTAACTCGTTATTTTATCATTTGGGAACGCGACTGAACGCGACGAAAAAAATACCGTTCCAAAGTAACGTTACAGAAATACCGTCCCACCTCTAGTCACCGTGCATTCACCGAATTACACTCCCCGTAAATTAATCTCACCGATGTAAATAATATTTGTTAAATGTACTTGACTTGGTTTTATCGTTGAAGAATCAGATTTTATGTTTATTTAACTTCATGTTTTGGATAAATGTTACTTTAATAAAATAAACTCTGTTACGAATACTTTGGGCTTTCTTATTTACAACTAACAGGAATCCTGGATTAATTCTCCAAACCAGCTATCCGAAAAGACACCGTTACATAATTTGGCGCCCGAACAGATATTAGACATATTTTGGGGCGTCCGAAAATACACCGTTACAAAATATTAATAACACCGTGGGTTAATATAATTAATTTTTATTTCATAACCACAACAATACCCATAATTATTAATTATTCAATTTAATCAATCTTAACAGATGTTTTCTTAGAAATATGTTTTTTGCAATAATCTTAGAAAACATACATTGCTGGTATTCATTATAAATTACCCATCCCTTTTCATCGTTATTATTGCCTATAGAAAAAAAGTTTTAAATAAAAGTTGTGTGGTTATGACTGAATTTTGTTAAAATGCTATCAAAAGTACAGTAGCGTGCTGATTTCAGGAAATAAAAAAAATAATACTTTTCTTTTAAATGGGATTATTAAATTTTTGGAATGATCCTTTGTTCCCGATTTTAAAAATATACCATATGTTACCTCTACGATATACCGCTTTTGAGTTAATAAATGTCGAATATCTTAGTTAAACTAGTTATTATAAATATGGAAAAGTTAACATTATTAAAGTGAGCTATGAAAATGACAACTATTATGTTTGATAAGTGACATTTTGTAAGAACCTAAATTATTTTTAATTTGTATTTTGTAATTAAACTGGAGTAGAGATTAAAAACATCGTAGGCTGGAATAATAAATAACAGAACCGCTTTGTTTGGTAAAAGGCACGTTCTGTGAATCACTCTCTTAGGGCCAGATGTATTGGAATTTATACAATATGCTTATTGAGCATTGATATGGTTTAAATATTATTTGAAACATAAATATGAGTCCATAGACAAACGTTAGTAAGCCTAGATATTTTAGTTTATATTTGGTTACGAGTGAATGTGGAAGTGCTTAGTTTTTATTATATAAATTGGTTTTTGTTTTGGATTGGAGGTGAGTCTTTTCACTGAGTATTATACCTTTATTATTTGTTGACTAGCACTAAAACTCTGAACGATTTTACACTTAGTAAGACGTTAAATTAGTTAAAATAATAAATGATTATTGTTGATTCGTATGGGTGTGGTTTTTATTAAGGTCTAGAGAGGATACACTGCGTGTCTGCCCTTTGTATCCATTGCACCACTTAGTACCTGGTTATTGCCCTGTGCATAACCCACCACTAGTAACTGAAGAGAACACATCGCGAGTTGTAGCCCCTTGTGTTCACTGCACTTCTTAGTACTAGTGTTAAGATTAAAGAACGCATCGCGAGTTTAATCCCCTTTGCGTTAAGGGTAGTTTTGGTGAGGGCACACTGCGAGTCTTGCCCTTTGTGTCCATTGCACCCCACATTACTACCCCTGGATGATTAAGAATATCAAATTACCAATCACAACTGCTTCTACACGAATTTAACAATAATAATAATAAT
Organism: Rhamnusium bicolor; assembly: GCA_029963845.1. Taxonomy (NCBI): domain Eukaryota; kingdom Metazoa; phylum Arthropoda; class Insecta; order Coleoptera; family Cerambycidae; genus Rhamnusium; species Rhamnusium bicolor. Next base: position 36,370 of record JANEYF010002575.1, on the reverse strand, counting down.
AATGGTGATAATAATTAATATTAACATAGGTAGTTAATCAATTAAGATCTTATAGTAAAGGAGCAATAACGCTCACAGTGTTTTTCTTTATTTATAGGCGGGGCCAGCTATGTACGTCAACGGGACCCGGCAAACCAGACACCTGCTTGCGGTTTGTTTAGATATTTTAATCTTCAATAATTATATTTTATTAGTTTAGTAATCAATTTCAAATTAGCACATATCATATGATTACGCCTTTATATACAAAATATTATCTTTTAATTATATTTATATATTTGATTATTTGTTTGGGGTTGTTTCACCCCCTACCCTTACAATTCAGAAGTGGGATCAATAACTCGAAATATGATATGTAACTTGCTTTACTCTTGCTTTACTGGATAATGAAGGGTGTTTAGGTTGGCCGAAATGTACATAGCTGGATAGGTAGGAAACAACGTCTCATGATAGGTTCACATGACCCGATTGATCGCTTGGCTGACATAATGTCGACTTTATTAGATAAAAGAGATAGAACTACGAATTTTGGCGTGGCTAAGGGGGAAGTTGTTCCTGTTTTTAATCCTGAAGACAGGGAACAAAGTTCGGAAGTTTGGCTAAATAAGATAGAGGAATTGCGGCAAGTTTTTCATTGGTCTGAAGAGGCCACCATATATTATGCTTTGTCTAAACTACGAGGGTTGACAGATGTGTGGTATAAAGGCTTGAGCACTATGAAATTTACATGGGAGGAATGGAAAGCAAAAATTCTGTTGGCGTTTCCCTCCACTCGCGATTATTACGAGGTATTGTCGGAAATGATGAAGAGACGAAAACGATATGACGAAAATTATTCAAAATATTATTATGAGAAAGTAGCATTGTTAAACCGTTGCAATATTACGGGGCCTGAAGCAGTTTCCTGTATTTTGGGTGGTATTGATGATGTGGTGGTTAAAGCATCTGCAAAGGCTGGCAATTATCAATCACCAGAGAACCTCTATCGATATCTCAGCACTTTACATGATTTGCGTCCATCAACAAGTAGGCCGATGGCGAAACTGGCATATAAAGATAATCGTCGGTTGCAATTGGGGAATAAACGAGACCGAAAGAACGAGTATGTGCCAAAATGTTTTAAGTGTGGCAAACTCGGACATCAAATCAAGGATTGCAGACAAAAGAGATGTGACTTTTGTAGAAATATTGGGCATTTGGAAAACGAATGTAACATTAAAAAGAGAAGGAAGGGAGAGGATGTGAAACTCGTAGCATGACTAGACACGGACAAAAGCTGTAATTCCTTTTCACCAAACGATAAATATTTTAAATATGTTACTGTGAACAACCAGCCTTCTCGGGCATATATAGATCTCGGAAGTTCGTGTGTTGTTATTAAGTTAAGTGAAGCTAAAAGGTTAGGTATAAGTTACGATACAAATAACCAGAAAATAATAAAAGGTTTTGGAAACGGGACGTGTGTCTCTTTAGGATCCGCAAATTTTTTGTTATGCATTGACAATGTAAAAGCTAAAGTGTGCGCTAATGTCGTTCCGGACCATATACAAGATGTACCTATTTTAGTGGGTCATCCATTTACTGAGTTGCCTGGCGTCTTAGTTATTAAAGACAATAAACAATTAGTTATAACTGAGGGTGAAATAAACTCCATTAAAGAGGTTTATCCTAAAAGTCAAAAAGTTACCTTATTTGCTAAAGACAATATTTTGATTCCTAAGGATCATATGGTGAATGTCGTGGTTGAGGCGAGAAATGACAGCGTAATCGGGGATGTTTTTGTAGAATCAAGTTTTCGATTAGAAAAGGGAAGAGAACATTGTGTCCCAAGAACCATTCTAACCATACAACCCGGAGAAGAAGCTGTTTTACCTTTGATTAATTTGTCTGATTATGATATTGTATTGAAAAATAAGAAACCTCTTGCTAGAGCCTGGACGTGTATGCCGGAAGTGTCCTGTAGAGAAGACTTGGTACTTCGAACGACAACTGAGGACTTGCCATTACTGTCAGTCGAAGAAATAAATATTGGACCTGTGGCCAAAAAGTATGAGGATAATTTAATCTCATTATTGCAAGAATACAGAGATTGTTTTTCACACAATCCTATGGACTTGGGTAGCGCAAAATCAGCTAAGTTAGAAGTTGCTTTGGAAGATGATAGGCCGTTTACTTTTAGACCATATCGAATGTCAGCGACAGATCAACAAAAAGTTCGAACAATGGTTGCTGATTTATTGAAAAATGACATCGTTCGTGAGTCTAACTCACCGTTTGCATCACCAGTGCTATTAGTCAAGAAAAAGAATGGCGAAGATAGACTATGTATCGACTACAGGAAACTTAACTCGAAAACAATCAAAGATCGATATCCATTACCCCGAATCGATGACCAACTAGATAGACTACATGGAAGTTTTTTTTTTACCAGTTTGGACCTTAGGTCCGGTTATCACCAGATACCGGTAACAGAAAAGTCGAAGCATTACACCGCTTTTGTGACTCCTGATGGCCAGTATGAGTTTAACCGTATGCCTTTCGGTTTGGCCAATGCACCGGGAGTATTCCAGCGCTTAATGAACAAGATATTGGCTCCTGCCAAAGATATTGCTGCTGTTTATCTTGACGATGTTTTGATTCATACGAAAACAGAAGAAGAAGGACTTAAGAATCTCGAAACTGTTTTGAAAATATTCAGAGAAGAAGGTTTGACTTTAAATCTAACTAAATGCAACTTCTTATTCCGATCTGTAACTTACCTCGGATTTGAAATCGAACAAGGAACTGTGAAACCAGGGTTAATAAAGACCAAGGCAATTGCTGAGTTCCCTGTGCCAAAGAGTGTACACAACGTGAGACAGTTTATTGGATTAACCGGTTATTTTCGGCATTTTGTACGAGATTATGCGGTCATCGCGCGACCATTGACTTGTCTATTAAAGAAAGATGTAACCTGGCGCTGGGATGTTGATCAACAACAAGCATTTGAAACATTACGAAAAACTTTGGTAGAGAGACCAGTTTTAGCTATATTCAATCCCAATGCCGTTACTGAAGTACACACTGACGCCAGTTCGAGAGGAGTAGCAGGGATTCTCCTTCAAAAACAACCAGATGAACGTCTCCACCCAATAGCTTATTACAGTAGGCAAACAACTAACACTGAGAGTAAGTTTCATTCTTATGAACTGGAGACCTTGGCAGTCGTGGAAAGTCTAAAAAAATTTAAAATCTATCTTATGGGTAAACATTTCACTGTTATAACCGATTGCAACGCACTTAAAGCAACTAGCAAAAAGAAAGAAATTCTACCTAGGATTGCAAGGTGGTGGTTGCAGCTGCAAGATTTTGATTTTGACGTACAATACAGACCGGGAAACAGACTAAAACATGTGGATGCACTTAGCAGGAACCCTTCTGCGAGCGAAGAACCACCTGAAGAAGTTTTCAGAATAAAACAAGCTGATTGGGTTTTGTCGGGGCAACTAACGGATGATAAATTGAAAGACATTAGAAAAGTTTTGTCCAAAACTCCTACGACTGAATATGAAAAGAGCGTGTACAAAAATTACGCTTTGCGAGATGGCAGAATTTACCGCATTACTGTAAAAGGGTTGTCATGGGTAGTACCACGCGGAATGCGACAACAGGTAGTTAGGATGGCTCATGATGAGAATGGACATTTTGCAGCAGAAAAGACACTCAAGCGATTATGCGAGCATTACTGGTTCCCACGGATGCGAGAGTACGTGGAGAAATATATATCATGTTGTATCCCATGCTTATATAATAAAAGACCAACCGGTAAACGAGAAGGATTTCTCCATCCAATCAAAAAAGATGCCGATACCCATGCACACCTTACACCTGGATCACGTAGGACCATTTCCGAAAAGTAGACAAGGTAATATTCATCTCATAGTGGCTGTAGATGCGTTTACGAAGTTTGTATTCTTAAAGCCAGCAAAATCTACGAAAGCAAAACCTGTTATTGATTATTTACAGGAAATATATAGTTATTACGGTCACCCACATAACATAACGACGGACCAAGGAAGTGCATTTACTTCCAAACGATTTAAAAGAATACTGTCAAACTAATAGCATAAAACACACCAAGATTGCAGTGATTACACCTAGGGCTAACGGACAGGTTGAAAGATTCAACAGCACCATACAGGGAGCGATTATGACAACAATTAGTGAGGAAGACAAATGGGACGAAGACATTCGGAAGATTCAATTGACCATAAATACGACAATATCAAAAACAACAGGAAAAACACCGACGGATCTTTTCTACGGATACAAACCTAAATGTGGAATAGGTGATCCCTTGCTGGATGAGATTACCGGAATTTCGGATATGATAGACGATTTGCCCACTCTACGACAAGAAATCGCCGACAAAATCACGATTGAACAAAAGAAACAGAAACACCATTTTGACAAGAGGAGGAAGAAGCCCAGACAATACAAAGAAGGTGATTTGGTTCTGATCGAAAAACATGGCACAGCTGAAGGAACAAGCCGTAAATTAATTCCTCCTTATACCGGACCAATGCTGATCAAAGCCACATTGCCAAACGATAGATATTTAGTAGTAGATATGCCCAGTTCACATAGAACTGCAAAAGCCACCAGATATGAGAAGGTCGTTGCTGTTGACAAAATGAAACCGTGGGTCAGCCCTGGTGGAGTTTCGGACGATACCAATAGCGAAAGTGGTGGAGATGGTGTCGAACTTAGTTCAACGGATGACTCAGGGACAGAATAGTTGGATCCCCTCGGGACGAGGTGATATCCAGGATGGCCGAATGTAAGAACCTAAATTATTTTTAATTTGTATTTTGTAATTAAACTGGAGTATAGATTAAAAACATCGTAGGCTGGAATAATAAATAACAGAACCGCTTTGTTTGGTAAAAGGCACGTTCTCTGTGAATCACTCTCTTAGGGCAAGATGTATTGGAATTTATACAATATGCTTATTGAGCATTGATATGGTTTAAATATTATTTGAAACATAAATATGAGTCCATAGACAAAAGTTAGTAAGCCTAGATATTTTAGTTTATATTTGGTTACGAGTGAATGTGGAAGTGCTTAGTTTTTATTATATAAATTGGTTTTTGTTTTGGATTGGAGGTGAGTCTTTTCACTGAGTATTATACCTTTATTATTTGTTGACTAGCACTAAAACTCTGAACGATTTTACACTTAGTAAGACGTTAAATTAGTTAAAATAATAAATGATTATTGTTGATTCGTATGGGTGTGGTTTTTGTTAAGGTCTAGAGAGGATACACTGCGTGTCTGCCCTTTGTATCCATTGCACCACTTAGTACCTGGTTATTGCCCTGTGCATAACCCACCACTAGTAACTGAAGAGAACACATCGCGAGTTGTAGCCCCTTGTGTTCATTGCACTTCTTAGTACTAGTGTAAAGATTAAAGAACGCATCGCGAGTTTAATCCCCTTGCGTTAAGGGTAGTTTTGGTGAGGGCACACTGCGAGTCTTGCCCTTTGTGTCCATTGCACCCCACATTACTGCCCTTGGATGATTAAGAATATCAAATTACCAATCACAACTGCTTCTACACGAATTTAACAATAATAATAATAATAATAATGGTGATAATAATTAATATTAACATAGGTAGTTAATCAATTAAGATCTTATAGTAAAGGAGCAATAACGCTCACAGTGTTTTTCTTTATTTATAGGCGGGGCCAGCTATGTACGTCAACGGGACCCGGCAAACCAGACACCTGCTTGCGGTTTGTTTTGATATTTTAATCTTCAATAATTATATTTTATTAGTTTAGTAATCAATTTCAAATTAGCACATATCATATGATTACGCCTTTATATACAAAATATTATCTTTTAATTATATTTATATATTTGATTATTTGTTTGGGGTTGTTTCACCCCCTACCCTTACAATTTCTTTAATGAAATAATCAAAATGGTTTACAGTGAGGAAGAAAAATATTTACTTGTTATATACAAAATAACAAAAATAAACGTGCAGCAAAAAGAGCATATAGGGTGTTGTATCCAAATCGTCCAACACCATCAGAAAATACGTTTAAAAATATTTACCGAAAGGTGAATAATACTTCTAGTTTTAGTAGAAAAAAGCGTGTAGTTCAAGCAAACCAGGAAGATCAGCTAAATATACTGCTTCATTTCGAAGGTAAGCCCATCCATATTTATTCGCTAATAGACTTTTTTCAAACATTGTATTACTTTTTTGAGAATTCTGAATGTAGTATAAAGAATGCAGTCGATTAATTAGGTAAAAATTATTCCAAAAATCCAACGTACGTTAAAAAATAACAGCTACAGATCATATAAAATTTTACCCGTACAAGTTTTAACAGAGGCTCATAAAAGGAAAAGGCTGGACTTTTGCTGCCAGATGATTCAAAAGTTGGATGAATATCCCGATTTTTATACTAAAATATTATGGACTGATGAATCATCCTTTTCTACGGCAGCAGTTTTTAATAGCAAAAATCGAAGATCGTGGGAAAACAAGCACAACAGAAAAGATTGGTAAAACAAATCATAAAATCAGGAAGAAAAACTGTAAGCGTTTGGTGTGGAATTTTCAGAAACAAAATTGTTGGGACTATATTTTATGATTATGTTTTAACTGGAGTTACCTATCTGAAAATAATTATCCCAGAAGCCGAACTTGATGATATGATTTGGATGCAGGATGGGGAAACTCCGCATAGTGTCCTACACGTTGGAGATCCTTTGAATAATGTGTTCCCAATATGGATAGGGAATAATGGACTTGTTAAATGGCCACATAACAGTCCGGATTTGACCTCTATGGATTCATTTTTTTTGGGGATTTCTAAAAGACAATAATAATAATATTAGTATTAAAGTCATTAAAGGCAGGATTCGACTTGCAATAAACAATCTAAATGTAAATAATAAAGCCATTTCTGGTGCAATTATAAATATAAGAAGACGTTATCAATTATGCATTGAAAATAATGGTGGACACATCGAACATCTTTTATGAGTTATCATTTATTTATATTTAAATTTCCTAAATAAATCTTTGTTATCTATTTTGTATAAATATTTGGTGTTTTTCTTCCTCACTGTAAACCTTTTGATTATTTCATTAAAGAAATGTCACTTATCAAACATAATAGTTGTCATTATCATAGCTCACTTTAATAATGTTAACTTTTCCATATTTAATAATATACAGGGTATCCCTTTAAAAAAATATATTTTTATGTCCCCTGAAATCTGTACGCTACTGTACTTTTAATAGCATTTTAACAAAATTCAGTCTTAACCGCACAACTTTTATTTAAAACTTTTATTTCTATATAGAATAATAATGATGATAAGGGGTGGGTAATTTATAATGAGTAACCCTGGACATGTACAAAAAAGTCATCATCTAAATAATCTATCTTCAGTAATCAAAAGAAAACTACATTTGTTATGCTATTTTTGATTACTATCAAAGTTTATAGATATATTAAAAAATTTTGTTAATAATTTTAATTTCATTTAATCTACTTGTAGAAGTCGCTTTGTCATGTTTTTTATATTAACATTATTATTACCTAAACCAAAATTAAAGTTTTAAAAACATAAAATCATAGACTTTTATTGATAAAAAAAATAGTAGTAACATTAGTTTTAAGGCACTGAAACAAAATGTGAAGCAACTTTCGATTGTTGGATTTAACTTTTACTTAGACCTCGGGCGCCGAAAATATTAAAGAACAAACAAAACTGTGTCATACCTTCATTATTTAATAAAATAAATGAGGAATGATTTTTACAATAGGTTTGTTCAAAAACCTTTACACTAGTGTACAGTTCAGGGTTACATCGTGTAGTGTAGTGTAATTTTATTTTGCTGTGACAATTGTAGATGGTCGGTGCAGAACCCAAATATATGCTGGTTTTTGAACAAAACTCTAGTGTAAAGAATAGATTTCTCCTCCGGCGCGTATTTCAACATTTTCTTATGTTCTGGTGTGGCCATATTATATTTGATTTGTGTAATAAATCGTACTTAACAAAAAATATTAATGGAGGGGCCAGTTTTATCTGAATTGATAATGTCTGATGATTCCGAAGATGAAGAGTACATGTATCGAAAAAGACGTTTATTATCGAGTATGTGTACACTTGTGGACAAAGGTAGTAGAATCTGCATCAAAAATTTTTTGGAACTAGCAGATGAAATGAGCGAAAGTGATTTTATATCCCACTTCAGATTGAAATGTGCAATTATAAATGATTTATTTAAAACATATGAAGAACATAACAATTCCAAAATCCCATTTAAGTCGAGATAAGTAAGTAATAGAAAATATCAAATTTTGTATTTAAATTTTTTAAAATGTACTGGTAGACCGCCGGCAACGGCAAAGAAAAAAATACTTACATTTTTGTGGTTCGTAGGACATCAATCTGCTAGTTATCGTGATGTGGCAAACAGGTTTGACATATCTTTATCGAATTTATATTATAAATTAAATGAGGTGGCGGAATTTATTTGCAAAATGGCTCCTGCGGTAATACGCTGGCCAAATATGGCGCAACAAAATACTACAGTTGAATTCTTTCAAAATAAAATAGGCTTCCCTGGTGTAATAGGATCTCTAGATGGCAGCCACATAAAAGTGGATCGACCCATAAGAAACCCAGACTCCTAGTATAACAGGAAAAAATATTTTTCTATCCACATGCCGGGCATATGTAACCACGAAAAAGAGTACATAGCTGTTTATATTGGATACCCAGGATCTGTACATGATGCTAGGGTATTTAGGAACAGTCATGTTATCGACAACATGAGAGCCCATCCTAATACAAGGTGGGTGTTGGGGGATAGTGCTTACCCCTGTTTAAAATTTTTTTGCCGACACCATACAGGGATAATGGCTGATTAACCTATGCACAGACCAAATATAACAAAGTCTTAGTTCCACTAGAATTTATATTGAGCACATATTTGGTATTTTAAAATAAATATTTAGACAACTATCATTTGAAGCAACATATCCCTCATTGTGAAAATTATTAAAGCATGCTGTGTTCTTCATAACATGGGAAAAGAAAAAGATTTACAATTTATGGAGGTTCCACAAGAAGTTAATTTCAATGAGAAGGCTGATAATTAGATATGTTTCCATTAATAAGTCTGATTCTGATTAAAACGATGTCGAAATAAAAATCTACGAAAGCTTTTTAGGTTGCTTACTTGTGGAAAGATCTACAGGAAGGCAACTATATGAAATTATAATTGATGAGCTTCACAAAATGGGACTTGATGGACAGATATAAGAGGGCAGGGATATGATAACGGTGCTAACATGAGGGGCAACAATGTAGTGCAATCTAGAATTAGGAATTTAAATCTACGAGCATTCTATGTTCCGTGTAGTAGCTACTCGCTCAATCTAGTGATAAATGATATGGCAAAAGTATCCTTGGAAGCAGTAAATTTTTTTAATATGGTCCAAAAAATATGTTTATTTATTTTTTCTTCTACTTTCGATAGGCAATATTTTTAAAACATATTTAAGGATTCACATTAAACCCTTTGAGTGATACTCGATGGGAAAGCAGGATAAAAGCCTTAACGCCCTTAGGATTTCAACTTGGTGAATTAATATACGACGCTTTGCTAAGCATTTATGAAAACCAAGACATCGTTATCTCAATAAGAGACTAAGCTTCGGGTTTGCTAAGTTGCATTAAACAATTTAAATTTTTATGGTCAATATGTCATATGGTAAAAAAATTTAAACTGTAGTAATCCCATAAGCAAGCTTGTGCAAACAAAAGATTTTGATTTGAAAAAAGCACTTGATCTTCTAGAGAACTGCAAAAAATTCTTTAAAAATCTTTGATCGGATAAGTCTTTCTATGAAATTATTATTGATGCAAGAGAATTGGCTGATGAAATTAACATTGAAGCCAATTTTGAATCAACAACGCCCCGACGACACCGCGTCAGAAGACAAAGGCCAACTTTTCATTGAGGCAAGGGACGATCTCAAAGAATAATATAAAATAAAATTTTTCTTCTATACTGTTGATCAAGCATTAAACGCACTAGATAGTCGATTTGAACAACAGAATCACCATAGTAACCATTTTCAATCTTTATATAATATATGTATATGATTTGAAAACCATGCCTAAAGATACAATGATCAAGATTTGCAAAGATTTGGAAAATATTTTGTATGATGGTGAATCAGCTGGCATTAACGGTCTAGAATTAGTAGAGGAAATGTCTGCAGTTTGTGCACTTTTTGGCAAAAAAGAATGTCCACGTGATGTTCTTAAAATAATAACAATGATAAATTTTGCTCCAAATCTTAGTATTGCCTTAAGAATACTACTGACTATTCCAATGACAGTAGCAAGTGGAGAAAGAAGTTTTTCCATATTAAAATTAATCAAAGCCTTTTTACGCTCAACTACTACCAAAATCGACTAAACGACTTGGCCATTTTAGCAATTGAACATGGAATTGCTGATCAAATAAACTTAAAAGAGGTAATAAAAAAACTTGCGGAATTAAAACTGAGAAAAAAACATTCTTCTGATTATAACTCAAACAAACAATGTATTACTGTGGTTCTATGTATCTACCTTTTGTTTTCTATTTAGGTTTTAGGTATGCGAGAAAAAATCTAAATCGTAATAGCGGTAAAATTGCACCCTGTATGTTTAAAACTAAGTAAATATTTTTAAAATATAACAACTAGGTAACTATAGATACTGCAACTCTATTTTATTTTAATTTATACTGTTTTGTACCAAATGTTAAGTTTTAACACTTATTTCTTTTTAAATATACGTTTTTATTGCAAATTAAAACCATCTTTTATTAAGAAAAAATAACTTTAAAAGGGGCGGCAATTTTTTTTTTTCGGGGTAATGTAAACGCCAGAGCGGTCTCTGACGTCATCGCTGTGACTTTATTTTTAGAGTGTAAGTGCAAGGGAGATTTTTTATAATTTCAAATATGTGTATAAACAACAGTTCATTGATCCACTGTTTCTGTGCACTTTCTCTTAAACAAATAATTTGTAATTAAATTGAGCAAAAGTTAATTTGTTTTATCTGCTAATTGAATTTTAATATTTACTAACGTTTTAATTCTAAACATATTATTTAAAAAATTGGCACCTTTTTCGATGATAATTGAAATATTTTCCTTTTTTTTTTATTTGAAAATCGAAAACTAAAGATAAAAATGAGAGAACCTTGTCTTTTCTTTATTTTTTTTTTTTTCATTTAAACTGAAAAAAAAATTAAAGTCAAACTTTCATTACATCACTAAGCGCCAATTCAAATAGAGCGCCAAATTCATAATCTAAGTTGTATGGTATTGAACCAGAATCGATATTTGACTGTAACCTCATTGTTTGTTTGTTTAGTTTAAAAATTATTGCAGATAAATTATATGATCTACTTCCTACATAATTTTTTCCATTTTTGTGTGTTTTCATAATGTTTTAAAACAAATGCATAAACAAAAATGCTAAAATAGGACGCACCACAAAGTAATAAAAGTTTAATCTTGACAGTGTTCCAACAAAATTTTGGTGATTTTCCTAGTTTGCACTTAGTGACGTAATTATGAAAATTTTTAACTTTAAATTGAAATAACTATTTTATAGTGTAATATAGTTTTTCCAGCACCAAAAATATAAAAAAAAGTATGTGTTCAAAACATAAGAAATACCACTTTCATCTCAGATCAATAAAAATATCCCCTTGAAAACGTAAAGTGAAAATATTTCACTCTGATTACAAATCATTACGAAATTTTCCCAGAAATTCTTTCATTCTTTTAAAAATCAGGATGAATGTACGAATCACATGATGCAAATATTTACACTAACATAATATTAAATCACATAAATGGATCCTTGTAAACTAAAAAAAGTATAGTATATACAGACCTTTTAAATAAATTTATACTCAATATTTTATTCATCCTCTCGATAGTTCAAAAATTGTAAATTGTTTGCTATTTATATTCCAACGATAATAAATTAATATTAAAAAATTGTTAATTGTTTATTTGAGAGCTTAAATTGACCCATATGACCGCATCTGTTATGTCTAAAATGTCAATTTATGTATTTTGTTTTAGTACATACAATATTTACAACGATTAACAGGCCAAGGATAGTTTATTCTGTTAGAAAACAGTCTCCATAAGAATTCAATATGTTTAACTACTCATGAATATATAAAATATGTTCATAACAACGATTAGGAGTGGCAAATCCATCAAAATGTATAATTAACGTACTTATAAACAGTTTGTTTGCCTTTAACAAGTGTGTCGTATTCCTATGATATTGAAAGTGAGAGAGCGTTTAAAGGTGACAAAAAATAAACTTTGTATACCATGCACCATGAAATCATTAATGTGTATCGGCTAGGCAGGCCGGCAGGAAAAAGTTTATTTAAATTGGAGGGCGTGGAGCTTGAATTTAGAAATCATTGAAATTAAAAAAGTGGTACAAAAAAGAGGTGCCTACATAAGTTAACAATAAAAATTTAAACCACACATAAAGAAACAAATGAGGGATATTACATATCTTATTGATTCAGATATAGGTTGAAGATTACTCTTCTGTTTTCTTGAGTTTTATGGTTGTTATAGGTTATTAGAGAAAATAAATATAGTTTAAAAAAACTAAAAAACACGCTTTTAAAGCACATCAAACTAAAAAAGTGAAAAATAATTATTAATATAAACTGAAAACAATAATGAACGCAAAATACTAGTATTATTGTGAAAAAAGTGTGGGTTGCTCGATATACGAAAAATATGGCACAAAGTGCCCCACGCTTTTTTTCACAATAATACTAGTATTTTTCGTTCATTATTGTTTTCAGTTTATATTAATAATTATTTTTCACTTTTTAGTTTGATGTGCTTTAAAAGCGTGTTTTTTAGTTTTTTTAAACTATATTTATTTTTCACTTTTTAGTTTGATGTACTATGAAAGCGTGTTTTTTTAGTTTTTTTAAACTATATTTATATTGCTTATTGATGCTGATATTATAACATATTACGATCCAACAGATACTTCTGAAACAAAATATATATTTTTTTTTTCAGCCATAGACGAGATTTGAACTCACGCCCGAGGAGTCCGTCGTTTCGCGTCGACTAAGACTTGTGCCTTAGCCCGCTCGGCCATCGAACGAACTGAGAATCACGAAATGTACTAACAGTAATAAGCCACTTGCTCTCACGCAGAGGATACGTGAGGAAAGGAAATTATTTAATTCTGGCGATGCTGATCAGGATAATGATATAAACTTATCAAATTATTATATTGTTGCCGGTTCTTCGTAAGTGTACAAAGTTTCAATTAAATCTGTCCGTTTAAAGTGGGTCAAAATCGAGTCCAAAGAGTCGGTTACAAACAAACAAACATACAAGTGAAGCTAATAAAAGCGTGTTAAAAAAATATATTATTTTACGTTTCGGAGAAGATCTTCTCCATCCTCAGGAAATTTATTAAAATATATTTATTTCAAATAAAGCTGGAACTATTATAATTATATAAAACTTTTTGGGTAAGTTTTGTAATAAAAAAATAAAAATTTTCCTTTAATTATCCTATTTTTACAGATATGTAATTTGTATTTTAATAAATTTTCTGAGGATGGAGAAGATCTTTTCCGAAACGTAAAATAATATATTTTTTTTCTCTAATAACCTATAACAACCATAAAGCTCAAGAAAACAGAAGAGTAATCTTCAACCTACATATATTCAATTTCATGTTTAAGAAACATATAATTATTATTGATTTAGAAATGTCAAGTTTCTTTGTCATTTGTCAATATCTGTATTCGGTTGCTTTGCATTTGCGATTATTCAAAAAGAGGAATCAATCAAATGTAATACTTCAAATACATTATAATAAAAAATAACCTACAACAACATAACAATAACATACACCTACACAAGAACAATAACCCCTCCTAACCTAAGAATGTGCTCGGATCGTATCCGCCCTATACAGGGTGGGGCAATAGTGCGTCTGACTTTGATATCTCGAGTTTTACGATAGCAAGGAATTTAAAAAAAAATACAAGTAAACTAGATAAAAAGTCTATAACCGGAAATTATCTTCGAATATACAGGGCGAACCAAGACGAAATTACAGGACCAAGTGCCTTATTTTAAATGGAATGCTATGGATATCAGTAAATTTTGTTAAGCCTCTTTCTAGACTCTATACATTCCTATATTATTATTGACTATCTCCCAACCACTTGGATGTAATGAATTTTTTTTGTGGAAATAATGCTATCTGCAGATGCATATGGAAAAAATCATCAAAGTCATAATTATTATGAGCTTTAAGAAAAACATCTGAATACTAGTTATGAGACATCTAATTAATGCTTTTGAATCATTTTTACTTCCTAAAAATGTACTGGGTGGCCAAAAATTATTTTTCAATTAAGAACTTTTTTAAACTGAATTTTCTCAATTTTTTTAAATGAATATTTTCAACGATGTGATGTAGAAATGAAAAACGAACATTTTTTGTAGGTACTTCCCTATGGCTAATTGCAACCATTTTCGCTTTAATGAGTAACAAGTATAAAATTCAAGAATAAACTTAAAAAATAGAGTTCTTCAAATAATTCATTAGAAAAAATTATAACTGCTCCACATGTTGCCCATTTTGATTGACACACGTCTCTATGCACTTTTGAAATGAGGCCATTTAGTGGGACCATTTCTTCCAATCCATTAAGTGGGTAAATAGAATTTAACTGGTCCCTTACTGTAATAGTTGTTTTGTAAATTTTTTTTGCTGTTTTCGTTATTCGACCAGCAATAAAACCTCAGTTTAATATAAATTGTCTTGTACAAACGAACATTTATCACACTTATCGGTCGTCAGTATTATTTGTATTAAATTTAAAATATTTCGAGTTTTACAAAACAAATTTTAATAAAGCGGAACTTGTAGATATGACTTTTATTTTGAGCGAGTTAGGCAGAAATTGTTTGCTTGCCAATTGAATTTATAAGCAAAGGTATCCTGAAAGAAGGATTCCTGATGTTACCAGCTTCCAAAACCTTCTCGACAGATTTATGGAAACTGGAAATGTCGAATATAACAAAAGTGAAAGAATAAAACGTATTGTGAATGAAGAAAGTGAGTTTTCTGTGGTGCTGGCAACGGTTTAAAATCCCCATATTATTCAGAGAAGTGAGCTCATTAGTAGGAATAAGTAGATGGTCTGTTGGTCGAACCTTAAAAACAAATAAGTTTCATGCATATCATATTCAAATGCACAAGGAACTATCTGATGACGATTTTCAAAGGCGTCTACAGTTTTGTAATTGGGCCAGAGATAAAATGCAAGATGTCACCTTCTTCAGTAATGTTTTATTCAGTAATGAGGCAACTTTTTATAAAAATGGATTTATTAATAGGCACAATTTCCATTATCATGCTTCGGAAAATTCTCACTTTCTTAGGTAAGTTGATATCCAGCACAGATAGTCTACAAACGTTTGGGGAGGAATTATTGGAGAACATGTAATAGGGCCACATTTCTTTGATGGTACATTGACTGGAGCTATTTATCTACATTTTCTGTAAAACTCCCTGCCACAATTATTAGTGAATCTTTCAGCAAGATGATGCTGATACTCGAATTCCTCTTTTGCTTTTGTTTCGAATCTGTTTATCAAGAGACTGGCAATGAGAATGGTGACAGAGTACTCATTGCTGTTCCTTCATGTTTTTCTAAGAAATTATCATTGAATCGAAGGCAATTTTGTTTCATTCAAGGTTTAGTGAGTTGAGGATATTCTTATACTACATCTTGACTGAGATTATTTGATTCGAGTAGATCCTTAAGATAATCCAAGGTCTGTAGTATCGAAACTCTTGGAAGCAATGAACAAACGTCAAAGGAGATCAAAATTTCACCTTCATGCGACTGAATATTTTTCACCTTATTAATAAAATCATTGAAATTAATCACAGAGCAACTGGGTGGTGCAATAGATAAACTTTTGAACTCCTCTATTAACCATTACGGTAGATGGTAAGTCGGCAATCCGATTGCTGAAACAACAGGACGCACCTGCTTTTCTAGTTTATGTATCTTAGGCATGCAGTACGATCTCCGTACACATGTGTTGGATACATGTAACCTTTTATTTAAAGCTGGAATAATAACGTTGTTATAGAATTTAAGTACATTTCTTACTTCAGTAATCATTTTTGGTAATGGATTTCTAGAAAGTTTTTTATGAGGACCATTACTAATCAGATTGTCTACCCTTTCATAATAGTCCTCTTTATCTAAAATAACAACCTTATTGCCCTTATAAGCTTTTAAGTAAAAACAAACTTTTTCACGCAACCGTTTGGTAATCAATCACTTCAGGCCATGAGTCTATCAAGATAAATACAATGCTAAATTTGTATTGTTTATGTTAAAATTTAAGTTACCTGAATTCTACTAATAAATTCTGTTTTGTCTATGTTAATGAATAATTAAATGATTTCTTCTCTCGCTAATTTACCCGACACAAAAACAGTGGTATCATCTGCATACATAAACATCCTGTCACAATTTATATAACGTGACAAGTCGTTTATTATAGCCTTGGCACTTACAATTAATTAAGCAGGCGTCCAAAAACGCTCCCCGGGGATGCCAAGCTACGTATTAACCGGGTCGGACGATTCACCCCAATCCTTAACTACGTAATTTCTGTTTGAGACATAGGAAAACAAATAATGGCCGTGATACCCATGCGGTCTAATTTGCTAAATATCAGTAATTAGTGTATCACCAGTCCTGGACAGGTTAAAGAAAACCCCTACAACCGTTCACCCAGTCAACTGCTTATCATGTTCCCCACATGCTAGATTAAAGAATAATATTAGCCATTGCTGACCAAGAAGAGCCACTGTAGTTTATTCTAGAATTATTATAAAAATAGCCCATGTTGTTTGCTACGTTCTGTATTTTAATCATTATTATTTATTTATTATTATTATGTTGAAGTGTTTTTACTTCTTTGTTGTTCTTAAAAGATCTAAAATCTAACTTATTGGTAATTTTCGTAATATACTTTTTTTTCTATGTTTACCCAAATGTATAATTTTCACATCTATAATATATGACAAATAAATCTATCTATTTCATCTGTCTATCTGCTCTTGAAGAAGTTTTCAAATTCTTATATTTTAAAATTGTGAAATAATTATTAATAAAATTCAGAATAAGATTTTTTGCTTCGTCTCATCTAATATATTTTATAAATTAAATGACAATATTTACTTTATTAATTTTGAGCTAATTTGTGTCAAACAAATTCTTGTTTTCAAAATTATTATATGGTTGTATATTATACTTAAAATCGACCACCCGTAGGCTCTAGTAAATATTACATTTTTTGCGAATTTACTTTTACAGATCTTATCAAGATATCTATCCCAAAACCCATTAAATCGAGTAAAACAAACTCGAATATATTTAATGCTACAATGGATACCAAACATTTGAAATGCCGCAATGAAGTTTGCATATACTGTTAAATGTGACAAAAAATAAGGATGTAAAACTGTAAAGTGCGGTCATATCGTTCAATTATTATGTTTTTAGTTATTTACGTGACAAACTATAATAGATTTATACCTACTGGTTTCTTTCAAGAAAAACAACTATTATGTTAATTACTCTAGTATTTTGGTTCAGTTTGAATAAGAATTATTATGGGTTCAGCATCACACTATGTATTTTTTGCCAGACATTGCTGAAAATACCGAAAATCAGTTACAAATTCGTTATTGTTATTAACGTTAGATCTCTTATGATATTTGCTTGTGTATTTCCTGATATGTAAATCGAAGCCAAATGATGACATTTAATTTAAAAAAATTAAATTTTCAGAATATATCGTTCGTCCTCATGACTTATTTTTTCTCGCAAGGTAAAAAGCGCCTCTGATAGAGAATTTATAGAAAGTACAAGTACAATCTGAAAACTGCGCCAGATAGAAAAAATCATTCTAACAAGAAAATTTTTTATAGGCTTCATTTTTGAGATACAGGGTGCTGAAATATCTCAGAAGAGACAACAAATACTGACTTACAATTTGGTATGAATTATGACGGTATAAATAACAATAAAAATGACGTACGTTTGTCTTATTCCATCCACAAGTGGCGTGCCATGGAGTTATTCACTTCTCCTTTTAAAAATAATTTCTACGCCCTTTGATTTTTAAAAAAGAGTCTTTTTTTAAATTTTACAATCAGTTCTGAAAAAAAGCTCTCTTCCAAATGTTCACTAAAATGAGCAGATTTCGAGTTAATGCATAGGGGAAGACCAGAGAAATATTCAATGTTAAATAATTGTTTTGTTCTTGAAGGGGGTGGAAAAATGGTGTGCTGTCATTTTCACCAATTTTTAGAAATTATTTGAAGATAAAAAAATCGATATGTTACAGAGTCTGTACAATACATGAGTACCTCCAATTCTCGCTCTTTATTTTATTCTTATTTGTAAACGAAAATACAAAATTAAAATTATCATATTTTTATTTTTTATAACTTCTATTAATTGAAATTATGAACACAGATTAACAAAGACAACATATAAAAACAATATGTACCATCTTTGATATAAAAAACTGATAATAATTTGAATAACAAGCGATAGAAGTCTGGATGTGTTGTCATTACATTACATCTAAACCAACTCATGCTGCGCATGTCCACAATCAGTTGCATTCCTGTCGCGAGACAAACATCAGATCTTGACGTTGTTCGAACAACTACAGTGGTAGTAGCATAAATTAGATGTACATAGATAGTTCATCCTTACGTAAATATGTGTCGCTCAAATATGTGGACAAAAGATGATGAAAATCGTTACCTTTTCTGTGAACGCTACAATCAATTTCCCTAAAAATTAAAAGCAAGCCATGGAAAAAGTTTAATAGCTATTGATATTAGCCACCTAATTTAAACACTACCTTAAGATTGGAATTTCGCTAAGTCAGTGAGAATTATGTAGTAATTTTTAGTTTTTTATATATATTTAAAAACCAAACAGAGCCTGATATTTAAAATAGTTTAAGATTATATTGTTACGTGTTTTCTGTTCTCACAAGCACCTCAAATCATAGATTCATTGACTTGAAAGTCCAGGTAACACTTACTCACTACTTAATTTACTGATTAACAATTAGCAATAATGATAATGAATAAGTTAACTATAATTACAATTATTAAACAATTAAAAAACACTAATTTAGTATTTAACTTATTTCTTTCTTTACTTGTACAATTCCAAATCAAGACTGAGCTCCTGGACCCACCGTGTGCCTTATATATCTACCTATATACAGTTTAGAATTTATTTGAATATTCCTGAACCTTCTCGAACAATTCTAGTTTCTTCCTTAAAGTCAGACTAACTCGGCTATTTAATTTAAGTTTTCATGCTGGTAATGGTGTATCTGAAAACCCAGTCTCCACAGTCCATTGGTGTAGCACTGTCCCTTCCTTAAGCCTGAACGTCCCTGTCAAGCAATTCGTTGTTCCCTACATACTTAGCTAGTCTCTCTATACACCCCACCTTCACCGTTGATTTTGGACTTTCCTGAATTCGGTATACGACGTCGTTTATTCTGAAGACGACAGTGTATGGTCCTTCCGGAGTAGGGTGAAACCTCGGGGACCTGTCTTTCTTTCATTGTGGGTTATATAGTCAAACCAGATCTCTTTCCCGCCTGGAACCCTCCTGAATTGACTTTATCATCACAACGAGCCTTGTTACGACACGGTCTCATACTAGCTTATGAATGTTCCTCAGCTGTTCACCAACATCATCAGCGTAGTCATTTATGGAAAGTCGCTTTTCATGTGGTGTACCAAACACCAAGGTCACATGGGAATCTAATTTCATGTTCAAATATCACGCGAGCCTGCGTGTTTTATTGTCTCGTGAATGGAAACCTTGTATACCATAAGGAAAAGAGGTAAGTGCCAGTCCGAATCCCTCTGATATTTCTCAATAACTTTGGACAGGTGTTGTTCCATGGTTTTATTATATTCCCACCAATCACCTGATTGTGGATGATGGGCTAAGCGACATATCCTCTGAAACACCTCTAATACCAAGTCTCTTCTTTGGTCCAAATGCATTACCAGTGGCACGCCAAATCGACATACCAGATTATCTACCAGAGCTTGGGCAATAGTAACTGCTTCTTGATTATGTATGACATAAACTTCGGATCACTTACTAAAATAGTCCATGGCAATCAAGATATATTTATTCCTTCATCCGTCATAGGTAATGCGCTAGCTAGGTCGATCGCAATTCGCTTAAAAGAAGCCCCGACATTATGTTGCTTCGTTGTGCCCATACTTCTTATCCGTGGCCTTTTAATTGCCACATAAATTTCTTTTTGGCACTAACCCACATCTTAAGGGGTGTTAAGCCAAAGTAAGTTATTTCCCATCTGGACTTTCCTAAGCTCTCTTCAACAGTCCATCATCTACTCTGTCAAAACGTCGACGCGGCCAAATTACCATTCGGTCTGCTACTTGGGAGTGCTTCTAAACGAATAATCGTCGACCCTGGCATCTGCAATTCTATGGGATTTCCTGGCATGATGTTGAATTTAAAAAAATCGAACTGCAGCAGTTTTTCTATCCAACTATCTAGTTGGCCTAATATGGTCTTCAACTACAATAACTACTTCACTGCAGCCTGGTCGGTACAAATCTTAAAATGTTGTCCATACAGGTATTTGTAAAAATGACCTGACCTTCCTTGTCAGATAATAGTTACATTCGGGCGGAATTACTAACATCCCTGTCCAAGATGTAGAGATCTTTCCGTTGTTGGTATGAAAGAAGTGGACTCGACCGTAGTACTTATTTTAATCTTCTAAATGATATTTCGCACTCTTTTGACCAATGGTCCTGAACCTTCTCTTCTGTGAGATGGTGTAGTGGCTTCACAATATCAGCAAATTGTTCCACAAAACGTCTGTAGTAAGTACATAGGCCAAGAAAGCTTTGTACTTCGTGAACATTTGGTGACCTAGGCCAATCTCGCACTGCGGAAATTTTGCCCGGGTTCGTTCTTATCCCCTCCAAATACACGACATGTCCAAGGAATTTTACCTCTTTCTGGAACATCACTTTTTGAGATTTAACTTCAGGTATGTACTTTTGATTCTTTCAAATAATTCTTGAAGGTATTTTTCAAATGCTCTTTAAAGCCCCGTCCCATTACCATCACATTATCAAAGTAAACTAGACATTCGTCGAAGTTAGCCTTCGTAGTACTAGAAATTTATATTTTTATAGTCGTTGGAATAATAACAAAGACCTAAAACCATATTAAATATCTTACTATGTTTGGGTTTTTAAATATTTAAAGGAAACCAAAAATATATGCTGACTTCCTCTTACTCAAAAGTTCACTGTTAAAGTTTGTCAGATTCTTTTAATGCCACTGTATATAAAAACGAAATTTTTGGATATAAATTAAAAACAAAAAATGTTTTATTTTCACGAACATGACTAAATTTTGCTTTACTTAATGCAAAAAAAGAACTGATTTCATAGAAACGTGAAATTTAACGTGGAAAAAAATCTAATATAAAAAATTAAGTTTTTTCAAATCGTTTTATTAGATACTGTGTCAATAATTGCAATATGTGATACGCAACAAAAACAATAGTTTTGTCCCCAAAAAAATTTAGAGAATTATATTTCATATTATCAATTGTTCTTTTCGATGATTATTGCATAATAAATTGTGATTTTTTAATTATTATTTAATAAATTTAATCAATCGTGACCGCTTTACACCGCGGTACACATGTAAAGTAAAAAGTAAAATTATTATTTGAATTTTAAGAAAGTGTCTGACAAAACAAATGGGATTTTTGGTCTAGATTTTTTGAGGTATGTGCTTTGCCGCGGGCTTACTTTTCCCTTCATTGCCATTCCATGCTGAGAACAAACCATGGGCGCCACGTGAAAGATCATTAATATTAATTAATTATTAATATTAAATATTATTTTCATAAAAAAAATATTAAAGAATCATAAAGAACTTTTTAATTCGTTTTTTATTTATTTTTTTTATTTCCTCAATTCTATTCGTACGTGGTGTTGCAAATCAGGGGTTACAATTGGTATTTTTTATTGAAGAAATTTAACAGACTCCTTGTTTGAAGTTAGTTCTACAGCGTTTTTTCTGAAGAATAAAAAATTACAAAAATAAAACTTTTATACTCGAAAATCGTTTTCGGGAAAATAAAAAATAGATTTTCAGGAGTCATAAGTTTGTCAATAATGAAAAAAAAATGACGACTTAGATAAATGTGTATCAAGGAAATTGTATTTAATATAATTTAACTTGTGACTATTGTATTATATTATTATCTAGAGGAACATTTTTTGAAATTATGAAATAATGTTAATAGTATATTATTCAACGGGCATGTAAATCACTCAAGTGAATAATAGCCATTACATTCGAGTAGAATACTATACTTTATCTACGACTATATATAACAATAATAACAATTTTTGGTAAAATATCGCGATAAAAATTCTGACAAACTTTTTGACGTTTCAAATCAAATAGCAATTCCCCTCTTTGACTGATATGTCGATGAAATTTTAATAAAAAATTTCAGAACCAGTGAATAATGAAATCATTATCAAGGCAAGACATAATACATGTTTAATCTCTATAACTGAAAGCTTTGATATGTTAGGTTCGTTTACACGGGCAGTTTTTTCGACAGTTTTGGAGCACACTCGAACAAGTGTATACGCCTTAAATGAATATCCCACGGAAGGAAATTATATTTAATATAATTTAACTTGTGACTATGTATTATATTATTATCTATAGGAAGTCAATTTTTGAAATTATGAAATAAGCTGCAAAAAGCATATTATTCAACGAGCATGTAAATCACTCAAAGAACAGTTGCCATCACATTCGAGTAGAATGTTATACTTGTTCTACGACTATATTATAATTATAACAATTTTTAGTAAATTATTTGATAGAAATTTTGACAAACTTTGGCCTTTCAAATAAATTTTTGCAATAGTTATATCAGTACTTAGTATAAAGTCTCAAAATTTAAATATTGGGTTTAGTTTGAAAGCTAACCCATACTATATTGAACTTGTTCAATGCTCTGCAAGGACCAATGAGAAGGTCTGAACATATCCTTGCCAGGATGAGGAATGGGACAGGTTAGATTAGCGAGGGGCAAGGATGTTATATATGTAGTAAAAAATTAAATAAGTTTCTTCAAAATAAAAATAAAAATGACTTTCTTAACCAAAGCAAAGATTAGTAACACAAAAATAAATCATTTGTTTAGATAAACATTTAAAAAATGTCTCTAGAATAAAGTAACACCACAATTAAAATTTCTTGTCACACTTTACATTATTTCCAGTTAACAATTAAGGTCTGTCCTCATTTAGAATATCTAAATATTTTGTTCTGAAAATATATGTATGTTAAAAAAGTTAAAGGCTAAAAGTTGACGCGTTCGAATCCTTTCTAAAGAAGGAATAATCTACCAGGTTGAATTATTATCGGCGCATCTAGATACACTAATATGCCTGTTTAGTTTACAGATATTCTCTGATTTTTTAAACAAAATGTTTAAGTGCTAGTACTCTTACGTGTCGTGATTCCTTATAATTACCATACGACTGTTAACAGATTTTTTATGTTTAAAACCGCTTTCTAATAAGACCAGTTTTCGTAGTGTATCTAAAGAACTATAATTATAATCAGGATAATCGATTAATTTTGCATCGAATCATTTTTAACGTAGGAACTATATTTTTTTACATCATAATATAAATTATACGCCGTATATACATCTTTGGTAGCATCATCAATATTTTTCAAAAATCATTTTTCCGTTTCCTATTTGTACCGTGATCTATAACATCTCCTTTTTTAATTACACGATAAATTGTTGATTTTGATATTTTAGTTAATTCGTTAATACGTTCTATTATTTCTTTCTCACATTTTTCACGATTTTCGCTTTTTAAACGTTCATATATATTTAAAATAATGCATTGACTTTGTACGTGTAATTCTTTATTTTGAAACTCTAAATTTATTTCGTCTTCCTCGACAATAACAGGCTCAACTATTTCGGGATTTTCGGGCGTTATTATATTATCTTCTGTTTCAAATGGTCTCCAGAAAGCCATGATAAATTAGTAAATACCTAATACAATATCTTAAATACCTTTTATGTAGTAATAAATATTTACCAATATGAACACTAAGTATAAACCGAGCCACCTTGATATTATAATAGGTATTTCTGCACTGCACTGGACAAATGTAATAAATAAATAGGTAACATCCGAGTCCACGTTGACTCCTGACTGATATAAACTCAAACACCCACCGACCAACCGGATTGACGAATATCCTAATCCCAGCCAATCGTCGCCCATCGTCCTCAAAACATAGCCAATGCCGGCACATCTCACAAGTTTCCGTAATTGCGGAGAAACGATTTAATGAGTTTTTTTTATACTAGTGGGCCTGTCCGTTTTATTATCTTTAAAACACGTGCAGTCGTAGATGGTTCGTTCAGGCTGATTGCATTGCCAGTCTCGGACTCACCTGCACAATTTCAACTACCATTTGATTCTCGATACCATTGCTAAATACATAGGACAAAATATCAAGTTAAGTGCGCACAGTCCTGTGCCTTAACAATGACCAATTTCAATTGACTTCGTATAAACTTTACGTTACTTCAAACATAGTACGGGACGGTCATTACCACCCAAAAACAAAGCCTGAGTGCTGATCCAAACGCACCTTCTTACGTCACAGCATCTTAGGTAATTGAATAAGCTGAATTTGTTCAAGCCCTTCAGGAAAGTGAAAAAGAATATTTATGTTTGCAAAATTCTATGAGCTATAAAAATTACGAAGAATTTCTCAGTATTCTAAACACATTGCCATTCGAAATAATATTCATGATAAAGCCACAATAATTAAATTAACATATACTCCAGGATCAGCTATCATATGCCGTTGTCATATTTATAATAATTATAGTCGAAGAGGTTAAGGCTATGAGGCAGAATTTTTGAATATTCATAAGAGAGGTTTTGTCACTCATTTCGTTTTAAATTACTTGAGTAAAAATCTCGGTAAAAATGGCTTTTAGTGATTGCAAAATTCGGAATATATTGCAAATTACCATATTAACTTGCACCACAAATACTTTACTTAAAAACTGTTGTGACTAATGACTACTGACCATTTAGGTAAAACTAAGAGACAAACATTGAATACATTATCAAACAAAATTATTCAGAACAACCCGACACACTAAGTATTTGCAATTCAGTATTTTGGTAGTAGTAAAATTTCGGTAGTATACTTGTAATTCGTGGGTAAATATAAATAGAAATAAGTGCACGTGGGGATAGATTTTTTTAGAAATTAAATTGTACAAGCCGTTACTTGTGATAACTGATAATTCATCATTAGGATACCGGGTGTAACAGGATCATGGTACACCCCCCTTCACCTTTAATTGTGTTCAAAATGCCGCAAATTTATACAAGAGAAGAAAAAGTGGACATGTTAACTATTTATGGGGAATGTAGAAAAATGCAGTTGCGGCATCTTCATGCCGAACAATATCCTGACAGACAATGTCCAGCGAGAAATTATTTTAATCGTCTTGAAAATTAAATCTAAAGTGATGTCAACAATGATCCCGAAGAAAATTTCATTCTTGGCGAAGGAACGGAAATTAATGTTTTGGTTCCAGTAGAAGTTTAAGGTTTCTTTAAGACAAATTAGGCTTGAATAGGAAATCAGTCACCAAACAGTAAGCCGAATTTTGCACAAATACCACTATAAATCTTTTAAATATCAGTTGCACCAGCTCTTGTATGAAAATGATTATACGAACGTAGGATGAAATATTGCAATTGGATTTTGCAGAATAACGTGCAGCCAAACAATGATTTTTTGGGAATGATTTTCTTTTCGGACGAGTCTAGGTTTACCAATTTGGGATTATTTAACCGACAAAATACAAAATATTGGTCAAAGAAAATCAAAATTTATTACAGGATGGTAACTTTCAAGTGCGGTTCGGTTTCAATGTTTGGGTTGGAATAATCGGTAGTAGAATCATTGGTCCAATAATATTTGAAGGACCCCTGACAGGTGCCAGATACTTGGGACTTCTGCAAAATGAAATTGAGGACAGATTAGCTGAGTTACCTTTCCATTTACGACAAGGAATGTATTTCCAACAAGATGGCGCTCCTCCCCATAATTCAAGGATAGTAATTGATTACCTTCAAGGAAGATTCGGGGAAAACGTAATTTCGACGAATGGTCCTGTGAGGTGGCCTCCAAAATCATCTTGATTTAATACCCCTTGGTTTCTTTATTTGGGGTCATTTAAAAAATATTGTCTACGTAACCGCCGTTACGACCCGTGAAACAATTGGCGAACGTTCTTCAAGAAACAGCTATAAGAGTTCAGAAGTGCATTTTGAACAACTGTTGTAATGTTTTGTGTTCATTTTTGGTATTTCAAAGCCACCTTATGTATAACAACGTAATTAGATCAAAATTGTATTTTCTATTAGCGGTAATTTTTGTTTGTATTTATCGCACATTTTAATACGACATGTAAATAAATTCCTTATTAATAGTTACTAATAAATGGTACCACGGTACGAAAATGGCTTCATTTGAAAAAATGGAGTTTTGCCTCAAAAACCATTTTGATGAACTTTATTTGCTCATAAATCACGTAATTTAGTATTTTTGACGGGATTTCGATTTTTTTTAGCATTATACGGGTCATTTAGAATAAATCGGAACCGGCATGGCACACTTAAATGGAAAACTAAAAATTATATTATAGAAAAATATTGACGTTTGAAATGTCACTTATTTGGTATCGTTGGATTCAGAAAATTATGTAGAAATCAAAAATGCAATCATATACAGGGTGCGCTTATTATGTGTATAGGATGTCCCAAATTTCAATCAATTATCTTCAAAACTAAAGGAGAAATGAGGTGTACCATGATCTGCTAATAAAACACATTTTACATTGTTGACTTCAAAAAATAGTCTAACTTTTTTAAATCATATTTTAGTCAGGTTACAATTTTCCAAATTTATGCAATCTGCAAGTATTACATAACAGGATTATCCAACGAAATGGCCCAATCCTATATTTTGTTTATTTTTCGAATTAGAAAAAAAATATTTCAAATAAGAGTTGTAGTGAATCAAATGAACTCTTTTAGAATCCCTACAAGGAATATACAGGTGATCCCATAAAAAGAGAGACAAACCAAAATTACATTTTTTTAAATGGACCACCCTATATTTTTTACATTTTTGAAATACGTGTTTTCTTGTGATATCACTCATATAGATATATTGTATCTTATCTTTTACTGTTTTTCATTTATTGCAAATTTTATACTACCAACATCTTCATGGTTATCAGATGCACCATGGATGAAAAACAATTAATTTGATAAGTATGCCTTACAAAATAATTTAATAAATTCAAAAATAAACTGCGTGGTTTTGTATGTCATATTATTTGTGAAAACGTTTACTTTATCAGAGTGATACGATGTGTTCCCTATTTATAAAAAATAACAAGAATTCTTCAACGGGTAACATTTTAGTTTAGTGTGTATAATAGTAGATATAATAATAATTATTACACAGTTTGCTTTTTGAATTTACTAAATTATTCTGTAAGGCATGAGTGTCAAATGAAGTGTTTTTTTTATCCATGGCTAACCTAATAACCTGGCAGATGCTGGTAGTATAAAATTTGCAATAAATAAAAACAGTAAAAGATAAAATACAGCATATCAATATATCTGAAATCTCAAAACAGATATTTCAAAAATGTAAAGAAGTATATCGTTGCATAAAAAAATTTAAGTTTGGTTTGTCCGGCTTAGTTCTCGACTGGCAACCCTGTCATTTTTTGCAGAGATTCTAAAGCGCATTTGATTCACTACAACTTTTATTTGAAAATTTTTTTTACAGTCCCACGGTAAACAAATTACGCTGGTCGGGTGGGCCTTGACGTTGGATCACACCTGTAGCACTGAGGCCTGTATTTAGTTGTATTGTATTCAATATACTGACGGACGTTTGTATCAGTTGAGAGTACTGAACAATAGTTAGGGAAATTATTTACTTATTGACAAAGACCAATCTTAAGTAGTTAATTTTTAACTGAATCCTTTTTTGTTAACCTTTAGTTAAAAAAAATTTGTGTGACTTAGTTTCCTCATATACTGTGTTTAAAATGTCTCAAAAAATGCATTTTACTGTATGGTAATCGATTTTCCAATTTATTTTTTTGAGATGTATCTAACTATTTCATATATTCATTTTTACAATCTTTTAAATGCATAAGAAAAACTGATTTGCTAATGAGGCTTCGTTCTCGACTGGCAACTCTTTTTAATTATCCCAGGAAAGCCCTTATTTAAACTAACTCAAATAATTTAAGTTGTTTATTATTCGTTTTTTCAGTACCCAGGCAAATTACGTTGCTCGGCAGATTGATGTTGTGACGTCACACATTGACGGACGTTAGTAAGCTATCTGTTGACCACAGTCCCTTGCAAGCACATTGAACTGAAGAGAATTAGTTTGACACCAGAACAGTAATAGGGAGTTTGTTATTATGGGAGTTAGAAAATTTTTTTCTTATTAAACGTTTACTGGAAGTCCTAAATACATTGTATGAGCTGAGATTTTCAAATAAAGGTACTGGATAAACTAAGAAACAAAAAGCCAGACTGAGGGAAACCGACCAAATAAAATGTTTTACTAAAATGATCTGCATTATCATAATTATTTTTATTACACATCTTCCAAGTATAAGAAGGTAAACTGACTTTTTAACGAGCTTTTGCAACCTTAAATATTTGACCATTTAGTGTCCCAACAACAGCACTTTATTTAAATTAACTCAAATGTTTTTCTTGTTTTTTTTTATTAAGGATAACTAAGTGTTTTTTTTGTTAAATGAGTGCCTTTAGTTGAGATTGACTTTTCACCATGCAGTTATCCAAGCTAAATACCTACAAACGTTAGTTCAAATGCTATCTGTTAACCACAAACGAAAACATTCTGTTTATTCTAAATGCCATATAGGTAGATTTAAGATGACACCAAATAAATTATTTGTATTTTCTTAGGAACTAGAGCCAAATGATTTCGAACGCAGGGTAACATTTTGTGAGTGGACACTCAATGAGATTCACCAACAGCCGCAATTTTTTGATTTCATGCTATTCACTAATGAGGCCACATTTCATAAAAATGGTTGTGTTAATAGACATAACTTACACTACTATTATATCATGAACCCTCATTTTACGAGAACTGTAGATAATCAACACCGATAGTCACTTAATGTGTGAGCAGGGATAGTAGGTGAATATGTAATTGGACCGCATTTCTTTAATGGTCACTTGACGGGGAATATGTACCTCGATTTTTTTACAAAATGTACTGGGAGGATTGTTAAACGGGTGTCCTCAAAATGTCTTACAGAGGCTCTGGTTCCAGCACGACGGAGCTCCACCTCATTATAGTATTGCCGTAAGAAACTTTTTAAATGTTACATTTGGTGACAATGGATAGGTCGAGGAGGACCAGTTCAATGGCCACCAAGGTCGCTAGATTTGACAAAATTGGACTTTTTTGTGGGGGTACATTAAAGAATTAGTATACAAAACATCACCAACTACAAGAGAAGACATGCAGCAAAGAATTCGACTAGCGTTCGACACCATCACGCCTAACATGTTGCAAAATGTAAGTGACTCATTTCTTCATAGAGTCAGAATTTGTAATTTACAACTAGGAGGTCACGTTGAGCATATTTTGTAACTTGTTTTATTTTTCTCTTCTATTTATTGTTTACGTTCAAAATTACACTTTTATTTTGATATGTACATACCTAAGGTGAGGTGTAAATTTTGTCATTCAAGTTCAATAAATTTGCTACTTTTACTGTTTCCTTTACGATTTTATAGAAAATATTTTTCACCTGACCGCAATTTTTGTTTTTCCAAAGCCATTCTTGATAAAATTGTATTAATATTTGGTATGATTGTGAGGTTAAAGAGAAAACCTTAATTATCTCCAAAAATACAACAGTTAGGTATAGAAAGCAATTTGAAGGATGAATCCAACCACGTAAAAAATACAGGGTGTTCCATTTTAAAAAAACAGAGTTTTTCCCATTTGAAATTCGCATTAATTGACATGCCGTCAACGACACCCTGTAAAATAGAATTATGTAAAAAGGTACTAATACTTAGCGTGTAGTAACTAAGAATAGTATAATATTTGCTTACCCAACTTGTTTTCAT
The DNA here is from genome assembly GCA_029963845.1 of Rhamnusium bicolor. Lineage (NCBI taxonomy): Eukaryota > Metazoa > Arthropoda > Insecta > Coleoptera > Cerambycidae > Rhamnusium > Rhamnusium bicolor. The sequence goes on along the minus strand of JANEYF010002575.1, from coordinate 5,826 downwards.
AGGCAAATAAAAATTATTAAACGGACCCTTATAAATCCTTAAATTTCCAGAAAATGTTAAATAACTTGACAACGTTGCATGCAAATCCAAAAAACAAACTATCACTGTATAATACTTTTTTCATTTAATAAAATGGTAATAAAATATGCAGTGTTCCATTTAAAAAAAAGTATTTTTTGTGTGTAACAGAAAATTTGAGCATTCTATAGATTTCACAATAATTTTAAATGATAGATCTTATCGAATCAAAAAACTTTTGTATTTAATAAATTGTTGTATCACTAACAGTTCAAAGGTTATCGAAGGAGAACACACTGTATAACTAAGTATTTTGTGGTATAATTTTTCCGTAGAGGCCATCGTTTTTGAAAAAAAAAGTAGTATTTTTTGGGTTTTTGAAAATATGATAATTTACTCTAAGCTATTTTAGTTACCGTGTAGAAAAAAACCAGTTAGTCAAATAGATGCAACCTAACATACTGGTATTTAATACCAAATATTTAATACCAAATATTTAATACTAAATAGTATTTAATACCAAATAATAACTAATAATTTTTAGTTTCAGAAAAAAAAGACAAATATTTTTCGACAACTTGTATCTCGAAAGCAAAAACCCAATGGAAAATTTATACTCATACTAAATACAAAATAACTTCATTTTGTTGACATCTAACAGTTGTTAAAGTTATGAGTAATAAAACTGAATCACCCTCTACATACAACGTGACTGATATATCGACGTATTCCTTTGAGGGCGTGTTAGTAGAGCTCATTTGCAATTGATTTAACCATTATATCCATTATGCAAAACCCAATAGTTTTTGAGATATTTTAATGGAAATAGTTTTTTTACAACAAGTGAAGATGTTAGCTCTTGTATTTTTATCTTAACAAAGGATTTATCATAATTTTTGTTACACAATTTGCACTGTGTAAACGAATAATTAAAATATCTCAAAAAGTATCTAGTTTTTTCATAATGGATATTATGGTTAAATCAATTGCAATGAAGCTCGCTGCTAACACGTCTTTAAAGTAATACATCGACCTACCAATCACCCTCATTTGTGTGCTCGCAGAAATACTCTACGACTTGCAAAAATTCTTTCTATGGTAGCAATTTTTTTTCTAATGGCAGGAATAAAATTCTGTTCTAGATCCAATATGTATTTATACAATGTTTACAAAGTCAGATTGCCAGGAAAAAAAGGAGTATTTGCTGTCATTACTAGGTATTTATTATTTATACAGTGTAAGTTGTATAGTGGTTACAAAGTCATCTATTAGCGGCAGGACAAGCTTTCTTCTGGCTGCAAGGTAGTAATGGTGTAAAAAAATACGAGCTTATTAACTGTCACAGAAAACCTATTAAGGTTAAAATGGAGCTCTGACTCTTGGGAGCAAAGTTATCAACCTACAGCAATAAATAAATATGTAGAAAAACTATGTAAATATGTTCGTCTTATCAAAAGTGTTTTTATTGCGATTACAAAGCAGTCTATTTGGATCCTATTTATGCAGATATTTTTTTGGGGCTAGTCAATTTTTATTGTTGGTTAGTAGAAATTTCTGTCAATGCAGATATGCTCGTTATGCCATTGATCAAACTGTATCACATCTGCAAACAGTAAGCTAACCTGTTTTATACAAGCGAACCCTAGTGAAAATATTATAACGACGCCCATACTGGCACGTTGTATTGCAATTCAAACCGCACCTTGTCGATGGTATTTCATTTATCTTGTACCTACCTGCTACAAATGGTACAACCTGTGCACCACAATGAAATCAATCAAAGGTCGCAAATGTGACGGTACCACAAAAGACTTAATTATTAGTTAATACAATTACCACAACAACAAGTTTATAAATATAATAATAATAACCTTTATTGCATCTAAAAAATTATTACCATTTTCATTACAAATTTGTTGTGTGAAAATAAAGATGATAATACCTACATATGCCTTTTAATAAAATAGAATAGATTCGTACTCATCTTATATGTATGAATATATCTGACTAACCAAAAAAGAAGAAAAAAAATATGTGCATAAAAATATTCTTTGTCGAGAAAAAAAAGTTGACCATGTAATATGCTGTGTAAATTTATTGGAAGATTAAAAGGAAGAAAAATAAAATAAAATTATTCATTTAGTACAAAAGAGCGAAGTTTTAGTACATTAATTACATAATTAGCTATAATTCTAGATGGTGGAAGTGAGGCTATTTTAACAGAATTATTAAATCGTCTAAACGATTTAGGGACACTATTAGATCAGGTTTTAAATGGTTATATAAAGGACATTCAATAAAAATATGGTTTTCTGGTTTTCAAGTTGCATAAAGTACAAATTGTGAGTTAATTTAACAAAACTTTATACATATGTATAAAATTTACTTGAGAGTCGCAGTTGACCTATGATTTTTGCAATATACAGGGTGGGGCAATAGTGCGTCCGACTTCGATATCTCGAGTTCTATGATAGCTAGAAACTTGATTTAAAAATATAAGTAAATTAGACGAATACGTCTATAACCGAAAACTATTTTTTGAATATACAGGGTGGACCAAGACGAATTTACAGGGTCAGGTATCATTTTTTTAAATGAAATGTCATGTATATCAGAATATTTTTTGAAACCTCTTTGTGGCCTACTTCCACTCCTGTATTATGATTGACTTTCTCCCAACCACTTGGATGTAATGATTTTTCTTTTGTTGAAATTATACCATTTACACGTGTATATTAAAAATTTCACTACAATCACAACTATCGATTTTAAGAAAAAATATGAGACATCTGTGTGATGACAATCACCCATTTTCACTTCCTAAACGTTTACAGGGTGGCCAAAAAGGATTTTTATATTTACAACTTTTTGAACTGAATATTCTCAATTATTTCAAATTGAACACCCTATATATTTTTGGACGATGTGTTGTAGAATTGAAAAACGAACATTTTTTGTCCATACATTCCTATGGCTATTTGTGATCATTTTCAATTTATTGAACTGCAGAATTCAGCAATAAAAATTAAAAATGAGGGTTCTTTTCAAATAATTCAAGAGAAGGTATCATAATAAGCGTGTTACATGATGCTCATAAAAACATCACACCAACAGTAATCCAAAATTTGAGGGAAAGGATAATAAATGCTTTTAAAAGTATTACTCCGGCAATTTTATGAACAGTAGAAACCTCATTCCAAAGAAATCTTTGTCAATCAAAATGGACAACATGTGGAGTACTTTTTATAATATCTTCTCCTGAATTACAAAAAACATATTTTTAATTTTTATTGCTGAATTTTGTAGTTATTGTTCAATAAATCGAAAATGGTTACCAATAGCCATAGCGGTGTACGTACAAAAAATGTTCGTTCGTCAATTCTACATCACAAGGTCCAAAAATATTCCATTTAAAAAAATTATTTTTGGCCATCCTGTATACGTTTAGAAAGTGAAAATGGCTGAGTGTCATCACTCAGATATCTCATAACTGACACTAACATATTTTTTCTTAAAATTGGTAATTATGACTGTAGTAATTTTTTTTAATATACACGTGTAAGTAGTATAATTTCAAGAAAAAATATCATTACATCCAAGTGGTTGGGAGAGAGTCAATAATACTACAGGAGTGGAAGGAGACCATAAAGAGGTTTCAAAAAATGTTCTGATATACCTGGCATTCAATTTAAAAAAATGTTAGTTGTCCCTGTAGAATCGTCTTGGCTCACCCTGTATATTCGAAAATAATTTCCGGTTATAGACTTTTTTTGTCTAATTTATTTATGTTTTTAAATCAAGTTTCTAGCTATCATAGAACTCGACATATCGAAGTCGGACGCACGATTGCCCCACCCTGTATATTGGCTGTCGGAATGTTAGATAATTTTGAGGTTTGTCAGCATTTGACAGAATTAAAGTAGTATAAAAACTTGAATAGTCAGAGATTGACAGATTATGTAAATCCTCAGAAATTAGCTCCTCTTTAAACTTTGTAGGTAAAGGGTTTTTACTTGATTTTAAAGTATTGAAGTTTAAATGGACCCATAACTCGGCACAATTTATATAATCAAAGAAAGCCTTTAGTTGGGAAACATAATTGTATCTGGTATCGACTATGTTGAGGTTCTTTAGTTTTAAATAGCATAATTTTGGATATCGATTGTTGTCCATGCGTAAGAAAGATATTTAATAACCATGATAATCAGGTTAAAAATTTTAAGAGACAATTTGACTGAGCCGGTTTCTGTTCTAACTAAATAATTCGTTGTGGTTTTAAGTAGAGATAATATTCGTTTAAAAAAGTTAACTTGCACTGTTTCAATTTCATAGTTGTACCTTTATCCCCAAACTGGAGCACTGTATAAAAGTGTTCCCAGCACAATTGATTCATATGACTTCGCTATTTAAATAACCCCACAAAAAAGATATTACATGCAGACAAATCAGGTGAACGGGTTCGCCAGGAAATGTTCCCAAGCAAATGATGTTCAAATATGGTTCTTGGACTATTCATTGAATCTCCGCACTAAACTGTCATTCTCTGACTATGATGTGGTTTCATAATTGTTCACGAGGACTCTCATCACTCCATTATTGCATGTTTTGTATATTTATTGAGCCAGGCTGCTAGGCAGTTCAAAATAGCTTCGTTTGACATCATTAAGTGACAAATAATCTGATGAGCGTTCACTAAATCAATAATTGGTTATAAAATTCCCTTGTAGAGGCGAAATTTCTGCCTGACAACTTTGGCACCATTTGAATTTTATAGTGCTGGTAATTCAAATCGGCATACATTATCCGATACAGAAATTTCCTGGATACGTTAAGAGCAATAGCTTGTCGACGCGTAGATCGTCTGGGATTGGGATTGACAGCAACAACTCTTCTGGTATTCACACAGTTCGGCGTCTGCCTGCAGGTTCGTTACTTGTTGCAGAAACTATGGTTTGAAATTTCTACATCCGGTTGATGATATGACTTGTTCAGGTTCTGACTAGAGTAGTTCTAGAACAGTTCATGTCATGCGCAGTAAAGAAACAGTCATACGTAGTGTTCAAATATTGGTAATTTATTACACTGCGCAAGACGGGAACGGTTCTAAAACTGAAAATTTAGAACCCAAACAAACCTAAAGTGTTACGATCTGGAATCCTTCCATGTCTTGCAAGTTGAAATACCGCTTGAATAACACAGCCCCACAAAAAAAAATTCTGACCTAGCAACGAAACGAGTATATCCTTATGTATTTTTGATCGCTGATTCCGAATCCGGGGTCAAAAAAGTCGTACACCCCCAAAAAAGAAATTTTAGAGCCATAAAACACCCCCTGAATCGTTTTGTTTAATATTTTCGGGGAAAAATTGAATGTATTACGATACAAATAAAGGTAAATTACAGCGTTCACCCTATCGGTATGAAACGCACCCCCATAGAGGGTGAGAACCATCCTCATCTGCCACCAAACCAATTGATAACGACAATAACTGAAAAACATTTAAAAATGTTTAAGTTTCGTTAGGTTTGTAATAAACTGATGTAGAATTCACGTAATACCCCAAAACTACCCCTATAGACTATGAAATGGAAAAACGATATCAAGAAAGATGGGACGAACACATGATAGCAGACTACTGTTGGTCTCTGAAAAGAGACACGAAAGAACAACACAAACGACAGTCAGTAAGAAGATCGTTTGAAAATAAAGTTAAAAGATACCATAAAAAAAAGATTAAAAAAAGAAGAATTAAAAGCTACTAACGTAAGAGTACTTCTCATCCCCTTCAGGGATGCGTTTTATTTATT